>CM061033.1:21418999-22618999 GCA_030763125.1 Hippophae gyantsensis | reverse complement strand
GTAGAACTCACCTGCTTTTTTACTCTTGTTTATCTTTCTACTTATCTTCATAAAATATTTTCTTGTTCAATAAATATAAGTTGTTGCAGTGTACTTATTCTCAAAATTTCTAGGTACTTGTGTATTCTTTATTGCATCTTGTTATCCAAATTAAACCATTTTTGTATGTTTTTCTCCTTTACGTGGGGATATTCCTTTGACTTTTAGTGTTAAAAAGAGGGAGAAGTTTTTATGCACAATTATATATTTGTTGTCATGTTGTGTTGCATGGGCTATAAGTGTAGGATTACACTACATATTATTTTATATTTTTCATGCATTCAGAGAGAGTGTTGTATGAAGGTAGGGGTAATAATGCATGTTTAGTGTTGATTGTGCCTATTATTATGTACCTGTGTAGGGGTAACATGATAGTATGTGGTTTGACTACACATTGTATCTGCTTAATGTATTCCTAGGGTGTGTGCAAGTTACAAGTGTAGAGTGATTCGTACTTCAAATGTGTTGTGTGCAATGATGTTCAGACCCTCATATTTCAGAGTGATAAAGTGGATGAGTTGTTTAATGAAGATGGATGGAGCGTAAAAGATGGAAGCACTTGGAATAGATGTCTTTTGGGTTTTGGTGGGTGTTGTTGTGTTGTTTATGGGAACAAACAACTTTAGGTTTCTTCATAATCATCTCATGTTTGATGAGTTTATGTATTTAGTTGTGCGGTGCTTTGACACAAAAAGCCAAAGAAGGAGATTTTAAGTCATGTTATACTGGTGTTTGTGTGTTGGTTTCTCATGTACAAAATACAATAGATTTTATTTTATTTAGTGTTCTTTCTTCCTCTATGTAAGATTGGTTACTGCAGATTAGTAATATACACATGTATATAGTTATAAACACTTTGTATGCAAGCATGTTTACACACATCATGGAGTTGGTCTTCGTAGTGTGCATGTTAGGTAGAGTGTTAGTTTTCGGTGAGCGACCTTGTGAGCAAGTCGATATTGTCATATGTTTTCGTTTTGTTTCAAGTGTAGATATTTATAGATTTTACTCAACTTCTTTTTTGGAAATGAAAAAAATATTTTTTTGACACCTTGCCACCAAGCTCGCCACCATCTTGGGTGAGGTGGCTGGAAGGTGGCAATTTTGACAGCTATAAATACCCCCTCATTTATCTTATTTCTTACTCATATTTAAGTGTGGAAACCCTATCAAAATTCATAATGAGATTTATATTTGCTTTGGAAATCTTTTTGAATAGCTTATTTTCGAGTGTAGGTTATTTTGTGAGTTAAAAGATTAAATCATTGTCTGTATACATACGTGGTTTGACTTTATCTCATATACATGATTTGAGATCTATGAAAGACTATTTGTTACATAAAGTTATTAGTAGTTACACTTCGTGTTGTTGATCCTTATTTACCAATCATAACACATTGGGTGATGTTGACCTTGAAGTAGAGTTGGATTCAAGTGTTGACTTAATACGTTATGGAAGTAGCAAGTAATACAACAATGGGTAGTTACAATAGAGGTGCGAATTGGTAGAGGTAATAATAGTTTTATTTTCTATTAGAGTTATAACTATTTCATTGTTTAGTGTATTATTTGCTACTAAGTGGTTGCCTTAAGCGACCTAAGGATGTTACCACATAGATATATTCTATATGTGGATTTATCTCGTTACGTTGCTAATCATCTATCAATAGGCTAGGTATCAATGCTAACAATTTTGAACTCAAGCTAGGGGTATTTAGGTAGTGTAGGCAAACCAATTTGGAGGGTTAGTCAATGATTACCCAAATCTTTACTTGGCTTCATTGTTGGAAACACCTAACACTTTCAAGATAAATGGTGTATCAAATGATGCAATTCGTCTTCACTTGTTTCCTTTCTTATTGAGGGATAAGGCAAAGACTTGGTTATAGTCACTACCTATTGGGTATCACTAAACAGGATCAATTGTTTCAAAAATTCTTAGTAAAGTACCTCCTACCTTCAAAGGCATCTAAGCTCAGAAATGACATCATATCTTTTCTGCAATTAGAAAGGGAATAACTTAATGAAGCTTGGAAGTTATGAAGAGCTGTTATGAAGATGCCCACACCATGGTCTTTCTACTTGCTTGCAAGTGCAAACATTTTATAATAGATTGATGGGGCAACAAAAGACCATAATTGATGTTGCAGTTAGAGGAGCTTTAATGGGTAAAACTAAAGAGGAAGCTTTTGCACTACTCGATGAGATGGCATCCAACAATCGCCAACGGCTTGTGGAGAGGCTCAACCAAAGGAGAACGACTGAAGCAATAGATGTAGACACCATAGCAGCATTGCAAGCTTAAACAAACTCTTTGCTATTGGGTTTAACTAAAAGGTTAGATGGTAGTAGTGTGGGGGTAAATATGGTACAAAGTCCATTCGTGGTGTGTGATTATGACAATAGTCCTCATTCTATTAAGGCATATGGAAACCTTCCAAAAGCAGTAAATGATGTCAACAATCAAAATTATCAAGGAAATCCATGCTCAAACCCATACAATTAAGGATGGAGAAACCACTCAAATTTCTCTTGGAATAACAGTAACAATCAAGGTGGTAATCAATTCAACAATCAACACTTCCCTATCCTAGGTTTTGAACAACCACAACAACAACAATCCTAGGAAAAGAAGCCACTTAGTGAGGATAATACAAGTGCTTTAGTAGGAATGATGAAAGATGTCATCATTCAGTAAATACAAAAGTGGATCGCATAGTGTCTACTTATGGGGCTTATGTCTAAAATTTGGATATCCAATTGAGAAAACTTGCTCAAACCATAAGTCAAAAACCTCAAGGTAACCTTCCTAGCAATACAGAAGTAAACCTAGAAAGAGAAAGTAAGAAACATTATAAAGTAATGGCCTTGAGGAGTTGTAAAACTATAGAAGAGAAGATGGAAACTAAAAAAGATAAAAAATAAAAAAAGTGGACAAAGAGAGTATTGAAAAGGAAATAATTTAGCCAAAGAAGAAACCTCTATAAACCCATGATACCTTTCCCTTAAATACTCCATAATCAAAAGTATGACATATAGTTTTCAAAATTTTTGGATGTCTTCAAGAAGTTGCACATAAACATACCATGTGTAGATGCACTTGAATAGATACCTTCTTATAATCCAAATTCATAAAGGACATCCTGTCTAAGAAAATGAGTCTTGGAAGGAATGAGGTAATAACCTTGTTTGAAGGTTATAATGTCATCCTTGATTGAAAACTACCATAAAGCCTAAAAAATCTGGGTAGCTTTGACATCCCTTGCACAATTGGGAATATACACTTAGTTAAGGCATTATGTGAAGGTATCTATTCAAGTGACATTGCAAATGACAGATAGGTCAATCTAGTTACCCCGAGGAGTGGTAGAAGATGTGCTTGCAAAAGTGGACAAGTTAATATTTTTGACAGATTTTATTGTACTAGATATGGAGAAGAACCATCACATTCCCATCATACATGGTCATCCATTCTTAGCAACGAAAAGAACACTCATTGATGTAAAAAAATGTGAGTTTACAATGAGAGTACAAGATGATAGGTAACATTTAATGTATTTAAGGTAATTAAATTTCATAATATTGATAATACTAGTGATTGCTTTAAGATATATGTTAGTGATGAACTATCCACTGATGTACTTCATAACATGTGCCCCAGTGATGCTTTAGAATATATGCTTGTTAATTCTTTGAACACATATGTTGATGAACACCATGATAATCACTTAGTTGCACACACTCATGATGATAATTTAACTAAATCTATTGAACCACCTGTACTTAATGCTTTAAAACATGATTCTATGAATAATTAAATAAATTCATTAGAAAATAATTCAACTTACTTTAGTTATAAAACTATGGAATCTTTGATACAAGTTGATATCTTTGACTATGTAAACTATTTGGAGGCTATGCTTACCATGTGTGTATCTAAAGCAATTATGGAGTGTCTTTAGATAGGTTCTCAACTCAAACCATCCATAGAGAAGCCACCTAAGTTAGAGCTCAAACATTTTCCAAACCATCTCTATTGTGCATTTTGGAGTGCAAATGAGACACTTCTAGTCATAATTTTAGCTAGTCTAAGTGTGGTGGAAAACCCAAAGACCAAGAAAGGACTATCTTCACATGCCTTTACAGAAATTTTTCTTTTAGAAGAATTCCATTTGGGTTATGCAATACAGCTACAACATTTCAATGTTGTATGATGATTATTTACTTAGATATAATGGAGAAGCATTTAGAAATCTTCATGGATGACTTCTCAATCTTTGGGAACACATTCAATGAGTGTTTACACTACTGTCCATAGAACTACAAAGATGTGAAGAAAGTAACTTGGTTTTAAATTGGGAGAAATGTCCTTTCATGGTATATGATGGTATTATCTTGGCCATAAAGTCTCAAGTAAGGGTACTGAGGTAGAAAAAGCTAAGATAGAAGTGATTGAGAGGCTACTAGCTCCTATTATTATAACATGAGTTTGGAGTTTTCTTGGGCATGAAGGCTTTTACCATATATTTATCAAAGGTTTTTCTAAAGTTTCCAAACCCTTATGTAATCTATTGTAGATAAACATGCCTTTCAGATTTGATGATAAATGTTTAGAGGCATTTGAGTGCTTCAAGAAAAATTAGTGTTAACATTAGTTATAGTAGCACTAAATTGGAGCAAGTGACTTTGCTATTGGGGTTGCTTTGGTGCAGCGAAGAGGCAAGATGTTTCATGCCATATATTATGCAAGAAAAATGTTTAATGATATTCAAATGAATAATGCCATTACAAAGAAGGATCTCCTAGCCATTGTGTGTACCTTTGAGAAATTTAGATCTTATTTATTTGGGACTAAGGTAAATTGTTTATATAAACCATTATGTAATAAAGTATATCATGACAAATAAGGATGCCAAGCTAGGACTAATGAGATAGGTTCTCCTTGTACTAGAGTTTGACTTGAAAATCTATGACAAAAAAGGGATAAAAAATCAGGTGACAGACCATTTTTTTGGATTGGAGCTGGAAGCTAATATGGATGACAATATGGTGATTAGGAAATCTTTCTCAAATGAGCAAATTCTATCATTAGTTCAAATTGACATCCTATGTAAACATTGTAAACTTCCTAATTGCCAACATCTTTCCACCTGACCTTACATGGTAACAAAAGAAGAAATTCTTCCATGATGTGAAAATATTTTTGGGATGACCTTTTCCTTTATAAAAAATACTGTGATGGTATTTTGAGAAGTGTGTCCCTTATGATGAAGTTGGAAATATTCTTCCTCGTTGCCACATCTTGGACTTTAGAGCCCACTTTAGAATCACAAAAATAGTTGGTAAGGTACTTCAATCTAGTTATTTTTGGCCTACACTATTTAGAGATGTCTACCTTTATGTAAAGACATGTGATAGATGTCAAAGGATAGATAATATTTCCAAAAGAGAGAGATGCCCTTAAATAATATACTTGAAACAAAATTGTTTGATATTTAGGGAATTGACTTTATAAGACCATTTCTTTCATATTTTTGCAACCAATACATACTAGAAGGTGTGGATTATGTGTCAAAATGGGTAGAAACCATAGCAAGCAGCAAATGTGATACCAAAGTTTTCATGAAGTTTTTGAAGAAAAACATTTTCACTAGGTTTGTAACTCATAGGATCATCATTAATGATGGATATAGTCACTTTTGCAATAGAGCCTTTAATTCTTTATTGTTTAAGTATGTGATTAAGCATAAGGTATCTACCCCTATCATCCCCAAACAAGTAGGCAAGTGAAGGTGTTCAATAGAAAGATGAAATTTTTATTTGGAGAAAACTATGAATAATTCTAGAGATTCAACCTCTACGTTAAATGATCCTTTTTGGGCGAACAGAACTACATTTAAAACAACAATTAGTACCACCCCATATAGGGCTAGTCTACGTGGCATGCACTTTGAATTTTAAAAAAAAAATCAGAAACGGCGCCTGTGTCACGCGTGAATTATAATAATGTTTTCGATATCGAATTTCGAAACGCGTCGATTTTATTTTCGAGGGAATATTTTTTTTACGCATTTTTGAAAAGAAAAAAAAAGAAATGTAATATTTTAGATGTATTTTTTTAGCTATAAATAGGAGATAAGATGATAGTTTTAAGAAGTTTTTTTTTGGAGTTTTTAGAGAGTTTAGAGTTTGTAATTTTTGTGTTGTTTGTGTGTTGGCTGTGGAACACGTAGAAGCCATTTTTGGCTTTTGTTATGTTCTGTGTGTGCCAAATATTTTCGTATTAGATGTTTTAATTTTTCTTTCTTCTTCTTCTAATTTTTCTGTATCTGTTGTAATTTTTATTTTTAATTTATGAAGTAATTTAATTTTTCTAGGGTTGCATTTGATCTAAATTTATGAAGCTTTGATTTTAATTATTTTTGATAGATTTATAAGACGTTCGATTTGTTCGTTCTATTTCGTGCTTAATGCTTTTTGATTATTTACGAATTTTATCAAAACGATCCGTGGCACATAAATAAACTTGGAAGAGGCATTTGTGTGTATATTGCTCGTAGATAGAATGACATGTATGATGAAGGATAGGAATATACCCTAATTTTATGTGTGGCCATTTGAGAACTTAGAACTTAATGAATCTTGTTAAATTTAATTCTCATAGAGATATATTGAATTAATTTAACGAGGTGTGTTTATACGGAGCTCGGAAGAGATGTATGAATAAAAATAGAAGTTTTTGGTTGAAAAATTAAATGTACTAAAAAATATAAATCAAAAGAAAATAACATGATTTAAGTGGATTAATTTGGTGAAAAATTGCAATCCTAGATTTCTTTTATTTTCTTATTACTTTTTTTTTTAATCAACGATTGTTTTGGATAAAATCAGAGAGAAACAATTTTAGTACTCAATAAACTATAGTAACAAATCTCCGTAGGAACGATCTTTACTTACACATCTTATTACTTGTGACCGTGTATACTTGTACGTTTTATGTTCTCCAAAAGAGACAACAAATATGCTTCCCAAGTTGGTAGTTGAGGGTGTGTTGGATTGTTCACATTATACACTTTATTGATCTTCGGTTATTGATTACATTACATTGAGTAGTGTTGGCTATGAAGGATAGCCAGGTTCATGTATCAAACCAATTCATTATAGAGGTAGCAAATGAGGATAGAAATAGGTAGTTTGGATAGAGGTTCTAATTGTTAGATGTTTTGGTGATTTTATTTCTATTATAGTTGCATCTGTTTTATTACTTAATAGAATTGTTTGTTGCTGGGTAATTATTGTAAACAACCTAAGGATGTTACCATATATATAAGAGCTCTTTGTGGGTTTACCTCATTATATTATTGTGTTTGAATGATTTACTTTGTTGTGAGTACATTTTGAGTCTTAATATTGTATGTTACCACATATAGGATTAGGATTGTGATTAGAAAATTGCTTATTTTTGTTTAGTATGCTTTACTTCCTATTTTTGTATCCTATGAATATATTTTTTTATGTGTGAATAATCTATCTGAGATTATTACTACTATTGTTATTTTCTATTTTTTATTGCTAGTAGGGATGAGTCATTTAGGATTCAGTATCTTCTTACCCTGGTTGCGTACTGCGTCTCGAACTCTTTCTATCAGTATTAGAAAAAGTACACCTTTTTTGGAGTTACCATTCCAGTGCTATTCATTTCCCTTAATTCTGTTTATCTCTTATGATGAATGATGTAGGAGGCTTAGTAGGTAGGCCTTCTCAATTCTATGGTTTTTATTCTTTTTACTAGAGATCTACAAACAATGATGTTTTGGTCCTTAAATTGAGAGTGGTTGGACATTGATAACTTTATGAAAGTAGAGTTATTTAGTCACTTTTGAACTACTTATTTGTATTTTTTGCTAAAATATCATGAAAGATTTTAAAATGTTTAATTGTGTAAATGTAGGTGGAATGATGGAAAACGGGAAGAAAATGAGTCAAAAATGTGAAAAATCAACATAATGCTAAGGCGTTCATTTTTTTTTGTATTGCAGTGCGGACCATACCACAACACTCTTTTTTTTGGTACCGTGACGTGTGATCTATGGTTGGACATTATTATATGATAAGAGGAGATCATGCCGTTGTGTGCAAAAAATCCATGATGTGGTATGCGTTCGTTATTGCGGAAAAATCCTATTCATAATCAAATATTGATTCTCAACTTTAATCCTCAATCCTTGGATCATTTTAATAGATGATCTAATGGTCCATATTAAGACATTATTCCTTCAAATAAAAAACATTATTTCAAGAATTAAACACACAATTAGGAATCAAAAACCCTGGTAGCTGCCAAGAGGAGATAAAAGGAAAAATAAAGTTCAAGAGAAAAATAAAGAATACATAATTTTGTGTAGGTTTCAAGAAAAGATTAGTACTAACAATCATAAAATTGAGTGTATCTCTTATTCTTCTCCATCCCTTATTAGTTTTCATGTCTTTCATTATGAAAAATTTGAGTTGTATGAATATAATTATATCTAGCTAATTTATCAATCTAGAGGTCTTATGAATCCAATTTTTTATGTGATGATCTAATATTTTACTCCAAGTGTGATTTCCGTATTTTTATATTATTTAATATGAGTTTTCTTCTATTATTATTTGGCCAAAAATTAATATATATAAACAATTAAATAGATTTGAGAGAATTATTTAATTGTTTATCTTGATTAAATAATATAAAAATTTTTTAGGCAGAGATATATGATTCTTATGTGTGTGGTCTATAATTGATGAACTTAATGAGTAGTATGAAATCTAATTGACATGAGATTGCAATTAGATTAATTAATAAATGGTGTGTAGTGTACTTGAGAAAGGAATGCATGTTAGGCTAGACTCAATTGATCATGTAATTGGTTGGTAATTATATTGAAAAAAATTTAGTAATTCACATACTAAGAAATTGGAGAGATTAAAAAATCTTAGGCCATTTTCTCATATATCTTCATAGTTGTTGAGTTTTGTATTTTAAAATTAGTTGTCATTTATTTTTCAATTTATTGTTCAAATAGTATTCGTAATAATTATATTGGTATTCAGTTATAACTTGCACAACCCCTTATAGGATCGATATCCTTACTTATATACATTATATTACTTGCATAACCCGCATATTTGTAGTTATATGTCAAGTTTTTGGCATTGTTGTCGGAGAGTTTGATAATTGCAACTAATACTAATAATGGTTATTATTATACTAGTTTAGACCTTTTAATTTTTGCTTTAGTGTATCTATTGTATGCCTAGGTTGATAGGTGAAAATCTAGTACCTTTTGATTCAAAAATCGAGAGAACCTTACTCATTTGAGAAAGGAAGGGTTAGCATAAGATTAATCAGTGGTTATAGTAGAACAATAAGATCAATATGCTATTGTGTTCCCTAATCCATTAAGGGATTTTAAAGTCCCACAAGTAGATGGGGCCCAATCATTTATCAGTAGATCGGGCATCAATACTAATAATTTTGAACTCAAGCTAGGTGTCATTTAGATGGTACAGACAAATCAACTTGAAGGGTTAGTCAACGATGACCCAAATCTTCACTTGGCCTCATTTATAGACACATGTGACACCTTCAAGATGAATGATGTATTAAATGGTTCAATTTACCTTCGCTTGTTTCCTTTCTCATTGAGAGACAAGACTAAGGCTTGGTTATAGTCACTACCTTCTAGGTCAATCACTACATGGGATCAATTGGCTTAGAAATTCTTAGTAAAGCACATCCCACCTTCTAAGAAAACTAAGCTTACAAACAACAATACATCTTTTTAGCAATTTGAAATGGAATCACTTTATGAAGATTGGGAACACTTCAAAGAGCTGCTAAGAAGATGTTCACACCATGGTATTCCTATTTGGTTACAAGTGCAAACATTCTATAATGGATTAATAGGGAAACCAAGGACTATAATTGATGCTAAGTCGGGGGAGCTTTCATGAGTAAACTAAATAGGAAGCTTTTGCACTACTTAATAATATTACATCCAATAATTTTCAATGGCCTTTGGATAGGCTCAACCCAAGAAGAGTGGATGGAGCAGTAGATATAGACACCATAGTAGCATTGCAAGCTTAAACTAATGCCTTGCTGTTGGGTTTTACAAAGAAGTTTAATGGTGGTAGTATAGGGGTAAATATGGAAAGAAGTCCATAGTGATGTGTGATTATTGCAATGGACCTCACTCTATTGAGGTATGTGGGAAACCTTCCAAAGTAGTAAACTATGTCAACAATCAAAACAACCTAGGAAACCCATACTCAAACACAAACAACCTAGGATGGAGAAACCATCCAAATTTTTCATGGAGTAATGACAATAATCAGGGTGGTAATAAATTCAACTGTCAACCTTACCCACCATAAGGTTTTCAAAAACTTCAAAAACCACAAACCCTAGGGAAGAAGTTACCTAGTGAGGATGACACAAGTGCTTTAATGGGAATGATGAAAGACTTCATGCATTCAGTAAATACAAAAGTGGATCACATAGAGTTCACTCATAGGCTTCTAATGGAAATTTGTAAATCTAAATGGGGCAAGTTTCCTAAATCATAAGCCAAAGACCTCAAGGTAACCTTTTAAACAACACATAAGTAAACCTAAAAAGAGAAGGTAAGTATCATTTTAAAGCAATAACCCTAAATGTGGTAAAACATTATAAGAAAAGCCATAAACTAAAAAAGATGAGGAGGAAAAACTACACTAAGAATGTATTGAAAAGGAAATAATTTAGCCATAGGATAGCAACCAGTATAAACCCATGATACCTTTCGCTCAAAGACTTTAGAAGCAAAAGTTAGACATGAAGTTTATAAAATTCTTAGATGTCCTCAAGAAGCTACACATAAACATACCATTTTTAGATGCACATGAACATATGCCTTTATTAGCCAAATTCATAATGGACATCTTGCCTAAAAAAGGATTTGAGATAATTAGACAATAACCTTGACTAAAGATTGTAATGCCATCCTCAATAGAAAACTACCAAAAAACTAAAAGATATGGATTGCTTTAACATTCCTTGTACAATTAAGAATATACACTTTGGTAAGGCACTATATGACTTGGGTGCAAGCATTATCCTTACACCTTTATCAATTTTTAAGAGATTGGGGATTGGTAAAGCCAAACCCTCTTCAGTAACATTGCAAACAACAGACAAGTCGACCAATCAACCCTAGGGTGTGGTAGAAAATGTTCTAGTAAAAAATGGACATGTTCATCTTTCCAGAAGATTTCTTTGTACTAGACACAAAGGAGAACTATGAAATTCCTATCATATTTGGCCATCCATTTTTAACAATCAAAAGATCACTCATTGATGTACAAAAAGGTGAGCTTACAATGAGAGTTTAAGATGAATAGGTAATATTTAATGTATTTAAAGCAATTAAATTTCCAAATACAAATAACATTAGTGATTTCTTTAAGATAAATGTTACCAATGAACTATGCATTGATATGCTTCATAACATGTGCCTTAGTGATGCTTTAGAATATGTGCTTGTTTGATTCTGTAAACACACATGATGATAAGCACCATGAAAATCACATAGGCACACATTAATGATAATAATTCAATTGAATTTTTTGAACCACCAACACTTGAGATTTTAACACATGATGCTATGAATAATGAAATAGATTTATTATTAAACAATTCAACTCACTTTAATTAGGAAACTACAAAATCTGTGATGCAAGTTGATATGGTTGACTATGTGAACTATTTGGAGGCTATGCCTCTCATGTTTGTATCTAATATAATTATGGAGTGTCTTGACATAGGCTCTAGGCTCATACCATCAATTGAGGAGCCACCCAAGTTAGAGCTCAAACATTTACCAAACCATCTCCGTCACCAATTTTCTGTGCGAAGAGACATTTATAGTCATAATTTATGGTAGTCTAATTATGGAGTAAAAAGAGTCATTATTGGAGGTGCTTAGTAAATTCAAAAGAGATGGGTTGATCTATTGTCAACGTCAAAGGCATAAGCCTATCCATATGCATTCATAAAATTATGTTAGAGGATGGAACTAAGCTTATCGAGGATGCACAACAACAATTAAACCCTATTATTTAAGATGTGGTAAAGATTGAAATTTTTTAGTGGTTCCATATCGACATCATTTACCTTGGGTAAGTCCAGTTCATTATGTGCCGAAAAAGGAGGAATCATTGTGGTGAAAAATGATTCAAATGATAATACCAACAAGGATTGTCACAAGAAGGAGGATTTATATGGATTTTTGAAAGGTGTATAAAGCTCTGGATCAAATGCTTGATAGATTAGCCAGGCATTCCTTCTAGATGGATATTCTAGCTATAACTAGATCGTCATGTCCCCCAAAGGCCTAAAAATGACTACATTCATATGTCCTTATGGCACTTTTGCTTTTAGGAGAAAGCCATTTGGGCTATGCAATGAAACTATAACATTTCAACGCTGTATGATGGCTATTTCTTATGATACGATGTAGAAGAATTTAGATCTTCATATATGACTTCTCAATCTTTAGGAACACATTTGATGAAGATTTATACTATCTCTCCCTAGTGCTACAAAGATGTGAAGAAACCAATTTGGTTTTAATTTAGGATAAGTGTCACTTCATGGTACATGATATTATCATGGGCCATAAAATCTTAGCTAATAGAGCTAAGATAGAAGTGGTTGAGAAGCTACCACCACCTACTAGTGTAAAAGGAGTTAGAAGTTTTCTTATGAACACAAGCTTTTACCAAAAATTTATCAAATATTTTCCCAAAGTGTCTAAACCCTTATGCAATATTTTGGAGAAAGATGGCTTTTCAAATTTGATGATAAATATTTATAGGCATTTTGAGCACTTAAAGATAAATTAGTGTTTTCACTAGTTATAGTAGCACCAGATTGAAGCAAGCACTTTGAGTTAATGTGTGATGCAAGTTATTTTACTATTCGACCTATTTTTGGGTAGTGAAGAGACAAGATGTTCAATGCCATAAATTATACAAGAAAAACATTCAATAAAGCTTAAATGAATTATGCCACAATAGAGAAAGAACTCCTAGCTATTGTATATGCCTTTGAGAAATTTAGATCTTATTTGGTTAGGACAAAGGTGATTGTCTACACGGACCATTTTGTAATAAGGTATCTCATGATAAAGAAGGATATCAAACTATGACTGATCAGATGGGTTCTCCTTCAATAATAGTTTTTCTTGGAAATCTGTGATAAAAAGGGACAAAAAACTAGGTGGCATACCATCTATATAGATTGGAGAGGGAAGCTAATATGGATGATAATATGGTGATTAGGGAATCATTTCCATATGAGCAACTTTGAATGGCTCAAATTGATATATGCAAACATTGCAAACTTCCTGGTTGCCAACATCATTCTATATGACCTCACATGGCAACAAAAGAAAAAATTCTTCCATGATAAAACATTTTTTGGATGACCCTTACCTCTATAAAGAACATAGTGAAGTTATTTTGAGAAGATATGTCCGTTATGATGAAGTTGGAAGTATTATATACCATTACCACAGCTCACAATATGGAGGCCAATTTGGGAACACAAAAATTGTGACTAAGATGCTTCAATCTAGTTATTTTTGGCCTACACTATTTAAAAATGTCTACCTTTATGTAGGAACATGTGATAAATGCCAAAATATATGTAATATTTTCAAAAGAGATGAGATGCCCCAAAATAATATAATTGAAATGGAATTGTTTGATGTTTAGGGAATTTAATTTATGGGATCGTTCCTTTCATCCTTTGGTAACCAATACATAAAAGTAGATGTGGATTACATGTCAAAGTGGGTAGAAACTATAGCCAGTAACAAGTGTGATGCCAAAGGTATCATGAAATTTCGGAAGAAAAAAAATTTCACTAGGTTTGGAACTCCTAGGATCATCATTTGTGATGGAGGTGTGATCGGGGCAGAACCGACATCGCCGATCCTGCCCGTTACTTTGGTTTTATCTATTTATAAAACTCTCGCAAGTGCACGAATCATTTCGTAGAAAATGATAAGTATACTCCCAAGGTCGATCTAAGGAAGGAATGTATGTGGTTTTTAATTTATTATTCAAACTTTTAAAAGCGAAATTAAATCCTAAACATCCTGTCACGATATTTTGGGTTTTGTGTTTTTAATCTATTAACATAAAAATAAACAAAGATTCAATAAATATTCTTGCAAATTTTATCATTTAAAATAGTTGAGTATTTATGGATATAATAACTAAGTTAATTATGCTTGCTCATATTATTTAGGTTATTAAAGATATGAATTGATATTTATTGATTCTCTTTTTTTTATATGAATACCACCTTTAGTGGGGTTAGATATTCTTTGTTAACTAAACAAATCAATTAACACCTATGGGTGGGGTTGATAACTAATTTGGTTAATTAAATTAATTTCTTTTTCTAAGAGATTGAAAATGAACCATTTAAATGCCACCTTTGGTGGGGTTAGACAGTTTAAACTTTATTCAAGGTGTCCAAATTAAACCTAAGAATTTAGTTATCCGAGTACTAACTTTCAAGTTTTAAAACCACTACTGAAAACATGTTGTCAATACATTTTCAGATAATAATTCTTATAAAAACTTTTGAAATAGAGCTTCACTCTAACTACCTAAGGGCGTACCAACAAATAAAAGAGCAATACTCTAAATTACAACGAATAACTAAACCTTAAAATCTAATTTTCAAATTTAAGTTTGTAATGAAAAATAATATATTTCTCTCTAACATTCTTAATATAAAATCTTGAATAAAAATAAAATCAATTCATTTTAGAGATTTTTACCTATTTAATATTTCGCAAGCATAACAACGTTATTATTACATCATGTTTATAAACAGACAGCAGAGTTAAATTTAATCACAGACAAATTAAATATAACATGTAAGAATAAAGCATAAAAAATAACTGTAAAGAAAATAAAATCCTTACAGAACTTCGATGCTATTCCCGTTGTTGAAAAACCTCTAAGCGGAATTTGCACTCCCATTTATTGAATCAAAAGCTAATATATTACAAAAACATAACTAGTTCTTCCCAAAAAGGGAAGAACTCTAAAACTAGAGAAATTAACTAAGAAAAGCTAAAAACTAAGAAAAAACTAAAAAATCTAAAAATCTAAGAAAAGAGAGAAAGAAAGAAGAGAGAAGTGTGTTTTGAAGGTGTGTTTTGAAGTGAAGGAAATGGGGGTATTTATAGGTGAGGATGGAGAGAAAAAATGAGTAAAAAAATGTTAAAAAATATTTAAAAATGTAAAACGTGTATTGGAATTGCTGATGTCATTAATGACGTCGCGTGACGCTAAAGCGGCTGCACGTGAAAAATGGCTAAAAGGCGTTACGCATGCGGGGCTGTCGGCAAGTAAGCGACGCTGCGTGAATGCAGCCTTGTGATGGGCAGTGGCTTGTAGGCCAAGAAGGCGTATTATTGGGCGGCCAATGTGATTTTCTCCTTTTTGACATTTTTGACCCTTTTGACCCATTTTATCCAACTTTTCCATATTTATTAACCTTTTCCCATTTATTTATTAATATATTTGTGATGTATTGCTTCCAAAGATTCCTCTTTGAGTCTTTAAATTACGTTTTAAGCCAAAATACACGAAAAACAATAAAAATACCCGTGATTCGAAAAAGACAAATATATATAAATATATGATAAAACATATAAATATATATATATTAATCAATTAATGTGCATAAAATCATGGTTATTTTAGTGCTTTTTTGAGCACTCATCCACAACTTCCCGACGGTCTTTGCTAGTCCCTTAGCAAGAGAAGCGATAAAAACTAAAAATTAAACTATCCTAAATCACTTCCGTAGATTGACACGGTTGCATTTGCCTATGCAACAAGCCTTTAAACCCCTAGGTCTTGCCCTAAGGGACGAGTTTGAGTCTCGTGAGGGTTTTCAATGATACCCACAAACATTGAACTAAATGTAAAAATTAAAAGAAATAATAACAACAATAAACTTAAAAACTAAAATTACAACAAAATCAAAAATTAACGTTTAAGAATAAAAGAAAACAACATATCACAAAAATGTCTCATACTTTTTAATCTCTTTTAAGATCATAATTAAAATCTCAAGCATAAGTTATTTTAATCTTTTTAAACAATCATGATTTATAATAATAATTAGTCGAAAATCATTTTCATATTTCATATAAAAAATGTATCAATTTAATTTCACCCAATTTCGTGTCATAAATCCGAATTCGCCACTCTATTCCTCACAAGTCAATACTCTCAAAACACCGAATCCTATAGGTTCAAACACTCATACTAATTTATATGCGAAAGAGTTGATGTATAGAAATAAACTAATATGTTAGCATATGTATAAAGAAGAAAGGCTCAAAGTGTTATTTTGACATTGATCTCACTGGAAGGAATCAAATGTATAAATTATAAAGATATCATATATAAAAAATTATTTTCATGCATAAATCAAACTCATTAAGAAAAATTTCAAGATATATGCCTTTTACAAATGAAGAAAGTGCAATGACTTTTTGAGAATTACTTCTATATCTTTATTTTGTAATTAGCCTTTACTCACAATTTTGTAGGCAATGTGGGTAATAGATATGTAGATTATACTATATATTCTTTCTCTCTATATTTTTCTCAAGATATTTTTCAATATATATCATTTTTTAAGAGAGTCAACCCATTATACAGATTGTACATTTTTTTAGTATTTTGGTGAGTGGTTAATTTTGTGACTTTTTGTTTGATCTTGGTTTAGGTAACCCCAGATATGTCTCTTTTTTTTTTTTCATACTTGATCATGCACGAATGAGATAAAAGCATATACTATCAATTTCTACTCAAATCATTTAATCTAAGCAAAAATAATAATAAAAATATACGATATTCTATTAAGATGAGAAAAAATTCATACATTCAATATTAATGCCTATAGAGATCATCTAAGAATTTGAAGAAATAAGAAATGTGTTTGGAGTAGAAAAACATATATTGCACTCTCAATAAGGAAATTAAGCTCAAATTATATCTCACAAAGGTAGTCTCCACTAAAACAAATTCATAAACACTGATTTTGGGTTTAATATAATTTCTACATCTTATCAAGAAATACTAGTTATGACAAAAATTAACTAATTATCAAAAATAATTACATAATATTTCATGATATGTTTTCAAAAATTAATCTAACAGTACAAAAGACTTAACTATTTACGTAAATTTGATTTAAAGAAATGATAAATTTTTGTGAGAACTTTTTTTTTTGTTTAATTCCAAAATTACTAAATCACACAAAAAAAAAATAAAACCAAACACAAAAAATGAAGATGTGAACATAAAAAAGAAAAAATTAATAATTGTTTTTTTTTAATTTTTAAATTGTTAAATCTTTTTTTTTCTTTTCTAATTAAGCATGGTAACTTTTCACCACCTGACCTAGAACTTACATTGTCCTCAATGTAACAATCAGAATTAAAGATAAAGAGAAAAAGAAGAAAGATTACCTATTTCTTGAGAATGTGTAAGTAGTAATGGAGAAATGCGGGTGCATTCATCATATTCATCATGAAAGTGTATACACACGATTCTTTGTGAACTTCTAACAACTCAATAAATATTTTTAGTTTTAACAATTTAAAAATTATTCACATATAATTAAACTAAAATAAACAATAAAATTAAGTATATAAAACAAATAACAAAAAATTATCTAAAATGATGGGTTACCTCCCATCCAGCGCTTAGTTTAACGTCTTTAAGCAAAGACGTAACTTGGGATTGCATTTTAAGTAAACTCAATGTCCCCTCATCATTGAGTCAATCAAACCTATAGGTAAGACAAGATTGTCTACCTATACTTTTTCAGTCATGCCCTATTGATTTTCAAATTTTTCTGTACTTAAAACTAGTGACATGCTTGTGAGTTTCAGATCATCCACATCTAGGTACAAATCAAATAATTAAAGGCATCAAAACACAATTGTACCTAGATCAATCAAAACAACTAACTCCTTAGATTGTAATTAAATTTTTTAAAATTTTGGAGATAGTTTCAGATTTATTTTTTTTTGGTTTTTTTAAGTATAATATCTAAGTTAAAATAACATAATCAGTATTAACCAAGAGTGCTCCCAGGAAAAGAATTGGTGCAAAGGCTCCTTAAAACCATCCTCCTGTATTAACAACGTTCCCAGGAAAGACTAATTAGTGGCAAAGGTTTCCAAGAACTAGTCTCCTGACATGAACTCCCAGATCTTTACTTTTCATGCTATTGAAATTAAGTTAATTAAGTTAAGTTAAGTTAAAATTTAAGTTAATTAAGTTAATAAAAAGGTAGGTTAATTAAGTTAATGAAAATCTAAGTTAATTAAGTTAGTAAATTAAATTAATATAAGTTAGTAAATTAAGTTACTAAAAACCTAAGTTAATTAACTTAAACGAAAATTAAAAAAGTAGTTAAAAAAAAATTTGAAAAAAAAAGAAAAGAGAAAAATATAAAATTAAGCCAAAAAATAAAATAAAATAAATTGAAAAAAAATAATTGAAAAAGGTAAAAGAAAAAAAAGAAAAGAAAAACAACAAAAATAAAATAAAAAATAAAAATAAAAAAATTGAAAATAAAGTTTTTGATTTTTTTTTGATTTTTTGATTTTTTGATTTTTTGATTTTTGATTTTTTGATTTTGATTTTTGATTTTTTTTTGATTTTTTTGATTTTTTTGATTTTTTTTGATTTTTTTTGATTTTTTTTTATTTATTTTTATTTTATTTATTTTATTTATTTATTTTATTTTTTTATTCTTATTTTTTTATTAATTTAATTTAAAATTTATTTACTTTTTTTTTACTTCAAATTTGAAAATGCAAAATTATTTTATTATTCATGCTATATTTTTTTATTTATTACTTAAATTGAAATTTGAATTTTTTTACTTTTCACAAACAACAAAATTTTTTATTTTTTTTAATTTTTTAATAAAAAAATCAAATTATTTACAACACAAAAAGTTTTTAAAATTTTGATAAATAATTTAAAACGCTATTCCTTCCTGACATACGCCTTGAAAACTTGATCTAGGCGTAACCCATCGATCCTGCTCTGCTACTTGGTTTTATCTATTTATAAAACTCTAGCAAGTGCAACCTAATCATTTCGTAGAAAATGATAAGTATACTCCCAATTGATCTGGAAGGAATGTATGTGGTTTTTAATTTATTATTCAAACTTTTAAAAACGAAATTAAATCCTAAACATCCCATCACGATATTTTGGGTTTTGTGTTTTTAATCTATTAACATAAAAATAAACAAAGATTCAATAAATATTTATGCAAATTTTATCATTTAAAATAGTGGAGTATTTATGGATATAATAACTAAGTTAATTATGCTTGCTCATATTATTTAGGTTATTAAAGATATGAATTGATATTTATTGATTCTCTCTTTTTTATATGAATACCACCTTTAGTGGGGTTAGATATTCTTTGTTAACTAAACAAATCAATTAACACCTATGAGTGGGGTTGATAACTAATTTGGTTAATTAAATTAATTTCTTTTTCTAAGAGATTGAAAATGAACCATTTAAATGCCACCTTTGGTGGGGTTAGACAGTTTAAACTTTATTCAAGGTGTCCAAATTAAACCTAAGAATTTAGTTATCCAAGTACTAACTTTCAAGTTTTAAAACCACTACGAAAACATGTTGTCAATACATTTTCTGAATAATAATTCTTATAAAAACTTTTGAAATAGAGCTTCACTCTAACTACCGGGCGATTGTACCAACAAATAAAAGAGCACTACTCTAAATTAGACCGGATAACTAAACCTTAAAATCTAATTTTCAAATTTAAGTTTGTAATGAAAAATAATATATTTCTCTCTAACATTCTTAATATAAAATCTTGAACAAAAATAAAAATCAATTCATTTTAAAGATTTTTACCTATTTAATATTTCAAGCATAACAACGTTATTATTACATCATGTTTATAAACGTATTGAGTTAAATTTAATCACAGACAAATTAAATATAACATGTAAGAATAAAGCATAAAAAATAAGCAGAAAGAAAATAAAATCCTTACAGAACTTCGATGCTATTCCCGTTGTTGAAAAACCTCTAAGCGGAATTTGCACTCCCATTTATTGAATCAAAAGCTAATATATTACAAAAACATAACTAGTTCTTCCCAAAAAGGGAAGAACTCTAAAACTAGAGAAATTAACTAAGAAAAGCTAAAAACTAAGAAAAAACTAAAAAATCTAAAAATCTAAGAAAAGAGAGAAAGAAAGAAGAGAGAAGTGTGTTTTGAAGGTGTGTTTTGAAGTGAAGGAAATGGGGGTATTTATAGGTGAGGATGGAGAGAAAAAATGAGTAAAAAAATGTTAAAAAAATATTTAAAAATGTAAAAACGCGTATTGGAATTGCTGATGTCATTAATGACGTTAGCATGACGTCACTGGCGGCCGCACGTGAAAAAATGGGGCGAAAAGGCGTTAGGCGGGCTGGCCTTGGTAAGCGCTTATGTACGCAGCTTCGCTGCTGGCTTCGCGCGCGGACGTGGCAGCAGTCAACTTGATACCGCGTACGGGCGTAAGAGAAGCGTAGCCAGCGCGATTTTCTCCTTTTTGACCCATTTTATCCAACTTTTCCATATTTATTGACCTTTCCCCATTTATTTATTAATATATTTGTGATGTATTGCTTCCAGTATTCCTCTTTGAGTCTTTAAGTTACGTTTTTAAGCCAAAATACCTGAAAAACAATAAAAATACCCGTGATTCCGAAAAAAGACAAATATATATAAATATATGATAAAACATATAAATATATATATATATATTAATCAATTAATGTGCATAAAATCATGGTTATTTTAGTGCTTTTTGAGCACTCATCAAGGTGGCCACTTTTTCAATAAAGCCTTTAATTCTTTATTGTCTAAGTATGGAATTAAGCATAAGGTGCCTATCTCCTATCATTTCCAAACAAGTTGGAAAGCAAAGGTGTCGAATAGAGGGGTGAAAATAATCTTGGAGAAAACAATCAATAATTCCAGAAAGGATTGAGCCTCTAATGATGCTTATTTTCACAAGTATACGAATCGTTCAAGTAATAAAGTGTACAAAAGTACGGATATCGAACCCACAAGGAATGGCGTTACTAAGTATCGAAATTGACTAATCCTAATTTTATTTGAAAACCGAATTGTTGAAATTGTTTAAGAAGAAAATTAATTTAAAACTAAATGCAAACAACAAAATTTAATGTTGTTCACAAATGATTAAAAACGCTAAGGCATTTGATTTCGCTAAATCAATTCAATCCGATTTCAAGTCATGTTATATGAGAATCAAAGCTAAAAGTGATGGTTGAAAAACCCAAATTTACCTAATACTCTCTCTCGAGTTATATTAGAATTACTTATCTATGAAAACCAACTATATTTCTATGAAGATTTAATCACAAACAAGCACATTACGATTTATGGAATTTTTAGAATAACCACATACATCATGCATTAGTTCTCACACTCGCATTCAACATATGGTATTTATCACAAGAAGCATTCGTTACACATCTCCTCTCGGTCTCAATATAATGCAACAAATCATCTAAATCTTGGCCAGAAATTTAAAAGCATTAAGCATGGAAATAAATACTCAATTTGAAAACAATGAACTCATATAACAATAACAAAAGAAATCATATTTTCTTGATTCAACTACATTGTAGCCTTAGCAAAAACGAATTAGTTCATAATGGAAATAAGAACAAAAATTATCTCATTTGAATCCATGAATAACAAATCTGAATAAAATGTAGAATATGAATGCTAAGGAGAAGAGATGAAAAAATCTTGAAGATGAAGACTTGGTAGCAACAATGGTGATGATCCTTCAAGCTTTTCCAAACTTTCTCTCCAAAAATGACTTAGATATGCTCTCTCTGCCATGTGCCTCTTTCTCCATCATATTGTATATATAGATCTAGGGTTTTGGGGGCAATTTTGGAACAAAACAACATAAAAAATGTGTTTTTGGATGAAACTCCCCGGTGGCGACATTATTCTCGCCGTGGTGAGATTTCTGGAAAAGTTACAATTTTGGTTCCGCTGATTCTCACCGGCAGCGAGATTAATGTGGCCGGCGGCGAGATGCACTTGGTCGGCGGCTAGATTAATTTGTCCGGCAGCGAGATGAATTTGCCAAAACCCGTGCTCCCTGCATGATTTTTGCCGTATTCTCTATAAGATTTTCGCCGGTGGCGAGAATCTTCTCACTGGCGGCGGAATTCCAAATTTTGAAACTTTGTTTTCTTTTTATTTGCACTCAATTCTGATCATTGAAATTTGTCCCAAACTTCTCCAAAATCATGATTTTACCTAAAATTGTACTTTAAACATGAAATACCCGTGAAATGACATTTACGGATTAAATAATCAAATAAACGCAATTTTCACACAAATATCAACATTTAAATCATAACAAAAATACAATAATTTGACTCTTATCATCTAAGTTAGATGATGCTTTATGAAAAGGCATGTCACCTATAAATGGAATTGGAGTGTAAAGCATATTAGGCATGTAAACAATTGAAGATGTCCATAGATGTCATTGGTAAGAAAAAGATGCTACAAATAAATGAATTAGATGAGCTAGATGGAGTATTTATGAGAATGCCAAGTTTTACAAAGAGAAAAAAAAAGATAAATTCATAAGAAAATTGTCCACCATACTTTGAACCGGGATAACAAGTATTACTATACAACTCAAGACTCAAGCGGTTTTTGAGTAAATGGCCAGGTCCATTCACCACCACTGAGGTAACAAACCATGGAGTCAATGACTTGGAGAACAAAAACAAAGAATGGTTCGTAGTTAATAAGCATAGAGTAAAGCATTATCTTAGAGATCAATTACCAAATGAAAAGGCTAAGATGACCTTGGTGGATGCACCTTAGGAGCTGACATGACTATCTAGCCAATGACGTTAAATGTGGTGCTTTTTGGGAGGAATCCTATTGTTATTTTACTTATATGTTTTCTATTTTGTAAGTGAATAAATATAGACTACAATGGCACAAAAAAGATTGAGCAATTTTAGTGTTAGATGTGGTGTTCCAAGACTAAGGGAGTTTTGTTTCCTTTCACTCTTTTTCATATTCATATGTGTACAATAGGGATAACATGCAATTTAAGTGTGGCGTAGGAAACTTCATTCTCTACTTCATTTTTTAGGATTATTTTTAGGATTTTGGTAGAAATTGATAAATATATGGAAAAAAATGCATGCATATTTGATATGAAACATATGAACCCAAAGATAGAATTGGTTGTCATGAATAGGATAATGAACATAACATGCTCGTTAAGATACTTACATTAGTACTGTGATATGCTTGCTAATTTTGATTGAATTGATTCAGATTTTTATGCACACACTCATGATTGATTTTGGTGTTCTTATTAGGAGAAAATTTTGGGTGAGTTATGCTAGTTGATGAGGTCTAACATGTTTTAGAATCTAGTTTATCATCCCTTGAGCAAAATGCTAAATAGTATTTGGCTTAAGAAATGATTTAGGCCTTAATTGGATCTATTAAGCCTTTCAAGCTAACTATTGTTTATATCCTTAGTCACCCTTTTGAGCCAAACTAAGAACCATTTATATCTTTAACCCACATTTTAACCTAACCAATAAGCATTACATCTACACTTACGCTTTTAGCTTGTGAAAAAAATGCAATCATATGCTATGCCATAAAGTAAGATAAAATGTAATGCACCATATTTCTTCACATCCACAAAAAAATATTTCACCACACCATTATCCCTCTAAAAAAAATTAAAGATAGGTTTGGGGGGTTATGAGGCTATGAAAAAAAAAGAGAAGAAGAGATGTGGTATAAAAGAATGAAAAAATGGTAAGATAAGGTGCACAAGAACATCAAAAGCTCAATTGTTGTTAAGTTTTGCATGTTGAAAAAAGAAAAAAGAAAAAAAGAGCTAAGGTGTGAAAAAATCCTGAATAACTATTTATCTATCCCTACCTAGCCTTACACAACAAGCATGCGAAGCCTTATTGATCTTTAGCTAAGTGCTTATTTACATTAGTGGAGAAGGGCACAAAAAATAGACCTATGAATTTTATTCTAAGACTTAGTTGATTAGCGTGCTCATACAAGTTGATTTCATAAGTACATTGGATAACATCATGTGCAAAATACACTTGAATCAATTTGTCAAAAACTTTGCATATCCTTGCATTAATTGAATGTTGATTGATGGATATGTGAACCTTCTCTTTAAAAAATTGTACAAATTTTGAGAGGATAGTTTTTACTAAACATCCACGTATTAATAGATATTAT
Source organism: Hippophae gyantsensis (assembly GCA_030763125.1). NCBI lineage: Eukaryota > Viridiplantae > Streptophyta > Magnoliopsida > Rosales > Elaeagnaceae > Hippophae > Hippophae gyantsensis. The sequence continues at coordinate 22,594,485 of CM061033.1, read as the reverse complement.
TTATTAATATACTGCCAATATCATTAAGCTAGATAGACTTGGCTATACTTGAGGGCAAGCAAAGAGTCATGTTTGGGGGTGTGATAACTCTACTTAGTAGAGTTATTTAGTCAATTTTGAACTACTTATTTGTCTTGTTTTGTGATAAAATATCATGAAAATCTTAATTTATGTTTAATTGTGTCAATGTAGATGGAATGATGGAAAACATGGTGAAAAAGAGTTAAAAATAGGAAAAATCAATACCATGCCATGGTAGGCATTTTTTTGTGTTGTGGCACAAACCATACTACGGTGCGCTTATTTTTGGTGCCGCAACATGAGATATGTGGTTAGACATTATTATGTGATCAGAGGAGACCATATGGGGAGCAAAATATTCATGCCATGGCATACATTTGAAACTGGGCAAAAATAGTATTCCTAATCAAACATTTATTCTTAACTTTAATCCGTAACCCTCTGATCATTTTAAGAGATGGTCTAATAGTCCATATCAGGTCATTTTTTCTTCAAATAAACACCATTATTTCAAGAATTAAAGACACAATTAAGAATCATAAACCCTAGCAGCTGCAAAAAAAAAAAAAGAGAAAAGAGACAAAATTTCAAGAGAAGATTAAAAAAGGCACAATTTTGTAAAGGTTTCAATTTTATTAGTTTTTATGTCTTTCTTTTTGAAATCTGAACTTTATTTACATAATTATATTTAGCTACTTTTTTAATCTAGGGGTCTTGTGAATCCAATTTTCTACTTGTGATTATCTAATTTTTTTTTGCCTAAATTGTGATTTCAATTCAATTATATTATCTAATATGATTTTTATGCTATTATTTGTTTGACCAATAATTAATCTATAGAGACAATTAAAGAGATTTGGGATAATTATTTAATTGTTTATCTTGATTAAATAACATGCATAGTTTCTAAGCACATATGTATGATTTATATGTGTGTGGTCTATAATTGATGAGCTTAATAAGTAGTATGCAATCTAATTGATATGAGAGTGTAATCAAGTTAATTACTATATGGTGTATAGTGTACTTGAGATAGGAATGCATGCTAGGCTAGATTTGAATGATCATGTAATTAGTTGGTAAATATATTGGAAAATTCTTAATGAATCACATGCTAGGATATTAGGGGATTAAAGATTCCTAGGTTATTTTCTCATATATCTTCGTAGTTGTTGAGTTTTTGATGACTATGAAAATAGAGTCATTAGCGTACTTTTTTACTCAATATTTACTTGTTTTATTTAATAAATAGTATTTTTATGGCTAAAAAAATTAAAATATAAACTTTTTAGTGAAAACGGGTGAAAATATAATTTTTGCAATTTTTTATCAATTTTTAACGTAAGACCAATCAGAAGCTGCCACATGGCATGCCACACAAGTAGATGAGCAGATTGGGTAAGCCATGTGGACACCACATAATCACGGAGAGCGAATCACGTCGTGCCGCATGGGAGGAGGACGAAACACAAGCCATGTGTCAGTACGACATTCAATCAGAGTTAGGAAATTGGTCAACGTGCCAAGCCACGTGTCACCATGCCATTGCTCCGTGCCTTCCACCCGCGCGCCATGCCATCTGTTCGTGTGAATCACGTCCAGCCACGTGTTACTAACTAAGCGAGTGTTGACTTTGACCGGTCTCCCTTGCCATGCGTAACTACCTAATTTGCCAATTAATTTATAATGCCACGTGTCGAACTATGATTGGCTAAAATGGTCAGTTTTGCTTGTTTTGATCGTAGCCCTTGATCTGAAGATGATCAGACGGTCCAGATCACACCTGAGCTATATTTAAGCCCATAATCACTCCATAAACCCTAATTTACCTCCATTAGCATAATTTTGGTTAGTTTTTAGAGCTAAAAAGAGAGAAAAATACAAAAATATTCAAGAAAAGATGCAATTTTGGTGGAGATTCAAGAGGAAATTAATTATACAATTCAAGATATTTATTTTATTTATTTTTCTACTATTTTCTTTATCAATTTTATGTTTTTCTTTATGAAAAAAATATGAGCTATATGAACACAATTATGTGTATGCCTTCCCTCCCTCACATAAGGGTGTTCCTTTGGCTTTCTATGTCAAAAAGGGGAGAAGTTTGTGCACGACTATGTGATTGTTAGCGTTCTATGTGTTGCACGGGTAATGAGTATAGTATTACACTGCATCTTATTTCCTAACTTGCATACACTTCGGGGGAGTGTTGTATGAAATTAGGGGGAGTTGTGCACATTAAATTTGTTGTTGTATGTGTTGCTACATGATTGTAGGTGTTTAGCTTATTGATGTGTACCTACATAAGGGTAACAAGATAGTATTTGGATAGACTACACATTATTTTTGCATGATACATTCATGCGGTATGTGTTTGTTTCATGTGTGTAGATTACAAGTATATATTGAAGTCATCAAGCTTCAGATGTTCTGTTTGCAATTATATTGGCACCTTCATGTTTTCAACTTTCCAAAATGTCGATGAGTTGACCAAAGAAGATGGATGGAATGAACAAGATGGATGCACTTGGTGTAGATGTGTTCTTCGGGTTTTTGGTATGCATCAATGTTTTGTTAGTGGGAACAAACATCTTTAGGTCATCTTTTATGATAATCTCATGATTGATGAACATCTGTATTTAGTTGTGTAGTGTTTTGACATGAAAATCCAAATGGGAAAATTGTAAGTCATATTATCCTTTGTGTCTGTGTTGCCTTCTCATGTGTAAAACATAGAGTCTTTTTATTTTACTTAGTGATTCTGTCTTCCTTTGTACATGGTTGGTTAATATAGATCAATAATGCACCAAACATAGTTAAGTACCCTATAATTAAAAGAATATTTTGCATACATTATGGGGTTGGCTTCTTAGTCTACATGCTAGGTAGTGAGTGATGGTTTTTGTTTGGTTTCAGAGTAGGTATTTACAGAAAATTACTTGACAATTTTTAGATTGAAAAATGGGATTTTTGTACACTTCTATAGGGCCTTCATCAGACCCCTTCATCGAACCTATGGCAAGGTGGTAGGTAAAGACCTTAGGGAGGCCTTAATAAGGTTAGATAGCCATTGGTGGTTGTCAATAGATACTCTCTCTTAATTTTAGTATTAATTTGAAAAAACTACTCAAACTCTACCAAAAGTTTCTATCAATTCGAATTATGTCTTCACTAATTATATTGAATATGTTTCGATATTTGTGATACGTCTATTTGAGCATAAAGTATTATGGTTTACTATCTTATAAAGTTTGTGAAAATAACATAGTGAGAATGGGTTGTGCTATATTGTTTGAGTTCTCATATCAATGGTTGTTCGTGATAAGTGGTTGAATGTATTTTCTACTTTGGTTATTTACGATACGAGGTTGAATGTGCTTTCCACATTGGTAGTTGATGGTTCATGGTTGAGGGTGGTCCTCACATTTTATTTTTCACATTATACATTTTACTAATCTTTAGTTATTGATCACATTACATTGAGTAGCCTTGGCTTTAAAAGAAAGTCAGATTCGTATATCGGACCAAGTCATTGTAAAGGCAAAAGAAGGGATAACAATAACTAGTTCAGATAGAGATCCTAACTAATAGAGATATTGGTGGTATTATTTCTATCAAAGTTACATCCATTTTATGGCTTAGTAGATTTTTTTTGATGTTGAGTAGTTGCCATAAGCAACTTGGGGATGTAACCATATACATAGGATTTCTATATGGATTACCTTATTATATGGTTGTGTTTGAATGATTTGTTTTGTTGTGAATACAATCTGAGTCTTGATATTATATGTTACCATTTATAAGATTAGGAATCTAAATGGAAAATTGCTTATTTCTATTTTATATGCTTTAAATCCTATATATGTAGCTTGTGAATATATTTTCTGTCTGTGAAAATAAATTACATGTTTGAGATTACTACTGCTATTGTTATTTTCTATTTTTCAGTACCTTGTGAGGACAAATCCTTTAGGAGTCATTATCTCCTTACCCTGGTTCGTACCAGGTCTTACACTCTTTCAGAGTTCAAGCAAATGTTCTATGCAAGATCTTTCAATGAGACTACCAAAGAAAACATGGTGGTTGAATTTATGAACCTTAAGTTAGAAGACATGATCATTACTCAATATGAAATTCGTTTTAACTAGTTATCAAGGTTTATAAAAAGATACTGTTGTCATAGCTTATACGGGTGAATAAGTCAATTTGGAGAAATTAAACATGGCTATGTCATCATAGAAAGCTAAACATAAAAGAAAATAAAAAGAAGAAATTGTGGAAAATAACACATCGTGACCAACAAAGTGTGTCATCTAGAAGCAATTCCTTTGGAAGTCCTCAATATCATCCATGTGTTTCTTTTAAATAAAAAAACCTAAGCATCTCAAGAATTATTGTCCTAAGCTCAAAACCAGTTAGTATAGAGGAGGGAAAAATCTACTTTTAGCTTTTGGGCATCCAACATTCAAAGAAAGTTTTTGGGAAAAAGTCAATAGTCTGGTTGGAAAACACAATGAAATTTCCAACAACCAAGACAATCCTTTCAACAACAATCCTCTTGATCCTACTAGCCACCCAAGAAGTCATTTTAATAACCTTCAAATCCTACGTAGACCTTTCAATGTCAAAAATTTAGTCATGGGAAGGATAAGAGCAAGGGTGTTGCATCTTAGGGATAAGGATCATAAGGTCAAGTATTTGCAATATCTAGCAGGAAAGGTGAACTCGAGATCAAGATGATGTTGAAGGTATGATTTTATTGTACCACTCTAAGGTATGAGTTTTCTTCAACACTAGTGCCACCCATTCTTTCAATTCTTCAACCTATGCCTAAATGTCGAAACTTACTTATGAAATCATAGGAAACTTCCTTACTTTGAACACTTCTCTTGGAGTGTCATCTAGTACATTTTATGTCTGTAAAAGTTGTTCAATCGGCCTAAACAGTCATCAATTCCTAGATGATCTAATAATACTTGACATGAGCTAGATTGATCTCATCCTAGTAATGGATTGGTTAACCATATACCAAGAAATTGTAAATTTCTCTAAGAAAAAGGTTACTATTCAAACCATTAATGGTGTAAAGGTTCAATTTTATGGTGAAAAAGAATTGGACCATTTTAGTGGTTTTCTTACATGCTATATAGGAGGAAGAAGAAATGAAGTAAGTGTAGTCCTTGTAAATTCTCTGGAAATGGATGCAGATAATGGAAAAAACTTGGCACGAATACAATAGTGAATGAATATTGGGATGTTGTAATCAAGTTGCATCTTGGTACTATACCAATATCTATCGCTCCTTAATGAACAACACTAGCAAAGAAACAAGAATTAAGGAAATAGATGGATGAGCTATTGGAAAAATGTTTCATTTGACCTTATTCGTCACCATGAGCAGCACAAGTTCTATTTCTCATAAAGAAGGATAGAAGTTTCAAATTATACATCAATTATCTTCAACTTAATAGAATAACCATAAAGAAAAAGTATCCATTAACTCGGATCAATGAATTCTTTAGCCACTTGTTGGCACCAATTTCTTTCTATAAATCAACCTAAGGTATGGATATCATCAACTATAGGTTAGAGAGTCAAACATTCCAAAAAAATACTTTATGTATAAGGTATAGACATTTTGAATTTTGTGTTATTCTATTTGGTTTAAGCAATGCTCCTGGTTCTTTTATGGATATAATGAATCAGGTATTTCAAAGCTACCTAGATCGATTTTAATTTGGTTTATTGAATGTAAATATTGATTTATTTAAAAACTTGTGAAGAAAATGAAAATCATCTTAGAATTTCTTTGCAAACTCTTAAAGGGCATCAATTGTATGTAAAGTCAAAAAATGATATTTTTGGCTTACTGAAGTCAAATTCCTCAAACACGTCATATTTGGAAGTGGCATTGCAATGATCCTTCCAAAATTGAAGCAATATTAACTTCAAAATAGCCGAGAAACGTGATTATCGACACTTTGTGCAAAACTTCTCAAAGATGACTACACCTTTGACACAACTTACCCGAATACTAGTCAAGTTTATATGGGATGGATCTTGCAAAGATGCATTTGAGGAGTTGAAAGTAGGATTGACGATCATACCAATTCTTACTATACCAGATAGTATGAAGCCTTTTGTGGTATTGATTGATGTTTCACTACAATTTCTTGGATGGGTAATAAGGGAAAATGACATAGTGGTTGTTACGTGTCATGTTAACTCAAAATTCATCAATGAAATTACCCAACAAATGACTTACAGTTACCTCTATGATGCCAAATTTCAATTCTTTTTAGACCCCAAAACTCTCAAATATATTTTTACTCAAAAAGATCTCAATTTGAGACAAAAAGGTAGGTAGAATACCATCATGATTATAATTTCAAGTTTTGTTGCAATACCATCCTAATAAAGCAAATATAGTAGCAATTTCTTTTAGTTGCAAGTTAGGTTTTTTTGCACAAATGATATTGGATACATGGCAAAGCACTAGGGCAATAGAAGGCTATGAGTTGAATTTGTATAATAATGTGAGACAAGAATTCCTATACAACCTCGTATCTAGTCCTTCATGGTTAGAGAATATAAAAGTGACCCAATTTAATGATCCTAAAATCTACCAAGTGTGGTGTAAAATTCCCGAAGGAAACGTGGTGGAAGGATGGACTTATAGTTATGGAGTTCCCATTCCACATAAAGATAGCGGTACATGGCAATAAGTATTTAAGGCAAGAGATTATGAGGAAGCGTATATATCAAAATTTAAAGTACATCTTGGAAGCACCAAAATGTATCATGATTTAAAGAGGACCTATTAGTGGAAAGGGATAAAGAAATATTTAGCTCAATTTGTAGCCAATTGCATGGTATGTCAACAAGTCAAGGTAGAACATAAGAAACCTACAAGATTACTTCAACCACTCTTTCTACAAGAATGGAATGGGATGATATAACCATGGACTTTGTACAAGTATTAACTCATACTTTTTAAGGCCACGATTCCATTTGGATAATTGTTGACCATCTCACAAAGTCTGCTCATTTCATTCCAGTTAAAACTCAATACTTGATGAATGCTTTGAGTAAGTTGCACATTCAAGAGATTGTATGACAACATGGCATACCAAAGTCAATTGTGTGAGATTGAGATCCAAAATTTACCTTATATGTGTAGAATTGTGTACAAGAAGCATTAGGTAAGGAATTTTTGCATAACATGACTTATTATCATGATAGAGATAGACAATCCAAAAATTTTATTCAAATATTGGAAGACATGTTTTGAGCTTGTGTTATGGAATTCATAAGAAATTGATTGACCACCTGCCAGTTGAGTTCACCAATAACAAAAGTTATCATGCTAGCATTTGAATGGCCCCTTAGGAAGCCTTGTATGGATGTTCACAATGTATTGGGAAAAATGAAAAGATTTTAGTACAATGAGAACAAATCTTATACAGGAAAAAATTGAAAAGATTTGCATTGCACAAGATAAAGTTCATGTAGCCCAAAGTTGGTACAAGAGCTATGCTTATCATGACTACCGACCATTGAACTTCGAAGTGGACAATTACATTTTTGTCAAGGTTCAACCTCAAAAGGAAGTAACTCATTTTGGAATAAAAAGAAACTAGAACCATACTACATCAGGCCAATTCTAATTTTATAAAGAATTAGTGATGTAGCGTACCAATTGGAGCTACCTCTAGAATTGTTATAAGTTTTCTATGTTTTTCATGTGTTTTCTATGTTTTTCATGTGTTTTCTCTATGAAAATATCAAAGAAATTAGAAAAGTATATGGGATTGAAAAGAATTGATGTTACAAGAAAATGCCTTATATGAAGAGTTGGTGGCAATAATTGATTTCCAAGTCAAAAACTTAAGAAGGATAGTACTACAATTAGTAAAAGTTTAGTGGATATATCCTAACGTTCAAGATGCAACTTGGGAGTTAGAGTCTGAAATTTTCTTGAAATATCCTTACTTGTTTTGAGGAATTGAAAACTTTGAGGAAAATTTTTCTATAAAGGGGTAGAATTGTGAAACATTTGGAATTTTTGATTAATTATAAAAGTTTCATGAAAATAAATTTTTAATAATATTTAAAGATATAGCGATGTATCAATAAATTTAATGTGAAAATCATATTTGTCAAAAAATTAAGAAAAACATTCGGTCAAGCCCGTTGGGGTTTCAGTGGCTGGTGAACAGATGAAAAATGGGTAGTGAGTAAATTGCATGCTCATCGGGCTTCGTAAGGAGTTCTCTATGAGCCACCAGTGAGGGTTGTCAACAAGCACTATTTTCTATATAAATATCCATAGATCAATCCCAGTTTCTCATACAAAAAAAAATATCATCCTCTCTCTCTAAAACTTTTCACTTTAAGATATTATCATTTTCAATATGTTCTTCAATGTCATTCGGGAATAAAATATCCAAGAGTTCAAATTTGAAAGAGTGAAGTGTCGGTACAAGAAATTATTAGTTGACCCTCCATGTGTGTCAGAGTAGACTTCCCATATCATAATGATTTGATCGTACATATGTTCATGTATTTCGATGTTAATCAATACATATAGATATTGTATAGCATGAATTTTAAACTTGATATGGCATACTTTACATTATATGAAAATGCATTAGATACTAGGAATGTAAACTGCACCTGATTTTGGAAGTGAGAAAATACAAGTATACTAGTTTTTATAATTAAAATCTCCCTACATTATATCACTTGTATTGATAATTTTATTTCATACATGAGTTTTATTAATTTTTGGCATGCATCATATTATTTATTGTGATATTATTTGGAGAAAACTCCTACTGAGCTAGTCGTAGCTCATCCTGTTTCCCTATTAACCTTTTAGATTAGGTTTTGATATGGTAGCTGTGGTTCAACATTGAGGAAGAAGTAGTTTATTTTTATCTTGTTATTTTCATTTGTATGGATTATTTGAGATATTGATAAGACTTACATATAATGTTTTATTTGTTATTTTTCCCATGTTTTAAATTTTCTCGTGGAAATATGTTGTTGTTTCCTAATTAAAATAGTTTTGACAATGTTGTAATGTTTTTTAAATAAAAGATATCCTAATTTTAATAGAATTTCTTTAAAAAGTACCCTTTTAAATTATATAGTTTTCCATTAAACATAATTTAAAACTTCCATTCTTTCTACCTCATACACCCATTGACTACTAAAGAGCCACGTCATTTCGAGGAGTATCTTTTAGAGTCAAGTTGTCATGTGTTAAATAATAGTTACAAGAATGCAATAGTTCCTATAGGTGATAAGTCGATGTAGTGGTGTGTTGTATGTCAACTAATAGCAAGGATGCAATTGTTTCCATACATGAGGAGCCTATACAATGGTGTGCCTTGTGTTGACTAAGTGTTGCGAGGTTAAAATGTTATGTATAAGTGAGGAGCCTATATGTTATGTACTATATGTCAACTAGGTAGTGCGAGGTCACAATATGTATGCATTAAGAGGTTGAACCATCAATAGTCGATCAAATCACATAGTGATGGAGCTTTGCAAACAAGCTTGGATGTACTTGAATTAGGTTCTATGTTGAAATCAAGTAGAGGCATATTAGGCATAGTTGAGTGTGTTAATCCAATTGTAAGAGGTATTTTTTATATTGCATTTAAGTTATAAACTATTGATTTGTTTTAAAAGGTAAATTGCTTACGTGGTTGCTTTAAGCAACATGAGGATGTTACTAGATAGGAGCTGGATCATAATTAGGTTTATCTCATTTCATGTTTTGTTATGTATAATCGCATATTGTGAGAATACATTCATCATTTGTCAAATATGTTGGAACCTAGAAGGTCTTGAAGAGATTAAAACTCCTTTGTAGGCTTTCCAATGTGTTTGCCTAATTCATATGATGTGTATTGTTTTCCATAATAATGCATGTTGCTAGCCTAGATAGGGGTATGTAAGGTATATCATCATTAGTGTGTTTACATTAGATTATTTTTTCTTATATCTTATATGTTATGGTGTGTTCAATTAAGTTATGCCTTAAATGGATAAATCCAAATTCTATGCAATTCTATATTTTCTAGTGCATTTTTGCAATGTAATACTCTAAGATTTTAGACGCTAACTTGAAGATGATAGAGATATAAACAGTGAACAAGAGGGTCTAGAATTCTCCTTAACACAAACACATATTAATGTTATTTAATGACACAACTTATGAGATCTCTTGTCTCTATAACTTTTTTGTAAATTTTTGTGAAATATATTGTTGTATAACCCAGGAAAATGATAATAATATAAAAATTAGCAAAGAACATCAATTTTAAGTAGAAATCGATGAAAATCTAGCTACCTCATCAAGTACTCACTGAGGCATTATCGTACAACCAGCATGGGTGGTCAGCAAGGACTCATAAATGGTTAGCGAGGAAGGCGTGGATTCAATGAGGGTTGGTGAAGGTATATCAATATGAAAGCAAAGAGATTTGAACGGTCACTAGCTAAGATCTTATCGAGACAACGTCAAGGGTGATTGGAGCACCACCAGTGAAGGGTAGGCAAGATAGTGTCGGGTTTATAAATATGGAAGGGAAGCTCTAGTTTTGTTGGAACTGACTCTTAAATTATTCTCCTCAATTATATGAGAATTTGTTGGAACTGAGTCTTAGATAGTAAGGTAATCCTTCGAACTGGTTTAAATTTAAGATTGTTATATGGATTGCTACTAAATATTAAAGTTATTCTTTGTAGTTCCCACCCAAAAAGGAGAAGGGATCAACTATAGGATTAGAAATGGAGACAAATATATCTCCAGGTATTAGATTACTTCACTCTTTTACATGACAATATATTTTAAAAGTAACATGCATATTCATGTGTTTAAAAAAAATTAAATTAATGACATCTTAATGTATTTAAACACATCATAATTGTTAATATCAAATAGAGATATAAATTTTATTACAGTATAACTGTTATGAGAATACTATATGAGATGGGATAATTAAATATTATACAAGTCATCTTAATATTTTGAGCATGCATCATGAAAGGTTTGGGGAGGATATTTTCACACCTGAATCAAGGTTTTTGGAGTTTTGGTACCTTAGGAATACTAATAGCAGCAGATCGAACTTATACGATCTATAGGTGTGCACCTTACACACGTGTCTTCATTTTCCATACTTGCATCTCAGAGTATAACTATACATGCACTTCAAATTTAGACCACGCATGTACCTTTGAATAGTCATCACATTTATCTCAAAATTGACTAATACATATACAATATATATCTCAGACTATAATCATATAGGTATATTGGAGTTAACCAATACGTGTATCTTGTAGTTGACAAATAGATATGGAAAGGTTTAACATCCATATTATTTGATGAATTTTATACATTATATGCTTTATGGAACTTTCTTATAAAAGTGGTTTTTGAAACTTGGTATTTATCCCCGGTGCATAAAAGGTGATTATGAAATTTTCAATTTTTCTACAATGAATATATATGTCTTTTGATTATTACGATTATTGCTTTAAAGAATATTTTACTAGCAATTTCAAGTTTTTAAACTTAAAATTTTATACATGGGTTATATGGAGGTTTTATATACACATTTATTATGATTAATATTGTATGAAGTATTCTCCTATTGAGCTATAAGCTCACCTCTCCTCTTTCCCCCGATTTTTTGGATTTGGACAGTTGTGACTTTTTGTGGTGAAAGCGCAATGTGATCATTAGAATAATTTGATAATAAGGTAGCGTTTGATTCACATAATAAAATTAGAATGAAAATAATTTTGTTTGGTTTGACTCCTGAAATTAAAGAATGAATCAGTATTACAATATTTCGTTTATAATTAGAATGAAATGAAAAACACTGCATATTATTTACATACCCCTATATTCAATTAAATTTAAACAATATCATTTAATTATTATTTTTTCATCTGACAAACTATATTATTAAAATCATTATTTTTCTAAATAATTATTACTTAAAAATAAAATATATTATTAAAATTATTATATTTTTAAATAGTGTTTAGGGTTTTGAGGTTTGAGATTTAGGGATTTAGAGTTTAGGGTTTAGGGTCTAGGGTCTAGGGTTATATTTATGGGTTAAGATTTAGGGTTAAAATTATTATTTTTTAAATAGGGTTTAGGGTTTATGATTATATTTATGGATTAAGCTCTAGGGTTGAAATTATTATTTTTTAAATATGCTTTAAGGTTTTGGGATTTAGGGTTTAGGGTTAATATTATTATTTTTCTAAATAGGGTTTTGGGATTTAGTGTTTAGGGTTATATTTGTGGGTTAAGGTTTAGGGTTAAAATTATTATTTTTCTAAATAGGATTTAGGGTTATATTTGTGGGTTAAGGTTTAGGATAAAATTGTTATTTTTCTAAATAGGGTTTAGGGTTTTGGGTTTATGGTTATATTTGTGGGTTATGGTTTAGGGTTAAAATTATTATTTTTCTAAATAGGGTTTAGGGTTATATTTGTGAGTTAAGGTTTAGGGTTAAAATTATTACTTTTTTTTAAATAGAGTTTAGGGTTAAGGGTTTAGGGTTATATTTGGCTAAAGGTAAAATTGAAAAAAAAACTGAGATGGGAATGAAATCATGATTCCTTAAGGTGGTGTTTGGTTTGTGGAATGGAATCGGAATCAGAATCGGAATGGAATGGAAAGGAAATAATGTTGTTTGGTTGACCACTGGAATCAAGCTCGGAATCAGGATTACAGTGTTTGGTTTGCCACTGGAATAGAATGAAAAAAGCTGTAAATGATCTTAATACCCCTACATGCTGTAAAGTTCAAATAATATCATTTAATTACTATTTTTTTCGTCACACAAAATACATTATTGAAATCATTATTTTTCTAAATAATTATTATTTAATTAAAAATAAATATATTATTAAAATTATTATTTTTCAAAATAGGGTTTAGGGTTTAGGGATTTAGGATTTGGGGTTATATTTATGGGTTAAGGTTTAGGGTTAAAATTATTATTTTTTAAATACAGTTTAGGGTTTTGTGATTTGAGGTTTAGGGTTTTGGGATTTGAGGTTTAGGGTTTAGGGTTATATTTGTGGATTAATGTTTAGAGTTTAGGGTTTTGGAATTTAGGATTTAGGGTTTTGGGTTTTGAGATTTAAGGTTCTAGGATTTAGGATTTTGGGTTATATTTGAGTTTAAAGTTATAGTTTATGTGAGGGTAAAATTGGAAAAAAAAAGTTTAGATGAGAATAGAATTATGATTACCAAGGAGGAGAAGGAATTGTGATTCCTTCTCTTTTAGTAATCGATTCTATTCCGTCCAACCAAACACACAAAATGGAAGGAATCAATTCCGATTCTTTTCCATTCACTCCAACCAAACATGGGGTAAGAGAGGAGAATGAATTATGATTCTTTCTCTTTTAGGAATCGATTTCATTCAATTTTCATTTTTCAACTCAACCAAACATAAAATTGAAAGGAATTAATTCTAATTTCATATCATTTTAGTTAATCAAACATGCACTAAAAGTTTATTTAAAACCTATAATTAGTTATTGTAGTTGTTGTATAGCCAAGTTGACATCGTTTGGATTTTATAATATGTTTTATAAATTATATGTTTTTGAATATTTTTATTTCATGAAGAATTAATTAGTTATAAAATATATTTTCATAACTATTGATTTTTATTAAAAAAATTCTTTTGAAACATATTTCTTTTCTCTTTTTACTATAATTGTTTCTTTATTTTGTTATACGTGAACTCTAACCTTTTCTTTATTAATTATTTATAAATCCCAATTGAATTTTATCTAAATGTAACGATTTATACAATCATTGTAAGATTAAAAAAAACTATTACATTGAACCTTTATTGATGAAAAAACATAGACAAATATTTTTCTTTCAGATACAACAATATTAATTTTTAAATTTATTACAATTTCAAATGCAACACACTTGATATTAGCAGCAGCAACCAAAAAAAAATGCAACACTTAATAAAATAATGAAAAGGGGAAGCTGGTAACTTTTCTATCCAAAATTAATTTATTCCCAATTCGACTTAAGTGATGGAATGCTTTGTTCATTCCTGAAAAAGTTAGTTGGATCAACCATAGTCTTCACGAGTACCAACCTTTCGAAATTATTCTTAAAGTATTTGATACCCCATACGCGTGCTTTTTCATAACTTGTGATTCTCTTATTTCCGTTACTTCCTATATCAAGATCCCTATAATTAAGATATGCAGCTCTTGGGTTTTTCGAAACATAGGGTGTCATGTAATCATAAAGCCTTCTCATCCAGTTTATATGCCTTTTTGATAATGCAATTCCTTCCCAATACACCAAGTGTTGTATTTGATATATGTTTCCAACTCTATGTGGGAATGGTATTTCTGATTCTGAAATCTCATTCATTTTTCCACCAGCAGGTGTAAAAATCACTACTGGTCTTCCATCTTCCACTTGAAGAAGTAATTCGTACATTCCTTTCAATCCTGCTTCTGGAATTGGCTCTTTCACATAATCAGATTTTGCTTTGAAAGATGACTTTCCTTGAAGTGTTCTGTTCAGCAAAACCTCCAAGGGTTCTCCATTTGTAAAACCATTAAAGTGTAAAATAGATTCAATCCAACTCATTTCAGTACAGTCTTCTCTTAACAATCCCAAGTGAGGAAAACTTCTTTGTATTAGTGGAATAAGCTTATCAACTCCACCAAGGAACAAGGATTGGAATGCTACTTGTATTGTTTTCTTCCCTTCATTGGAAGTTACAGTTTGTAGAATAACCCTAATGAACAAATCCTCATTAAATTTGTCTGCAACATATTGCCATTGATGAACTAGTTCTGTTGCATTTTGTTCTGTGTCTCTACTAACTGTGAAGACAGTTACAATTGATGGAACTGAAACCAGTTGAATTTTCCAAGCTAGAACGACTCCATAGCTTGCTGCTCCTCCACCTCTTATAGCCCAAAACAGTTCTTCTCCCATTGATTTTCTATCAAGAATCTTGCCTTCAATGTTAATCAGTTCTGCGTCGATGATATTATCGGCTGAGAGGCCATATTTGCGCATAATCGTGCCTTCTCCACCACCACTAAAGTGTCCCCCAACACCCACAGTTGGACAAATTCCAGCAGGAAAACCAAGATTTTTACTTTTCTCAAAAATCCTATAATAGACTTCACCAACTGTAGCACCTGCTTGAACCCATGCAGTCTTGTTCTCAACATGGATACTAATTGATACAAGATTTATTAGATCAATTATAGCAAATGGCTCGTTAGAAATGTAAGATAGACCCTCATAATCATGTCCTCCACTTCTAACTTTAATTTGAATGTCATGTTTCTTAGAGCACTTAATAGCTACTTGGACATGAGATTTATGTAATGGTGTGATAATGACTTGTGGTTTAAGAGTAGAAGGAGAATAGAATCTGGGATTTTGAAGTGAAAAATTCAAGATGGAGGAATACGAGGAATCATTTGGGGTGTAAATTATATCAGAGATGGAGGCATTAGAGTTTGAAAGATGATTAGATAGACATTGAAGATAAGTCTCTTTGGTAGCGTTAGCTGAAGCTGATGCCGAAAATGATAAAACAAAAGGCAAAAGAAGTAATGTAATTATTAAAGAGCATTGAGGGTTCATTTTCTTAAGCTTTCTTAACCTTACAATGTATGGCATTGAATTGTTTGTCTATAATATTTATAGAGTATCCTTATAGATATAAACCAAGAAAAGTCTATTTAATTTATAAAATAAAATAAAATATCTTTTGTGTGTACAATTTTATCAAATTTGACCAATTGAAATTATTTATTTGAAAATTGTTTTTTATTATTTGAGGCATTTAACCTCCATCTTATCTGTCACAATATAATTAATTTATTTTATAATTATTTTAATATCTTATATCCACAATTTCATATTTAATTCAACATTAATTATACATGTTACTGCATGGCTGCCGCATTCAATAATCTAATAACCTAATGTATATACTATTAATATATTTTTTAAATATATAATTGATATCCCCGTAAATTCATAAAATATTCTTCATCTAGAAACAAAATCGAACGAAATTTCTTGTTCAAATTTTTAGATTAAATATCTTTCTGAGTTGCCTTTGACGTAAGATTATTTTTAAATTTTGTCTTCGGCTGATCTTTAAGTATTGGAATATTAGATGTTATTTTTTTTTATTATAAATTTTAGATGTATTATTTCATATAATTTCTTTTTTTTTTAACCCGAACTGATCCCTTTCGAGGGGGAAAAATCCAATTGCTATTGATTAATCAACGGTCATGGCTTTTGATTTTTTTTGCAATTCATTTCTTGGACGTTTCTAATATTCAAATTGTACTGCTCTTAAACTTAGTTGACCTCCTTTGTATTTTAGAAAAATAAGAAGTCATATTACAAGTTTACGAAGCAAAAACAAATACAAACTTATTTGGAAAGAAAGAAAGAAAAAAAGTCAACACAATTTAAAAAAAAACAGTTATATATTTTACATATTTATATATGTATTTATGGAATTCAAACCCATACTAATGTAGTGTGAATGACAAGCAAGTACTATTATTATACTATAATAAAATCGATTATATCAAATTGTAATATTTTGTGTAAGTATACGAGCTGAGTGTTTGTTAGTTTATTGTATGGCTATCTAGTTGGTTATTAAACTAAGTACATGTGTATCATGAACAACTTTTATATAAAACAAGTGCATGAATATTTAGGATATATTGATAATTTCAAAAATAATTATTAGTATTTACTTAAAATAAGTCTTTAATATACAAATAAATGTATTTATGTAAAGCAATCGTTAAAGAGATTTTCTCCTCGTCCATAAACCTAACTCATATAAAATTATCTTGTGTATCATTTCTTAAAAGCTGTTGTAACTAACTTGTTGTATATAAGGTGTAATCTAAGCTTCTAATCCCTAATTAGTCATCTTTAGCATAATTTTGATCATTTTTTGTAGCTAAAAAGAGAAAAAAAAATATATAGAAAAATTCAAAAGGATATATATTTTTGGTGGAAATTTAAGAGAAAATTACTACTACAATTCAAAAAATTAATTGTATTTCTTCTTCTACTATTTTCTTTATCATTTTTTATGTATTTCTTTATAAAAAATATGAGTTTTATGAACAAAATTATGTCTAGTTAATTTATTAATCTAGGAATATTATGAACCCAATTTTTACCATATGATAATATAATATTTTACCCCAATTATAATTTTAATTTAACTATATTATTTAATTTAATTTTTATGTTATTAATTGTTTGGCCAATAATTTATCTATAGAGGCAATTAAATAGATTTGAGAGAATTATTTAATTATTTGTCTTGATTAAATAACATGCATAATTTCTAGGCAGAGATGTATGCTTTTTATGTATGTGATCCATAATTGATGAACTTAATAAATAGTATGCAATTTAATTGGCATGAGACTATGATTAAATTAATTACTATATGGTGTGTAGTTTACTTGAGAAAAGAATAAATGTTAAGTTAGATTCAATTGATCATGTAATAAATTGATAATTATGTTGGGAAATTTTAGTTATTCACATGTTTAGAAAATTGAGGAATTAAGTATTATTAGATATTTTCTCATATATTTGACAAACCTTCGATAAAAACTAGCCAAGCCATGGAAGCTTCTAACCTCGGTTATAGATTTAGGTGTGGGCCATTCTCGAATAGCCTTAACCTTTTCCTCATCTACTTCTACCCCCTTAGAACTAACAACAAAACCAAGAAAACTAACTTGTCCATGCAAAAAACACACTTTTTCAGGTTCGTATACAGTTTTTCTTTTTTCAAAATTTCAAGCACATACCTAAGATGTAAGGCATGCTCTTCAAGATTTTTACTGTAAATGAGAATATCATCAAAATAGACAACAACAAATTTTCCAATAAAAATGCACACAGAATATGATTCATAAGCCTCATAAAAGTGCTAGGTGTAGTTTTTAGACCAAAGGGCATGACTAACCACTCATACAATCCCTGTTTAGTTTTAAAAGCAGTTTTCCATTCATCACCCTCTCTCATCCTAATTTAATGGTATCCACTTCTCAAATCAATTTTTGAAAAAATGCAAGAACCATGCAACTTATCTAACATGTCATTTAGTCTAGGGATAAGATGTCAATATTTTATCGTAATGTTGTTGATGGCTCGGTAGCCAACACACATCCTGCTTGATCCATCCTTTTTAGGAACGAGTAGCACGGGAACAGCACATGGACTTAGGCTCTCCCTGACTTGGCCTTTGATCAAGTACTCTTTAACCTGCCTCTGAATCTCCTAGTCTTCGAGGTTGGTCCTATAGATAGGTCGATTTGGAAGAGAAGCTCCCAGTATAAAGTCAATTTGATGCTCAATCTCCCTAATTGGTAGCACCCTATGCAAAATCTCTTCAGGGAACATGTCCTCAAATTCCTGCAAAAGAGAAATAACGAAACTAGGCAAAGATTGGTTAAGATCGTTAATAGAAAAATTAGCCTCCTTGTACAAAAGTACAAGTATGGGCTATTTTGAATAAAAAGCCCTCTTGACCTCACTTGCCTTAGCATAAAAATTCACATTTTTTTCTCTTATTTTTCCACTCTCCTCTCCTTTTTCTTCACTTTTTTTTTCTTTCACTCTTTTTTTATTTTTCATTCTTCTCTTTTTGTTCTTTTTTCCTTAACCATCCTTAATTGATCTTTAAAGACTTTCTTTGGTGAAAGGGGTGCAAGTGTGATGTTTCTACCATTCCTCACAAACGAATACTTGTTTCTATATCCGTCATATGTAACCCTCCTATCATATTGCCAAGGCCTACCTAGCAAGATGTGTTTGGCTTGCATGGGTACCACATCACAAATCACCTGATCCTTGTAATTTTCAATGGAGAAGCTCACTAATACTTGCTTATTAACCTTTACTTCCCCACTATCATTTAACTATTGCAACTTGTAAGAGTTAGGGTGTTCAAATGTAAGCAACCCTAATTTCTCAACTAAGGTAGTACTAGCCACATTGGTGCAACTTCCCCCATCTATTATAACACTACACACTTTGTTACTAACATGACATCTTGTGTGAAAGATGTTATTTCTTTGTTATTCAATGTCATCCTCCTTGACTTGAGTGCTCAAAGATCGCCTTATTACAAGTGTTTCCCTATCCAGGGGTCTTATCTTCTCTTCACTAGCTTCCTCTGCAGATGGCTGATAACTGTATTTTATATAGTTATTTTCATCTATTTTATTAATTATAATTGCTATGTTCTTGATGTTTTTAGTTAATTTTCGATTAATAAATTAGTATTTACTTTTTTTTATATATTTTAATAAAAGTAAATAATTTGTATCGAAAATGTACTTAATGTTAAATTTATGTCCACAAATATAGTTTCAAATAATATACTTTTTAATTACAATTTATAAAAATCGAAAATATAATTTAAATTAAATTTGGGCTTCATTTTAATTATTAAAAGTTTAAAAATTTAATTTAAAATTAGCAAAGGGCTTAACTGTAATTAAATAAAGTTTAAAATGTAATTTGAAATATATTTGTGGGTCAAAATACAATTAAGAAAGTTTAATTTTTTGCGCAGGGGAGAAGAATCCACGGCCCAATCTACACGCGCAAATCGTGGACCGTCCGATCAGATAAGAAACGGCTGAGATTTGCGCGTCCTTATCACACCCGACCAAAGAGAGTGGGTGCAGGTCTCAAATTTTCACGCGGCTCGGTACGCTGAGTGGGGCCCACCTACCGCGCAGGCCGGCATGCAAGTGGGACCCACGTGTCTGATGCGTCGCAGCCCCTGTCCCTCGCTTACGCGCGCCTCTGATCCCGTGCGTTGATCTTCACGTGAGCCCGGTTATTCCACCAACCATAATATGCCACGTTTCCCCCTTAATCTATCATCCAATCATGTTCGGACACGTGGCATGTTTTGGTGAAGCATGCGCGGAATCCGGGCACGTCTCGGGAAATTTGTCTCCCACATGTTTCTCGCGCTGCAATCCGGTGCGGCAATTCTCCGTGAGCCCGTCCTTTCCATCCTGTTATATGCTGCCACGTGTCCCACCATTTTCTTGCAGCGAATCAGACGCTGACACGTGGCATGCACTTTGAAATTAAAAAAAAAAGTCAGAACGGCTCCCTCTGTTTATGTCGTGCACGCGTATAAAAATACAATATTCCAATTCGTACGCGTGTATGCGGAATTTAAGAAAAATGTTTGGTTTTAATTTCGATACAAATATTTTACGCGTGTATTAATTTTTAATATTTTATTGATGTATTTTTTTGCTATAAATAGGAGATAGTTTTTAGTTGTAGAAAAATTTGTTAGGTTTTTGGAGTTTTGGGTAGAGTTTAATTTTCGTGTGTTGCTTGGTTTTGGACGGCAAAACACGCAGAAGCCATTTTTGCCTTTGTTGTGTTTTGCGTGTGCCAAATATTTGTTTTAAGTGCTGTTTTAATTTTATTTCTGCTTCTTCTTATTTTTCTGTAGTTGTTGTAATTTTTATTTTAATTTTATGAAGTAATTTAATTTTTCTAGGGTTGCATTTGATCTAAATTTATGAAGCTTTGATTTTAATTATTTTTGATAGATTTATAAGACGTTCGATTTGTTCGTTCTATTTTGTTCTTAATGCTTTTTGATTATTTTCGAATCTTATCAAAACGATCTCATGCAGCATGAATAAACTTGAGAAAGGCATTTGTGTGTGTATTGCTCGTAAATAGAATGACATGTATGATGAAGGATAGAAATATACCCTAATTGTATGTGTGGCCATTTGAAAACTTAGAACTTAATGAATCTTATTAAATTTAATTCTCATAGAGATATAGTGAATTAATTTAAGGAGGTGTGTTTATACGGAGCTCGAAAGAGATGTATGAATAAAAAAAAAAGTTTTCCGTTGACAAATTAAATGTACTAAAAAATATAAATCAAAAGAAAATAACATGATTTGAGTGGATTGGTTTGGTGAAAAATTGTAATCCTAGATTTCTTTTATTTTCTTATGTTACTTTTTTTATTAATCAACGATTGTTTTGGATAAAATCAGAGAGATACAATTTTAGTACTCGACAAACTATAGTAACAAATCCTCGTGGGATCGATACTTTACTTACTAATCATATTACTTGTGACCGTGTATACTTGCACGAGTTCGTGTGTTGAAAAACACGCAACAATGGCATCTCATCTTCTTCACTTTCATTATCGGTTCCCACCTCACCACTAGCTAAGGTGATCATTGCCTTCTTGTTTGGACATTGAGAGGCTATATGACCATTACTAAGACACTGAAAACACTTTTAAGTCATGATTATGAATTATGGTGTCGATTTTACCTTTGTCCTTGCTAGCCCCCATCTCTTTGGCTTTGTGAGGCTCAAATCTTGGTTTGGATGTAGCTACTTCATCTGTTTTCTCATTGGTCTTCCAAGGACTAGTAGGGTTTGGTTTTGGAGTAATAGGACTAGACCTTGATGGTTGGGATCGAAAACTTCGTTTCTTTAATTGCCTTTCCACCTTGATTGTCATGTGGACCATGTCCTCCATATCCACATAATGATGAAGTTCCACAATGTTGGCAATGTCCGGATTCAACCCACTAAGAAACCTAGCCATGATGGCCTCTCTATCTTCCTCGACATTAGCTCTTACCATCACCACTTCCATTTCCTTGTAGTACTCATCAACGCATTTATATCCTTGAGTCAATCTTTGTAGGCGTTGGTGTAACTCTCTATAGTAGTAGCTAGGCACAAACCTATTTCTCATGATGGCCTTCATGTCCTCCCAATTATCTATGGGCCTTTCACGGTTTATCCTCCGACTAATGACCAATTGATCCCACCAATTCAATGCATAGTCATAAAACTCAATTACAACAAGTTTTACTTTTTTTCTCCGTGGAGTAGTTGTGGCATTCAAAAATGTGCTCCACTTTCTTCTCCCACTCCAAATACAACTCCATTTCATTCTTTCCTTGGAATTGGGCTCTAGGTGGGGGTCTCCACATACCTCCTCTACCATTTCTTCCTCCTCTATTCTCATTTCTTCCTCCTCTAGGCATTCTTCCTTCTTCTTCCTCCAATTATTCTTCCCAATATTCTTCCTCTATATCATCCCCAACATGAGCTTGCCTATTAACCCTCCTAACATTGGATGGAGGTGTTTCTCGTTGTAAAGCTACTAAGGAATTTTCTTTCCTTTCCAATCTTTCATTCATATCAACCACCAAGTTTTTCATCCTCTCAAAAGATTGTTGCAGCGCTCTCAGCATGAACATCATATCCAGTCTTCCTTCGAGACTACCCCTGTTGGACATTTTTTTTGCAATTCTACACAACAAGAGGTTAGTGTAATAAAATATAACTAATGGAAATTCACACAATACCTCACGTGTTTAGCGCTCGGATTGATCGCTCAAACCCTCTTAGTTCCTAATCAAAGCAACCAAATCCAGGAATTCCAAACAATTTGCATAATTATCAAACACCCAAAAAAAGTAGTTCATAATATCCCACTTGTTAAAGCACAAAGAAAACTAACTCAAATTGTTTAAAGTAGTAAGCACAAGGAAAATCAATACATTAACACGATTGGAAAACAAAAATTTCCCCAAAGGAACTAAACACATAATGGGAGATTTATAATCAAAGGGTAAAATTCTTGGAACTATGAGTTCTAATACTCCCTAGGAATTAACAAATGTAATTTGGCCTCTTTTTTTCTGTCTTTTTTTTTAATAAATTTTGGCCACTCTTTTTTTCTGTTTTTTTTTTTGGAACAAATATGCTAATAACTCAAGAGTAAATCAATACAACACTTTCAATATGAGTTTAAGGAATTTTTAATATACGTAAAATAGCACATAAATTACGACACAAAGGGAAATGAAATTTCTGCAGAAACTACCACAGAAATACTAGAAAACAACCAAAAACTATATAAAATATCAGATATTGCAGAATAAGTAAGGAAAAATGCAGAATAGTTTCAAAAATAGCATAATTTGCAAGGAAAATTGAGAATATGAAAGGAAAATTCAGAATACTTTTAGAAACTATAGAATATGCAAGGTTATTGCTGAAATTTTTTGGACACAATAGAATTTGCAAGGAAAATGAAGAAAAACAAACGTGGAAACAAAGAAGAGCAATATTTTTAGGGTCTGGAGAATAAATTTCAGCAAGAACGCAACACAATAATATTTTTTTCATTTTTTTATGTATCAGAAATACAACAAGAACACAAGAACAAGAACAAATATAAAGGATAGGAATCTGAAAATTAGCACCTAAAGTTCTGATACCTAAATGATATGAACCAAGGGGTTAGGACCTAGCTAATTTTAGATTATATAGCAAAGGGTTTCTCCACAAATCAATGGATATTACTCATCATTTTTCTGAGGGGAAAAGACGCCATAAGGAGCTGTTATTTCCTTGATAAGTCTAGCATAAATGACACCCTAACAAGTATGGATATTACTCATCACAAATGCTTGGATGCTAAACAACACCACAAAGGTTGCCAATCCCTTGATAAGTTGCTTGAAGAGGAACAAAGAGATAGAATGAGCTCTCAAATGATCTAAAAATTCAAACTTCATTCAAATTGTGTTTTCCAGCAGCTGAGCTGCTCTTAATAAGATACAAACAAACCCTAAGCTCTACTACATCATAGCCCTTGATCTCATCCAAGGGATGAAAATAAAAACAACCAAAAAGCACAAAAGGTAGCAGAAAACATGGACCAAAACATCAAAAAATAGGGGTAGCTAACTGATGAGTGCCCAAAAAGCACTAAAATAACCATGATTTTATGTACATTAATTGATTAAAAATACATATATTTATATGTTTTATCATATATTTATATAAATTTGTCTTTTTCGAATCACGGGTATTTTTATTGTTTTTCGTATTTCGCTTAAAAACGCAATTTAAAGACTCAAAGAGGAATACTTGAAGTAATACATCACAAATATATTAATAAATAAGTGGGAAAAGGTCAACAAACATGGAAAAATTGGACAAAATGGGTCGAAAAGGTCAAAAATGTCAAAAGATTCGACGGAAATCGCGCCCGGCCTTGACCCATGCGCGCTGACCCGGCGCCCAGCGCCCGTGCGCGCTTGTTGTGCCCGTCAGCGCGCGCCCCATCGCGAACCTGTTCACGCTGTTGGCAACTGCCTGCGCGTTGACCCCCGCGCGCGCGGCCGAAGAAATTTCTCCCGCGCGCCCAACGCCTTTTCGCCCCATTTTTCACGTGCGTAGCCGCCTTGTGACGTCATCTTGGCGTCATTAATGACATCAGCAATTCCAATACACGTTTTTTACATTTTTAAATATTTTTTAACATTTTTTACTCATTTTTTCTCTACATCCTCACCTATAAATACCCCCTTCCCTTCACTTCAAAACACACTTCTCTCTCTTTCTTTCTCTCTTTTATTAGATTTTTAGGTTTTTTAGTTTTTCTTAGTTCTTAGTTAATTTCTCTTAGTTTTAGAGTTCTTCCTTTTTGGGGAAGAACTAGTTATGTTTTTGTAATTTATTAGCTTTTGATTCAATAAATGGGAGTGCAAATTCATTGGCAGGTTTTCCCGGCAGCGGAATAGCATCGAAGTTCTGTAAGGATTTTATTTTCTTTCTGAGTTATTTTTTATGCTTTATTCTTACATGTTATATTTAATTTGTTGCAGATTAAATTTAATCGTGTTGGCTATTTGTAAACATGATATAATAATAACGTTGTTATGCTTGCGATGTAAATATTAAATAGGTAAAAATCTCTAAAAATGAATTGATTTTATTTTTATTCAAGATTTTATATTAAGAATGTTAGAGAGAAATATATTATTTTTCATTACAACTTAAATCAAAATTAGATTTTAAGGTTTAGTTATCCTATTCAATTTAGAGTAGTGCTCTTTTATTTGTTGGTACAATCGCCTTAGGTATTAGAGTTGAAGCTCTATTTCAAAAGTTTTTATAAGAATTATTATCTCAAAATGTATTGACAACATGTTTTCAAGAGTGGTTTTAAAACTTGAAAGTTAGTACTTGGATAACTAAATTCTTAGGTTTAATTTGGACACCTTGAATAAAGTTTAAAGCTCTAACCCACCAAAGGTGGCATTTAAATGGTTCATTTTCAATCTCTTAGAAAAAGAAATTAATTTAATTAACCAAATTAGTTATCAACCCCACCCATAGGTGTTAATTGATTTGTTTAGTTAACAAAGAATATCTAACCCCACCAAAGGTGGTATTAAATACAAAAAAGGGAGAATCAATAAATATCAATTCATATCTTTAATAACCTCAAATAATATACGAAAGCGATAATTAACTTAATTATTATATCCATAAATACTCCTGCTTTTTTAACAGATAAAATTTGCATAAATGTTTATTGAATCTATGTTTATTTTTATGTTAATAGATTAAAAACACAAAAAACCCAAAATATCGTGACAGATGTTTAGGATTTAATTCGTTTTAAAAGTTTGAATAATAAATTAAAACCACATACATTCCTTCCTTAGATCGACCTTGGGAGTATACTTATCATTTTCTACTGAAATGATTCGCAGGTACTAGAGTTTTATAAATAGATAAAACCAGCAAGTAGCAGGCGAGGATCATACGATTGCCTTATCAGTTTTATTGTAGTTGAAGGAATAAGCGTTTTAAATTATTTATCAAAATTTTAAAAACTTTTTGTGTTGTAAATAATCATGATTTTTTTTTTATTAAAAAATTGAAAAAAAAATAAAAAATTTTGTTGTTTGTGAAAAGTAAAAAAAAAATTTCAAATTGCAATTTCGTAATAAATAAAAAAAAATATAGCATAGATAATAAAAGAATTTTGCATTTTGAAATTTGAAGTAAAAAAAAAGTAAATAAATTTTAAATTAAATTAATAAATAAATAAAAAATAAAAAATAAAAAAAAATAAAAAAATAAAAAATAAAAAAATAAAAAAATAAAAAAAATAAAAAATAAAAAATAAAAAAATAAAAAAATAAAAATAATAAAATAATAAAAATAAAAAAATAATAAAAATAATAAAAATAATAAAAATAATAAAATAAAATAAAATAAATAAAAAAATCAAAAATCAAAAAAAATCAAAAAAATCAAAAAAATCAAAAACTCTATTTTTCAATTTTTTTTATTTTTTTTGTTTTTTTTTTTATTTTTTCTTTTACCTTTTCAATTATTTTTTTTTTCAATTTATTTTATTTTATTTTATTTTATTTTATTTTATTTTATTTTATTTTATTATTTTTTTTTTGGCTTAATTTTTATTTTTTCGTTTTTATTTTCTTTACTTTTTCAATTTATTTTATTTTTGGTTTAATTTTTTTTCTTTTCCTTTTTTTTTTTTTTTTTTCTAATTAAGTTTCAAATTTTTTTTAACTACTTTTTTTTTTTTAATTTTCGTTTAATTTAATTAACTTAGGTTTTTAGTAACTTAATTAATTTAATTTACTAACTTAATTAACTTAGATTTTCATTAACTTAATTAACCTACCTTTTTATTAACTTAATTAACTTAAATTTTAACTTAACTTAACTTAATTAACTTAATTTTAATAGCATGAAAAGTAAAGATCTAAGGGAGTTCTGTTGCGAGACTAGTTCTTGGAAGCCTTTGTACCATTTGGTCTTTCTCGAGCGTTGTTCTGTCTAGGAGGATGGTTTTTAAGGAGCCTTTGCCCCACATTCTTTCCTTGAGCACTTAGTTAATCTTGATTATGTTATTTTAGCAAAAAACTTAAAAAAAAAAAAAAAAAAAATTTCAAACTATCTCCAAAATTTTAAAGCTTTAATTACAATCTAAGGAGTTAGTTGTTTTGTTTGATCTAGGTACAATTGTGTTTTGATGCCTTTAATTATTTGATTTGTACCTAGACATGGATTATCTAAAACTCACAAGCATGTTCCTAGTTTTAGGTGTAAAATTTGAAAATCAATAGGGCATGTTTGAAATAAAGATTATAGGTAGACAATCTTGTCTTACTTGTTAGTTTGATTGACCAATGATGAGGGGACATTGAGTTTACTTAAAAACCAATCCCAAAGTTACGTCTTGCTAAGACGTTAAACTAAGCTATTTGGATGGGAGGCAACCCATCATTTTAGGTAATTTTTTGTTATTTGTTTTAAATACTTAATTTTATTGTTTATTTTAGTTTAATTATATGTGAATAATTTTTAAATTGTTAAAAGTAAAAATATTTGGTGAGTTGTTAGAAGTTCATGACAATCTGTCTGTATACACTTTAATGATGACTATGATGAATGCACCTGCATTTCTCCATTACTACTTACACATTCTCAACAAATAGCTAATCTTTCTTCTCTTTTCTCTTTAATTTACAATTGGTACATTGAGGACAATGTAAATTCTAGGTTTGAGGTGGTAAAAAATTACCATGGTTAATTAGAAAAGAAAAAAAAAGATTTAACAATTTTAAAATTAAAAAAAAAAAAATTCAAAAAAACAAATATTATTAATTTTTTCTTTTTTATGTTCACATCTTCATTTTTTTGTGTTTGGTTTTATTTTTTGTGTGATTTAGTAATTTTGGAATTAAACAAAAAAAAAAAAAGTTCTCACAAAAATTTCTCATTTCTTTAAATCAAATTTACGTAAATAGTTAAGTCTTTTGTACTGTTAGATTAATTTTTGAAAACATATCATGAAATATTATGTAATTATTTTTGATAATTAGTTAATTTTTGTCATAACTAGTATTTCTTGATAAGATGTAGAAATTATATTAAACCCAAAATCGGTATTTATGAATTTGTTTTAGTGGAGACTACCTTTGTGAGATATAATTTGAGCCTAATTTCCCTTATTCAGAGTGAAATATATATTTTTTCTACTCCAAACACATTTCTTATTTCTTCAAATTCTTAGATGATCTCTATAGGCATTAATATTGAATGTATGAATTTTTTCTCATCTTAATAGAAAGTATCGTATATTTTTTATTATTATTTTTGCTTAGATTAAATGATTTGAGTAGAAATTGATAGTATATGCTTATCTCATTCGTGCATGGCATGATCACAAAAAAAAGAGACATATACGGGGTTACCTAAACCAAGATCAAAAGAAAAAGCCACAAAATTAACCACTCACCAAAATCCTTAAAAATGTACAATCAGACAATCTGTATGGGTTGACTCTCTAAAAAAATGATATATATTGAAAAGTATCTTGAGAAAAAAATAGAGATAAAGAATATATAGTATAATTTACATACTATGACCCGCATTACCCAAGATCCTAAGAAAAAATGTGTACAATCAGATACATGGGTTGACTCTCTAAAAAATGATATATATTGAAAAATATCTTGAAAAACATAGAGAGAAAAGAATATATAGTATAATCTCATACTACTATGACCCATTGCTTAGAAAGTTGTGAGTAAAGGCTAATTACAAAAGAAAGATATAGAAGTAATTCCTTAAAAAGTCATTGCACTTTCTTCATTTGTAAAGGCATATATCTTGAAATTTTTTCTTAATGAGTTTGATTTATGCATGAAAATAATTTTTATATATGATATCTTTATAATTTATACATTTGATTCCTTCCAATGAGATCAACGTCAAAATAACACTTTGAGCCTTTCTTCTTTATACATATGCTCGAACATATTAGTTCTTTTCTATTCATCAACTCTTTTGCGTATAAATTAGTATGAGTGTTTGAACCCATAGGATTGAGTGTTTTGAGAGTATTGACTTGTGAGGAATAGAGTCGAAGGGAATTGGGATGCATGACACTAAAATTGGGTGAAATTAAATTGATACATTTTTGATATGAAATATGAAAATGATTTTCGACTAATTATTATAATAAAATCATGATTGTTTAAAGAGATTAAAATAACTTATGCTTGAGATTTTAATTATGATCTTAAAGGAGATTAAAAAGTATGAGATATTTTTGTGATATGTTGTTTTCTTTTATTCTTAAATTAATTTTTGATTATGTTGTGATTGTTTTTATAGTTTCTTTTTATTTAGTTCAATGCTTTGTGGGTATCATTACCGAAACCCTCACGAGACTCAAACTCGTCACTAGGGCAACCTGGGGTTTAACGGGCTTGTTGCATAGGCTAAATGCAACCGTTTTTAATCCACGAAAGTGATTTAGGATAGTTTAATTTTTAGTTTTTATCTTCTCTTGCTAAGGGACTAGCAAGAAGTTCCTCGTTGAGGTTGTGATGAGTGCCCAAAAAGCACTAAAATAACCATGATTTTAGGTACATTAATTGATTAAAAATACATATATTTATATGTTTTATCATATATTTATATAAATTTGTCTTTTCTAATCACGGGTATTTTATTGTTTTTCAGTATTTTGGCTTAAAAACGCTAATTTAAAGACTCAAAGAGGAATACTTGAAGTAATACATCACAAATATATTAATAAATAAGTGGAAAAGGTCAACAAACATGGAAAAATTGGACAAATGGGTCGAAAGGTCAAAATGTCAAAGAGCGGAAATACTAGCCCATTTGCCTACGCTACAGGCCCGCCCAGCGCCCGATAAGGCCGCGCCAGCCTGCCCGTCATGGCGCCCATCGTACGAACTTCACATTACCGCAGCGGCGGCAATGACCCGACAAGGCGTTGTACCAAGAATCCGCGCCTAACGCCTTTCGCCCCATTTTTCACGTGCAGCCGCTTCGACGTCATGCCGACGTCATATTAATGACATCAGCAATTCCAATACGCGTTTTTACATTTTTAAATATTTTTTTAACATTTTTTTACTCATTTTTTCTCTACATCCTCACCTATAAATACCCCCCTTCCCTTCACTTCAAAACACACTTCTCTCTTCTTTCTTTCTCTCTTTTATTAGATTTTTAGGTTTTTTTAGTTTTTCTTAGTTCTTAGTTAATTTCTCTTAGTTTTAGAGTTCTTCCCTTTTTGGGAAGAACTAGTTATGTTTTTGTAATTTATTAGCTTTTGATTCAATAAATGGGAGTGCAAATTCATTGGAGGTTTTTCAGAATGCGGAATAGCATCGAAGTTGTAAGGATTTTATTTTCTTCTGAGCTTATTTTTTATGCTTTATTCTTACATGTTATATTTAATTTGTCCGTGATTAAATTTAAGCTGTGTTGCCTATTTGTAAACATGATATAATAATAACGTTGTTATTCTTGCGAAATATTAAATAGGTAAAAATCTCTAAAATGAATTGATTTTATTTTTATTCAAGATTTTATATTAAGAATGTTAGAGAGAAATATATTATTTTTCATTACAAACTTAAATCTGAAAATTAGATTTTAAGGTTTAGTTATCCATTCTGATTTAGAGTAGTCTTCTTTTATTTGTTGGTACAATCGCCTAAGTAGTTAGAGTGAAGCTCTATTTCAAAAGTTTTTATAAGAATTATTATCCGAAAATGTATTGACAACATGTTTTCGTAGTGGTTTTAAAACTTGAAAGTTAGTACTTGGATAACTAAATTCTTAGGTTTAATTTGGACACCTTGAATAAAGTTTAAATCATCTAACCCACCAAAGGTGGCATTTAAATGGTTCATTTTCAATCTCTTAGAAAAAGAAATTAATTTAATTAACCAAATTAGTTATCAACCCCACCCATAGGTGTTAATTGATTTGTTTAGTTAACAAAGAATATCTAACCCCACCAAAGGTGGTATTCATACAAAAAAGGGAGAATCAATAAATATCAATTCATATCTTTAATAACCTAAATAATATGAGCAAGCATAATTAACTTAATTATTATATCCATAAATACTCACTTTGTTTTAACAGATAAAATTTGCATAAATGTTTATTGAATCTATGTTTATTTTTATGTTAATAGATTAAAAACACAAAAACCCAAAATATCGTGACAGGATGTTTAGGATTTAATTTCGTTTTTAAAAGTTTGAATAATAAATTAAAAACCACATACATTCCTTCCTTAGATCGACCTTGGGAGTATACTTATCATTTTCTACGAAATGATTCGTGCACTTGCGAGAGTTTTATAAATAGATAAAACCAAAGTAACGGGCAGGATCGGCGATGTCTAACTACAAAGGAATCCTATGAAACTATTACATCTTAACCCTTGATTTCATGCAAGGGTTAAAAAACAAGCTGTCCAAAATTAGTCCAAATGGCACTCCAAAAATTGGAACAAAATTTGGAGCAAAATTGGAGCAGTTAAGAACAAAAGAAACCTATAAAATATTACATCTTAACCTTTGTTTCCATCTAAGGATTGAAAATGAAGCTTGCCAAAAAAGTCCAAATGGCACAACAATGTGCTTAGTTTTCTTTTGCCAATTTTGCCCTAATTTCCATCCTAGGATTGTCCCAATCCTTGCACTCCCAATTTAGGTCCCCTTGGTTATGCATGACCTCTTGAATGAGCCCATTTAAAGCCTTTTCGAGTTGTGCCTTCCTAGACCTTGTGATTGGTCCACTTGGAATTTGTAGAGCTCGATCATTCTCGTCAGAACATTTTGAATTTAGGCTACTCGATCAATCGAGACATGTCTAGATCAATCAAGGTAGGTTAAAAGGTCCTAGAATTAATTTTTCATTTAAGTAGATTGATCGAGTTATTAATGGTCAATCAATTGAGCACTAGATCAATCTACCTATTTTAGAATTATTTATTTATTATACTAGATCGATTGAGAATTAACCAGATCAATTGATCATTGTATTGGATGAATCGAAAAGGGTTTTGATTGATCGGTTTCCATGTTCGATCGATCGAGCGGTCAAGGTTACAACTTTACACCTATTTCTTACTCTAATTGATTTTATTTATTACTATATTGTCTTCGTTGTTTAAAAATATTTTAACTAATTTTATGGACAAAATAGTAATATTATTTTGACCTAGTGCTTCAAAATATTCTATTTAAACAAACCAAGCATACAACTTTCTAACCCACATTAGAGCATTATTCTCTTCATCTTAAGCTCTCCCTTTCTAATATTTTTGTAAAAAAAATATTATATTTCTTTAGGCTTCTTTTTTTTTAATTATTCTATCAAAAATTGATAGTTATGCTTGATTGATTAATAAGCCTAATTAGTTTATGATATTTTGATAAATTGGCCATATAGCTTCTTCTTTATTTCATTCTTAAATTATTGAATCAAATAATTGTGTGTGTGATATCATAATTATATGGTTTGATTATTTTTCTTTAAAGAACATCTTTATTGAACTTGTACTTAATTTGTTTGTTCTTGGGTTGCTAGTTGATTTTGATTTAACTGATATTTTATTAAATCATCTAGCTAAAGTTTTTCATTATTGAATCTACTATATGAAACACATTGCACTTGTGTTATTGTGTTAAATTTTCAGGGGCCAGCTAAATGGGTTTGTTAACTCATGTGAGTCGAGTTTATCAAAACGTTAGTCTAGAAATGAATACCTTGCTTATGGAACTATGAAAGAAAGTGGAGGCTTGTAAATAGGTTACTTGCAAGCATTACCTAGTTGGGTAGTTTGAGTCCTAGCCTTGTAATCAAATATTATTTTCATAGTAGATAGTTAGGTGGTTCGATAGACCGGTGAATTTTTTCTTAGGTCATTGTTGTAGCCTAGGTTGTCTCCACCAAAAATTCTCAAGTGTTATTTTACTTTTTCACATTATTTTATTTACACATGATCGCATATCTGGCTATCTGCGAAAAATTTAATTTTTCATATTTCACTAATTATCTATTCATCACCTCTAACTAATTAGATCGATAAATAAATAAATTTTTAATTTGTATCAGAATGGGTCACTAGATAAATTTAGTGTTTCCTAGGACCTTGTTATGGATTATTTGAGAGATGGTTCTTCTATAACCTATGCACCTTACTTTGATGGGTATAATTAACCATATTGGAAGGCTCGCATAAGAGCCTTTCTATAGTCTATAGATGAGAGTGTTTAGAACTCTGTGCTTAGTAGTTGAGAATCACGTATGATTACCATACATAATATAGGCACTCCTAAGCTTTGGAAAGATTGTACCACTGAAGATAAAACTGGTAATAACTTGAATTAGAAAGGCGATAATGTTATCTTTAATGTTGTATCTGTTGATGAGCTTCATTATATTTCTCATGTTGATAACGCTAAGAAAGCTTAGGATATTTTAAATGTTTCCCATGAAGGTACCACATAAGGTAAAAGAATTAAACTTTGCATGCTTGGTACTCAATTTCAAAATCTTAGGATTAAAGAAGATGACACATTTTCTAATTTCTATGCTAGATTAAGTGATATTGCTAACTCTTTTGCTAATCTTGGTAAGAAAATTGAGGAATTCAGGTTGGTTAGAAAAATATTATGCTCCTTACTAGATCATTTCAACACAAAAGTCACTACAATAGATAAAAACAAAGATGTGGACACCAATAAAATTGAGGAGGTAGTTGGCTCGCTCCTTTTGAGATGAGTTTTTGAACTCTAATAAAGAAAAAAGGTGTTGCTTTCAAAATAGTAATGATTAAGGATGGTGATAATGATGATGAAGAACTGGTACTTATAGCCAAAAGATTGAAGAAACTCTTCATCAAAAAGAATCCTTAACGCAAAGGATAATCAAATCGTCAAAAGGATCAGAATCTAAAAGAATTCAAATATGTGAGTTCTGATGGTAAGAAATCTAAACTCATTAGACCATGTTTTGAATATATGGGTTATGGTCACTTTGTAGCTAACTATGCAAGCAAGAAAAAAACTAGAAGAGCTTTCAATTGTATTATTTAATCTGATTTTTATGCTATTAGTTTTTTAGTTAACAACTAATTTATAGAGGAAATTAAATATATTTGATAGAGTTCTTTAGTAGTTTTTCTTTATTAAAATAACATGCATAGTTTTTAGGTATACATTTATGATTTTTATGTGTGTGATCTATAATTGATGAGCATAATGAGTAGTATGCAATCTAATTGGCATGAGAGTATGATTAGGTTTAATACTATATGGTATTTAGTTTACTTAAGAGAAGAATGCATGCTAGGTTAGATTCAATTAATTATTTAATTGGTTGGTAATTATTTTGGAAAATATTTAGTGATTCACATGCTTAAAAAATTGGGAGATTAAGATTCCTAAATACTTAAATACATTATATTACTCACATGACCCATTCACTTGTTGTTAGCGCGTCAAATTGTAACAAGGACCATGACCCATTGGCTATAGAAGAGCCAAGAACGAAAGGTATCAATGTGGGATAAAAAGCACTACAAGGTTTCTCAAGCCTTGGAAATATTTTTTGATAAATTCTAGTTCGTGTTAGGAATATAATAAAAACATAAAGCTCACAGCTTTCATGAATTTTATTTAATAAAAAACCCTATTACATATGGATGGATAACATACATTTATGGCTAAAGTTGTAAAGCATTGATCCTAATTAATAAATGAATAACAAAAATCCTAGAAATAAAAAAATTTCTAAAGATAATGCAAATCTTTCGAGATTTCATAGTATAGGCTACGAGGCATTTTTGGTCTAGTAAACATGTGAATTGGGAAAATCAAGTATGCTTTCCAAATAATTTTTAATCATCTTAATTGGATATCAGATAAGAAAGATAAGGCATTAACAATGAAAGATATTTATAATAACTTTTAAATTGAGAATTCTTTCAAATTGCTTGCAAATTACTCAGGTGAATGGAGGGGTGCCCGCTCGAGTTACTGCAGGTACACTTTTTGCCTAGGAGTGATTCCTTCTCAGGCCTTCTAAGTCGAGTAACTGGGGACTACCTCCTCGCTGGAAAAACTAGATTCTTGCTTTGGGCAATTCTTGACTGGAGGGGAGAATCGATCTCAATTCTTGAAATCGGGAAATCAAAGCCTGTTTGAGTTGAGTCCATAGAGAGCCTTTGAAAGCTTACACAAATAGTCTGGATGGCGAGCGTGTTGAGGTAGAGGAATCCGGATAGTGCGTTATAGTCTTGACCCGAATGCGTTCTTTCATTTCTGACCTTTAAGTCCAAACATTCTACCATAGACCACGGTTTGATCAAATTTTGGACATTTATTTGCTTCATTTTTTACTCAATTGAAAAATCTTAGAAATTTGAATACGTCTTGGATCATATCATTCCCTCTTTCTTTAAAAGGATTTGACCTTGAATCCTTAGCAATCAATTCCAAACTTCATATTTTTTGTTACTTTTCTCCTTCACACTCTTTTTTTCTTTATTCAGTTCTTTATTTTTTTTTCTATTTTGTAATAAGCCAAAAATTCTTTTCGTTTAATTTTCTTATTAATCAGTTGAAATTAGTTTTTTAGACAAATGCAAACTAATTCAAGAACAAGAAAATTGAGACACGTGAACTGAAAAAAAAAATCAAGAGCTAAAAGTGAAAAAATAAGGAAAACAAAAAGATAAGAATCTAAATTTTTAGATGTTGAGCTATGATACAAAATATTACAAAATACATAGAAAAAGTCTTAAAAGCCATGAACAACCCGTGTTTGAGAACCTCAAGAATGCGTCTAGATACCCAAATATAATAAATGATGATCCAACCTCAGAAAGTTAAATTTCATATTATAATAAGGATCTTGACCCATTGGCTATAGAAGAGCCAATACCCAAAGGTATAATTATGGGATGAGAAGCACTACAAAGTTTTTCTTAAGCCTTGATAAGTTATTTGAATGTCACAAAATTTCGTAAGCCTTAATAAGCTCTAATTCGGGTTAGGAACATAAGAAGAGGATAATGTTCACAACTTGTATGAATTTTATTTAATGATAAACTAATTTCATGTAGATAAATAACATATATTTATAGCTAAAAATATAAATCACTAATCCTAACTAAAAAAGGAATAACAAAAATCTTAGAAATAAAAAAGATTCTAAAAAATAATGCAAATTTGTCCAAATTTTGTGGTACAAATTGCAAGATATATTTGGCCTAGTAAACATGCGAATTGGAAAAATCATATTTACATATGAATTATAACCCCTTAAGTATGCTTTTCAAATAAGTTTTATCATCTCAATTGGACATGAGATGAGAAAGATATAACATTAATAGTGACTGTTATTCAGGATAACATACAAATTGAGGATTCTTTCTAATTGCTTGTCAATTACTCCAAGCCTAAACACTTTACCATAGGCTACG
The DNA here is from genome assembly GCA_030763125.1 of Hippophae gyantsensis. NCBI lineage: Eukaryota > Viridiplantae > Streptophyta > Magnoliopsida > Rosales > Elaeagnaceae > Hippophae > Hippophae gyantsensis. The sequence continues at coordinate 22,558,156 of CM061033.1, read as the reverse complement.
ATTTGATCAAATTTTGGACACTTATTGGCCTTCACTTTTGACCCACTTGAAAAATCTTGGACATTTGAAGGTTTTTTGAACCGTATTAACCCTTTTAAATTAATAAAGTGCCTGCCAGAATTGCAAGCCTTTCAATTAAAGGAAAAACATCACATGAGCTAGTTCCAAGAAACATTCAAATGTCCAAGATTCAAATAGTCTCCTTTGTAATTTTTAAAATACATATACATGAGAAAGGCTTAGGAAATTTTGTGGCATTCAAATAGCTTTTGTGTATATCTTCTGTAAGTCAAAATGTGAGCTTCAAAAACTAGATAGAGTTCAAATACAAACAGTTCCCTAAATTTTATGTTCAATTTGGAATGTTTGACCATTTAACTAAAAAATTATCCTAAAAGATGTAATGAAATTCAAAGTCAATGTATTGCATTTCTTCTAGTCCATGGAGATTGGCTCCATGTTAGTTTTGAGATGCACAAAGCCCATCTCAAAACATAGGTTTCCAGATTAACACAATGAAAGGAAAAACAATGCATCTCAACATAAGTGTTCCAACCCAAAACGTTAACCTATTAGGAGGAGTTGACCATCCCAATAATATACCCAATTTGTTACTCATATGTTTTCAATGTGAGACTTGTTCGCACACCTATCAATTCCCCTCGAGTAAGAACACATTACCCTTTTATATTCCAGCCATCCCCAATACTGAGAGGCAGTCATTTAATCAATCTTTCAAATGTGCACCCATACTCTATAAAGTTCACATGCGTGGTAAGAAATAGCCAAAGAATCTATACCAACTTAATCAAACTTCCAAAGTCCAAATAAGTCTAGAGTAATATCGCGTAATTTTCATCACGATCCAACAAGGGGCTTACCATTCGTTTACACTTAGACCACGTATGTCACCATTCATTTAGACTTGGACCATGTATGTTGCTTGCATGAGTCCATTTTAACCTTAGGGATCCATCTTATGTGCATCCACCTAATGCAAATTGGGCCCTAACTCTAATACCACTTGTGTCTAGGGTTCCAACTCAAAATATTAACCTATTAGGAAGAGTAACCCATTCCAATTATATACCCAATTTGTTACTTATATTTTTTCAAAGTGGGACTTGTTCACACACCTAACATCCTTCAAACTTCCAAAAGAAACTAAAACAACAATAAACTGAAGACAGAGAATATGTGCTCTAAATTTGTAAATATGCCGGAGAGGTTATCTGACAAAGCTAATCGCATTCATAATGAGGTACAACTCTTGCAGATGTTACAAGTTATGGATATAGTGACTTTTGCTAATTTTTTAATGACTGATATTTCTGAGTCAGTGATGATATTGCATAAATGAATCTAAGGTTCAAAATGCTTGCAAACAACATTGGTATGAATTGGAATTTGACATGAGAAAGGATCATTTTATGTTTCACACCTTCCAAATTTTCAACATTTCTCAAGAGGTACACAGTGGCACCTTTACAGAAACCAATGATACTGGTATTCATATCGTAAGAGGTTTGTCTCTATTTCATCAACACTTTCATCCAGAGTTGATTGACGCCAAACTACCTATATTCAGTAGTCTTAGCATATTCCTAACATTCCAATTGAAGCCTGGTCTTTGAGTTCGCTATCCCCAAATCCTTCAAGATTGTGGCAGACCTACTTACCATAAAGGATGTGCTGAGACTACGCAAATAGCATGAAAGAAAAAAATCTACTCGAAAACATGTCAAACGCAAGGCTCATAACCTACTGCAAGGAGAAAATAAAAAGATATTTGTTAGTGATATTGAAGATAAGAGATATGTTTGCAATTCCCATTCTTAGGTTTGTCTGAATGACCCGTCTGAAGAGAAAAGTGAATACACTGCTAGAGAGAAATTAGCTGAGGAGGAGAAAGCAGCTAATGTACCCCCACATGTTGAATGATTGTTCTAAGCTGGAAAGGATGAGGTCTTGCCAAAAGAGCTTTGCGCTACTTGGTAAGGAAAATAGACCAAATTTTATTTGGCTTATGAAAGCATAACTCAGTACAGAACTTTAGAATTATTTTGGTTTTATTAATAGTTATGTTAGACCCTCTGAAGGGTACGGTGGTGTTTTGTCTAATGTGGAATGGTATCTATGATATTTGTATAATTAAAATAGAAAATAGTTTTGTGTTTTGAATAGCCCCAACTTAAACAAATGAATGAAAAAGATATTTTGTGTTGATTATACATCCCTCCCTATTATAATCCTAAAAATCAAACCTGGCTTGAACAATATCAATTTCTCGACAACATTCACTCACCTTGGGCAATCATAGGAGATTTGAACGACATAATTTCTCAACATGAAAAACAAGGAGGATTGCATTTTTACTTTTAGGAAAAACATTCTCCCATCAACTTCACGTTAAATATTAGTGCAGTCAAGATTGGAATTTCTGGTTCCAAATATACTTGGTGTAATAATAGGCAACATCTGGATAGGATTTCTTAAGAACTTGACAAAGTCTTAATTTCACCAGAATGGATTAAAACTTACCTAGGGCTACTGTTACCAAAATTTACCTCTGATCACAAATCCAGTTCTTTTCCATGTTAATGGGATTGTTGAGCCATTCATAAGCAGACCATTTAGATTCATGGCAATGTGATTCAGAGACAGTAATTGCATCAAGTTCATAAAATCTACTTGGGAACAAGAAAATAGAAACATGAGTTTGTCCACAAAGTTTAAATCTCTTTCGTACAATTTACTCCATTGTATTAAAATTCATTTTGGGTTTTTTAGAAAAAAAAATTATTTGTAAAATCAACTAAAATTTGTACAATCATGCAACCCAACTCCTAATCATATTAAACAGGAAAGGAACTTACAGGCACAATAGAATGAGCATTATATCATATTAGAAGCTACGTGGAAACATAAATCGAGAAAATTATTGGTTAAGTGGATAGAAATACAAGATTCTTTCATACTTCTACTTTAACAAGGAGGAAAACAAATCATATTCACTTCCTAACTTTAGATTATGGAACTACAAATTTGAACAAATATACTATTGGACAAGAATTTGTACAATTTTACCGAACTCTATTCACTTCCACCAACCCAACTTTAGATTATCAGATCAATGATTTATTTCCCATAGTCATTGATTACTTCAAAATCATTTTCTTGCAAGTGTTCCTTCCTCTCAAGAAGTCAAAGAAGCTCCATGGGATATGCATTCTTTGAAAGGTTATAGACCAGATAGATGTCCTACCCTCTTTTACAAACAAAACTGGAATATTATTGGAATAGATGTAGTCTCTAATATTCAGAAGTTCTTTATATCGGGAGAGTTAAATTCGATTTGGAATCACACTTTTATACCTCGCATCTCTAAAACCCATCTTCCTTCAAGTGTACCAGATTCTAGACCCATAAGCCTATGTAATGTATAAGTCATGTAGTCCTTTGAGTATTTTTTGGCGTTCCAATGTACAAAATATGAAGTCTATTTATTTTACTTATTGTATTTGTCTTCTTCTATATAAGGTTGGTTATTAATGATCAGTAATACACACACGTACATAATTATGTGCACTTTGTATTTGTCTTCTTCTTTGTAGTATGCATGCTAGGTTAAGTGTTGTGATTTTGTTTTGTAACATTTGTAGGTATTTGTGAAAAATTACTCTATAAATTTTAAAACAAAAAATTGCATTTTTTGGTACCTCAACGAGCCCCTCATTAAGGGTCAATGAGACCCAGATGGATGGATTTTTTTCAATAAATACCCCATTTTTTCCTCTTTTTAATCAAGAATAAATAAAAAAGAATTATGCAAAAAAATTCTCTGATTTTGAATTTCGTTTCACAATTCACTTTGAGTATATTTCATTACTTGTGTTAAGTTTTTGTGTGAATAAAATAGCATTCTTAGGTGGTGAGGGCTGGAGACTATTTTAAATTTCTTTTGTGAGCAAAACTGTATTTTTGGGGTTGGCTTAGTATTATCTTAAGATTCCCAAGACACTGTTTGTTGGTTGTTATGGTTGAGGTATTTCCTACATTCTCGTTCACGTTACTAATCACTGGTTACCAATCACATTGTTATGTGTAATGTTGGCTCTGAAGGAGAGTATGATTTGTTTTTCGGGTCAAGTAATTATGGAGGCAGTAAGTGAGAACAACAATAGATAGTTAAGGTAATGTGGTCTCAACTGATGAAGGTATTTATGTTTATAATTTCGTCAAGTTGTATGTGTTTATTGTTTAGTGGATTAGTTACGCTTTGATATCTCTCAACCTAAAGGCTTTAGTCAGAAGTGGATCTTTCAACTGCCTACTCTTTCGATGAAGGGTGCACTCAAAGACAATTGATACTATAGGGATAAAATTGGGGATTTCCTATGTGTCTAACTAGCCCAAGCTAGGGATTCTAGAGAGAGCGTGACTTTATAGCCTTTCATAGCACTCCATGACTATGACACGATTTATCTCTAAACTTACCCCTAACATACACATCATCTATACAATATAATCCATACACTACCAATCTCTTAGGCAGACAGAGTATAGGTACCAATTGTTTCATACTAATAAGTACTCATTGAGATTGAATCTCAACCTCCACAGTGGAGTTGAGCAAAAGAGTACACGTGCTAGCGTGTTAGCATTGTATTACATTTTTTTAGCTCTTCTTTGAAGCCCCAATCTAGGAAGAAGTAGTAGCCCTTCTTTTGAAGCAGTAAGTAGAGAAGCAAGTAGAGTATGCTCTAGAAGGATTGTCATGCATAAGCAATACAAGTTTGAAAAAATATATACCATATTACCTATATAATCCTTGATGATGAGTGGTTGCTATAAGCAACTTGAAGATTTTAGCATGTAGACAAGGGTTCTATGTGAATTTATCTCATTATCTGTTGTTATGTATGATCTACTATTATGCTAGTATAATCTGAGTTTGTGTTGGGTATGTACCAACATATTATGATTTAAACTCTTATTAGAAATATTTTGTTATATGTTGTTCCATGCTTTCTTTTTTCTCTATAGCATGTCTATTGCTTTCTCATTATTGATTCTATTATTTTAAATAATTTTTTCTACTATATAATTAATTTATTACTACTTATGTAATCTTACTTCTTTTTGTTTATTTTCACTGCTTGTGAATTTGGGATGAGTCTTTAAGGAGTTAGTATATCCTTACCCTGATTATGTACTAAGTGTCGAAATCTTTCAATTGATACCAGAGAGAGTTCACCCTATTGAGCTTGAGCACTCTGGTGTTGATTCTATTAAACTCACTTTACATACACACACTTTCCCTCTTATAGGTAGGCTTCCACTTTTCAATGGGCTAAATTACACTTATGGAAGTCCCAGATGTGAGCCTTCATGTGGTTTCTAGGGGATCGTATATGGTTTCTTGTTGAAAATGGCTTGACATATCCAACCAATACCATTCCCAACAATATTTTCATTCCTACGCCGATGATAGAATGGACCAAGGAAGAATGTAAAGAATCTGAATGGAACAACAAAAGGGTTATATGCTATCATCAGAGCAATTTTGCCTGATGAATATAAAAGAATTTAGAGTTGTATGATCGCCACACAAATTGTGTGTGCAATGAATACGTAAGTACACGTATCATAACAAGTAATATAACGATAAGTAAAGATCGTTTCCATAGAGATTAATTAATTAGAAACTAATTTTTAAAACTAAAAAAATCAATTTTTTTATGTGTTTCAATATTTTAAGAAAGCAAAATTAAAAGAACTAAAAGTAAATAGCAATAATTAATTAAATCAGAATTGACAACTAAAAAGATATATGAGAAAATATCTAGGAATACTTAATCCCCAAATTTTCTAAACATGCATATCGCTAAAATCTATGATCAATTGAATCTAACTTAGCATGTATTTTCTCTCTCAAGTAAACTACACATCATATAGTAATTAATTTGATCACACTCGCATGCCAATTAAATTGTATACTACTCATTAAGTTCATCAATTATGGATCACATACATAAGAATCATATATCTCTGCCTAAAAACTATGCATGTTATTTAATCAAGACAAACAATTAAATAATTCTCTCAAATCTATTTAATTACCTCTATAGATAAATTGTTGGCCAAACAATTAATAGCAAACAAATCAGATTAAATAATATCATTAAATTAAAATTATAATTTGGTTAAAAGTATAGATCATTATATGGTGAAAATTAGGTTCATAAGATCCCTGGATTAATAAATTGATTACACATAATTGTGTTCATAAAACTCATATTTTTCACACAAAAAATACATAAAAATTGATAAAGAAAAGAGTAGATAAATAAATACAATCAATCTCTTGAATTTTAGTATTAATCTCCTCTTGAATCTCCACCAAAATTGTGTCATCTTTTGAATTTTTCTATATTTTTCTCACTTTTTAGCTTGAAAAAATGACCAAAATTATTCTAATGAAGATCAATTAGGGTTTATGGAGTGATTAGGGGCTTAAATAAAGCTCAGGTGTGATTTGGACCGTTAGATCAACTTCAGATCAAGGGCTACAATCAAAACAAGCAAAACTAACACCTATAGCATATCACAGCGTGACATATGGCAGGGGAAATTCACTGGGCGAATCAGGGAGCGACGTGTAGCAGGGGAGACCGATCAAAGTCAATGCTTGTTGAGTTAGCGACACGCATCGCGATGTAATTTGCAGAAATGGATGACGTGGTGCACGGGTTGACCAATTTATGAACTTGGATTGAATGTCGTGTTGACACGTGGCACACATTTTGTCCCCATACACACAGCATAATGTGATACACTCTCCGTGCTTGCATGGTTTGCCTAGTCAGCTGCTCTGTCTGTGTGGAATGCCACGTGGCAGCTCCTAATTGGTCCTACGTTAAAAATTCATAAAAAAATCCCAAAAAATTCAAAAAATTATATTTCACCCCTTTTCATTAAAAAGTTTACATTTTAATATTTTTTATCCAAAAAATACTATTTATTGAATAAAATAAGTAAATATTAAGTAAAGAAGTGCCTTAATGACTCTATTTTAATAGAGTTGTCACACCCACTGATAAGAACCAAGGGGATAAGACCTAGCTAATTTCAGATTATATAGCAAAGGGTTTCTCCACAAATCAATGGATATTACTCACCATTTTTCTGAGGAGAAAAGACGCCACAATGAGCTGCTAATTCCTTGATAAGTCTAGAATATATGACACCCTAACAAGTATGGATATTACTCACCACAAATGCTTGGATGCTAAACAACGCCACAAAGGTTTCCAATCCCTTGATAAGTTGCTTAAAGAGGAACAAAGAGCTAGAATGAGCTCTCAAATGATTTGAATATTCAAACTTCATTCAAAATTGTATTTTACAGCAGCTGAGCTGCTCTTAATAGGATATAAACCAACCCTAAGCTCTACTACATCATAGCCCTTGATCTCATCCAAGGGTTGAAAATAAACACAGCCAAAAAGTAGAAAAGGTAGCAGAAAACATTGACCAAATCATGGAAAAAATGGGGCAGCTGACCACAAAAGGAATCCTATAAAATATTACATCTTAACCCTTGATTTCATCCAAGGGTTGAAAAGAAAGCTGCCCAAAATCAGTCCAAATGGTATTACATCTTAACCCTTGATTTCATCCCAGGGTTGAAAAGAAAGCTGCCCAAAATTAGTCCAAATGGCACAACAATGTGCCTAGTTTTATTTTACCAATTTTGCACTAATTTCCATCCTAGGATTATCCCAATCCTTGCACTCCCAATTTAAGTCCGCTTGATTATGCATGACCTCTTGAATGAGCCCATTTAAAGCCTTTTCGAGTTGTGCCTTCCTAGACCTTGTTATTGGTCCACTTGGAATTTGTAGAGCTCGATGATTCTCATCATTCCCCCTTTCTTCAAGAGGATTCGACCTCGAATCATCACCTGCATAATCAAAAGGAGAAAGATCAGAAACATTAAAAGAGGTACTAACATTATACTCACCAGGAAGATCAATTTTGTAGGCATTGTCATTGATTCGCTCAATCACTTGAAAGGGTCCATCTCCCCGAGGTTGCAACTTGGACCGTCTTTTTTCAGGAAACCGTTCCTTCCTCATATGCACCCAAACCCAATCACCAGGCTCAAAAATGACTCTTCGCCTCCCTTTGTTGGCTCTATAAGCATAATCCTTATTTCTCTTCTCAATTTGCTCATGAATGCGTTCATGGAGCTTCTTCACCATTTCAGCCTTCTTAGCACCATCTAAGTTAGTTTTCTCTGAAATAGGAATAGGTAATAAGTCCAAAGGAGTTAGTGGATTGAAACCATAAACAACTTCGAATGGAGAATGATCTGTAGTTGAATGCACACTCCGGTTATAAGAAAATTCAACAAAAGGTAAATAATCCTCTCAATTTTTCAAATTCCTTTTTATTACCGCCCTAAGCAACGTGGACAGAGTCCAATTGACTACCTCAGTTTGCCCATCTGTTTGAGCGTGACAAGTTGTCAAAAACAAGAGTTTAGTGCCCATTTTAGCCCAAAGAGTTTTCCAAAAATAACTAAGGAATTTAACATCCCTATCAGACACGATGCTCCTAGGAACTCCATGAAGCCTAACAACTTCCCTAAAGAACAACTTTGCTACATTAGTGGCATCATCGGTTTTATGACATGCTATAAAGTGTGCCATTGTAGAAAACCTATCTACAACCACAAAAATGGAGTCTCTACCCTTCTTCGACCTAGGTAACCCTAAAACAAAATCCATGAAAATATCTACCCAAGGTGTGCTTGGTACGGGCAAGGGAGTATATAGTCCTTGTGGTAGGACTTTGGATTTGGCTTGCTTATAAGTGATGCATCTAGAACATATTCTCCCTACATCCTTCCTTATTGTTGGCCAATAAAAATGCTCACGCAAAACATCTAAAGTCTTCTTAATTCCAAAATGCCCCATTAATCCCCCCCCCCCATGAGCCTCTTTAATTAACAACTCACGCATGGAACATTTGGGTATACACAATTGATTTTCTTTAAATAAATACCCATCTAATTTATAAAACTTTTCAAAAGAAGTGTTTTCACATGCATGGTAAATAGCAGAGAAGTCAACATCATTAGCATACATTTCCTTAATATATTCAAATCCTAGCAATCTAGCATTTAAAGTTGAGAGTAAGGCATACCTCCGTGATAAAGCATCGGATACAACATTCTCCTTACCTCTCTTATATTGAACAATATAAGGAAAAGTCTCAATGAATTCCATTCATCTAGCATGCCTCCTATTCAATTTACCTTGGCGCTTCAAATGTTTTAGACATTCATGATCGGTATGGATGACAAATTCTCTTGGCCAAAGGTAATGTTGCCATGTCTCCAGGGTTCTAACCAAGGCATAAAGCTCCTTGTCATACGTTGGATAATTAAGGGCTGCTCCATGAAGTTTCTCGCTAAAATAAGTGATAGGTCATCGTTCCTGCATAAAAACAGCTCCTATACCTATTCCTGATGCATCACACTCAACTTCAAAGGTTTTAGTAAAATCAGGTAAAGATAAAACAGGTGCAGAACACAAACTATCCTTCAATGCTTTAAAGGATCTCTCCTGATTCTCGCCCCATTTGAAACCAACAGACTTTTTAATGACCTTGGTTAGAGGTGCAGCTAGTGTACTAAAATCTTTGACAAACCTTCGATAAAAACTAGCTAATCCGTGAAAACTTCTAACCTCGGTTACAGATTTAGGTGTGGGCCATTCTTAAATAGCCTTAACCTTTTCCTCATCTACTTCTACCCCCTTAGAAATAACAAAAAAACCAAGAAAAACTAACTTGTTCATGCAAAAAACACACTTTTTTAGGTTCGCATACAATTGTTCTTTTCTCAAAATTTCAAGCACATACCTAAGATGTAAGACATGCTCTTCAAGATTTTTACTGTAAATGAGAATATCATCAAAATAGACAACAACAAATTTTCCAATAAATGCACGCAGAACATGATTCATAAGCCTCATAAAAGTGCTAGGTGCATTTGTTAGACCAAAGGGCATGACTAACCACTCATACAATCCATGTTTAGTTTTAAAAGCGGTTTTCCATTCATCACCCTCTCTCATCCTAATTTGATGGTATCCACTTCTCAAATCAATTTTTGAAAAAATGCAAGAACCATGCAACTCATCTAACATGTCATCTAGTCTAGGGATAGGATGTTGATATTTTACCATAATGTTGTTGATGGCTTGACAATCAACACACATCCTGCTTGATCCATCCTTCTTGAGAACGACTATCACGGGAACAGCACATGGACTTAGGCTCTCCCTAACTTGACCTTTGATTAAGTACTCTTCAACCTGTCTTTGAATCTCCTTAGTTTCTTCGAGGTTTTTCCTATAGGCAGGTCGGTTTGGAAGAGAAGCCCCCGGTATAAAGTCAATTTGATGCTCAATCCTTCTAATTGGTGGCACCTGATAACTGTATTTTATATAGTTATTTTCACCTATTTTATTAATTATAATTGCTATGTTCTTGATGTTTTTAGTTAATTTTCGATTAATAAATTAGTATTTACTGTTTTTTATATATTATAAGAAAAATAAATAAATTGTATCGAAAACGTTCTTAATTACAATTTATAAAAGTTGAAAATACAAATTAAATTTGAATTTGGGCTTAATCGTAATTATTAAAAGTTGAAAAATTTAATTTAATATTAGAAAAGGGGTAAACTGTAATTAAAGAAAGTTTAAAATGTAATTTGAATTTAATTTGTGGGTCAAAATATAATTAAATAAAGTTTAATATTCGTGCAGGAGAGGAAATACACGCGCCATCATCCACGCGTCAATCGTGGACCGTCAGATCAACGCATGAACGGTTCAGATGCGCGCGTGCACTTCAACCCGACAAAGGAGAGTGGATGCAGGGAAATTCTCTTTCGCGTGGCTCGGTGCCCGAGTGGGGCCCACCTGCCGCGCAGGTTCGCGCGCCCCTTTTCCAATGCGGTTGATCCACGTGAGCCCGGTTTTTACGCGAACCAGAATCTGCCACGTGTTGCACTTAATATTTCAGCAAATATTATTCCGACACGTGGCATGTTACAATGAGCGCGACCGCGCTGGATCAAGCCCGTGTTGTAGCCGTTGGCTCCCGTGCGACCATTCATCGTGCGCCCGTTTCCCCTCAACGAATGAGATGCTGCCACGTGTCCCACTAAATGTGTCCGCGAATCAGAACGCGACACGTGGTAGCGTGGAAGAAAATTAAAACAGAAATGCGCAGCGTTCCACTCACTTTTTCGATCCCATTTTCGATACAATTTTTGTCCCCCCACGCGTTTAAATTATAATTTTCGCCACAATTTTATGTCCCCGCGTGGATTTTAATTTAATATTTTATTGATGTATTTTTTTGTTATAAATAGGAGATAGTTTTTAGTTGTAAAAAAGTTTGGTTGGAGTGGAGTTTTTGGAGTAGAGATTTAGTTTTAATTTCGAAAGTTTTTAGAGTGTTTTAGATTTTTTTCAGTTTGTAATTTTTATTGTGTTTGTGTGTTGGACGGCAAAACACACAGAAGCCATTTTTGGCTTTTGTTGTGTTTTGCGTGTGCCAAATATTTGTTTTAAGTTATGTTTTAATTTTATTTCTGCTTCTTCTTAATTTTCTGTAGTTGTTATAATTTTTATTTTAAGTTTATGAAGTAATTTAATTTTTCTAGGGTTGCATTTGATCTAAATTTATGAAGCTTAATTTTAATTATTTTTGATAGATTTATAAGACGTTCGATTTGTTCGTTCTATTTTGTGCTTAATGCTTTTTGATTATTTACGAATCTTATCAAAACGATCCGTGGCACATGAATAAACTTGAGAAAGGCATTTGTGTGTGTATTGCTCGTAAATAGAATGACATGTATGATGAAGGATAAAGATATACCCTAATTTTATGTGCGGCCATTTGAAAACTTAGAACGTAATGAATCTCGGTAAATTTAATTTTCATAGAGATATAGTAAATTAATTTAACGAGGTGTGTTTATACGGAGCTCGAGAGAGATGTATGAATAATAAAAAAAGAAGTTTTCGGTTGACAAATTAAATGTACTAAAAAAATATAAATCAAAAGAAAATAATATGATTTGAGTGGATTAGTTTGGTGAAAAATTGCAATCCTAGATTTCTTTTATTTTCTTATGTTACTTTTTTATTAATCAACGATTGTTTTGGATAAAATCAGAGAGATACAATTTTAGTACTCGACAAACTATAGTAACAAATCCTCGTGGGATCGATCTTTACTTACAAATCTTTATTACTTGTGACCGTGTATGCTTGCACGAGTTCGTGTGTTGAAAAACACGCAACAGCACCCTATCTGGAATCTCTTCAGGGAACACGTCTTCAAATTCCTGCAAAAGAGAAATAGTGGTACTAGGCAAAGACTGGTTAAGATCGTTAATAGAAAAATTTGCCTCCTTGTACAAAAGTACAAGTATGGGCTGTTTTGAATAAAAAGCCCTCTTGACCTCACTTACCTTAGCATAAAAATTCACATTTTTTTTCTCTAGTATTTTTCCACTCTCCTCTCCTTTTTCTTCACTCTTTTTTTTTCTTTCACTCTTTTTTTCTTTTTCATTCTTCTCTTTTTGTTCTTTTTCCCTAACCATCCTCAATTGATCTTCAAAGACTTGCTTGGGTGAGACGGGTACAAGTGTGATGTTTCTACCATTCTTCACAAACAAATACTTGTTTCTATATCCGTCATGTGTAACCCTCCTATCATATTGCCAAGGCCTACCTAGCAAGATGTGTCCAGCTTGCATAGGTACCACATCACACATCATCTCATCCTTGTACTTTCCAATGGAGAAGCTCACTAATACTTGCTTATTAACCTTCACTTCCCCACTATCATTTAACCATTGCAACTTGTAAGGCTTAGGGTGTTCAAATATAGGCAACCCTAATTTCTCAACTAAGGTAGTACTAACCACATTGGTGCAACTTCCCCCATCTATGATAACACTACACACTTTGTTACTCACATGACACCTTGTGTGAAAGATGTTATCTCTTTGTTGTTCTAGGTCATCCTCCTTGACTTGAGTGCTCAAAGATTGCCTTATTACAAGTGCTTCCCCATCCACGGGTCCTATCTCCTCTTCACTAGCTTCCCCTACAGATGGTATCTCATCTTCTTCACTTTCATTATCGGTTCCAACCTCACCACTCGCTAAGGTGATCATTGCCTTCTTGTTGGGACATTGAGAGGCTATATGACCATTACCAAGACACCGAAAACACCTTAAGTCACGATTACGAATTGGGGTGTCGATTTTACCTTTGTCCTTGCTAGTCCCCATCTCTTTGGCTTTATAAGGCTCAAATCTTGGTTTGGATGTAGCTATTTCATCTTTTTTCTCATTGGACTTCCAAGGACTAGTAAAGTTTGGTTTTTGAGTAATGGGACTAGACCTTAATGGTTGGGATCGAAAACTCCGTTTCTTTAATTGCCTTTCCACCTTGATTGCCATGTGGACCATGCCCTCCATCTCCATATAATGATGAAGTTCCACAATGTTGGCAATGTCCGAATTCAACCCACTAAGAAACCTAGCCATGGTTGCCTCTCTATCTTCCTCGACATTAGCTCTTGTCATAGCCACTTCCATTTCCTTGTAGTACTCATCAACACATTTATATCCTTAAGTCAATATTTGTAAGCGTTGGTATAACTCTCTATAGTAGTAGCTAGGCACAAACCTCTTTCTCATGATAGCCTTCATGTCTTCCCAATTATCTATGGGCCTTTCACGGTTTCTCCTCCTACTAATGACCAATTGATCCCACCAATTCAATGTATAGTCAGAAAACTCAATTACAACAAGTTTTACTTTTTTCTCCGTGGAGTAGTTGTGACATTCAAAAATATGCTCCACTTTCTTCTCCCACTCCAAATACAACTCCGGGTCATTCTTTCCTTGTAATTGTGGTATCTTCATTTTTATACTACTTAGATCTCTATCAACTCCATCTTGAGCTCTAGGTGGGGGTTTCCACATACCTCCTATACCATTCCTTCCTCCTCTATTCCCATTTCTTCCTCCTCTAGGCATTCTTCCCCCGTCTTCCTCCAATTCTTCTTCCCAATCTTCTTCCTCTATATCATCCCTAACATGTGCTTGCCTATTAACCCTCTTAACATTGGGTGGAGGTGTTTCTCGTTGTAAAGTTGCTAAGGAATTTTCTTGTCTTTCCAATCTTTCATTCATATCAACCACCAAGTTGTTCATCCTTTCAAAAGATTGTTGCAGCGCCCTCATCATGAACATCATATCAACCACCAAGTTGTTCATCCTCTCAAAAGGTTAGTGTAATAAAATAGAACTAATGTAAATTCACACAATACCTCACGTGTTTAGTGCTCGGATTGATCGCTCAAACCCTCTTAGTTCCTAATCAAAGCAACCAATTCCAGGGATTCCAACCAATTTGTAGAATTATCAAACACCCAAAAAAAAACAATTCACAATATCCCACTTGTTAAAGCACAAAGGAAACTAACTCAAAGTGTTTAGAGTAGTAAGCACAAGAAAAAGCAATAGAACAACATGATTGGAAAACAACAATTTCCCTAAAGGTACTAAGCACACAATGGAAGATTTATAATCAAAGTGTGAAATCCTTGAAACTATGAGTTCTAATACTCACTAGAAATTAGCAAATGTAACTTGGCCTCTCTTTTTTTCTGTTTTTTTTTTTTGAATTAATTCTGGCCACTCTTTTTCTGTTTTTTTTTCTTTTCTTTAGGAACAATTATGCTAATAACTCAAGAGTAAATCAAGACAATACTTTCAATATGAGTTTAAGGGATTTTTAAGATTGGTAAATAGCACATAGATTACAACACAAAGGGAAAATGAAATTTCTGCAGGAACTACCACAGAAATACTAGAAAACAACCAAAAACTGCAGAATATATCAAATATTGCAGAATAAGCAAGGAAAAATGCAGAATAGATTCAGAAATAGCAGAATTTGCAAGGAAACTGCAGAATATGAAAGGAAAATTCAGAATATTTTCAGAAACAACAGGATATGCAAGGTTACTACTAAAAAACTTTAGACACAATGGAATTTGAAAGGAAAATGCAGAAAAAAAACGTGGAAATGAAGAGCAATATTTTTAGGGTCTGGAAAAAATATTTCAGCAAGAACACAGCAGAATGATATTTTTTTCGTTTTTTTATGTATCAGAAATACAACAAGAACACAAGAACAAGAACAAATATAAAGGATAGGAATCTGAAAATTAGCACCAAAAGCTTTGATAGCAAATGATAAGAACCAAGAGGATAAGACCTAGCTAATTTCAGATTATATAGCCAAGGGTTTATCCACAAATCAATGGATATTACTCACCATTTTTCTGAGGAGAAAAGACGCCACAAGGAGCTGCTAATTCCTTGATAAGTCTAGCATATATGACACCCTAACAAGTATGGATATTACTCACCACAAATGCTTGGATGCTAAACAACGCCACAAAGGTTGCCAATCCCTTGATAAGTTGCTTAAAGAGGAACAAAGAGCTAGAATGAGCTCTCAAATAATCTGAATATTCAAACTTCATTCAAAATTGTATTTTACAGCAGCTGAGCTGCTCTTAATAGGATATAAACCAACCCTAAGCTCTACTACATCATAGCCCTTGATCTCATCCAAGGGTTGAAAATAAACACAGCCAAAAAGCAGAAAAGGTAGCAGAAAACATTAACCAAATCATGGAAAAAATGGGGCAGCTGACCACAAAAGGAATCCTATAAAATATTACATCTTAACCCTTGATTTCATCCAAGGGTTGAAAATAAAACTGCCCAAAATCATTCCAAATGGTATTACATCTTAACCCTTGATTTCATCCAAGGGTTGAAAAGAAAGCTGCCCAAAATCAGTCCAAATGGCACAACAATGTGCCTAGTTTTATTTTTCCAATTTTGCGCTAATTTCCATCCTAGGATTGTCCCAATCCTTGCACTCCCAATTTAAGTCCGCTTGATTATGCATGACCTCTTGAATGAGCTCATTTAAAGCCTTTTCGAGTTGTGCCTTCCTAGACCTTGTTATTAGTCCACTTGGAATTTGTAGAGCTCGATGATTCTCATCACCCACAAACTTAACTATTTGCTTGTCCTCAAGTAAAGCCAAGTATAACTAAATAAAATAACTTGTGTAGTACATTCATAAGTATACTTCTATTAGTACATGCATATTTCACTAAAACTATCCCTTTCAAAAGTTGTACAGTTCTATGATAAAGAGGTTCACATAATCATCAATCAACTTTCCATCAATACAAGGATATGCAAGGTTTTTGACAAATTGATTTGTGTGTGTATGTTGCATATGATATCATCCAAATACACTCATGAAATCAACCCATATGAGCATGCTAATCAATTCAATCGTAGAACAAGTCTCATAAGTCTATTTTCACATCCCTATCTACTAATATAAATATGCACTTAGCTAAAGATTAAGAAGAACTTTACATGGTTGTAACGTAAGGCTTGGGTGGGGGTCGATAAATGAAGACATTTAAGGTCTTTCCACATCTTAGTTTTCTTTTGTACATCATGCACCTTTTTAACAACAATTGAGCTTTAACTTGATATTTCAATACACCCTTTTTAATATTATTTTCATATTTTTTCACATCTTTTTTTTTTGTAACTTCATAACACCCCCAAAATTATTTTAAATTCTATTTTATTTTTCTTTAAAAGGATAATTGTGTTGTGAGTTTTTCTTCTTCTTTTATTTTTTTATAGGGTGCATTACATTTCACCTTACTCTATAGCATACGCACGATTGCATTTTTTTTCTTTTCATACAAGCTAAAGGTGCCAGGGTAAAGGTAATACTTATTTGTTAGGCATAATATATGACTTAAAGATATGAATGGTTTTTTGTTAGGCTCAAATGGGTAACTAAAGATATTAAAAATGGTTAGCTTGAAAGGCTCAATCGATCTAAATAAGGCCTAATTCATTTCTCTTGCTAAATACTATTTAGGATTTCTTCTTAAGGGATGATAAAATAGATTCTAAAACTTGGTAGATCTCATCGACTCGCATAAACTACTACAAATTTTCTCTCAATAAGCACAGAAAAAATCATTGATCAGCATGTGCACAAAAATTTGAATCAATTCAATCAAAACTAGCAAGCATATCACATGATTAATGTAAATATCTTAAAAAATATGTTACATTCCTTATCCTAGTCATGACAACCAATTTTTATCATTTAGTTCATATGTTTCATATCAAGAATGTATGCATTTAGTTTCCATATATTTATCAATTTCTACCCAAATCATGATTAAAAACATCCTAAAAATTAAAAAACAAATTCCTAAAAATTCAAAATGCGTACTAAATACTAATATAGATAATGAAGTTCCCTCCCTCAAACTTGAATTACACATTATCCCCAATGTGCACATATAAATATGAAAAGAAAAGAAAACTCCCTTAATCATGGCACACCACATCTTTCGTTGAAATGCTCATTCTTGTTGTGCCATTGCTCTCCACATTTATTCACCTACAAAACAAAAATAATGAAAATATAAGTAAAATAACGTTGGGTTGCCTCCCAACCAGCATCACGTTTAACGTCATTGACTAGACGGTCATAGCAAATCCAAAGGCACATCCTTTTATGTCCATTTACTTTTGAGTTTGCATGGAAATAGTTTGAGTCTTGACTTGTTCAATAATACTTTATGTCCTGGCTTGTAAATACAGTGCTCTATTCTCTTCTCATGCCATATTTTTGTTTTCTTTTTGAACTTTTTGGCATTCTTATAAGCATTCCACCGTAACTCATCCAATTTATGTATTTCTAATAGCTTTTTCACCTCTCTATTGAACTCTTTCACTTTCATACTTGAGTAAGGATATAAGGGTAAAAGTATAGAGTCTAAACTTGGTGGCTCTTTAATTGATGGTTTTAGCTTATATCCTATCTCCAAAATTTCCATAATTTCCTTTGATACACACATGAGAGACGCATCCTCTAAAAAGTTCACACAGTCTATAATATCAACCTTCGATGCCATACTTTCAAAGTTGTAATAGGTTGAGTTGCTTTCTGGTGAGTTTATGTCATTTTTCATAGCATAACATGCAACAGTCTTAAGTGTGGGCGATTCAATAGATTGTTTTAAGTTGTCCCCATATTCAGTAACATTTATCCTTAAACATTCATTAGCATTATCAATATCAGGGGGTTTAGATTCTTTAAAAAAATTAAATATTACTTGTTCATCTTACACTCTTATTGTAAGTTTACATTTTTGTACATGAATGAGTGCTCTTCCGATTGCTAAGAATGGATGACCAAGTATGATAGGAATACCACGGTCCTCTTCCATGTCTAACACAATGAAATCCGCCGAAAAGATGAATTTGTCTACTTTTACAAGCACATCTTGTACTATACCCTAAGGTCTCTTAATTGATATATCTATTATTTGTAATGCTACTGAAGTGGGTTTGGCTTTACCAACCCCCAATCTCTTTAAGATTGATAATGGTCTAAGGTTAATGCTAGAACCCAAGTCACATATTGCTTTCTCAAAGTGGATGTTCCCAATTATACAAGGAATGTCAAAACTACCTAGATCTTTCAAATTTTAGGGTAGTTTTCTAGTAAGGATGGCACTATGACCTTCAGTTAAGGTTATTGTTTCATTATCTCCAAGTCTCATTTTCTTAGACAAGATGTCCTTCGGAAATTTGGCATATATAGGCATATGTTCAAGTGCATCTGTAAATGTTATGTTTATGTGCAACTTCTTGAAGACTTCTAGAAATTTCAAAAACTGTGTATCTAACTTTAACTTTTATAGTCTTTGAGGGAAAGGAATAGTGGGTTTGTAAATGTTGTTTTTCTTTAGCTGAATTATTTCCTTTTCAATGCTATCTTTATCCTCTAATTCCTCCTTATTTTTTTGGGTATCATGTTCCTCCTCTCAAGTTTAACCAGTCCTCAAATCTATGGTGTTGTAATGGTTCTTACATTCTCTTCTTGAGTTTACAATTGTGTCACTTGGATGGTTATCTTGAGGCCATTGACTTATAGCTTGAGTAAGTTTTCCCATTTGATTCTCCAAATTTCGAATTGAAGCCTCTTAAGTTGACACTTTTGTATTAAATGATTGGATGAAGTCTTTCATCATTCCCATTAAAGCATTTATATTGTCCTCATTAGGTGGATTCTTTTCTTGGGCTTGTAATTATTGTGGTTGTTGAAAACCAAGTGGTGGAAATGATTGATGGTTGAATTAATTGCCACCTTGATTGTTATTATTCCAAGAGAGATATGGATGTTGTCTCCATCCTGGCTTATATGTGTTTGAGTATGACTTATTGTTTTGATTCATATTACCCATATAGAAGACTCATTCAGGATTATGTGGACAATTATCAAACAATTCAGAGTTGTATAATCGCCACACAAATTGTGTGTGCAATGAATACGCAAATATACGTATCGTAACAAGTAATATAATGATAAGTAAAGATCATTCCCACAGAGATTATTTAATTAAAACTAAAAAATAAAAATCAATTTTTTTATGTCTTTTTATATTTTAAGAAAGCAAAATTAAAATAATTAAAAATAAATAACAATAATTAATTAAATCAGATTTGGTAACTAAAAATATATAAGAGAAAATATCGAGGAATATTTAATCCCCTAATTTTCTAAACGTGCGAATCGCTAAAATCCTCCCAATATGATTATCAATTAATTACATGATCAATTGAATCTAACCTAGCATGTATTCCTCTCTCAAGTAAACTACACATTATATAGTAATTAATTTAATCACACTCTCATGTCAATTAAACTGCATACTACTCATTAAGTTCATCAATTATGGATCACATACATAAGAATCATACATCTCTACCTAGAAACTATGCATGTTATTTAATCAAGACAAACAATTAAATAATTCTCTCAAATCTATTTAATTGCATCTATAGATAAATTATTGGTCAAACAATTAATAGAATACAAATCAAATTAAATTATATAATTAAATTAAAATTATAATTGGGGTAAAATTTTAGATTATCACATGGTAAAAATTGGGTTCATAAGATCCCTAGATTAATAAATTAATTACACACAATTGTGTTCATAAAGCTCATATTTTTCATAAAAAAAGACATAAAAATTGATAAAGAAAAGAGTAGAAAAAGAAACACAATCAATCTCTTGAATTATAGTAATAATCTCCTCTTGAATCACCACCAAAATTGTGTTGTCTCTTGAATTTTTCTGTATTTTTAGCTCCAAAAAATAACCAAAATTATGCTAATGGAGGCAAATTAGGGTTTATGGAGTGATTAGGGGCTTAAATAAAGCTCAGGTACGATTTGGACCGTCAGATCAGTTTCAGATCAAGGGCTATGATAAAAAAAACAAAACTAAAATTTTCAGCCAATCACAGCGCGACACGTGGTAGGGGAAATTCACTGGGAAAATCAGGGAGCAATGTGTGGAAAGGGAGATCGATTAGAGTCAACGATATGCAGCACGACGTCATTCACAAAATGGATGGCGTGGCACACGGGAGGAACGCACGGAGCAATGGCATAGCGACAAGTGGCATGGCGCATTGACCAATTTTTGAACTTGGATTGAACGTCGTGCTGATACGTGGCACCCGTTTCGTCCCCTCACACACGGCGTAATGTGATTCACTATCCATGCTTGGGTTGTGTCTACGTGACTTACCCAGTTAGCTCCTCTACCTATGTGACATGCCACGTGACAGCTCCTGATTGGTCTTGCGTTAAAAATTTATAAAAAAATACAGAAAAATTACAAAAATTATATTTTCATCCATTTTCATTAAAAAGTTTATATTTTAATATTTTTGACCCAAAAAATCCTATTTATTAAATAAAACAAATAATTTTTAAGTAAAAAGTGCGTTAATCACTCTATTTTCATAGAGTCATCATTGTACCATTTCCAAGTAGGCTTAGGACATATTAGAGACAATGCATGAGGGTACTTCTGTTGTCAAGAGATCTAGGATTTTGATGCTGAACAGAGACTTCAAGCGCTATATAATGGAAGAAAATGAGACATTTGACAAGTTTTATGCTTGCTTTGAAATATCGTCAGCATCTCACATAATCATGGGAGACCAATAAGTGAAGAGAAATAGATAGAAAAGATCATTATTAGTCTCTCACACCATTTTCATGATAACGTTACAATGATTAAATCAATGTATAGGCTAGGATAACTCACTATGAATGAGTTGGAAGGTGACCTATAAGTCTTCGAACTTCATCACCTATTCTTCAAACAAAACCAAAACATTGTTGGTAAAGGAAAAAGCACTACACTCAAAATCACCAAGGGCAATAGAACATGCAAGGACACTAGCACTACTATTATGAGTGACAAAGATTCTAGTCCTTATGAAGAAGAAGGGGTATTAATTACCAAGATGTTTACTAGATTCTTTCATAATTAAAAGAGCTCTTCTTGTGGAGTTAGAAGAGACATCTTGAGTACTAAAGGCTCAAGATCTATGAAGAATGATGAGGACTTTAAGAATGAGTCAGAGAAACATGGAATGAGCCATGTCAACAAAATAAAATGCTTTAAGGGTGAGAAGCATTGACACATAGCAACAAATTGTTTTTCAAATTAGAAATGCATGAATGAGTGTGTGATAAAGGCTAAGGTTGTTGTTTTGGACAATAAATAGTGATGATGAGGATGACACTAACTTCTTAGCCTTTATGGCTTCAGGAATTGTCGAACATCCCCAATTACTACCTTAGAGGTTTAAGAGGTGATTGCTGAGAATGATGATGAGAGTAAGATGAGTTGCTCGATACCTACAATGAGCTATAGTTGGAGCATATAAACTAAAAAAAAGCTAAGAAAAATGCTTTTCAAAGCCTCGAAGAGAGGAAGTGCTCAATCGATTGGGAATAAAATGATCTCACTATCAAGTGTGAGGTCATTCAAAAAAGGTATTCCGATTTCCAAGAAAGATTTAATGAAAATCATGATAAGATGAAAATTCTTAAGAAGCAATTAAAGAATTTTGTTATTGTTAGAGCTACTCCTTTGTTTGTTAATCTTGATCCCTTGTTTGATCAAAATTTTGAAATTTTACTCCTAAAAAAGCTGATTATTATACTCAAAAGTGATAAAGAGTATCTTACATATAATCTTACCGAGAAGGAAGTAGAAGTTAAGCAGTTACATGCTAGAGTTAATGTATCATAACAACAATAGCTTGCAATAGCATTAACCTCTTGAGCTACAGTAAAAATGGTAGTTGTTGCATATAGAAAGTGATCTTTATCAATACCAAATTGTATCATAACAACAATAGCTTGCAATAGCATCTTAAATCGCATGTTCATGTCCATTGTTGTTTCACTTCCTTTGAAATACCAATTGTGAAAGAAGATAACAAAGTTAACTAAATCGAGTAGCTAGAAAATCTATAAAAGTTCTTGAACTTCAACATGAATTCTATTGAATTCTATTTGCTTTTTCCAAAAAAAAAAAAAAAGTTCTTGCCTATTAACGGAATCAGACAATGAGCATTCTTTCTTTTCAATATTTTGTTATTATGGCACCTGAGTAGAATGAATCATAGGTGTAGCTCTTTGTCAAGAAGGACCAACTGTTACATATTTAGGGAAACTAGACCTTTTGATAGAAAAGCCATTCGAGTTGTTCGAATTATCCAAGTGCCATTAATAACACATTGGTGATTGAACTTCATAATTTGCTCCGAGCCATTTCCCACAAGTAGGAACTAAATTTGAGTCATTAAGCTGATGTCTCATTGCAGTGTTAAGGGGACATTCATGACTGAAATGATTTAAGATCACACAGTTGAAACCGAGTTCTGATGGCCTTTCATATTTGAATTTGACCCAAAGTTTGGAGCCATTAGGTTGATGGCCTCATGGAAATTTCGAACCCCAAAGGGTTATAAGGCAAAGAGTTTTTTATCTCTTTTTATTAGTTTCAGAATGTCTTCCTAGGATGATTATTAGAGCAGAATCCTCAAGTCTCATTCATTGGATTAAAACAGTTCGACACTCGCCTGCTATTTCACACCTGCTATATGCTGATGAAATTGTTATGTTTTTGAGAGCTAATGAGAATGAGGCAATAGAAATCAAAAAAATCCTAGAGATCTACTGTACTTGATCTGATCAGAGGATAAACAAACAAAAGTCTACTTTTTTTTCCCCTCAAAAACCTTACTTGAGAATACAAAGATCAACATTTGCAATCAGCTTGACATAACCAGGCTTTAAACTTCAGTAAAATACTTGCGACACTCACTACCAATAAGGAGAAGTAAAAAATTGGAGGTCAACACAATTTTAGAAAAACTGAGAGGAAGATCAGATTGTTGGAAATCCAAACTACTTTCTAAAGCAGGGAAGGTTACACTCATCAACTAAGTCACTCAGAATATCACAATTTATTCCATGAGTACCTTTGGATTATCTATGAGAGAGTTGATTATTTATTTAACAAAAATCTTTCTCTAATGGCATGGGATTCTCCTTCCAAACAAAAATGTTATGGAGGCTTAGGCTTAAGGAAATTTGAGGATTTTAATAAAGCTATGTTGTCTAAGGCTGCTTGGGAATTAGTAATACAAGTAGACAAAGTTTGGATGATAGTTCTTAGTTCTAAATACATGCATGGTCAATCTTTTCTAAAAATTCTAAATACTTACATTCACATCATTCTTGATCCCCCGAATAAATGACTACCGAAGGACATTTAACAAAAAATGTTTACTAAGTCTGGTGGGTTAGAAATGAAGTCATTTTCAAGAAAACTGAGCTGAATCACAA
Source organism: Hippophae gyantsensis (assembly GCA_030763125.1). Lineage (NCBI taxonomy): Eukaryota > Viridiplantae > Streptophyta > Magnoliopsida > Rosales > Elaeagnaceae > Hippophae > Hippophae gyantsensis. The sequence continues at coordinate 22,534,179 of CM061033.1, read as the reverse complement.
CTTTTTGATAAACAGACTAATCAAAAGGATTGAAGAAATTTCCACTCTCTTGATGAAGGCATTGTGATTCCAACTTCCTGGCAACCCCCTCCTATCAATGCTTTGAAAGTGTAACTTTGATGTAGCATGGAAAGATGGCAAGGCAAGACTACGCTTTCTCCTAATTGATAATTATGGTAGAGCCATTTATAGCTGGGTTGGGTATCAGTGGAAGAAACTGATCAAGAGGCTATTTTTGTGAAACATTTATGTGTTTGTTTCAATATAAACACAACGCTTTATATTTGGAAGGGACAATAAAACAGTGATAGATGCTTTAATTGCAGAAAATTGGAAATCAATCTCTCCTCAAACTGGGAATATTATGAGACAAATGCATAAAGAGTTGCAATGATTTCATTAAGGTGGATACCAGGGGATGTCAACTTCAGAGCGCACGAACTGATACAATGAGCTAGTAGAAGAAGCTGGACAGGAGACATAGACATCAACTTCTGTCTCCATAAATTGCAGAATTCCCTTCACAAAAGGAAATTATGAATAGACTCTATCTATATATGTATTTTCAACAAAAAAAAAAATTCTTTCATAAAAGACACAAGTCAAGCAAGGAGGTGGGAAAGTGTACGAGAGAGCTGAGTGTTGCTAACATTCCTCATAAATGCTTGAGATCTAATTATGTACATATTTGAATGTAATTACACAAAATAATATGCATACAACTTAAAACAAACGAACATAACACCATAATAATATTTAATATGGTTTAATTAATAGAGTTTTTGGACTGAAATTTATTTTGTAATCAAAATATATTTGTTTGATAAAAAGTATGTTATTTTTGTGTTCATAAATTTTTAGCTGTGTAAATATTGTTTTCCTACTGATTTTTAATAGTTGCATCACTGTGTAACTAGTTGAGGTGCCGTGACATATTAATGTTTAATCTTGGTCAGGAGAACACATAAGGATTATCAATCAATACAATATATATATATATATATATATATATATATTTCTCTATCGCTTGCTTTTATTCATATACATATTTCTTGTTAATTATTCCTACTTGATTGCTTGAAAATATGATCGAATTTTTTTAATGCTAATTAAACCACATCTTCCTCGAAGTACAAGTACCAACAACCAAGTTTGGTTTTTTTTTATTTTTTATAAAAACAAGTTTGGTTTATTAACCTTTCTCAAACTTCAAGAAATTAAGGACATAACCATTATGCAGGTCCCTAAGAAAGGGAAGATCACAAGGAATGTCCTAAGCTGATCACCGTTTGCTAGCTCCTAGCTATTCGAGAACTTAGGGTTTAGAGAAATGTTAATAATATATAAATTGATATACATTTTTTCATCCTATTTTTCATAGCATATCATTGATAAAATTATTATGAAAATTGAAGAAATGATTTATTTATTTTTATATAATATTAACAAACATAATATAAAAGACGTAATTGTAAAAGCTAATAAAAATTGATGTGCTTTTAAGATTCATGTTAATGTTTATCACACTTTAATGTCACCCCTGTAACACCACATGTCATGGTTCACAACCTTTTTGTTCAAGGAAAAAATTATTATTTCTTAATGTTCTTAGAAAAAGAAAGTTACATGAACAACAACATAGAGCGAAACCCAATAATTTCAGTGCAAATATCATTACTCAAAAGCTTTGGGTTTTTTTTTTCTTTTTTTTTTTAGCTATGGAAAAATATCTCTAGGCCCTTAAATTTTTCGTTCACGTTTTCATTTGACAAGTGCCAAAAGCAATGAACAAATATAGATCAACTAATAATATAACCCTAAAATTAGAATATTTGTAAAAATCTATGATTTACTTTTGATTCATGATAAATATATATCCAAACTTCTTATTAATGTTATAAATATGTTATCAAACTCATTATTAATAATACAAATCTACTATTACGATTATATATTTCGATAACAGATTTGTAATAATAATAAAAAAAATTAATACTAGATTTGTAACAATAATAAAAAATTTAATAATATATTTATCATTAAATAAAATTAAATTATAAATTTATACTAACCATTCAAATTTAGTAATATATTTATTAATTTATTCACAAAAATTTAATTAATCTAACTATTAAATCTTGACCGTCTAATGAACATAAAGAACAAATCAATGCCCTTGATTGTCCTAGCTGTCCTAGTTAAGTAAGTATGTCGTACATAACTTGATAGCAAGTTTTTAAAATCATGTTTGAGGTTTGATAGGCAAACATACCAAACTCACTATAGTCACGTGCCAGCCAGCCTTTGAGGTTGTTGGAAAATGGCAAATCCTTACAATTGCAATAGTCAATCACGTGTGTTTTCAGCTACCCGCTTTGCCATTAATACATATATATATATAGAACCAATATGTTGAAACACAAAATATACCCTAGAACAAATAAGTCTTATACAAATCACTGGGCTCTATCTATATTGCCTAAGCATCAAGTTCTGTTAACCACTTCAAAACCCTTTGATTGAAAATGGTGACCGTCGAGGAAGTCCTAAAGGCTCAGAGAGCTGAAGGACCTGCCACGATCATGGCTATAGGCACAGCCACTCCACCAAACTGTGTTGAACAAAGCACCTATCCTGATTACTACTTTCGTGTCACTAACAGTGAACACAAGACAGAGCTTAAGGAAAAATTTAAGAGAATGTGTAAGATTAACTTCTCTTTTCTATCAGTTTTTACTTATTTGTTTATTTGGATTTTTGTTTGATCTTCTTTATTGACTAAATTATGTGTTTTAAAGTTTAGTATATATATATATATATATATATACTTTTGACTAAAACAGTAAACTTATGAGCTACTGTATTAGGATTCCTTCTTCAAAATTGAACCTCTAAATTAATATAACTCAGAATTTCCTATACCAAGACATCAAAGGCAAAGCGGTCACCTACCTTGTTAGTAATCGAAACAGACTGTCTTTGCTAATTTGATTATTATAGCTTGGAGATTAATGATTTGTCCATATATAATTTCGAAAAAATAAAATATTGTTTTCAAATGAAAATCATAAAATTAGTACAGAATTCAATACCTGATCAATTGATACTATATAAGATAGCTTATTTTCTGAAAAATTTCAATTTATCAAATTCACTTATTTACCTACTAATAATTAGAGACCTATACCTAATCCGGTGGTATTTCCTTTAATTAGTTACGGTGTTAATATGGTAATATATTTTATAATAACTTTTACACACAAACCCACGTCTTTTCATTGTTCACAAAGATATATATCAATTGATAATATAGTAGTATATTTAATTAGTTAATGAATTAACTTTGCAGGTGAAAAGTCAATGATTAAGAAGAGATATATGTATTTGACTGAAGAGATACTTAAAGAGAACCCAAATGTTTGTGCATACATGGCACCTTCATTGGATGCTAGACAAGATATGGTGGTAGTTGAAATTCCAAAACTAGGCAAAGAAGCTGCCACCAAAGCTATCAAAGAATGGGGTCAACCTAAGTCCAAAATAACCCACTTGGTCTTTTGCACCACAAGTGGTGTGGATATGCCTGGAGCTGATTACCAACTCACTAAGCTACTAGGACTAAGGCCATCGGTTAAGCGCCTTATGATGTACCAACAAGGTTGTTTTGCTGGAGGCACAGTTCTTCGTTTAGCCAAGGACTTGGCTGAAAACAACAAAGGTGCTCGTGTTTTAGTTGTTTGTTCTGAAATTACAGCTGTGACCTTTCGTGGGCCTAGTGATGCCCATCTTGATAGTCTTGTGGGCCAAGCCCTGTTTGGTGATGGTGCAGCTGCTCTTATAATTGGTGCTGATCCAATAGTTGGTATTGAGAAACCCTTGTTTGAGTTAGTTTCTGCAGCCCAAACTATTCTTCCAGATAGTGATGGAGCTATTGATGGGCATCTTCGTGAAGTTGGGCTTACATTTCACCTTCTCAAGGATGTCCCTGGGCTTATTTCAAAGAACGTTGAGAAGAGCCTTGTGGAAGCTTTTCAACCTTTAGGTATCACAGATTGGAATTCACTTTTCTGGATTGCACACCCTGGCGGACCTGCAATTCTTGATCAAGTTGAACTCAAGTTAAGCCTCAAATCTGAAAAGTTACGTGCCACAAGACACGTGCTTAGTGAGTATGGTAACATGTCGAGTGCATGTGTGTTGTTCATTTTGGATGAGATGAGGAAGAAAAGTGCTGAAGATGGGCTCAAGACAACTGGTGAAGGGCGTGAATGGGGAGTGTTGTTCGGATTTGGGCCTGGCTTGACAGTTGAAACTGTGGTGCTTCATAGTGTGGCTACTAATTAGTGGACTTATAATTTATTTCTCTGGCTTTCTATGCATTTGGTCTGGGGTAACTCTAGCTTCTTTTTTTTTTTTTTTAATTTCAAACTTAGACGTTGCTATTGGTGAAGGGTCCTGCTTTGTTTAATTGTTTAATGAATTTGGAGCAAAAGAAAATTGTGTTACAAACTTATATGATGATGAATAAGATGTTCCACTTAATGTGAAAATTATATGGTTTATAAGTTCGAGGGGAAAAATTTATAAAGTTCTAAACCATGTATTATTCATGGATGCAAATGTTTGCATGTAGTGTTTGTTTTAATAAACACATTATCATACTTTATCAAGAAGGTACAACTAGAGATATAAAATGGATTGTTTCATCTAATTTATGTCTTATTTAATGTTTTTAATGAATTTATAATATAATATTATATCATTTTATTCAAATGACATCTCGTCTCATTTAGATTTTAAATTTAATGGATATAACTTTAAATATATATTTTATCATTTTTTATTAAACTTATATTATAATAATCATGTATCATATTTTATGTTAATTTTTTGTATTCTTACATGCTTACTTTAAGCCCATTAGAGACAAAAGAAATATTTCATTTAGTACCGTTTCATTACTATCTATCTCATTAAAAATTAAGTGAAACAAGATAAGATGAGTTTTGAAAATTAATGAATTGTATCATAAATATCATTTAACATTTCATCTGAGTTTACTCCTCTAGATACAATTAAACCATATTAATTTCTTCAATTGACCCCAAAAGTTTTAACTTGTTTTTAATGTCGATATTTTATGTAATTTAAATATGTGACTTAAAAAAATGAACTATTATTGTTGACATACCTCCATGATCGAAACTTCTTGTTTCAAAAGTCGAATCAATCAAACTTATCAACCATTAATCAGTAATCCCAATGTGGGTAGATTTAGTCGGGGGATGCAAAAATAGTACTTCATAATCCGTTACAAACGTCTTTTGTTCTTAAAAGTTTATAAGATACAAATCTAATTAATCTAAAAGGGGGTGAATAGATTAATTTTTAATTTTTATCAATTTATAATTTAATAATCTAAATAAAGCGGTGAGATATGCAATCGCGTATAAGAATAACATATGATATTTTTAGGTGGAAACAATCTAAGACACAACCATGACATAAGAAGAAAATCATCGATCCACCGAACCACCTAAATTTTCACTATAAAAACCAAATGTTCAAGTGCACAATCAGTCTTATGCTATCCTCCCAAGGATACTGCCTCAATGTATTGATGAGCTCTTGATCTCTTTTTATGGTTTCTAATATTAGAGTGAGTGATTTCCAAACCAACGATCCAATAAGCTTTCCGCCAATCAGATATGTTTACGAATCAACTGTAAAAAAGATTAGCATAAAAAACATAAGTATCCGTGTGTGTTCTAGAACAGATTTAATAATAAATAATTTTAACTAAATAATTCAAAATATATATTACTTAAATCAAATCAACTAGCAAATCTTAAAGTAAAAATAGTTTATTTAAAATTTAATAATTAATTCATATAATCATTATCACTTATATAATTATTTAATTTAAATATTAAAGATTCAAATTAAAATGAAGTTAGAATAAATTATGAAAATATATATAATCAATATCACAAATTAATTTCTCTACCTTTTGAATACCTTTGCTGAACTGCACTAAAAATTTGATCCTAAGCGAAAACTTAAATCCCTTATATCATATTAATCATTACCAAAATATTAAATTCTATTTTCCTGTCTATGGTCATTGAGGAGACAACGGCATGCAATTGGCAACAATGATGTGGGCTAGAACAGAGAACTAACGAAGAATGCACGAACGAGATAAAGGGTTCTGATGGAGACAAATATTAAAGACCACAAAGTAGACTTCTAAATGGCTTTACTTAGATGAAGCCGAAAAGCATGTGACGGGCAGGGGTTCAAATGTAATATTGACCCTTCAATATTAATCAAGAGGCTTTTGGCTTTTTCTCTCAAGCTTAATGGCCAATTATGATTACTTTCTATCTCTCGGATTCACCGAATCTAGCTACTTTTTCTTCAACGGTTCAACCAATGAACGGTTCTAACCCTAATTTGTGTATATATAGATAATAATAAAAAACTAATAATATTAGGGTTAAAAAAAATTTGAGCTTAGTTATTAAAATCCTATTAAAAATCTTAATAATAAAAAAGATTATTTTGAGAATACATCCTAAAAATATTAAAACACATTTAAGAAATAACTAATTAATAAATTCATAAATTGATTCAAGTTTAAACAAATATTTTAGCTGCATAAATAATTATAATTTTATGAATATGTGTTATTAAATGTATTAGTGTAATCCTATGTGTGATAGCTATAAAATATATACCTGAAATACGATTATTTGAAATTTTGATATTTCTTCGACTTTACTTGATAGACTTGATAGTGAGTTCAAAAACAAGTTTGCATGCAAATATTTTATCTACGAAAATAGCAAACACTCATAGTCCTTATAAACTCCCCATTTGACATTTTCGTGTGGCAAAATTTCTCACTCATTACACGACACTTACAGGAATAAGATAAAAATATAAAGATATCCTAAACTCCATAGTAGAACTATCATATGGTCCAATGAATCCATCTTTGTTGCAATTTGATAAGCTTATAAGTAACTGAAATGATATAAACAAAACAAACAACAACTTGGCTTGAATAATCATATAATGCATACATTTATAACATAAGTCTAACTAAATATGTTTTTCCTCTATATGTATAACAAAATAAAACATATATAAGAGTGAAATACACTCTCCCTTTTATGATATACGAGAAGGACAAAACATTGAACAAAGCAATGAAACTAAACTCCCCCTAAAGATAAAAGAGCAATGTAAAAACAAATTAATGTAGAAATGCAATGTGCTTTAAACTCCCCCCAAGTTCTATGACTCTTTAACTTAAAAACCAATTAAAAATTTAATAAATAAGAAGAAAAAATGAATAAAAATATGATTTTTTTAAGTTTTTAAAAATAGGCACATAAGATATTAAACTTATTTAATTACAAACAAACATACAACCAATTGAGAACTCAACATTTTTTAACTCAAATTATGATTATATATTATATAAATAAGCAAGTAGAGTAGAAAAAGCACACAAACACACTTCGCACATATAATGACATATGGACATTAACTTAAAAGCAGTATATATGTTTAAAATTCACAAATATACCAATTAATTCATTTATGACCAATCAAGAAAGACTCAAAAGAAAAAAAAGCACATATAATATAGAATTATAATCGAGTCTTCGATTTCACAAAATAAAATATATCTACCAAAAGAAGACTTAAATTTTTTTATCTTTATTTTATAAATGAGGAAAATGATTTTTTTTTTATTTTTTAACCTCTATTGGCTTTTTTTTTTGCATTCCAAGTACAAATTTTATAAACAGTCTCTTTTTGCACAATTCTTTTTTCTTTTCACCAATCATAAACCTAACATGATGACTTTCACATTAATTATGAGGTAGCCTTCTCTGCTCACTGTGGTAGCTTCACACATCACAATAGATAACCCTCTCAATATTAGGTGCCTCCATACGTTAAAATTTTTAGAAAGTAAGAAATAGAACTCAACACAATTTTATAATCAAGAGAATTCATAAACTTCAAATATAGCATATATGTGTGTTCGTGAATGTGTGAATAAGTTCATATCAATATCGATCATCACATATACAAGAACATGTGTGTGCATAAGTCAAAATTGTAGAATAATTTATACAATAAATATCAAAATGAGTTAAATCACTAAAAATAAGGTTGTATATCTCTAAGTTTTGAATAAGTCCAATACCTTGTTGGCCACATAAAGATTCTACTTCTCTCTCCCTATTTTTTGAAATAAAATTTGGAATTCAATTTGAGGGAGAGATTCCCAAGGCACTCCTAAGATATTCAAATCTTTGAGTGTCCATAACTTTGGTGAATATATCAACTAGTTGTCTTTCAGTAGGTGCAAACTCAAGTGTCACTACTTTCTCTTCAACTAATTCTTGAATAAAGTGATGCCTAATGTCAATGTGCTTAGTTCTAGAATGTTGAACTAGGTTCTTAGAAATACATTTAGCACTAGAGTTATCACAATATAAGGGCATTATACCTTGTGGTTGACCATAGTTGATGTAGACCCTTTAGGAGAACAACCTAGGAACCCATGAATTCAAATGAATAGAAATGATTGATTTGCTAAGAATGTGTTGAAGATGATCATATTAGAACCCTAAGGAAACAAAATCGTTAAAAACCAACCTTAAGATGCCACAAAATATGATCACTCCTTTTGATAAGTCAAATTCAAGCATTTAATCAAAAACACAAGAAGGCAAAGCAAAGCTTTTTGAAATATACTTTTCATTAATGATATTCATTCTTGCCTCCAAACTATATAGCTCTTATTCTTTATAAGCAAAAACCTTAAAAGAAAATCCCACAATTAACTAAAATAAAAATTGGTAAACATAAAAGGACCACAATTAAATAAAAGACTAAATGACTTAAAATAAAAAGCTCATAATTAACTAAAACAAAAATTGCTTCCTAAAGTAATCCTTGCATCCAATTTAATATTCAAAATCCATCTCTTGTGTAGGATCTTGAGAATATTTGTATTATCATGAGAATCTTTAGAATATTTGTAAATATCAACTTGGTTAGCACCTCAATCTCTATTATTCCCCTCCTCTTCGAAAAGATTCATCCTCGAATCTTAGCTTTATAAGTAGGTCAATTTGGTATTGCGGATTTAGGTATGAAGTCTATTTGTGCTACATGCCTCACAAAGGATGTAATCCATGGGGAATCTCTTCAAGAGTTGATCCTTAAAGACCTACAATAAAGATACAATGACACAAGGCAAAGATGAGTTAAGATCGTTAGAAAAAAGATAAACATTTTTTACCTAAGTACAAGTACATGTTGCCTTGTCATCATTGCACTTTTAATCTCATGTTTTTTAGCAATTACACTTATTTTTTATTTTCCTCTTTTGTTTGCTCACTTTTCTCTCATTTTTTTCTTACTTTTTCTCTATTTTGCTCACTTTTCTCTCCCTTATGCTCACTTTTCTTTCGCTTTTGTTCACTTTCTCTCTTTTTTGCATATTGTTCTTTTTTCTTGCTCACTTTTTTCTTTTTTTTTTGCTCGACCTCACTTGCTCTCCTTTTATTTTTCTCTTTCTCACTTTTTTTCTCACTAGCTTGCAAAGGTTTGAAAGGCTAATACAACTTTTTGGTTGTTCATTTCAAAAGAATAACAATTTCTATAACCATAATGTGACACCCTCCTATCAAACTTCCATGGTCGGCCTAGCATTATATGAGTAGCATACATCAATGCCACATCACAAAGAATCTCATCTTCATTTGTCTTATTTTATGTAATTTAGAACTATAAGAGGATTCTAAATCATCCAACCTTGTATTCATTCTCTTAAATTGGTCATGAACAGATTTGATGAAGAATCACAAGTCAACCTCTTATGGTTCTCCTCCTTCCTTACTCATGTTGTCAACCTGTAAAATAAAATGATTTAACCTATGCACTCCCTCACATGTTTGCTCTTAAATAAGATTGTTATCACTCTCATTTTTCTAACACTACTTTTGCTCTCTCTCTCTCTCTTCTTTTTATACCACTCAAAGCTCACGCCAACTTCCTTTGTGTTCTTAACAAAATCAAAGAATCCAACTAATCTCAAGAAGTAATCGTTTTATTGGTGAAAATCTCAAAATTTAGAATTCTAAAAGAACTAAATGGCAAAGTATGACAAAAGTAAAGTCCAAGGAGGACTCTAAAGAAATAAAGTCCAAAGAGGATTCTAAAGAAAGACTCTTGACCCAAAAAGGACTCTAAAGAATGAATCTTCACCAAAGAGGACTCTAAAGAGAGACTCTTGACCAAAGAGGACATTAAAGGAAGACTCTTGACCAAAGAGGACACTAAAGGAAGACTCTTGACCAAAGAGGACTCTAAATGAAGATTCTTGACCAAAGAGGACTCTAAAGAAAGACTCTTGAACAAGGAGGACTCTAAAGAAAGACTCTTGATCAAAGAAAGACTCTTGACCAAAAAGGACTCTAAAAAAAGACTCTTGATCAACTATGATTCCCTTTAAAAAACAATCAGTCTTGGAAATCAAGAAAAAAATAAAGGAAAACCAATTTCAACAAGAACATGAAAACTCATTAAGAAAACAAGAATTAGATTCTTAAACAATCTACTACTATGTTCTCCTTTTCTTCTCCTTTTTTCCTTTTTTCCTTTTTTCCTTTTTTTCTCTTTTTTTTCCTTTTTACTACTATTGCTGATGTGAATAGAAAATTCACAAAAAAATAAAATTGCAACCCTAATGAACAACAACAGAAAACAACGTAAAAAGGTGCGACAAATCTTTAACCCCTCGGTTAGTGGTGTAAATGGTGGAATTTTGACTCAAAAATTGCAACAAAAAGAGATGAAGCTTAATTGTTTTATTGTAGAAATCAAAACGAGGTTCGATTTGATATATTATAGAAATATTTTCGTTACCTAATTCAAAATTTATGGCCATTTAAAGTTGCAACTCCGTTTTATTGAAAAAAAATTTAAAATTGAACAACCTTCTTCTTTTCTTTTCTTTTTTTCTTTTTTTTTAAGAACAAAGATAGATTGAACATAAAAATAAAGAAGAAGAAAAGGATACGAAGAATTAAAAAGAAAACTACAAACAAAATCCAAATACAAAAACAACGACAATGAAATTGAAAGAAAACACAAGACTCAAAAGGACGGAATTTGTTTTGTGTGATTTGTGACTCAAGAACGCAGAAAATAAGCAAAGGACAAAATGATGTGGACCCTTTAGGTGAACAACCTAGGAACCCACAAACTCAAAGAAATATAAATGATTTATTTGCTAAGAATGTGTTATAGATGATCAAATTAGAACCCTAAGGAAACAAAGTTCTTAAAACTTAAACTTTGAGATGCCATAAATGATGATCATTCCCTTTGATAAGTCGAATTCAAGCATTCAATCAATAACACAAGAAGGCATAGCAAAATCTTTCTAAAATATACTTTTCATTAATGATATTCATTCTTGCCTCTAAATTACATAGCTCTTCTTCTTAATAAGCAAGAAACCCTAAAATAAAAAAAATCATAGATGAAATGGACCTAATAGGCATATCTAGATGTGGATTGGGCTTAATCTAACCTTAAAAAATAAAATACTAAAAGACTTAAAATAAAAGGTCCATATTTAACTAAAATAAAAATTTCTAAACATAAAAGGCACACAATTAAATAAAAGAATAAAAGACTTAAAATAAAAAGCCCACAATTAACTAAAATAAAAATTGCTTCCTAAAGTAATCCGTGCATCCAATTTAATATTTCAAATCTATCCCTTGTGTAGGATCTTGAGAATATTTGTATAATCTTGAGCATGTTTTTCATCCAAAGCATTTGTGTGCAAGAGCATTCTGCAACAATGTATTTCGCCTCAGGTTTAGAGAGTGAGAAAAAATTCTGCTTTTTATTGTGCCAAGATACTAAGTTTTTCCCAATATATAAGCAACCACTTGATTTGCTCTTCCTATCACCCTAGTTGCCTACCCAGTTGGCATCTGTATATCCACTTACTTCACAAGTAGTGTCAATAGTAAAATATAGAAAATAATTGCTTGTTATTTTAATATACCTGATGATTCTCTTTACATTCTCTAAGTGTGATTCCTTATGGTCAGCTTGATAACGGGCACACATACCAACGCTAAAACATATATCAGGCCTACTTGTAGTGAGGTAAAGTATATTGCCTATCATACTCCTATAAAGGGTATGATCAATACTTTTATATTGAGTGTCTTTTCCAATTTTTGTGTTGTTACCTAAAGAAGTCCTTAATGGCCTACTAGTTTCAAGACCAAACCTTTTAAGAAGGTTGCAGGAGTACTTGGCTTTTGATAAATAAATATATTCTCATAAGATTTTTTTATTTGAAAACCAAGAGAGAAATTCATTTCATCTACTATAGACATTTCAAATTCATTTTTCATAACATGCACGAGATCATCCACTAGTGTACTAGATGTGGACCCAAAAACTATGTCATCCATATAAATTTGAGCAATAAAGATCTCATCACTAATCCTTTTAATGAATATAGTCTTATCAACTCCCCCTCGAATAAATCCTTTGTTTAAGAGATAATTGGTAAGTCTCTCATACCACACTTGAGGATCTTTTTTCACAAATCCTTTTAGTTGTTCCACGTATACATCCTCATTCAGAAATCCATTTAAAAAGTCAAACTTAACATCCATTTGATATAATTTAAATTTCATATGACAATCAATGGTAAGTAAAATCCTAATTGACACCAACCTAGCTACAGGTGCAAATTTTTCATCAAAGTCAACTACTTCTATTTACGTGTAGCCTTGAGCTACAAACCTATCCTTATTTTTAACAATAATGTCATGCTCATAAGATTTATTTTTGAACACCCATTTAGTTCCAATAACATTTTTGTTTTTAGGCTTAGGTACTAATATCCACACATGATTTCTTTAAAATTAAGCTAACTCATCTAGAGTTTATCCAAAATTCATCCCAAAGGGCTTTATTCACATTTTTTAGTTCAACCTAAGAAATATAGAATAAATGGGAAACCTCGCTTATTTGTCTTCTTGTTGTTACCATGCTTGCATTAGGATCTCCAATTATATTCTTAATAGGATGATTTTTTGAAGTACAGGTTGAATTTATCATTTATGAGGTTGATGTTTCTTCCTTCTTTTCTTCTCTTTCCTCAAACTCCTCTTCTTTTGTTCTGATTGTGTTATGGCATTGTTAATTGAGATGTTGTGAAATTTAATTCATTATCAACTTCATCACTTGTAATCTTCTTACCTACGTCATCTATAATGACATTTATGGATTGCATAACAATATGAGTTCTACAGTTGAAGACTTTGTAGGCTTTACTATTTAGGGAATAACCAAAAAAAATATACTTTTATCACTTCTTGAATCAAACTTACCCAACTATTCTTGATCCCTAGGTATGTAGCATTTACTTCTAAAAACATGCATGAATTTTAGATTGGGTTTTTACCTCTCCATATCTCATAGGAAATCTGGTTTATACTTGAGTGAAGATATACATGATTTATAATATGGCATACGGTGTTTATAGCTTCAACCCTAAACCTTTTGGAGACTACCTTAGCATGCAACATTACTCTTGACAACTCTTGAAGTATCCTGCATTTCCTTTCAACTACTCCATTTTTTTGAGGTGTGATGGGAGCAGAGAATTCATGAAGGATACTATGTTTTTTTATATAAGTCAACATACTTGGTATTTCCAAACTCTTTTCCATGGTATTTTCTCAATCTCTTGATGGTTACTATTTTGTCACCTACTTCAACCTACACTTTTGTACAATATGAGATGAACTCAAAAGCATCTTACTTATCTTTAAGAAATTCTACCCAAGCATAGCGAGAAAAGTCATCTACTGCAACTATGATATATTTCTTACCTCAAATACTTTCTGTTCTTATAGGACCCATGAGGTCAATATGTATCAATTTCAATACTCTGTTTGTATTGATACTCTTGATCTTCTTATGAGAAATCCTAATTTTTTTACCTAATTAACATGGTCTACATACAAGTGTTTTAATTTTTGAGAGAATAGGTAGACCACGCTCAATCTCAGTGTTACTTAATCTAACAAGATCTTTAAAATTCATATGACCTAGCTTTTCATGCCATAAGGTTGTTGAATCATTGAAAGCTAGGTTACATCTTACTGTGGGTGATATGTGAATGCAATAAAAATTGTCATGTGATCTAATTCCCTTAATTATACATACACCCTTTCGATTTATTACAATGCAATGATTGTTTGTAAATTGCACATTGAAATCATTATCACAAATTTGACTTATACTAATAAACTTTGCCTTGAGTCCTTCCACATATAAAAATTCATCAATTTTAGGGATACCCTCTATTTGAACAAAGACTTTTCCAACAATTTTAGATGTTTTACCATCACTAAAGGTAACTCTCCCTTTATTGTATTCCTTAAAAGTTTTAAACAAAGAATGATTCCCAGTCATATGTCTAGAGCATCCACTGTCAAAATACCAGGAGATATTTGATTTATCTTTAAACTTTATGTGTGTCATAGAGCAATACAACTCATACTTCTTAACCTATCCTCTTTTAATTTTGAATGTTTGAGTTACTGGTTTCTTAGGTTCCTCTTTTTGTGTAGTTCTTGTAGTAAAAACGTTATGTTTGAAATTTTTTGAGGTATCCTAGAAACATTTGTACTCGTGATAGAATCATAGGTATAAATAAATCTACACTTAAGTCTAATGTGTCCTTTCCAACCACAATGATGACAAATGAAAAAAAACTAAATTTGCTCAGAGTGATAAGGTGCAAAAATTACCTTCCCTACCAGTGCAACAGTGGATTTTACAAATTTAGTTTTATATTATGAAGGTGTTAACTATTCATCTATGTATCCAATAAGTCTATTATCTCCTTGTGGCTTTCCTTAATCTAGGAATTTGGTAAATATTTTGCAACCTATGATCAAATTCTTCAATGTCCCTTTAGCAATATTAAGTTCTTGCCTAAGATTTTTGTTTTCCTCATTGGTTTCTGTAAGACTCATATTTAAGGAATTAATATTTATAAAATTTCATTTTTATCTTTCTCTAGGCTAGAGGAATTTGTTTTGGGTACATTGATGATATCATTAAGTTTAATTACTAACAAGTAATGCATTGTAATTCTATACATTGAACTTAGATAGTAAGAGAGAAGAGTTTACTTCCTCATTTTTTTCATCCAAGTTAGAGTCGGAGTCATTGTGCTGTGCTTTGGTAGTTGTAGCAAAGGCACAATAGTTAGTGTCATCATCCTCTGAGCTACTAGCATTATCCTACTCACTTTCTGTGTCACTGAGTAAAGTATTAAAGACTTTTCCAACTTTCTTTTTATTGTTCGCATATTCTGTAAAAATATGACCAAACTAGTGGGCTTAGTTTTCTTATCATTAGAGTTAAGAGGCTTGATTTTTCTTGACTTTCAATCCCTCAAAAGACTGGATTGTACCTTATTGGATTAATTATTATGTTGACCCTTCTTCTTTAGGAAAGTCTTAAATTTTTGTTCTAACAAGATTAGTTACTCATCATTCATATCCTCATCACTATTAGAGATGTTGTTTTTAGAGATTTTGAATGTCATATCCTTGTTTTTATTGGATGGATCAAGAGTAAGCTCATAGCTTTGGATAGACCCGACAAGTTCATCAATGTTTACTATGTCTACATTCTTGCTTTCCTTTATTGCGATAACTTTCATCTTGTAATATGTTGTCAAGGATCTTAGGAGTTTTCGTACTTGTATAGGTTGTGGAATTTTCTCACCAAGGTTAGAAAAATCAAACCAAGATGTTAGCAAACTCAATTTTTTTTGTTTTACTTGGGAGGTTCCCTCATGAACAAGATCCAATGCAATACATGCATCTTTAGCAATCTCACAGTCAGAGATGAGACGAAACTCATCCATCGACAATGCAACAAAGATTAAGCCTAGACCTTTTTCATTTCCCCACTAAGGGTGCATTCTTTAGTGGTCCAATCTTTTCTTCGCTTTAAGGTTGCAACACCATATTTTATTACCAAAAGTGGTTACCAACCATCAAGAATAGCATCCTAGACTTTTTCATATTATTTGAGAAAGGTTTGTATGCGAGCCTTCTACTAAGGGTAATTATATCCATCAAAGAGTGTGGGTCTAATAGATAACCCACTTTTTTTCATTTGGTCCATAAGTAGGTGTGTGTGTCCCTAAGGATCAAGCTCACTAAGTGTGTCTAGTGTTAGCTATGATACCAATTAAAATTTTATAAGATACAAACATAATTAACCTAGAGAATGGTCAATTGGTTAATTTTTAATTTTCATCAATTTATGATTTAATAACCTAAACAAAGCGGTCAGACATGCAATCATGTGTAAGAATAAAGTGTGAAAATAAAAGAATAACACATGATATTTTTAAGTGGAAACAACCTAGGCCATAACCATGACCTAAGAGGAAAACCACTCGTTCATCGGACTACTTAACTTTCCACTATGAAAACCAAATGTTCAAGTACATACTCGGTCTTATGCTAAATTTCTTAGGATACTATCCCAATGTACTTTACTTACAAGCTACTACTATGTTTTCACAGTTTCTAATATTAATGTGAGCGGTTTCCAAACCAACGTTACAATGAGCTTTCCACCTATCAGATACGTTAACGAATCAATTGCAAAAGGGTTAACACAAAAACACAAGTACTCATGTGTGTTCTAGAACGGATTTAATAATGAATAATCCTAACTAGATGATTCAAAATACATGTCACTTAAATCAAATCAACTAGAAAATCCTAGAGAAAAAGAATTAAGCTCAAGTTTAGTAAAATTAACTTATTTAAAATTTAATAATTAAATCATATAATCATGATCACTCATACAATTATTTGATTTAAATATTAAAAATCCTAATTAAAAAGAGGCTATATGAACATGAAAAACATGAACCAACTTGAGTGTAAATTATCAAAATATAGATAATTAAATATCACAAATTAATTTCTCTAGCTTTTGCTTACCTTTGTTGAAATGCACTAAAAAATTGAGGATAAGAAAAAACCATATAATTTGTACAAAAGTTTTATGTTGCAAGAACCAAAAGATCCATATAATTGACAATAATAAATAATTCAATTCAACAAATGAAAAAGTCATTTATAATAATCACATCACATATAATTTAGTACCTACCCTAATTATGTATTCATATACATAATTAAATTATAATATGATAGGTTGGTTTTAAAAATTATTTTCAATAAAAATTCAATTTTTATTAACCAAAATAATGGAAGCGATTAGTATTGGGCAAAACAAATTTTCCCAATAATAATCTTATGATATTAATAATTTATTATAATATAGTAGAAAAATAAACATACATTCATAGCATGTGAACAAACGATTAGAACCTTTGGCCTTCCAAGCTTTGTCTTCCAATAAATAAGAATAATATTAGTGAGAATCCTTATAAATTCAAGTTTATCAAAAACTAGATTCCAACTCTCTAATAGAACTCCTTATGCTTGATTAGTAAATTGTTGAAGAACAATTTATTTCTCAAGAAAAATATATTTCTCAAGAACATCTTCTTGAAACTCTATGCCCTTGGGTTGATTTTAGTTCTCACAAAATTCTCTCAATTAAGTGTTAGAAAAATTCTCTAATTTTTCTTCAAGTGGTCGGTTAGAAGTAAGGGGGTAGAGGGTGACTAAAAATTCTCCTATTTGGCTAAGAATTTGTCTAAAACACAATTCCTAATTATATTCTCGTTAGAAATCCTTCACACAATCAAATTGTATGCTCTAATGAAAATCTCATTCTTATTATCTTAGCCCATTCCACTCCCCATGACACGCATGAGCACACACAAGTATATGTGGTCATGTACAATTAATAAGTAGTTTAAAAAACAATAGTTTTTGTACCGAGAAGAATTAGTAACAATATCTACTTCTAATTACTAGTTAGTTAGTAAGTTAATTAAAGTTAGGAGAATGAGGCTTTTGATTGTTTTTGAAGAAAATAACATAAAGCAATAAAAGTGAATTGTAAGAGATTTATAAGAGATATGTGATTATGGGATTATTTTTACTATTATCCCACAATTTAATCAAACATGTCATAAATAAAAATCAATTTGTTAAGTCCTAAAACACTTTCATAATTTAAAATCATTTTTGAATTTTTAAATTTAGCTTTAGAAGTCAAGGTCCACTTAAGACTTTCCATATTTTCTTACCATGTATTGATTCATAATACAATTATAAACTAACCTAACTTCTGAATAACCTAAAGGTTCACTTATTAGATTTAATTCATTTATTGCATTAAGATTTAAAAAATAATAACTAAAATAGACAAGATTAAAATCATTAATAACCTTTAATATAAATACTCAATCCTACTTATCACATCAACCACAAGTTACCATTTTGAATAAGAATATTAGTGATTGCATACAACTATCTTAAACTAAAAATAAACACATTCATGTAAAAACTAGCTATATAACCTAATTCATAAATGCATAGTTTTGATATTCAAAAATATAATTGAATATCAAGAATCAAAAATTAAAACTAAAATTATCGTGACATTAAATAAATTAAATCATGTATTAAGTTGAGGCTTTTGGTAAAGAATACGTTAAAGGTTGCTTTGTTTTGCTCATGGTCAATATGATTCTCCTTTATATATGTTTTTACCGTTTATTGAAATTATTTTCCAATCAGAAAAAAATAAATAAATGTAGTGTTGTTAATCTCTTGTTAGGGTTTGCTTTCCCAGAATCAAGTTTTAACCTACATTATTTAGAGAATGATTTTCAGATAATAACTTCACATTATGCATATAGCTTAATATTGTTGAGGAGCAATATTTGTTTGACGAGAAGGGAGACGCTACCTTGGTGCTTTTGTCGGGATAGTGAATATATCTTGTGGACACAGTCATCCCGATGTTTTAAATG
The DNA here is from genome assembly GCA_030763125.1 of Hippophae gyantsensis. NCBI lineage: Eukaryota > Viridiplantae > Streptophyta > Magnoliopsida > Rosales > Elaeagnaceae > Hippophae > Hippophae gyantsensis. The sequence goes on along the minus strand of CM061033.1, from coordinate 22,515,113 downwards.
CTATGATAGGAGTCAAATTATTGCATTTTTGTTATGATTTAAAGGTTGATATTTGTGTGAAAATTGCGTTTTATTTTATTATTTAATCCACAAATGTCATTTCACGGGTATTTCGTGTTTAAAGTGCAATTGCAGGTAAAATCATAATTATGGAGAAGTTTGGGACAAATTTCAATGACCGGGATTGAGTGCAAATAAAAAGAAAACAAAATGTCAAAATTTGGAAGTTCGCCGCCGGCGAGAATATTCCCGCCGGCGAAAACCTTACTGAGAAAATGTTGAAAATCATGCAGGGAGCACGGATTTTGGCAAAGCAATCTCGCCGCCGGCCAAATCAATCTCGCCGCCGGCCAAGTACATCTCGCCGCCGGCCAAATACATATCGCCGCCGGCCAAGTGCATCTCGCCGCCGGCCACAATAATCCCGCCGCCGACGAGATTTAGCGGAATCGAAATCGTAAGTTTTCCAGAAATCTCGCCGCCGGCGAGTTTCGTTCGAAAACACATTTTTATGCTATTTTGTTCCAAAATTGCCCTCCAAAACCCTAGATCTATATATACATTATGATGGAGAAGGAGGGGACGGCAGAAAGCAGAGTTCAAAGGCATTTTTGGAGAAGAGAAGGAAATTTTGGAGAAACTTGAAGGATCTTCACCATTGTTGCTACCAAGCCTTCATCTTCTAGAGTTTTTTTTATCTCTTCTCCTTAGCATTTATTTTCTGCAGTTTATTCATATTTGTTATTCATGGATTCAATTGAAATAATGGTTGTTCGTATTTTCGTTATGAACTAATTCGTTTTTGCTAAGGCTATGATGTAGTTAGATCAAGGAAATCTGATTTCTTTTGTTATGGTTATATGAATTCATTGTTTTCAAGTCGAGTATTTATTTCCATGCTTAATGCTTTTAAATTTCTGATCAAGATTTAAATGATTTGTTGCATTATATTGAGACCGAGAGGAGATGTGTAATGAATGCTTCTTGTGATAAATAACGTATGTTGAATGCGAGTTTGACACCTAATGCATGATGTATGTGGTTATTCCAGAAATTCCATAAATCGTAATGTGCTTATTTGTGATTAAATCTTCATAGAAATATAGTCGGTTTTCATAGATAAGTAATTCTAATATAACTTGAGAAAGAGTATTAGATAAGTTTGGGTTTTTCAACCATCACTTTTAGCTTTGATTCTCATATAACATGACTTGAAATCGGATTGAATTGATTTAGTGAAATCAAATGCCTTAGCATTTTTAATCATTAGTGAACAGCATTTAATTTTGTTATTTGCGTTTAGTTTTATGTTAATTTTCTTTTTAAACAATTTCAACAATTCAGTTTTCAAATAAAATTAGGGTTAGTCAATTTCGGTACTTAGTAACGCCATTTCTTGTGGGTTCGATATCCGTACTTTTGTACACTTTATTACTTGAACGATTCGTACACTTGCGAAAATAAGCATCATGCTATAATGAAGCAAAGCAAGCCTCTACAACATTCAACAACAATATAATTACACCATGTAATTGGGGACTTTGTGGAGGCTTTAACATCAAAATTTCTTGGGAACTTAAAAGGTTTATTTTCTTAATAACATCTAATAGAAAATATAAACATTAAATATTTGATTGTTGATGTAATTGATGCTATATTTGCAGCTTTGTTGAAAGCCTTCATGAATGAATGAGATTGCAAATATGCAGAAAAGGCTAATAGAAAAGAGAAGAAGATATCATAAACACTTATTAGAATTCCTTGTATTGCTTCATTCAATAATGTATCTATTTGTAGGGAATATATAAAACAAACTTGCACATGCTTTTCTTAACTAATTTTTATGGTTTGGTTGTTACAACAGCCTTACACACACATACAGACATACACACTTGCACATGGTGTAAGGTCTGCGCACTACCACTCATCTCACACACTCACATTTGTAGTATATGCTTTCATCACCCTTAAGTTTATGGTCTATACAAGACATAAGCTTAGTCCTTAGCTACTGAAATCTTGAGATCATAGTGGTTTTATCATGATTTTGTGATTTGTTTCGATGTTGGAGTGTATTCCACAGATAAAGTTCCTAAAAGTAACTTTTCATGAATAAAGTGCAAATCTACTTTAGTATGTTTTATTCTAGCATGAAGTATTGAATTTTTGGCTGATAGCCAGCACTATTATTGTCATGATAAACTATTGGTGTTTTGTGAATGACTATTTGCATTTCTTCAAGTATGCATTGGATCCATATTAGTTCAATGATCCCAAATATTAGAGCTTGAAATTCAAATTTGTGGTTTCTAGAGTTCCAGGAAATCAGTAAGGTACCCAAGTAGAGACAATGACCTCTTGTTAAGCTTCTATCATCTGTGCTTGAAGCCCAATCAATCTCTATGTAAACTGTGGTTGGATTTGTAAAACATAATTACATACTTCATTGTGCCTTTTAAGTAGTGTAGTAATCGCTTTGTAGCATCCATGTAAACTGTGGTAAGTGAAAAGACAATTGTTCAAGGTTGTGTTGGTTGTATGGTCTCAGATAGGGGTAACCATCCAAATATCCTCAAGTGGGGTTTACGCAAAGAGGAATTCATAAGGATTCTTATGATTAAGAGTTTTGGAAGGCATTCTGTTGATTAGATTCACTAATGTTTTAACACCATACTCCCAATATGCAAGAAGCATACCAGTTTTAATCAAGAGTGTTAGACTTGTTTCTACAACATACCTCTTTTTTCTCTCATCTACTTCATTTTGGGAAGCTGTGTAAGGATAAGAAATCCTTCTAGAGTATCCTCCTTGAAAGAGATAGGTTTCAAGAATCTTAAGTTTAGTGCCTCTGTCACTTTAGAGCTGTTAAATTTATATGGAATTGTCTATCAATGAGAACTTCAAAGTGCTGATTAATACTTGCAACTTACGTTTTTTAGATAAAATGTATACCCATTGAAATCTTGTGCAATCACCAATAAAAAGAAAGAAATATTTCATTTCATGAACTGAAGTAATAGGTGCAAGATTCTAATAGTCTATATGGATTATGAAAAATGGATGCTGAGATCTAATATGTTTATAATTGAAAGGTAATTTATGAGCCTTGCCTAGTTGACAAGCTCCACAAACTTCAAAACTACTACTAGGTAAGATATAATGATTAAGAGTATAATGTCACGACCTTATTTTTCAAGTAGTGATCGTGCGGCACTTAGCACGGTCCGTTGCACTAAGCCTGCCTTTCAACCCGAATGAAACTCCAAAGAGAATAGAAAGAGAGTTTGCAAAGAATGCTTTGTATTGCTCTAGAGAGAGTTTATGTTACAAGATGCTAAGAATTTCCAAGATATTTTCCAAGATTTCCCAAGATGATTAGGAATTTCCAAGATGCCTACAAATGGAGACCAATGGGTCTATTTATAGTGTGGCTTTAAGCTTAAGAATATGCCACCACTTTCTAGATCATTCTAAGCCTAGAATGTTAAAGAGTGTTCTAGGTTTATGTACAATATGCCACAAGGTTCTAGGACCTTCTAGCCAACTCTAGAGTCTTCTAGGTTTGTCTAGCTCCTTCATGTAAGTTTCAGGATGTTCCGTAAGCTTCCAGCGGCTTCTACATCCTTCATGAACCATCCGGAATGCTCTAGAATATTCTAGCCCATTCTAGCACTCTCTAGCGTGCTCTAGAACATTCTAGGGTCTTAAAAGCTTGAGTTGAGTCCATCCAATTCTAGCCCTTTCTAGACATCTCTAGGCCACTCTAGAACCTTCTCATGTAGAAAAGTCTAGATCCTTTAGGCAAGCACCATTTATTTGGATTTTTAGGGATATTTGAGCTAGACGTGACAATAAGCTACCTATAACTGAGGCATGAAGATGTCCCAATCTCTCATGTAAAAGAGCTCTATTGAGGGTAGCTTTATTGCATTGTATAGTTTATGAGATTGCAACACTACTTCCAATCTTGTAAAATTTATTTTTAGTACCTTCAGTGAGCAGTGTAGTCTGAGTGGCTTGATCCTTCGTAGAAAAACCAGTTGAATAAAATTTGACTAATACATTGTTGTCATCACATAATTTCTTAACTGATATCAGGTTTTTTCAAGTTAAGGAACCAATAACAAGTCATTTAAGCTTAGTGTTTGAGTAGAATATGTTATGATGGTAGATCTAGAATGATAAATGGGGATAGTAGACCCATTACCTAACATTACAAAAGCATTGCCTAAGTGAGGCTGAAGCTCCTGAACTTGATTCTTATCATTGGTTAGGTGATGGGTTGCTCTAGTATCCATAAACCAAGCTTTGTCTAAAAAAGTTGTTTGAGTGGTAGTTGGTGCGAGAAGGGCTTGAGGTGGTGGAAAGCAGTGTTGATCATCATAATTCACTAGCTAAGCTGGTGCTAAGAAATAAGGATGATGCATAGTTGGTCCAGTGATGGGTTAATGAAACTGTTATTGGAGTGAGTTGGATTTTCAAATCGTATTTGAGCCACATTTGCTCTTGAAAAGTATGGTCTTTGAGGTGGTCTTTGTTGAGGATTAGAGGCAGTATTCTTAGACTTCATGTATCGAAAATAACATTTAGAAGCTATATGCCCAAATATTTTACAAATTTGGCACATAATACTATTATCTTTTAATGGCAGTTTGCCTTCATTCTAACCAAAGGTATTGCTATTTGGTGGAACATTATTGCTTTTAGTCTAAGGGTGCTGGTTTACTGAGAGATGGATTTTCTCTAGTTGGTTGTTGTTTTTGATAGGGTTGTTAAGTAACTAAGTTAATAGCTTGTACAAGTTGGGAATCTGGCATTTGCATATGTTCCATTTGTTTGTCATGTGTTCTCATCCGAGTGAACTATTCATCTAGAGTTAAGGCTCTTTTCTTGTTAGTGACTGTGGTGACTAGAGACTCATAATGGCTACTAGGAACATAAAGCATCTATACAAAATCACTGGGAGTCTCACCAGCTACTAACAGATGATCTATAAAGTATTTTGAATCTCTGATTTATTGTTCCATTGTTCTTGTTCCTTTTCTGAGTGATTGGAGCTGTCAACATAACTGCATCAGCCTTACTTGAGAGTCATCATTGAATGCTTTCCCCAAAATAGTCCAATAATCAAATGATGTATTCTTACCGATAAGATGCTTCAAATAGCTTGGAAATACAGATAAATATACCCAGTTTTTCACAGCAATATCTTGCCTGTCACATAACTTATTGTTAGGATTTACTTTAAGTATTTCACAAACATCTCCAATGTTTGTTGTAATATGTTTTTATGAGTCTTAAAGGTATTGTAATTGAGCCATCTATAATTGAATGAACGCCATAAATTGTGATTACATGTTTCAGTTGTTCTTTCTAGAAGAGATACTTGGTTTCATCCAACTTGACAGCAAAATTTGGGTTAATGGGGTATGTGGTTAAGCTGATGTTCAAGTTTGTATTTGATGGATTGTGAAGAAGATTTTGAATCATAGAGGGTGAACGTGAGGTGCTATTCAGCTCTGGTGATTCTAAATCCTCATTGTTTTGTACACAATTAATTCTAGTGGACATGGCTGAAGTTATAGCTTTGATACCAGGAAAGCCTTCATAAATGAATGAGATTGCAAATATGAAAAATAATGTATCTATTTGCAAGGTATATATAAAACAAACTTGCCCATGCTTTTCTTAATAGAATTGCATTATGTGGCTTGGTTATAACAACAGCCTCACACACACACACACTTACACATACACACTGCATGGTCTACGTACTACCACTCAACTCACACACTTACACTTGCTTACAATTTCACATTTGCAATATATTCTTTCATTTGTTCAGTATGTAATGTATTTGAATGTCATTTGCTATGGTGTAATTGTACTGTTTGGTGACAAATTGACAATAGTTTGGTAGTGTGGTAAACTGTGCCCATTCAATTACTTCATTAGTTACTGCAGAGATGGAAATATCTAAAAAGTTTTATTGGCTTGATGCCCCTGCATTTTTCACTGTGTAAATCTTTACCAAGACCATGATAAATGAAGGTTGTGTATTTTGTAAATTCTAGATCAGAAGCAAACGAACTAGCAATGCTAATGGCCCATTTCAACACTGGTAATCTTGGTATGATTTCTTTGAGAAACGCATTTCATGGGGGAAGTTCTAATACAATTGGATTGACAGCTTTAAACACATGGAAATACCCAATTCCAGAGGTTTGTCTACGCTTTTTGTCCAGAGAATATGTTAGCTTTATGATGCACAAAAATTATTGCATACAAATTTTATAAAAATAAAATGCTCCCAAGTTCACGAATCACATTTAAAAAATGATAAATATAATCTTAAAGTCTGTATAAAGAGAAATCAAGTGATTTTTAAATTATATAATAAAATCTTAAAAACGCATATAAAATCTAACATTATGTAACAAATTTTGGATTTGAAATTCTAATCAAATAATAATAAAATAGATTTAATAAATATTCAACCATTTAAACATTTATCATACTGAGAATTTACACGATGTATTATCTAGTTAGTTATGCTTGCTGAATTCTAAATAGATTATTAAATATTTGAATTAAGATTATTGATTTTTTTTATTTTGTATGAAAATATCCTAGGATAGGTATTGCACTTATTATCAATAATAAATCAATTAAAATCCCTAAATAGATCGGTTAATTGATTTTATTATTAAATTCTTATCTTCACTAAGATATTCATAAACTATTTAATTATCTTTCTTAGAAGCTTGACAATTTAAACTTCATTCAAGATGTTAAATTAGGTTCAAGAATTTAACTATCTAATAAATGACTTTTAGATTTTAAAATTATTAAGAAAAATATATTTTCAATATATCTTTCAATAATATAGAGTTTATACTCCAATTACACATGTGAACCAAATCATCGATAAAAGAGTAGTACTTTAAATCAAATTCACGTAATTAAATCTTAAATTTAACTTTCATATTTTAGGTTTATAACAAAAATTCTAACGTCACTTTATTTTCTGTAATAAATTTTATAGAATTCTTAAATAAAAAATAATATTTAATTTGGTGAAAATATTTTACCAATTAATATTTTACGAGCATAACAACGTTATTAATATTTTATTATAATTTCATCTAAACATATTCAATTTAATAATTAATCAGAAAATTAAACATAATATATAAAAATAACATATAAAATATAACTAAAATGAATACTTAAATATACCTTAATAGAATCTTCTTCAATTATTTTTGAAAGATCTCCAGAAGAATTCCCGAATTTCTATTGAATTGGATCTACAATTATTACATAAATTGAAAATTTGTTCAACTCTTAATTGAGAGAAGAACTTTAAACTAATAAGAGAAAAACCAAAGAGATTAAAGAAATTAAAGGAATGAGAAGGATGAGGATAATTGATATAATGGAATATGAGTCCTATTTATAGGTTTAGAAAATCTACTCAGATAGATTAGCACCGTTGCACACAATAGTTCACACTATGACATACACATAATTGATACATGTATTATACATGGTCTAAGCTTTTCACACCGCAACACATATGTTTTTCACACGACGGACTGCGAAGGATAGAAACAATTGTACTGAGTCCAAAAGCACCACATCGTAGCACACATTAATTCCACTCCTCGACATACACTGTTCTATGTGATTTGTTCCTTTATTTTCTTGTATCATTTTTGTATTAGTTTGAGCATTGCAATAGAGTGTCTCAAATGTATTTCTTCAAGTATTGATCAATTTCATCTTTTTAAGCTAAAATATCTTAAAAATAACAAAATATATCTTTAATTTCAAAAAGATAGATTTATATAAAATAATAATAAAATTAAGTAAGTACAAATCTTTTTAATTATAAATTATATATAAAATCACGATATATTGAATAATTTTGAACACTCATCACTTTAATCTTATTATAAGAATGTATTTTAATGAAATGTGAAATTAGGATACAGAAACCCGTTAGTTGCACGTCTTGATTGCCTTAGAATTGAATATCTTTTGCTCCATTCTCTTTTGAAACAAAACGTTCTGATTTCAATGGGACTAGTAGTTGTGCATATATCCTTCACATCATTTATTGTTGCATGTGAGATGCTTATTGGTTTAATTTATGTTAGATAAACTCTTCATTTTTTGCAAAGTACTTTGTCCAAGTAACACGACATAGAGAAAGGTGTGGGGATTCGACACACTTTAATTTAGTAAAATTTTATATAAAATTGAGAAAAATAGGTATGGATATATTCAACACCCTAAAACAAATCTAAACATTGGCAACACTCGGTGTCCTAAAAAGGTCTATGTAACATAGGGCTTACTGCACTCAGACTCAGAATTAGTTCTTTGCACTCAGACTCAGAATTAGGTCTTGGAAAGTATAGTACATTATACATGAATAGGACTTTTTATTCATTTTTTTATTTAATTGCTTAATTTGTACCATTATGTCACAATATCTTTGTGGAACATATATATAATTGATAATCTGTGAATACTTGTCTATCAATACAGCCATTTGAACATAGGAAAGCATGCACATGAAGTTCTCCTGGATCATACGTCTTTCTTCTTTGCTTTTCTATGGAATGTAACCATGTGAATACAGGTATTGCGATTATCAAGGCATGACAGTTCTGATTTACTTGCTCAAACTACTGCTATAATACGCAGGGTGAAATTCATCATGTTGTAAATCCAGATCCATATCGTGGAGTTTTTGGCTCTGATGCTAAACTTTATGCAAAAGATTTTGAAGGTCATATTGACTAGGTACCTGAGGAAAAGTTGCTGGATTTATAGCTGAAACAGTTCAGAGGGTAAAGTCTAAAGTTGATAAATGTTAATAATTAAACATGTACTTTTTCTATTTATAGTTCTCAATCCTTTCTTTTTCCTGCTAACTTTAGAGAGTTGGAGGTGCAATTGAATTGCACTTGAAATTGGTGTATGACATTATTCACAAGGCTGGTTTGCATTGCTGATGAAGTACAAATGGGATTGGGTATCAAGTGGTACAATAGCTTTAAGAAAGTTACATAAAAGTATTATTTTTTAGGATTAAATAAGAAGTAATGTTGTTTTTAAATAAGTATAATTTAATTTAAAATGATAAAAAAACAAATTTAATCAAATTTGATAGTACTTGAACATATAAAACATTAATGAATAAGGTTTTTTTTAAATAAATGATAAACTTATTATTTTATTATTGTCAATTCTAACGTACATTTTATTTCAAATTTTTTGAACTTTTTTTTTCAAAAAAAGATTAATAGTAGACTATAAAGTAAGTTATGGTAATAAATTCTTGTATAATTTTGATAATAATTTGTATCTTTTTAAAGAGTTATGACACCTAATAAGACTTTTACCTAAATAGGAAAATGGGTTTGGTTGCAAAGGAAGCCATTATTGGGGTTTTGAGACCCAACGTGTCATTCCTGATATTGTTACCATGGCAAAGGTTTTCAAAATTATCCCTCTTATTTTCAATTCAATTTCATATTTTGTTATATCTGAAATATAAAGCATTCGTCTAATCATGTTCATTATTAGTTTCCATAACTTGTGTTAGTTTTTCTTGGATTTTTTCTTCAAACAAATATTGTTTGAGTGCACCTTGGGTTTAAGACAATTTTAATGTGATAATTTTCATTATGCTCTCATTGACTACTTAGGATATTGGGAATGGTTTTCCATTGGGTGCAGTGGTAACTAACACCAGAAATAGAAAGTGTCCCGGTTCAAAAATTTCATTAATTCATGATACAATCTATTAATTTTGTGAGTCTATTCTATCTTACATCATTTATTTTTGATTAATTGAGATGGTAATGAGATATTTTTAATAGGATATCTTATTTATTCAAAATAAGTAAAATAATAAATAATGAAACATGATTATTTATACAAATTATGAACCATTAGAAACAACTTTAAATAAGATACAGGAGATAGATTGAGATTTAAATAAGATGAAATAATTTTATCTTATTAATGCATTAAAGACATTAAATGAGACATAAGATAGGATGAAATAATACTTTTAACATCTCTACCTCAGAGTAATCCATAAGAAGCGCCAAACTCATTGCAATGACGTTGGTTCTCACCTGCTTGAGCGATTAAGATATCTTTAGCAAAGACATGAAAATAACTCTCTCAAACTTGGTGTTTTAAAATTTCTCTTTCATCTGGATATCTTAGACAGAATTTTTAAAACTTACTGTAAGCCCATCTTGCATTTAGATCAAAATTCTTTTATTAGTTGAGGTAGTTCTTAGTCGTTTGTAGTTAAGCAAACATTAAAGTCTATGTCACGAAAATCGATTTTATATTTAATGGAATTACAGATACTTCCTCAATGATTGCGTTGATAGCATTACAATTAGCACTGTTTGATAACTTTGAAAAATACAACACTCTTGTCTAATCTCAATCCGCAGTCATGGCTTTTTAATATATATATCCTTAAAAGTTGATAACAATAATACAAACCCTTATCCGAGGTACACAATGGTATGATACTCCTTGTTTAGAGTCAGATATCCATTTTGTTACCTCGGTCAAACTATGTGGGAGAAGTCACTTGCTTATAGTATTATTAGTGATTCAAGAGAATCAACCCAAGTATAAACTTATCTTATATTTATTTAGCTTTATTGCCTGCGCTTTCTCAATTTGTCTCTTTCTTGCAAAGCAATATTGTTGATAATCAATTTATTTATTTATAACGGCGAGAAAACTCAATATGTTTAAAAGCATAAAAGAATTAGATTAATTATAACAAAATATAATCTGTCTTGAGTTGGATTCATGTTCTAAGCTTTATTTGTCACCAAATAGTATCATCTATAGTACTATTAGTTTCCATAGCGTAAGAATATGTGCTTACTGTCACAAAATATATGGAATAAAATTCAATTGGGTCAAACATCTAAAATCTACTAAAAAAAATATCTAGATATTTATAATAGTAATTCATTGAGTTTTTAGATTTAGTTAGGATATTTATTAAAGATATTTGTAAGGATTTATTCGATTTATAGAGAGAAAAATTTGGAGAAAAGTCATAACAAATGATAAAATGTATGGATTTTTTAAAGAATTAATATATATATAGAATTTTATACGTACATGTGTCGGTTAAATAGGATATATATATATATAAGTGTGTTAAGAAGGGCATAAAAGTACAAACAAACATATTTATAAACGGAGGTTGACCATTTTATATCACGAATTGGTGGTTGACCCTATAAATACCAAAGTTGCCTCGAGTGGGTCTCTTCTACGAGTGTGTTGTGGGCATAAGCAGAGGAAGATCCTTTGGAATGACTTGTCTTATGGCTTTGGCTATCTTCTAGATTCGGGATATTAGGTGGGTCGAGCTCTAGCTTAATCCATATGTTCAAACATTCAGTCCCCCTACTCTTTCAATTCGACCTCTAAACTGAAGTGGAAGAGTATTACATGGGTAGCGGATCTAAACCATTCAACTCTCCTAATAAATACATGTTAGTTGATTGGAGAGAGAAATACGAGTCTTTAATAAGGAAGTGCTTGGGCTGAGCCTTTTCATCATTTCCTGCATATTAGACCAAAAGTAAGGGAAAAAACATTATTGCCTCAATTCGAGCCATAAAAATATTTTCAGTTCGGTGGTAATAAATCATCTCGACACATAAATTATTTGCTCAGGTTTTTAGAGCACAAGTTTCTCGAGTCTAACACATTTTCGCTTTCTTTTTAGGTCGATTTTAAAGAATCATTTTCCTTTATTTTCAAACTTGACCTAGGTAATCCCTTATTCTTATGCCTTACCCCCATTTTTATGTTTTATGATATTTGGTAAAGACCTCGAGCTCGGGCTCTTGGGAGGGCCCACAATACCCTAGTGCAAGTGATGACGTAGTGTCTTCCACCAAGACAAACTCTTTAAGCAAAGAGGGTCAATCTCAACCTCATTTCTCAACCTCCACCTCTCACCCACATACCATACCAACCATTAGGTTGAATGTACCCCAAACTTAGATATCAGTGGCTAGGACATGGAGGAAGAAAGTGAGGAATATAGGGGCTAGGGAACCTAAAAATTGTACCAAGGGTTGGTCGACCAAAGTCAAGACCAGTAGTTTATCACCTTAGGATAAGGAGAGGTTAAGGGAAACATACAACGTCCCATCCTCGGTTGAAATAATGGTTCCAATGTTAGGGGCCCATCATAACAACTCACATCCAGCTGGGTGGAAAATCTTTCATGAGAAAGCTTTGTGGTTGAGGGTCAGGTTTCCTTTGTACTATTTCACAAGGAAATTTTTGGCTCAAACTTAGCTTGCTTCGGGTTAGTTGATGCCTAATGGATGGAAGTACCTACTTTATCTTACAGTGATATACAAAGAGCTTGAGGTGGATTTGAAGATGCCCAAGTTTAATAAAGCCTACGTCTTGAAGCAGAAAACAATAGACCCAAGGATGGTATACATATCCATGAAGTAGGATCGGGTTATAAATGTGTCCCTCCTTGAGAACGAGAGGAATTGGAAGGATATTTCTTGTACATCTCAAACTTATGGGAATCTCCTATCAATGACACAAGGTTGATAATAAGCATCTAGAATGACATGAAGATCGTGATAAGGAACATAGGCTCCTTCATCATGACCTTGAGTTTGGATGCAAAGTAACGACTGGCTGACATCTAGAACTATCTATCTGAGCAAACCCCGTGGAGGCATCTGTCAAATACCTTATGCTTTGTTCCATATGGACTGATAAGGTAGGGCTTGATGGAGCCCCCTAAAAAATTATTCATAAAATTCAAGATCCTTCCAAGCACCTACCTTTCCCATAGATTATGGAGGTAGGTTTGAGGTTGTTCCTAATGATGGTGAAATAGCACTCAGACTTGAACATTTCCCTTTTTTTATGGCTTGACCTTATAATACTATCACCTCATCGCTCATTGACTTTGTATATACTATGGATTTCAATGTTAATGCTCTCCTAGTGCGGCTTAAGACCAGGGTCTATGAAAGTAAAGTCATTAGCTCACTTTTTTACTTAATATTTACTTGTTTTATTCAATAAATAGTATTTTTATGGCAAAAAATATTAAAATATAAACTTTTTTAGTGAAAAAAGGATGAAAATATAATTTTTGGAATTTTTATGAATTTTTAACTCAAGGCTAATCAGGAGTTGCCACGTGGTCTGTCACACAAGCAAAGGAGCTGACTAGGCAAGCCACATAAACACTATACAAGTAGGGACATCGAATCACGTTATGCCGTGTGTGAGGAGGAATAAATGCTTGCCATGTGTCAACATGGCATTCAATCCAAGTTGGGAGATCCGTCTACCCGCTCTACCATTTGTCGCCACGCCATCCAGTCCCCTCTACTACGCATCGCTCTCTTATTCGCCCAATGAATTCCTTATGCCACGTGTCACGTTGTTATTGGATAATGTTGTCAATTTTGCTTGTTTTGATCATAGTCCTTGATTTGAAGGTGATCTGACGGTCTAGATCTTACTTGAACTATATTTAAGCCCCTAATCACCCCATAAGCCCTAAGTGGCCATCGTTAGCATAATTTTGGTCAATTTTTGGAGCTAAAACAAGAGAAAAATACAAAAAAAATCAAAAGGGGACACAATTTTGGTGGAGATTAACACTACAATCAAAAGATTGATTGTATTTCTTATTCTACTCTTTTCTTTATCAATTTTTATGTCTTTATGAAAAATATGAGCTTTATGAACACAATTATTTGTAGTTAATTTATTAATCTAGGGATCTTATGAACCCAATTTTCACAATGTGATGATCTAATATTTTACCCCAATTATAATTTTAATTTAATTATGTTATTTTATTTTTATGCTATTAATTGTTTGACCAACAATTTATCTATAAATTCAATTAAATAGATTTAAGAGAATTATTTAATTGTTTGTTTTAATTAAATAATAGGCATAGTTTCTAGGCATAGATGTATGATTTTTATATATGTGGTCCATAATTAATGAACTTAATGAGTAGTATGCAATTTAATTGACATGAAAGTGTGATTAAATTAATTACTATATAGTGTGTAATTTACTTGAGAGAAGGATACATGCTATGTTAGATTCAATTGATCATGCAATTAATTAATAATTACATTGGGGGAATTTTAACGATTCGTATGTTTAGAAAATAGGGGGATTAAGTATTCCTAAATATTTTCTCATATATCATTTTAGTTACCGAAATCTGATTTAATTAATTATTATTATTTACTTTTAGTTATTTTAATTTTGCTTTCTTAAAATATAAAAATACAAAAAAAAATTGAATTTTAATTTTTTTTAGTTTTAAAAATTAGTTTATAATAAAATAATCTCCATGAGAACGATCTTTTCTTATCATTATATTACTTGTTACGATACATATACTTACATATTCATTATATTACACACATTTCATGCGTGGTGATCAAGTTTTTGGCGTTATTGCCAGGGTTTATAAATATTAGAAATTAATATTTTTTTTTATTATTTTATTTTAGTTATTTTTCTTAATTTATTTTTCTTTATTTCAATTGTAGAAACATAATTGAGTCTATTGCATGAGCAGAGTTTGTGAGTAAAAAATATTATCTTTAGATCTTAAAATTAAGTGTACTTTGAGATTAATTAGAAAAGAACAAATCACCTAAGAGGAAGAAATGACTAATCCATTAGAAATAAACAATAATGAGCTAAACTTGAACAATCAAATACTTTTGATGGATGATAGAGATACAACTATGAATGAATATGCAATACCTACGTTGGAAGGGATAAATCCAAGTATTATAAGGCCAAACATTCAACCTAATCAGTTTGAATTAAAGCCAATGATGTTTCAAATGCTACAAATTGTTGGACAATTCAATGGATTACCAATAGAGGATCCTCATCTTCATCTCAGATTGTTTATTAAAGTGGTAGATTCATTTAAATTCAATGGTGTGATCGAGGAGGCATTTAGGCTTAGATTGTTCCTTTACTCTTTATGAGACCGTGCTCGATCTTGGCTAAACTCTTTGCCACCTGATTCCATTACAACTTGGAATGGTTTGGTAGAGAAATATTTGATGTAATATTTCCCACCAACAAAGAATGCCAAGCTTAGGAATCACACTACTTCTTACCAACAATATGAAGGAGAATCTTTATATGAAGCATGGGAAAAATTCAAGGAGTTACTAAGGAAGTGTCATCATCATGGTATTATTTCTTAGATTCAAATGGAAACTTTGTACAATGGTCTTAATGCTTAAATAAGAACTATTATTGATACATATGCTAATGGAGCTTTTCTAGCCAAATCTTACAATCAAGCTTATGATTTACTTGAAAAAATGGCTAGCAATAATTATCAATGGCCAATGGACAGAATGACAGCCACAAGAATAGTAGTCAAAGTGCATGAGGTAAATGGTATCACATCACTTACAGCTCAAGTGTCATTGTTGGTAAATCTTTTGAAGGTTCAAAACTCGACAGTGAGTATAAACCATGTCCAAAATTCATGAGTGTTGTGTGTGTTTTATAGAGGAGTTCATTTGTTTGATAATTGTCCAAATAATCCTGAATCCGTATG
Organism: Hippophae gyantsensis; assembly: GCA_030763125.1. Lineage (NCBI taxonomy): Eukaryota > Viridiplantae > Streptophyta > Magnoliopsida > Rosales > Elaeagnaceae > Hippophae > Hippophae gyantsensis. The sequence goes on along the minus strand of CM061033.1, from coordinate 22,499,437 downwards.
CTATATGGGTAATACGAATCAAAAAAATAATCCATACTCGAACACATATAACCCAGGATGGAGACAACATCCAAATTTCTCTTAGAGTAATAACAACAATGAAGGTGGGAATAAATTCAACCATCAATCATTTCCACTACCTAGTTTTCAACAACCATAGGAATCATAAGCCCAAGAGAAGAAGCCATCTATTGAGGATAATACAAATGCTTTAATAGGGATGATGAAAGACTTCATCCAATCTGTAAATACAAAAGTGTCCACTCAAGAAGCTTCAATTCAAAATTTGGAGAACCAAATGGGGAAACTTGCTCAGGCTATAAGTCAAAGGCCTCAAGGTAACCTTCCGAGTGATACAATTGTAAACCCAAGAAGAGAAGGTAAGGACTAGTGCATTGCCAGAGCCTTGATGAGTGGTAAAACTTTAAAACACGAACATAAGACAGAAAAGGATGAGGAGAAATAGAAAATTAACAAGGATGATGAGGAACTATGGATAAAGAGAGCACTAAAAACGAAATAATTCATCTGAAAAGAGTAACCTTTACAAACCCACTATTCTTTTCCCTTAAAGACTGCAAAAGCAAAAGTCAACTATGCAATTTTCAAAATTTATGGAAGTCTTCAAAAGGTTGCACATAAACATACCATTTGTAAAGGCACTTGAACAAATGTCGTTTTATGCCAAATTCATGAACGATATAATATCAAAGAAAATAAGGATTACAAATCATAAAATAATAACCTTGACTGAAGGTTGTAGCATTATCCTTGATAGAAAACTACCACAAAAAATAAAAGATCTAGGTAGTTTTGACATCCCTTGCACTATTGGGAACATTCGTTTTGGCAAGGTACTATGTGAGTTGGGTTCTAGCATTAACCTCATGCCATTATTGGTCTTCAAGAGATTGGGGGTTGGTAAAGCCAAACCCACTTCAGTGAAATTACAAATGGTAGGTAGATCAATTAAGAGACCTCAGAGTGTGGTAGAAGATTTTCTAGTAAAAGAAGACAAATTCATCTTTCCGGTATACTTCATTATGCTAAATATGAAGGAGAACCGTGACATTCCTTTCATACTTGGTCGTCCATTCTTAGCAACCAAAAAAATACTCATTGATGTACAAAAATGTGAACTTACAATGAGAGTGCAAGATGAAAAGGTAATGTTTAAATTTTTTAAAGTATCTGAGCCTCATGATATTGATAGTGCTAATGAATGCTTAAGGATAAATGTTACTAAATATGGGGACAACTTAAAAGAAATTGTTGAGTCACCCAAACTTAGCTATGAACAAGGACATAAAATCACCAGAAAATAACTCAACCTATTTTAACTTTGAAAATATGGCATCGAAGGTTAACATTATAGATTGTGTGAACTTTTTAGAGGTCATACCATGCCACGTGTTAGTTCCACTGATTATGGAGAATTTTGAGATAGGATCAAAGCTCAAAACATCAATTGAAGAGCCAATGAGTTTGGACCCCACACTTTACCCCTCTTATCCCCAGTAAAGTATGAAAGTGAAAGAGTCCAATGGAGAGGTGAAAAAGTTATTAAAAATACATAAATTGGATGAGTTGCGGTGGAGTGCTTAAAATAATGCCAAAAAGTACAAAAAAAATATGGCATGAGAAGAGAATGGAGCACCGTGTTTGCAAGCCAAAACATAAAGTATTATTTAACAAATCAAGACTTAGAATATTTCCATGCAATCTCAAAAGTAAATGGATACAAAGGAATTAATGTGCCTTAGGACTTGATATGACTGTCTAGTCAAGGACGTTAAACGTGACACTAGTTAGGAGGCAATCCAACGTTATTTTACTTATATTTTCATTGTTTTTGTTTTGTAGGTGAATAAATGTGGAGGGCAATGGCATAACAAGAATAAGCATTTCAGTGACAAATGTGGTGTGCCATGATTAAGGGTGTTTTATTTTCTTTTACCTTTTCATATTTATATGTGCACATTGGGGATAATGTGTAATTTAAGTTTGTGGGAGGGAAATTCTATCTCTACATTAGTATTTAATATGCATTTTAAAATTTTAGGGAATTTTTTTAATTTTTAGGATGTTTTTAATCATGATTTGGCTAGAAATTGATAGATATATGGAAACTAAATGCATGCATTCTTGATATGAAACATATGAACTCAATGATAAAAATTGGTTGTCATGACTAGGATAAGGAATATAACATATTTGTTAAGATATTTACATTAATTATGTGATATGCTTGCTAGTTTTGATTGAATTGATTCAAATTTTTATGCACATGCTCATCATTGATTTTGATGTGCTTATTGAGAGAAAATTTGTAGTAGTTTATGCGATTCGATGAGATCTACCAAGTTTTAGAATCTATTTTATCATCTCTTGAGGCAAAATCCTAAATAGTATTTAGCAGGAGAAGTGATTTAGGCCTTATTTGGATCAATTTAGCCTTTCAAGCTAACCATTGTTAATATATTTAGTTACCCATTTGAGCTAACAAAAAACCATCCATATCTTTAAGCCATATTTTATGCCGAACGAATAAGTATTACCTTTATCCTTGCATCTTTAGCTTGTATGAAAATAAAAAAACAATCATGTGTTATGCTAATGCACTAAAAAACGAAAAAAGAATAAGAAGAAGCAAACTCACAACACAATTATCCCTTTAAAGAAAAAGAAAATATAACTGAAAATAAGTTTGGGGGTGTTGTGAAGTTACAATATAATAGAGAAAAGACATGTGGAATAAAAGAATATGAAAGAATGACAAAAAAAAGGTGCACTGAAATATCAAGTAAAAGTTCAATTGTAGTTAAAAAGTGCATGATAAAAAAAAGAAAAAGTTAGGATTGGAAAGAACCTAAATGTCTTCATTTATCAACCCTCCACCTAAGCCTTACATTACAACCATGTAAAGTCCTTATTGATCTTTTGTTAAGTGTATATTTATGTTAGTGGAGAGGGATGTGAAAAATAGACTTGTGAGACTTGTTCTAATATTGAATTGATTAGCATACATATATAGATTGATTTCATGAGTGCATTGGATAATATCATGTGCAACACATACACACAAATCAATTTTTCACAAACCTTGCATATCCTTGTATTGATGGAATATTGATTGATGAATATGTGAAACTTCTTATTATAACATGACTTTTGAGATAGAGTGTTTTCTTGAAATATGCATGTATTAATAGAAATATATTTATGAATATACTACCCATGTTATTTTATTTAGTTGTACTTGGGTTTACTTGAGGACAAGCAAAGAGTTATGTTTAGGGATGCGATGATTCTATGAAAGTAGAGTCATTATCGTACTTTTTTTACTTAATATTTACTAGTTTTATTCAATAAATAGTATTTTTATGGCCAAAAAATATTAAAACATAAACTTTTTAGTGAAAAAGTGTGAAAATATAATTTTTTAAATTTTTATGAATTTTTATGAATTTTTAACTCAAGGCCAATCAGAGCTACCACGTGGCCTGCCACTCAAGCAAAGGAGTCAACTGGGCAAGCCACGTAGACGCCATGCAAGTAGGGATAGCGAATCATATTACACCATGTGGGAGGAGGACGAACTGCTCACCACATGTTAGCATTGTGTTCAATCTGAGTTCAAAGATCGGTCAACTTGCCCTACCATGTGTCACCACGCCATTGCTCCTCGCGTTCCACCCATGCACCATGCCATCCATTTTTGTGAATCATGTCATATCGTGTGGTGCTAACTCAGTAAGCATTCACTCTAACTGATCTCCCCTACCACATTTTGTGCTATTATTGGCTAGTGTTGTAAGGTTTGCTTGTTTTGATCGCAGCTCTTGATCTGAAGCTGATCTGACGGTTTAGATCTCACTCGAGCTATATTTAACCCCCTAATCACCCCATAATCCCTAAGTGGTCATCATTAGCATAATGTTAGTCAATTTTTTGAGCTAAAACGAGAGAAAAAATCAAAAGGGGACACAATTTTGGTGGAGATTCAAGAAGAGATTAACACTACAATCAAGAGATTGATTGTATTTCTTCTTCTACTCTTTTCTTTATCAATTTTTATGTCTTTTTTATGAAAAATATGAGCTTTATGAACACAATTATGTGTAGTTAATTTATTAATCTAGGGATCTTATGAATCAAATTTTCACTATATGATGATCTAATATTTTACTCCAATTATAATTTTAATTTAATTATATTATTTAATCTGAATTTTATGCAATTAAATTTTTGGCCAACAATTTATCTATAGAGGCAATTAAATTGATTTAAGATAACTATTTAATTGTTTGTTTTGATTAAATAACATGCATAGTTCTAGGCAGAGATGTATGATTTTAATGTATGTGATCCATAATTGATAAACTTAATGAGTATTATACAATTTAATTGGCATGAGAGTGTGATTAAATTAATTACTCTATAATGTGTAATTTACTTGAGAGATGAATACATGCTAGGTTAGATTTAATGGATCGTGTAATTAATTGATAATTATATTAGGAAGATTTTAACGATTAACATGTTTAGAAAATTGGGAGATTAAATATTCCTAGATATTTTCTCATATCTCTTCTTAGTTACCAAAATCTAATTTAATTAATTATTTTTATTTACTTTTAGTTATTTTAATTTTTCTTTCTTAAAATATAAAAATACAAAAACTAAATTGAATTTTAATTTTTTTTAGCTTTAAAAATTAGTTTCTAATAAAATAATCCCCGTAGGAACTATCTTTTCTTATCATTATATTACTTGTTACGATACGTATACTTGCATATTCGTTGCACACACTTCGTGTTTGGTGATGAGATTCCTTCTCTAAGGATGAGCTTTCATAAAACTACACTTCTCATACAAAGGAATGGCTCTTATAAAGGGAAGAAGATGAGCAAGTTATTTGTGCAGGAGGGTCTCTCCACCCCCTTTAAAAGGAAAAATAAATTGACCATCAATGAGCCCAAACTCAAGCTTGAGCCTTTAACCAATTTTGAGCCCTTATCACCTTCCCTAGTTCTACACACCTCAACACCTCCCAGATCGACTCCATAAGTACATGACCATCTCATAAGGGATTCGAGGAGAGGAAAGGGGATTTCCAATCATCTTACTGCCAACATGGACAGGGTGGCACTGTATCAGGGTATGGCATTAGAGCAAATCAACCACTATATGTGTTACCTTATTATTATTGGGATGGTAGTGATTAGTCACCTCATATATCCAGTATGCCAATCTAACCTCTATTTTCTCATTTATATATATAATTTTCCATGTATATTTCATATGTTTTGTCTTGTGTCCTTTGTTTTTTTTAGTTGTAGCTACTTTATGGGTTGAACAGGGCTCAAGGCATGGAGAGATTGAAGCATAAATTCACACAGGAAAAGGAGGGCCATGCTTCAACTTGGGCTAAGTACGTGGTACTCTTGGAAAAATCCAAAAAGTTGGAGGGTGAGGCCGTAGACAAGGAATATAAATTGTGCAAGGCCATTATCGAGCTAAAAGATAACATGAGGCATTTGGCAGTGCTTAAGGAGGCCAAAGGAATTTTGAGGCTAACATTAAAGCATGTAATCGCAAGCTAGTTGATACATAAGACAAGGTTAAGTATGAGCTTGATGCTATGGCCGAATAGTTCTCCTCGACTATGGAAATAGATTATGGGCTGGCCATGGACTCTTTCAAAAATAAGGGCCTGGGTGAGTATTATTACTATATTTTGGATATCTCAGTCACTCCCCAATACATGCCTACTCATTTCTAAGACAAGGACAAAGAAGAAGACTCAGACTCGGGGTAAGAGTGGTAATAAGATCAAGGTGGTAGGTGTAGAAGGTGAGACTAGGGATCATTTACATGGTAATGACTTGAGCCTCTTATTGAAGTAGATTCTAAGCCCATTATGTGTTTCATTTCCTCTTATGCTCGATTCCACTCCTACTTCTACGGTTGAAGGTTACGTCTTGTAATTTTTTTAAAATGATTAATGACAATCAATTTAATTTTGAGAACCTATTGTGTTATTTTCCTAGTTGTGTATTTATATCATTTCCTATGTCCATTTATGATGTTGACCTACCTTACTATTTTTGGAACATGTTTCCCTAAATTGTTATTAACACCATTCCCTATAAAAGGGGGTTAGAGACATTTTTTGAATTCAAAAAATCTTGTTGAAATATTTGCCAACTATTTCATCTTTTTTGTTTGAACATTATGGATTCTGATTGCACTAAAAGACATTCAGTTCAGGCTTTAAAACTAAAAAATGTAAGACTTAGATGAATGAATTAAAAATATAGCTATCCAGGCTCGAGAATAAGCTAAATATTTTTGAAGAGTCCATGTGCGAGGTCACCTCTTATAAGGAGCAATTATCCTAGACTCAAACTCGAGAAAGAAGGACCATAACTAAAATGGCTACCCATGTGGATATGAAGTCTTGTTAGGAAAACTTCTTTATGAAGTTATTTGAGGTTTTCTTCTTCAGAGTGATGGGTGTTGTTGAAGAATTGGAACATTCTATGCTCATGTTTAGCATGATCCGTTTTGAAACAAAGGCCAATGTATAAAATAAATTTATTAAGATTCAAGCCGAGCTATTACCCTTGGTGAAAGAGATTGATGATTTAGATACCGATCGTATGTCTAAGCACTTGATGAATTTTTAGCTTTTTGGGAGATCAATCCATTTATTAATAAATTTTTTAAAATCATTGTAAGTTCGAACAATAAAACTATTCTTAATAGATCGCACTTGTGATACTTGACTGATGTATTTTCCATGTATATTTTCTTTTCTTTTAAGGAAAAAGTTGTACTTGGTTTTAACCTATGTGATTAACTCGTGACATATAGTAGTGGCATGGGAAAGGGAGCTCAAGCCAATTCCTGATCAAAGTGCTCGCTCTCCCTTCATTTTCAAAGTGTCAATCTGGTTCCTGATCGATGTTGACTTTTGCAAGTGTTAGGGTACTCTACCTGGTTCTTAATCAAGGTGATCAACCTGTGACATATAATAGTGGAAGAGGGAGCTCTACCTTATTCCTGACCAAGGTGCTCAGCTTTTGACTTTTGCAAGTGTTAGCGCACTCTACATGATTCTTAACTGAGGTGTTCATCCCGTGAAATTTACTAGTAGAAGAGTGACCTCTACTTGGCTCTGAACTGAGGTGCTTAGCTTTTCCTTCATTGTTTGGGTGTCAACTTGGTTCCTGACCACGGTGATCAACTTGTGACTTTTGCAAGTGTCAGGTCACTCTACCTAGTTCTTAATTGAGGTTATCAGCTTATGACATATAGTAGTGGGAAAGGGAGCTCTACCTGGTTCCTGACCAAGGTGCTCACTTCTCCCTTCATTATTAGAGTGCTAACCTGGTTCCTGACCGAGGTGATCAACTCATGACATATAGTTGTATGAGACTTTTGGGAGAGAACCATTTCTTAAAGGAATTCACTTCATATGTATACACATAATCATAGTACATGAAAGTAGTAAATTAAGAAATATCAAAAGTAGGATTTTTTTAAATGTTGGGCATTCCAACTTATGTCATCCTTAGCTCCTTCAATTCTTCTCAATAAGTAGGCCCTTCCTAGTGTTGTCTCAACTATTTTATAAGTTCCTTCCTAATTTACACCTATTTTTTTCTGCCATCCATTCCTTCTTGTTAGAGAATACCCTTTTGATAACCAGATCACCCATGGAAAAAACCTTGAAACACACAACCTTGTTGTAATAATCTGATACTTTCCTTTTCTGATCGATTATCCTCCTTAGTGAGGGTTAGTTTGATTGTTCTACTCACATTGTTATGTTTTTCTATTAGTGCAAACTCATAGTGGGTATTATTACTTCAGTTAGTATCATTGCTTCAGTCTTATATACTAGATAAAATGGTGTCTCATTAATGCTCCCTCGAGGACTAGTCTTGAAAACCTAGAATGCCTTAAGTAGCTCCTAACCCATCTTCTTTTTGCAGCCTCCAACCTTTTCTTTAGTATGTTGATTATTGATTTTTTTGAAAGATTCTTCCTGATCATTAACTTGAGGATGATATGGAATTGAATGACACATCTTGATGTTGTATTTAGTGGCAAACTCCTTGATGTTACAACTTATAAATTGCCTCCTATTATCGGTAACAAGCTTCTTGGGTAGACTGAACCAAAAAATTATAGATTTCTAGTTAAATAGAATCACTTTTTCCTCTCGTATTCTTACTAGAGGTTCTACTTCAATCCATTTCAAAAAGTAATCAGTGGCCACTAGTAAAACAATTCTTTTGACCCTTTTCTTGAGGTAGTGGTCCTACTATTTCAAGCCCCCACTTGTAGAAGGGACAAGGAATTTCTACATATATCATGGTGTTTGGAGGATTGTGTGACAATGGGGAAAATCTTTGGCACTTTTCGCACTCATGAGTGTTTTTTGTACAATTTGCCAACATAGTGGGCCAATAGTATCCCTACCTTATAATTCATTAGGATAGCCTTCTTCCACCTAAGTGAGAGGTACACTTCCCTTCATGTGCTTTGAACATTATTCTTTCAAATCCCTCTTTGGCTATGCATAAGAGCCTGAGTCCAAGTGAGCTTCTTCTATATAGCTTACCAGCTTTAATTAGGTATGTCCCATCCTGGCCTTGATATCTTTGGAAAGTTTGCAATCCTTGGGTAAGTCTCCCCATTCTAGGAAGTTAAAGATCAGGGTGAACCATGGATTGTTATGAGCATCTACCATCCCAACTATTCTTTTGGCCTCCTCTAAACTTGCCTCTTCCAAGATTGTTATAGACACCACTCGAGTACAATTGGCTTCTTAGACGGATGCTAGTGTTACCAAAGCATTAGCGTAACCATTCTCATTTTAAACTATTTGTTTAATCTCAAAGTAAGTAAACTTTAAGCACTCTCGTTTTGGCCTATCTAGATATTTTCTCATCTTACCATCTTTGGCTTTAAACGTCCCTAAGTACTGGTTGACCACTAGTCGAGAATCATTATGTAAGATGATCTTGTTTGCCCTGAGTTTCTTTGGCGTCATGGCCTCAAATATAGCTACCTCAAACTCTGTGACATTATTGATTACTTAGAAATCCAACCTGATAGCATACTTAAATTTTTTTTGTCATAATCAATTATGATCACCCCTAGCCTAGTGCCATTGAATTTGTGTGTGCCATTAATAAATATTTAATTGGTTGGCATTTATTTTTGATCCACAATACACATATCCTTTCGTCCCTCATCATCGATGACCTCTGATGTCTCACTAAATTCTGCCACAAAATTAGCCACTACTTGACTTTGATGGCTATTCTAGCCATGTACTTAATGTCATACTCTTACAACTCCATGGTGATTTGTGCCAATCTTCTTGAAACTTCTGGCCTCATCAAAATTCTTTTGAGTGGATGGGAGTCAAGTACTACCATTATGTGTGAGCTAAAGTAATGCCTTAGCTTTTGCACACTGATTTTCAAGGCAAAGGCCAACTTGTCAATTATTGGGTATCTTCTTTATGCGCCTCTCAAGATCTGGCTGTGTAATAGATGAGGTGCTATACCTTGTCTCTTTCGACTAGGAGTATGACACTGCAAATCTGAGGGGCCACAATAGATTTAAATTTAGAGTCTATCTTGGGAGAGGGCTTACAAGGATGGGAGGTTTACTAAGGTATTGCTTGATACCTTCAAAAGCTCTATCACAATTTTTATCCCAAAAATCTAACATACTTTTCCTCAGCATTTTGAAGAACGATAAGCATTTTTCCATGCATTTAGAGATGAACCTATTTAGTGCCACTATCCTTTCGTTCAATTGTTAGATCCTCTTTAGATTGGCAGGAAGGCTCATACTCACTAGGGTCTGTATCTTGTTAGGTTTGGCCTCAATTTCTCGGGTAGATACTAGGTAGCCTAAGAATTTTCTAGAGCCAATACCAAAGACACACTTCTTAGGATTGAGCCTTATACCCTACTTTCGAATTATAACAAATATCTCCTCCAAATCTTTGACATGGTTTAGTGGTTATGCTAATTTTACCACCATATCATCTACATATGCCTCTAAGTTTTTTCCCAACTGATTGATAAACATTTTATTAACTAGGCACTCATATGTAGCACCCTTATTTTTTTAACCCAAATGGAATTCTGGTATAGCAAAAGGTCCCATCTTCGGTGATAAAAGATGTTTTCTTCTCATCTTTCGAATGCATCCTGGTCTAATGGTAACACGAGTAGGCATCTAGAAAACTCATTAATCTAAAACCAATGCTAGTTTCAACTAGTTAATCGATAATGGAAAGGGGGAAGAAATCTTTGGGGCATGCTTCATTCAAGTCCATAAAGGGCACACACATACGGGGTGATCTTCATGCCTTCTTTACAAACACCATGTTTGATAACCAAGTAGGGTAGTTGATTCCCTTATAATCTCTATCTCCCTGAGGGTGGTGACTTGGCTTTTAATCACCTCATTTTTGTCCCTGGGAAACTTTCTCTTTCTTTATTGGATAGGTCTAGCCTCTGGCTCAAAATTTAAATTATGGGTTATAACTCTTAGGTCAATCCCAGGCATGTCTATCGAGGTCTATACGAAGTTTTTGGAGTTCACTTTCAGGAATAGCGATAGTTGCTCCTCTAACTCTACTGTTAGATCCAGACTTAGCTTTAAAGGGTGGTCCTCCCCTTGTCTCCTACTAGAAATTCTATCACTTCGCTTAAATTAACATACTATGCTAGACATTTACCTTATGGCCTTTTCTGGAGGGACTCTGTTGTGATTCCTACTTAGGAGTGACCTCTTTCATGGTGGCATTGTAACAACTCCTAACATTTTCCTGGTTCCTCTTATCTCCTTAGTACCCTTTTTCTGATTGGAATTTGATCATTAATGAAAGATGGATGGGACTGCCCTTATCTTGTGTATCTATAGCCTGCCTAAAATGGCATTGTAATAAGTTGGAACATTAATTACCATGAAATGATTCATCACTATTTACCCTTTAGCCATGACAGATAGCACTATGGTCCCAACTACATATGTGTTGCTATTGTTGAATCCCACCTGGGGTAGCTCTCTCCTTACAATGTCTATTGCTCTTACAACCAAGGCTCTTTTTGTAGACAAAAAAAGAAGATCCACCGAACTTCCCCTATCGACCATGATCTGGAAAACATCATAGGACCCAATTCTCAAAGTTATCACTAAGGGGTCCTCGTGATGGGATAGGGTCTAGTCTTTCTCAATGAAAATGATCTCAATAAGAGACCTCACTTTTTCCAAGGTGTATACATATGGAGAATTATGTATGTCTCTAAGATACCTCTGGATGAGTTACTAGAGGCCCTATTGACTTCGGGCCTCCCATGTATGGTATGGATGTCCTAATGTTGGGCTCATTGTGGGGGTCTCTCCCACTACTTGATAGAGCATGTGGCTTTGGTGTTCCGCATTCACTTTGATGTCCTTTTCCCTCACTGTTGCTTCCTATAAGGTATTTTAAATATCCTCTAACTAATAACTCCTCTATCTTCTTTTTGAGGTGTATGTAGTCTCTTGTCTCATAGCCCACATCCTTGTGAAAGGCATATCATTTAGATGTTTCTCTAAAAGGAGACTTTATTTTTGGGGGCCATCTAACATTTGGCTCTTCTTCCATTCTCACCACGACCTAAGCCATATTCATTCTCAAGGGTGGGCCTCTAAAAGGAGAAAGTGACCTCCCCCAAAGCCTCATGTTCCCCGACCATTGGCTGTTTTCCCTGTTATTTTTTATGAAGTGCTTGTTTTATATCAACATTGTTGCTCTAATTTTCTTTATGAACACTTATCCTACTTTTTTTCCTTTTCAGGCACAACTTCCATATCGACCCGACTGCCCTTGACTAGACCTAGTTCTCTTTTGAGATTGAAAATTTTTCTCACCTCCCCATATGCTTCTTCCAAAGTTTAAGGGATTGTCTTGGTTAGATCTAAGAATAAGGTGGAGTTCTTTATAAGACCATATCGAAAGGCTTCTATAGAGATAAAGCTAGGATAGTCAGATATTTCTAACTTTTCTTCCCTAAATCATTTCATATACTCTTGGGACTCACCCCTTTCTTGAATGACTGAGAAGATGTGGTGTAACTCCCTCCTTAGTGGCTTGTTACATGCGTAGTTAGTGGTGAACAACCCGGAAGCTATGAAAAGGAGGTTATGGTACGGGGTGCTAGGTTGTTGAACCATTTTTGGGTGCCATCACATAGGGTAGTGGTGAACAATTTGCACATCATGGCATCTCTTTTGCCCTGTGTGAGGCTCATAGGGGTCATGGTTGTCTTGAAGTATTGCACGTTCATTACAAGGTCTTTAGTTCCTTGATAATCGAGGCACTTTGGAGCATTGAACTTGGCTGGGGGTTCATCATTCTCTATCTCATTAAAGAATAGAGAGACACGTAATTGCTTGCATTTCCTATCCACATCATAGGGGGCCTTTCCTTTTCATGCCTTTTATTGGTCACTTTCAAGGCCTGGTCTTTCTACTTGTTTTCTTTTTCCAACGCTTAAAATCATGCCTCTTAACTTTCTCTCTCCTATAACCACTGCTCATTTCTAGGTCTTTCTAAATTGGAACATGGGTCCCCATCAACTTCCTGTTTACCTTGGTTAGGATCGGGTATGATGCACTCTTTCCAAAAATGAGCAACTATCTCAAAATCACCTAACCTTCTCTTCTTAGACAAAATGTCTTTCATAAATTTCACATAACTGGGCATTTGCTCCAAGGTATCAGCAAAAGGAATGTTAATATAAAGTTTCTTAAATACTTCAAGAAACTTGGAGAATTGCTTATCAAGCTTTTGCTTATGGAAGCGTTGAGGAAATGGAATTGGTGGATTATACGACTTGAGACTTTCTAAAACTGGTTTCATTATGGGTTTTGTTGATGCTTCATTTTCTTCGGTATTTCTTCTCCACAATCTTGTTTTTAAGATTCAATAGCTTGTCAACAATAAGAGTTGGCGGAGAAATGGGCTTGTGTATTTCTTCTAACTCTTTCCAATTCTCAATGTAATCGCTTTACAATGCTCTTTTCCCTCCCTTTTTGGATTGACTTCAAGTATCACTAGGTAAAACTCCTTGAGAAATTTGTTGTGTGATAGCTAAAGTGACCCAATTGAACTTGAGATTTCTAATAGATGTTGCACGATTCTCGAGAATAGTCTCATTCTTAGCCATGTATTGAGCAAACATATCTTCCAATGAAGGCTTTCTCTCTTGTTATGGTACTTGATTATGAAAACCTGGTGGATGAATGGGCTTACATGAAGATGATTGGCCTTGATTATTACTCCAAGAAAAATTAGGGTGATTCTTCCACCCGGATTGTAAGTGTTGAAATAGGGATTGTTTTGATTGTTTTGGTTCCTATTATAATTGGAAACAAAATTAACAGATCAGAAGTTATGAGGACATCTCTCACCGCATGATTTCCATTGCAAATTTCACATACAACAAAAGGACTCTGAATAAAATGGACACCCATAGTATCCATCTTTTTCACCAAAGATACTTGTGCGATTAAAGCGATCATGCGCATCAATCTCATGAATTCCAGCTGCTTTCTTAGGCAACATCCTCTCTGATGGCCACTCATAACTATTTGAAGCCATTTCCTCTAATATGTTGTATGCTTCATCAATTGATTTCCCCATTAAAGCACCACCTGTTGCAGCGTCAATCATGTTTCTAGTTTGACCCATCAAACCATTATAAAATGTTTGAACTTGAAGCCACTTCGGTAATCCGTGGTGAGGACATCTTCGAAGTAGCTCCTTGTACCTCTACCAAGCTTCATATAATGACTCTGAGTCAAACTGCATAAAAGTGGTGATTTCATTCCTCATCCGTGCAGTCTTTTCCGGTGGAAAATATTTGGCTAAAACTTTTTGAGCCAAATCCTCCCAAGTAGTGATAGAACCACATGGCAATGAATTTAACCAACTCTTTGCCTTATCCCTAAGTGAAAAAGGAAAAAAGTCTCAACCGAATAGCATCATCAGTGACTCCATTATGCCTAAATGTGTTGCAAATCTCAAGAAAATTTGATATATGGGAGTTTGGATCATCGTGGGGTAAACCACCAAATTGAACCGAAGTTTGAATCATATGAATTATTGCAGGCTTAATTTCAAAATTATTAGCTTGAATTGAAGGTCTTCTTATGCTTGAATGGATGCTGCCAACCATAGGCACTGCATAATCTCTTAAGGATCTTGGTTCTTCTACTTCTGGAATTTCATGATCCATAGCTAGATGTTCTAAGGTTTCTTGTTGATTATTTTTCTTTAAGTTCAAAATAGTTCTATGGATTTCTAGATCTAACGGAACTAAGTCAAGATTTCTTATGCGTCGCATACAAAGTCCCACTCTATCCAAAATTAAATCTAATACAATATATAAATTAAATTTAAAACATAAATAAACACACAAATCCAAGCAAGTAACAGTAAGCAATAAAACAAATTTTTTTTTTGAATTAAAATCAGATTAATTGGTATTAATATCAATAAAAATTAGTAAAATAAATCCCCGGCAACGGCGCCAAAAACTTGTTGTCTCTTTTAGAGAACATAAAATCGTGCAAGTATACATGGTCACAAGTAATAATATGATAAGTGAAATATCGTTCTCATAGAGATTTATTACTAGCTTTAAGTTGATTATTAAAATTATTTAACCCTAATCTTATCCAAACAATCATTAATTTTTTGCACTTTGTCTTAATTAATTTTTTTTTTAACAGATTGTACGAGAATTCTAGGATGGCCGCTTGCCCAAATTAATCCACTTGAATGCTTTATTCTCTCTTGATTTATGTCCTCATGTTTTAAGTTGTTAACCAAGAACTCCTAATTTATCCATATATCTCTTTCAAGCTCCATACGTCTGTACCTAGTTAAAATGATTCACTATATTCCTATGAGAATTAAATTCAACCAGATTTATTAAGTTCTGAGTTCTCAAACAATCCACATACAATAAAAAGTATATTTCTATCCCTTATGTATATACATTATTTTATCTGAAAGCGACACAAAAAATGCCTTTTTCAAGTTTATTTAAGTGTCACATATCAGTTAATTAATCTTCCGATAATTAAAAGCATTAAACACAGATAAAATAAACAACTTAAAACAGTTTCATAAATCATTCAAAAATAATTAATTCAAGTTTCATAATTTATGCTACACTGCAATCCTAGAACAAATAAATTAGTTCATAGCAGAAATTAAAATTACAACACCGCAAAAATAAAGCATTGCATAGAAACAAAAAATTAAAAGAAAATAGATTAGGAGAAACTCTTTCACGATTCCTCAATGAAAAATAAATTTCTTCCCTTTTCTTCTTCTTTGTTGTCTTCTTTCTCTATAATTTCCCTAAGAAAATACAACACAAAATGTCAAATAAACATTCTGCGTGTTTTGTGTAACACGCGAGAAAAGAAAAATGAAAATGGTAAAAGAGAGAAAAAATAACAAGAACTGCGAAAAAATGAAAGAAGACTAAAAAAACTAAAACTGAAAAACTGAAAAACCAAAACCGCGTACAAAATATATCCCCCTTTTCAATTATTATTTTTTTTTATTTTTTTTATTTTTATATTTTTTTTATTTGAAGTGGGGGACAAAAATGTATGGGGAATTAAAATAACAACACGCGTGAAAACCATTCTGCGCGTTTCTGATTTTTTTTCTTTTTACGCATGCCACGTGTCGCCATGTGATTAGCTGAGAGAAATACAGCGACACGTGGTAGCTTTTCATTGGGTGGTAAGGCCGGGCGCATGAAGAACAGCTAGAACGCGTCGCACAAGATTTCCTCGCGTTGGAAGTAATTAACGGCTGGAAGTGGGCGTTGTTTCTGCGTTTTTATTTCACCAAATACATGCCACGTGTTATCATGTTATTCGCTGGAATATTTATGAGACACGTGGCTGCTTATTTTTCGTTGAAACACGAGGGTGCATGCTGCTTGGATGTACCGTGTCGCACAGGATTTGTAGACGAGCAGCTCGGTGCACGACAGCTTGGTTCCACACGCTTCAATCTGGACCGTTCAACTCATCCAACAGCGATCGATGCGCCTCGAGGGAATCCCCACTGGCACGCCGAGCCGCGCGATTGAAGAACTCTGCACCCACTCTCCTTGGTCGGGTATGAATAACACGCGTGCATCTTAACCGTTACTTCTTTGATCGGACGGTCCATGTTGCGCGCTTGGACTAGTGCGCTTGGCTTCTTCTCACCTGCGCAGAAATTAACTTTTATTAATTGCATTTTCACCCCACAAATATATTTCAAATTACATTTTAAACTTTGCTTAATTACAATATAACCCTTTTTCTAATTTAAATTAAATTTTAAACTTTTAATAATTGAAATTAAGCCTGATTTTAATTTAAATTATATTTTCAACTTTTATTAATTCAAATTAAGCACTATTTTATTTGAAATTATATTTTTGGACACAAATTTGCAATTAAGTACGTTTTCGATACAATTTATTTAATTTTCTTAGAATATATAAAAAAACAATAAATACTAATTTATTAAACTAAAATTAACTAAAAATATAAAGAACATAGCAATTATAATTAATAAAATAGGTAAAAATAACTATATAAAATACAGTTATCAATTCTCTAGGTAAATTACATATGCCATGTGTCGCACTATGATTGGTTGGTGTAGTTCATTTTTCTTGTTTTGATGTGAACCCTTTATCTAAAGCTGATTTGATGATCCAAATTGCACCTGAGCTATATTTAAGCCTCTAATCACAATATAAACCCTAATGAGCCACCATTAGTTTAATTTCCACAATTTTTTGTGGAGATTCAAGAAGAGATTAACACTACAATCAAGAGATTGATTATATTTCTTCTTCTACTCTTTTCTTTATCAATAATATGAGCTTTATGGACAAAATTATGTCTAGTTAATTTATTAATCTAGGGATCTTATAAACCCAATTCTCACAATGTGATAATCTAATATTTTACCCCAATTATAATTATAATTTAATTATATTATTTAATTTGATTTTCATGTTTTTAATTGTTTGGCTAACAATTTATCTATAGAGGCAATTAAATAAATTTGAGAGAATTATTTAATTGTTTGTCTTGATTAAATAACATGCATAGATTCTAGACAGAGATGTATGATTCTTATGTATGTGATCCATAATCGATGAACTTAATGAGTAGTGTGCAATTTAATTAGCATTAGAGTGTGATTAAATTAATTATTATATGGTGTATAGTTTACTAGAGAGAGGAATACATGCTAGGTTAGATTCAATTGATCATGTAATTAACTAATAATTATATTAGGAGATTTTAGAAATTCGCATGTTTAAAAAATTAAGGGATTAATTATTTCTAGATATTTTGTCATATATCTTTTTAGTTCCCAAAATCTGATTTAGTTAATTATTGCTATTTAATTTTAGTCTTTTTAATTTTTCTTTCTTAAAATATAAAAACAAAAAAAATGATTTTTATTTTTTTAGTTTTAGAAATTAGTTTCTAAATAATTTTTATGTGGACCATATTTTCTTATCATTATATTATTTTTTACGATACGTATACTTGCATATTTACTGCACACATACTTCATGTGTGGCGATCACTTACATTGCTTCCTTATTTGCTAGTCTTAGTCGACCTTCAGCATGTGTCTCTATCATGGTGATAAGGAATAGGTGATCATGATTCTGGGGGTAATTAGTAAGTGAAATAGTTGTCTAGTCGCTTAAATCTCTCTCAGAATTCGGGATGAATCCTTGAAAATGTGAGGTCATAAGCTAAAACTCGATCTCAGAATCTGAGCCCCACGGTGGGTGCCAAAATGTTGGGGTTGGTCTGATTTATCGAAAGAGAAACTTAGAGAGAAGAGAAGTCAGAGCAATTGATGGAATTTATGGATCTCTTAAGGAGTCTATGTATATATAGAGTTTTATATGTGCTAGAGTCAGTTAAATAGGGTATACACATAAGTGTGTCAAGAATGGCATAAAATAAATCAAGCATATTTATAGATTGAGGTCGACCACCTTATAGCCCGAACTGGTAGTTGGCTGTATAGATACCAAAATTTCCACGAATAGCTTTCTCCTACGAGTATATTGTGGGAGCAGGTAGAGGAATGTCCTTTGGAATGTCTCATCCTATGGATCGGGCTATCTATTAGACTCGAATTGTTTAGTGGGTCAGGCTCTAGGTCGATCCATATGTCCAAACAATATTCTCTAAGATAATTCTAGATTTTCATTAGATGGGTGACACATGTAACTATCTTAACCTTTGGTTTTGGATGTTGAGAAATATAAGTAGGTGTAGAGACCTCATTTGTAACACATCGGAGAACCAAACAACAAATCAACAAGCCTTGTAATTTTTTCTCCATACTTTCAATACAAATTCCTTCACCATATTTTCTTAAATGTTTCTCATTTTTTCATTCACTAGTCTTAAATACCTATTTGAGTTTCTTGCTAGCTAGGCTTACTTAGCATTTGGGTAGCTAGGTTATGCAAGTGGCCTTAAAGAAGGTAGGCCTAGGGTAATTGGTATCAAAGCCTGGTTATGTAGTGATTTTCGATTAAAGGTTTTAAGAAGATCATGGCCAAGGATGCTACCAAGAAGGACACGACTAAGACTACCATCATAGAGAAAAATGTTACTCTTGAGCATAAGCACTACACGGAGGATCTGAAGAAATGGTGTCTAGTATTAAGGTACATTTAGCTCATCTTGAATCCCATGTAAGAAAAGTTGTTACTAGTATGGAAGAAGTTGATAAATGTATAAGAGATCTTGAGGGTGAGAATTAAGCAAAGCAAGAGACAATAGTTAGTATTGGGGATAAGGTAGTTGAAACCTTAAAACTAGAATTTACCACCATGCAAGAACATATCATAGAGCATCTTCATCATAACCTCAACAAGAAGCTTGATACCTTGATTGCTCATTGTCATGAACTTAAAGGTGACATAGCCTTATGCAAACACTCTATGGTCTCTAGGGTTGTCATCAACATGAGGATCTTAAGCTTGACATTCCTAAATCCAAGATATATGGGGGGAAGTAGGAATGCAAAGGAGCTTGAACACCTCATATGGAATTTGGAGCAATGTTTTAATCCATGAAGATTGGGGATAAGGCTACGAAGGTACACAACTCCATTCTCTATTTCACTAACACCACGATACTTTAGTAGAAAATAAGGCATGCATATATTGAGAATGGTACATTCTCTATCAATATTTTGATACTTTTAAGAAAGAAATAAAAATGCAATTATATCCCAAGAATGACAAAGAGATGGCACAAAGTTGCATCCGACAATTAAAGCTAACATGGAGTATTTGTGACTATATTAACGTGTTTGTAACTCTTACTCTTGAGATCCCCAATATGTCTGACAAGGACTCTTTCTTCTTCTTCATTTATGGATGCAAACCTTGGTCCAAAACCAAATTAATATAGAGAGGTGCACAAGATCTTACCACTGCTATTTTCGTAGCTGAGACCTTAACCGAGTACTCCAAAAACCTATCAAGATCCAAGGATAATAGGGTTGTTCCAAGAAAAGTTAAGGGAGAAAAAGGAAAAAAGTGTAGCCAATGAAGATGCTTTAATAAAACCTTATAATGGAAAAGACAAAGATATGAGAGATACAAAGCTAAAGTATAATTTCTATTTTTATGATGGTCTACATTGGATTAGAAACTATTCAAAAAGAAATGCTCTTAATGCGATGATTACTAAATTTTAGGAGTCTCTTAAAGAGGTGGAGCATTAGTGAGATCACTTCAAATTTTGAATGCTATCAAAGCCTCCCCAAATCCATACGCAAAAGGATTGATGTAAAATTACATGGTTCTTAATTGAGTACAAACCAAGGCACTTGTTGATACATGTATCTCTCATAACTTCATAGCTATTGAGGAAGCTCAAAGACATAATTTAAAAGCTTCCAAGGAAGGAGGTTATATGAAGGTAGTGAACTTTATTGCCAAACTAATCCAAGAAATTTCTTATGAGGTGAAGGAAAAGATAGGGGAATAGAGTGGTATCCGTAGTATCGATGGATGACTTAAGAGTAGTACTAGGGATGGAGTACCTTGACCAAGTATAGGCATTCCCATTCGTTTTTACAAACTCAATGTGTATTCTTTATGGAAGTAACACATGCTTGGTACCCATAACAAGGCCTAATATTATTAACATCAAGACTTTTTCTACCATGCAATTCAAGAAGGGTTGTACAAGAAGAATGAGAAAAGTTATCTTGCATTTCTTAGAAAACTAGAGGAAGATGATGATGATTCATGCATAAGTGATATTCCTAATCAAGTATGAGAAGTCCTTGAAGATTTCAAGGATTTCATGCCAAATGAATTTCCCAAGAAACTCCTACTTAAAAGGGAGGTGGATTATAAAATTAAATTAGAACTTGGAGTAAAGTCATCTACCATGAGTCCATATCAAATGGCACCACTTGAGATGGAGGAACTTAAGAGACAACTTAAAAAATTGATTGAAGTCGAGTACATTTGACCATCTAAAGCCCCTTATGAAGCTCCTGTGCTCTTTTAAAAGAAAAAGGATGGGTCTTTACGGATGTCCATCAACTACCAAACTCTTAATAAGGTAACAATTAAGACAAAGTACCATATCCTTGTCATTATTGACTTACTCAATCAACTTGGCAAGGCACAATAATTTACAAATTTTGACTTGCTCTTCAGTTACTACCAAGTATGCATAGCCCTAGGCGATGAGGAAAAGACTGTATGTGTGAAAGGTATGGTTCTTACGAGTTTCTTGTTATGTCGTTTAGCCTCACTAATGCTCTTACCACTTTCTACACTTCAATGAACTAAATTTTTGACCCATATCTTGATCAATTTATGGTGGCATATTTAGATAACATTCACTACTACAAAAATAGGCATTAAAGTCAGTTAAAACCCAACTTTAAACAAATTTAAAGTCGGTTCGCTAAACCGACTTTAAATTGAGTGACTTAAAATGTAAAGTCGGTTCATCGTGTGAACCGAATTTACCCGTACATTTTATGATTTTTTTTATTTTTATTCTCATTTTTCGTATTATTCAATATATATATATATAGCATAAAAAACTAAAATATAAATAATAATACAAATAATTAAAATTTTAAATATATTTAATTACTCGATAATTAAATTTATTACAAAAACAAATAATGTATATATATAATGCATATAGTTCACTTAAATTGCAAATAAAATAATGTCGTCAAAGTGTAATTGGATGCGAACGAGTAAGCTTGGTTAGCTTAGAATCTTGATTGGCCTTCACAAGCATTATGACAAGAAAACTAGACAAAAAAACAACTGATCCATATAACTATTCATATTTCCTTACATACATGAGCACATAAACATCCATCAAACAAGAAAATTCATGAAATCGCTCATTTTTACATTTAACACATGGACATCGAATCATACTAGTTCCAGTATTACTATTTCTACAAGAAAATTCCATGAAACTATCAACTCCAGAAATATAGTCTTGCTCAATTCTACGCTTTGACATCCAAGATTTGTCCATTTTCTATTAATGACATTAATTAAACATATTACTTAATTATGTATACAATGAATATATTTCAAGTATTATTATATATAAATTTCCTAATTATTAGAATATATATCAAAACATACATAATACAAAACAGTTATTATTTTAATCATTTTACAAAACTATTTCTATACAAATTAAAAAATAAGCAACATGCCAGCATGAATATATAAAAACCAATCACTTTGATTGATTCTAATTTCTAAGCATATTACTATATCATAATTAAAAAGTAATATTAATTATACGTATATAACATTCTATAGAAGTATATAGGGACTACTATAGTAACATATTTAACATTTTAACACATAAATAGCATATATAAATAAAAATAATAATACTACTTAGTTTTTAGTTATTATTTAATTTTTATTAATATATATAGCACGTATAACTCTTATACCAATATAATTTCTTACAAATTTTAAAAAAATATATTATTTTTCCTCTATTTACTACTTAATAAAATATAATTATTTATATATAAATAAATTTATCCACGCACAGTAAACCCACAACATTTCAGATATTATTTCAACATCAAATAAGTCAAACATAATAACAAGTAAAATAAAAAACATACCTAAATCAAAAATTTATACAAAAAATAAAATAAACTGAATAATAAGCTGCAAAATTCTACTTAATAAAATATAATTATTTATAATATATAAATAAATTTATCCACGCACACTAAATATATATAATTCATCAAATCTACAACATTTCAGATATTATTTCCACATAAAATAAGTCAAACATAAGAACAAGCAAAATGAAAAACATACCTAAATAAAAAATTTATACAAAAAATAAAACAAACTAAATAATAAGTTGCAAAATTCTACTTAATAAAATATAATTATTTATAGTATATAAATAAATTTATCCACACATAGTAAATATATATAATCCATCAAACCCACAACATTTCAGATATTATTTCCACATAAAATAAGTCAAACATAATAACAAACAAAATAAAAAACATACTTAAATAAAACATTTATACAAAAAATGGGTATAAATGTTTTTTAGTATTTCGCTCAAAAAAATAGTAGATCTGAAAGATAATGAGAAGAAGAATATAATTCACAAAACGACGTTGCAAATGGTGGTCGGAGGTGGTCGGAAATTTAGAAAGAAGGTGGCGATGTAGCTCGATTTTGGGAGAAAATGGAGAAGAGAAATGAAGAAATTGGGGTCTTGCATAAAAAATGAGCCGAATTTGGATATATTAGGTGGATAGCGTCGGTTGACATGGAGAACCGACTCTATACACGTGGGTAGCGTCGGTTCACCACGTCAATCGACACTATCCACGCAATTTAAATTGTTTTTTGTCAATTTTTATTTTATTTAGACTATGCATATACGTACTATAGAAATAGAAAAAATAGTTACTTTAGAATAATATTTAATTAAAACGTATACACAAAATTAAATAAAGATATATTGTAGGTACATATATAAATTTAAATATACAAAGAAATAAACAAAATTATATAATTTTTAAAATTAATTGTCTAAAAAAAAGGAAAAATTATACTATTTTTATCCAACTTAAATTCTAAAGAGTCAAATAAAATAATAATTAATTTTAATTGTATTTACTTCATCCATTTTTTAATTTAAAAAATAGGACGTAGCGTCAGTTGACGTGGAAAACCGACGCTACCCACGTGGATAGTGTCGGTTCACGTGGTGAACCGACATGTAAAGTCGATTTTAGAAAAACCCGACTTTACATAGCGACTTAAATACCCCTTTTTGTAGTAGTGATTGTGGTATACAGTACCACTCTTAATGAGAATCTCCAACACTTAAGATAAGTTTTCCTAATCTTAAGGGAAAACAAGCTTTATATGGAGGAAAAATGCTATGTTGCCCAACATGACGTTGTGTTCCTTGGACATTAGATCAAAGATGGAAAAATTATGATGGATGAAGCCAATATAAAGACTATACAATAATGAGAGCCACTGACCAGAGCTCACAACCTAAGATCATTTCTTCGACTAATGAACTATTATCGGTATTTCATCAAAGGTTACTCCACTTACTAGCCTACTCAAGAAAAATGAGATATAAGAATGGACATCATGCTATCAAGAGGCATTTGAAGAGTTGAAAAATGTCATAATTAAGGAATATATATTGTTCTTGGATGATTCTATCAAGCCATATGAGTTACACACTGATGCATTTGACTTCACGATAGGAGGAGTATTGATGCAAGAAGGTCACCCTATAGCCTATGAAAGTTGGAAACTTAATGACACAAAGAGAAAATGTACAGTGCAAGAAAAAGAGATGGATGTCATAATTTATTGCCCAAGTATAGCGACATTTCTTACTAGGAGCACACTTCACCATTATGACCAACAATATTGCCATTAGTTACTTCCCATAAGCAAGCGAGATGGTAAGAATTCTTAGTTGAATTTGATTACGAACTCGAGTATAAACCTAGAAAAGCAAATATATTTACTAATGCATTAAGTTGAAAAGATAAACTTACCACTATGAGCAAGCCTAGAAGCTCACTATTAGAGAAAATCAAGGAAGGATAGATACAAGACATGTTTGACAAGAACCTCATGATCTTAGTCAATAAAGGAAAAATAAGAAGGTTCTAGGTCACTAATGGATTATTGTACAATAAATGAGATCGCCTTTACATTTCTAGATGGAAAAAGTGGAGAAAAAAGCTATTAGAAGAATGTCATGACTCTATATGAGCTAGAAAACTAGAAGGTAAGAGAACTCTTACCTTGCTTGAATCAACATATTATTGGCCATATATGAGAGGTAATGTTGAGTCTTATATGTAGATTTACCTTGTTGTCAATAAGACAAGGTAGAACAATGAACTCCAAGAGGGCTACTTGAACCATTACTTGTCCCTAAGCGCCCATAGGAAAGTGTATCCATGGACTTCATCTCTACTTTGCCAAAATCTGAAGGATGCGAGAACATTATCATGATGGTGGATCAATTTACCAAGTATGCTATATTCATTCCTATCACAGTAGATAGTACTACAGAAGAAGCTCGTCTATTCTTAAAACACATAATAAAGTATTGGGGAATTCCTAGTAATATAGTAAGCAATCGAGACCCATGCTTAACTGGAAAGTTTTGGATCGAGTTATTCAAGTTACTTGGGTCAAGCTTAAACTTTTCAATAAGCTTTCATCTAGAAAGTGATTGGCAAACCAAGCATGTCAATACTTTACTAGAATTTTAATTAACATGATTGGACCAAACTTTTTGATGTGACACAATTCTCATATAACTTGCAACAAAATCAACAAGTAAAAGTCCATTTGAAATTTTCATTGAATAATAACCCATGTCTCCTCAAGCCTTGAAATTGTTATTAGAAAACTAATTTTTGAGCTTCTTTTTTTAAAAAATATACCACATGTCTTGAATATGATTTCTTGAATAAGGGTTATAATTGTTATTTTAGTGACTCTTTCTACCACTCAATAATCATCCTTATAGAAATGGTATCATTTTCAAATGTCTTATTTGTTATTTTATTTTATTTTAAGTTTGATTCTCATCTAAATAATTATATTTTAAATCATGTATCAAATAATATTATTTTATGGTAAATGCCATTGGATTTTGATTTTTTTTCTTTTTCTTTGATCCCTTTTGCAATTACAACATAACAAAAAACTCATTTTAGGTTATAAAAGTTTAATGGGCATTTTAATCCTAACCACTACAGTGACCATTTTTTCAATAATAAAACACAACTATAGAAAAGATGGAAGGATAATTTGATCTCTTTACTTATAAAAAAGGTATCATATAATCCTCTAAGTTAGAGAATGTGTTATTTAGTCATTTTTGTTTTAAAAAAGTACCAAACAAAGATATTTACTAATTTTGAAATTATTTTATAAAAAATAATTATCTGGGATATCTCCCATCATTTCATTGTTCACTATGTAAAATTATCTAATTATTTTCTTTAAAAATTATATCAATAAAATTTATTAATATTACTAAAAATTATTATGTGGCTCATTCTTTTTTATAAATAAAATAAGTACCTTTTTATAGGTAAAAACATTAATAAATAACTTTCTTAATTTTGAGAATTAAACAACATTTTACTAAAAAATACGAATCCCAAGGCAACAACAGCTGTTTCATTATTTAGCTAGATACTTTAGGGACTTTGCGATCAAGGTTTACATGTCTGAGTTATAGTTCTTGACATGAAACACGATTATGATACACGATTAAAAATAATTGAATTATAATTCTTTATTGATTATTTTATAAATTAAAATATCATATTATTTTTTACCTCAATGAAAAATAATAATTTACTTGGAAAAAATATTATCTAAATATTTTATAGTGTCTATCATGGATCATTTTCTAAATTACCCTTGAGGTTTGCTATATCTTCAGTTATGCTCCTGGGGTTTATAAAATATCACAAATACCCTTGTGTTTTAATGGTGTTAATTCTCCATCCATTATTATTTAAATTACTATTTCTTGGTTCTCATACCAATTTTCTGCGGATCGATACAATCTTAATCTGGAGTTAAAATTGACCTAGTGGAAGGTCTTTGTGTATTTATTGATGGTAATAAATTATTTAAAAAACTTATTATTTTACTATATAAATCTAATTTTCTTCTGTATTCATTACAATTGCATAGTATGTTATGTTCTTCATTGTATTGGTTACTTAACTCTAATCCTGACTCTATTAATTGTATTAAAAATTACTCTTTCATTTGTTAAATCTAATAATTCTAATTTACGTACTAATGATTCAATATTCATAGAGTATTATTTTAATTGTTTATTTCTAAAAATAAATTCTATTTTCCTGTTTTAAAGATATTATACCTTGTTGTAAGCGAATATTTCAACATTCAAGATCCTTAATTAGCTTAAATCTATAATTATCATACCTGAATTTAATAGGTCCACCACGGTCTTCCCTTCTACTCGTCTTCTTTTGTTACCCCTGTTATGCCTCAGCTTTGCTCACACCTCAATACTTCCTGGTAATGGTGAGCTTTCTGCATCTGTACATGAATGGTGTCCAATAGTAGACTTACTAGAGAAGAGTAATAGAACTCTATTTTATTCAAAATATAATAATTATTACAACTTAAGGCCAACTAAGAACCTTGAAAGGGGTGCTTAGCCGCTCATAGTTACTGGGTATTTCATTGTTGGGTTTTTTATTTCTAGATAGAAAGGTTTTTCTATATTGAGAGTAGAGAGCTATGGATTTCTATCCGTTCGTGGTTTTCTAAATGATAAGAAGGGTTCCTTTTATAGTATAAGGAATCCCTGCTTACAAGACTAAATTTATTATTTTACCCTTGTTCTAATAATTCATCTACTTTCCCTTTTTTAAAGGATAACCATTACTTTTTTCCTTGGCATATGCTGCCGACTAAGATGTGGGGTCTACATCTTTATTTCTTTTGTAGTCTTCTGCCGACAACTGCTTTTCTTATTTTTCTTTTTCATTTTCTGCCGACTGTTCTATTGATGATGTTGATGATGACACATCTTCATCTTCTCGATCTTTGATGTAGAGAATGCACCTATAGTCTTTTGTGGCTTTTTTGGCATAGAAGCAAAATACCTTCCTGGTTTCTTGGCCAATTTCTAAGTTGTTGCAATTAAAATTGGTTTCATATTTGGTGATTTTTCATCTTCTTAATACGAACAGTCAATTGAGAAATAATGATAACTTTACTAGTTGAATAATTTACTTTAATCTCAGTAGAATTGTCGATCTTTCTAAGTTCATAGTAAATTTGGCTTAACATTTGTCCTCTCAATACAGAAGTTCTTACGTATTTGAATTCCCTTTCACGGAAGTGCCCTTGGTTTAGGAACCTTCTACATTTTGTGTTGGAAATCTATCTTGATGAAATGGTAGGGACTAATACTTCCTTCTTCATTCTACCATTAATGAACTAAAAATTGCGAGATAAACAGGTTTATCACTGCTTTAATTTTTCTTGAAATTCTTAATTGCTCTTTTAAAATTTTCTCGAAAATAATTTAATTCTCTTAAATTAATTCTGGATAAATATTTTCTATTAATCTCCGCATGAAATGCTTTATACACAAAAATTGGATCAACTTCTTCCAATATATTGAATTTACTACCTGCAGGAAATTCCTTGAATACGTAATAGTATAAATTTCATATCTTGATATGTTCTTGGGTAGATTTTCGGCTAAATTATGAGAATTAACCATTGTAGTTTGTTGAGGTTTACGTATTGGTCTTTTTCATCTTGATATTTGGAGTAGTTTTAGGAGATGTCTCCCTGAATAATACTGAATGTTTTGTTATTTTTGATGTCTCTGGTGGAGATGTTTCTCTAAATAGCATTGGAGGCCTTGCTATTTTTCCAAGATTTGTCAATCTGCTTGGAGCTGTTGGTTGTTGTTGTAGTACTACAGAATAATTTCTTACTATCTCCTCTGGAGTTATTAGTTTTGGTGTTTTATAGTTGGCATAACTACCTTCGACTTCTATTACGTTGGTGAAGGCTCACGTGAGTTACTCCACTTTAAATCCTAGAATAGATTTGCTAGTTTACTGCTTGATTGTTATAAATTCCTAGTTTTGGGCCATTATAGACCACGTAAACTTTTTTTACGTGTCTTCTTTTACTTGCTTCATCGCCCAATTAGGTTTAGAAGTTTTTGTGAAGCTGGTAGGTTCTTCCTTTTTAACAGATTCCTCATTTGAGGTTAACGCTCTCTGGGGTTGTTTTGAACTTTTAGAAGTTCTTCATGTTTTATTCCTGTCTCGTAAGAGATTTCTCGAGATATAGTAACTCGAGTTGTTCTGTAGAATTTTTATCTCCTTTTCTTTTATCTTGATTTTAATATCAAGATGTTCCATTCTATTGTCCATAAAAATAGTTAGAGGTGCTAATTCTCTGGTAAGAGCATCACTAGGCTATTTTTATGTCCTGGAAGATGTTGACATCAAAATTGTAATGGTTGAACCATTGTTGCCATCTAATTAGTCTTCCTTGTTTATAATCTCCTATGCAATATTAGTTCTTAAAAAATAACCGAAATTCTTGTTATACGATTTCTAATAATGAATTTAGAACTTATGACATATATTGCAAATTTCTTAATAGTTTTTTAACGACTAAGTATTCTTTTTTCATTACTATGATAATTTAATTTCGCCGCTTGAAAAGACCACACGATGTGTATGTCAAAGATATTCATCTTTGTCATTTATTCTTGCTTTAAGGATCGCTCCTCAATATTCTTGTGAAGCATCTGTTTCAATTATCATTTTATCATCTGGTCCTGGATGGTATAAAGTTGGTAATTTTTTTACTTTTGCTTTTACTCTATCCATATATAGAGTATCTTCTTCTGTCCATTTCCAGACATGATCTTTTTTCAATTTTGCTTGTAATGGTTTTCTCATTTCTGCAAGTTTCTTGATATAAGCTTCTACATATGTTAGACACCCTAAAAATCTTTATAATTGATTTTTATCTTTTAATTCACTAGGAAAACCTTGAATATTATTTAGTATATGGGGTTGTAGATTATGTTTTTCGTCTTCAATCTCTAGTCCTAAGTATTTGATTTTTTGTTGAGCAAGTACTGCTTTCTTTTCAGAGAGTACAATGCCTTCTTTTCTACATTCTTGTAATATATTGATAATATCCAAATAATGTTTATTTAATTCATTACTGAAAACCAAAATATCATCTATGTAAACACAACAAATATTTGGTAAGTTTTTAAAAACAATATCCATATATCTTTGAAAGATACACGGAGCTTGTTTTAATCCAAATGGTATTACCGTCCATTGGAATTGTCCTTGGAACTGAATCTTTGTTAATTTTGAGATTCTTCATCCAGTCTTATTTTCCAAAATCTACTTTTACAATCAAAACTTGAGAAATATTTTTTTTCCTTTTATTAATGATAATTATTCTTCTTTCTTTGGAATAAATTATCCATCATTAATGGTTTCTTTATTTAATGATTTGAAGTTTATTACCATTCTCTTTTTTTCTCTTCTTTTTAAACTAAAAATGTTAGACTATATTAAGGTGAATTACTTGGTAATATGACTTTTAGTTTTGAAAATTCTTGAATTTATTTTTCAAATTCAATTTTGTCTTCTGAAGTATAAATCATTGGTTTTACTCTAATAACCTTGTTAGGATATCTTAATTTTATGTTGGCAATTTTTAGATTTATTGATTTTTGGATCAAAGATTTTCGAACACTATCTTGTTTTAATAGTCTTCTTATACCTATTAAGGCTTTATCTTCCTGTATTTCATTGAGAAAAGAGTTTTGTTTTTCTTCTATGTCTAATGAAATATTTTCTAGACAGGGTTTTTGTTTTTGTTGGTCTTCTATCTCACCATGTTTTCACTTTTTATGTTGTTGCATAAAAGTTGGGTTTGAGACAGTTAGAGTTTTTCTTACCTTAGAGACATATATTGTATCTCCTTCTAAAGTTGTAAGACTTATTTTGTCAGAATGTTGTGTGAAAGATTGATATAAATTTAAGAAATTATTTCCTATTAACAAGTCTACACCTATTTCTTGTTGATATATAGTAGGAATATGAAAGTTTTCTCCTCCTATTATTATATCAGTATCTTTTAATACTTGATTGAGTTTTATTGTGGTATTATTAGTAATTCTTACAATCAAATCTTTAGGTGCTTGTTTCCAGTTGTCTTCTAGAAATACATATCTACTGGCTACAAACATACTAGCTCATGTATCTATATATGCATGTAAATGATAAGTGTTATAACCTTTGAATTTTAGTCCTACTTTAATGTAAGTACTATTTGGATTTGTAATACTATACAAATCATTCATTTTCTGATGAAGAATATTCATGGTCTGAATGTTCATATTCTGAGTCAGTTATTTCTTTTTTAGTTTCTTCTAATAGATAAATACTATAAGTATCATCTATATCAGATTCCTCAATTGGTTCTAATTCCATTTTGAAGGCTTCTTCTAAGATTTTTGCTTTTTGTGGAAATTCCTTTTTAAATTCTTTTTTATGTTGAAGTCTGTTTGGACATTCATTTGCATAATGTCCTTCCTCATTCTGGTCCAACATTCTGCATTTTCTTTCCTGAAGGGCAATAATTCCTTTTTTCAGAAGGTTTATAAACCTTTCTTCTAAAATATCTATTCTTGTAGTTTTCTTTATTGAATCTCTTTTTATATTTTTGGAAATTTTGTTTTCTAAATTTATATTTTTTAAATGTTTTATATTTTTTATATTTTTGTTTATAAGATTTTATATTGCATTCATATTTTTCCGGCATTCTAAAATCTCTTGTATCCTGACAAATTTTATCATTTCCTCCTGTTGTTTATATTCTTTTCTTTCTTGGCATTTTATAATGATCCAATCTCTAAGACTTCTTATTCTTCCTCCTAGAGTATCTGGTATAGTTTCTCTATTCCTTTGTTCCCAATTTTCTGTTAAAGTTTTATATAATGTTCCAGGTAATTTTTGAAAAAACATTTCTTTATAAATTGTTTGTATAGATGGTGGTAATTTATGGTAATACATTTCATATTCACAAATAAAAGAATCTATATAACACATGTTACAAATTTTCATATTTGTTAGATGCCATTTAGCTTCATTGATTTCATTTTCACTGGATTCAGTGATAGTCCTTCCTTTATCTTCACCAATAAATTATTTGTATATTTTTCATTTATTACTGTATCTAAGTATTCTCTTCCCGTGGAAGCATTTCCTTGCATTAATAAATGTTGTTGATCTGTTAAGTTTGAAAACCAAACTTTTACATTTCCTGTCATTTTATGTGCTATAAGCACTCTACAAGTTGAAGGATTTGTTTGGATAGTTGGAGAAGTTTATATGAGAACGCTCATCCCACTAGACCATTCATCTAAAGCTTTTTTCCTATCTCTTATACAATCTAAATTTAGAAGTTCAGATTTATAATTATCATGGAGTTTGAACTCTAGTGGAATACTACCTCTAGTTCCCCAATGCAACCTTTCCTCCATTTTAGGTGGTTGTCTTCTTCTATATGTAGTATCAGGTTGTTCTGATCTTTGTCTACTTCTTTTCTCCCTATATGGGTCAGATGTTTCTTCTTGGTAAGGGACTGGTAATGAAATTGGTTTCATATGATCTTTTGAAATTAATGTTTTTACAGTTCACGAATCAATTTCACTGATTATTGTCATATCATCTTCTTCTTTGTTAGTACAAAGTTTTCCAATATAATGTTCTTCTATTTCTTCATTGGTTAATGTCAATAATTTGACCAATGTTTCTATATCCCTATTCTCAGGGTTCATAAATTCTTTTTCTAATTTCTTTCTATATTCCATTAATTTGGAATTATTTCTTTATTCTTAGATTGTTCTTCATTTTTTCTTTTCTCATTTTTAGGAATAAAAGAATTTGATTTCCTTGTGGTTCTTCTTTTAATCCTTCTAAGGGATCATATTTATAATCTATTTTTAGATTGTATACATCTTTTCTTAATTCTGAAAATTCTTTATGCATATTTTGTTGTAGTTTATTATAACCATACTCCTTTATTTCCTTTAATAGTTCTCTTTGTATATCTATTATTTCTTGTAAATATTTTGTATTTGATTCCTAGACTAGATCCATTTCTTCTGTTAATAATTGTATAGTGTCAAATAGTATTGCTTGATTTTTTGCCACACCTACTAGGCTTCCATTTATTTCTAAATGCATATTTTTTATTTTATCTTTAAACATGATTTTCCCCCTAATATGCAATCATGAACTAATGCTTTCATTATTTTAACTTCATTTTCTAGTTTTTAACTTCTTGTTGGTTTGAAGTTTCTTCTTCATGATCTATGAAAGTAAATCTTGGTATGCTATTACTTTTTCTTCCTGTTATTAAGGGTTTTTCTTTAATATCTAATTTCCATTCTTCTGGTATTTCAAAATCTGTTAATATTTCTGGTTTTATTATTTGTCCAAATTCTTTAAAAGTTATATTTATTTCTATAAATTCATTTTGTCCATATATTGAACTATTATGACTATTTGTTAAAGAATATGCCACTAGATAGTGTATTGAAAATGGATGATTTCCTTCTTTCATTAAATCTCCTCTTTCAAATTCATAAGCTAGACTTAATACTTGGTTTAGATTTTTATCTTGTATATTTATAGCAAATCTAAGATATGCTGTAAATATTAGGTTTTGGTATCCTAAATTTCCATGGATCATTCCTAATAAAGCATCTTGTCTATTTATTATTCTATTGTCTAATAAAACTATTTTTATTGGTGTATCTATTCCTTCTCTAAAATGAGCTTTTATTAATATTTGGATTCCTCCTAAATGGATGTATCCAATTTTTTCTTTATCCTTTCGAGGAATTTTTGATAATTTGTTTAATATAATTTTTTTATCAATTAATGGTATATTATATCTTCCTTTTGCATCTGTAATTTTAATACTCATTTCCTTATTACTTATACCGTAATAGATTATATTTTTTCTAGGAAATATTTTTCTTAATAAAAATGATGGGTCTTTAAATCCATCTCCTTCTTTAAGATTTAATTTTGCCTTTTGAATTTCTTCAAATTTCTTTTTACTTATTACCATTTCCTGTGAAAAACATCCTGAAATATCTTCTGTTTTTATATCTAATATTTCTTGGTTTATTTTTTCCTCTTCCATACTCTTTTATATATATATATATATATATAACCTTAGGGGTATTTTTGATGAGTGTTAATTTTAACTTCCGTTATGTTTTCAAGGATATTTTTGAATTTTTTAAAACCTGAAGGATATTTTTGAAGATTCTTTAAACCTTGGGGGTATTTTTGATTTTTTTCCTCTAAATTGATTTGATTATTTGAGTTCTAATATCATACCCAACAAATAATATTAAAAATAAATCTAATTTATTATATAGACACGCACCAAGTAAATATTTAAGTAAAAATGAATTTATATATACAGCATATGTTATCGAGTCTTTGTAGATGCTTTATTTAACCACGATGAAATTAAAAACACAAGTATTTATTTATATTATAAAATATAAACATATAATTTTTATGATTAAAAATAAAATTTTATATATAAATAAATATATACTATAAAATTAAATTTATTTAAAATTGATTTAACTTTTTTTAAATAATATATTTCTATAATTATATAATTTACATATTTTAATTTTATAATTTTTTAAATAAATTTTATTAGTATTATAATTTAAAATTTTAATAATTAAATTGGTAAAATTAAAATTATATATTTTATTAATAAAAATACTTAAAAAAATTCTCCTTACTTCTTTTTCTCTCTTTCTTGTTTTCTTTTGTTATTATTTTATTAATAAAATTTAAAAATTCTTTCTTTCATTACTACTCTTTTTTTTCTATTTTTTTCTCTCCTTATTATTTTATTAATAAAATATAAAAATAAAATCTAGGAGAGAAATAATTAATAGGGAAAAAAGTTAGCAAGATGGAAAAAGATAAGAATGAAGAGAAAAAAAAAATAAAAACAGTAGATAGAAAAGTAGAGAGAAAGAAACAGAATAATATGGTATTTTTTAAAATATTTTTTATTAATAAAATATATAATTTTTATTTTATTAATAAAATATCTTAATATTTAAAAAAAAATTAAATGATTATATTTTTAAATTATCAAATTATTTAAATTATAAAATTAAAATGTATAAATAATATAATAAATTAATAAATAACAATCACGTGATATTCCAAGATCCTATAGAATGTTTAATATACACGCACATCGTGTCAAAAATGTAACTTATTTTGTGAACCAGTCCACTTATTCACCAAGTATTAAGACTTTTCTTTTAAATGATTAACACTAGGCATCACTATTTTAAAAGTAATTATTTACTATTTTAGACAATTATTTGAAAAAAATATGAGAATTTAGATTTTTTAAAATAAAATTACAAATATTTTGTTAATATCAATATTAAATAAAACTTACATTTTGTAGAATTCATAAGATGAACAAACTCTTAAGATGATAAATTTGTACAAAGTTTGATCTCATGATCCTTAAGTCGTCAACTTAGGGAGAGGATATATAAATATTGCTTTAGTAATATTATGAAAAGATAATATTTAATTATAATTTTTTATTACGAGAAATATGATATTATAATATTGTTTCTAATATCTAAAGTTATGTCATGCATATATGATTCTATAAGGGAGAAAATAAATTTGATAATTAATTTTAAATTATTATATTGTCGTGAATAATTATCTATTGAATATAGTTATTGTTGAATATAAATAAATTTTAATTTATAAAAAATAAATGAAGTCAATTGTTTGTCTTATCTTATATTGTTATTTTACATAACTTAGAAGATATATAATAATTTAAAACCGATAAATATGACCGTTATTTTTTCTTTACTCAGAAATATCTATTAAATGGTCATTACTCTTCTTTACTCAAAAAATGGTTGTTATTCTTCTTTACTCAGGAAAATGGTTGTTAAGCTCTCCACCTAGACATGATCGTTATTATCATAATGGCCACACATTTTTTGAAACCAATAAATATAAGGCATTAGCTCTTAGTTTCTACACAACAATCTGCAAGTTCATCTTACTAAGAAAAAAAATCTCTCAAAGAGAAAAAGAAGAAGATCCTAAATTACGTTTGAGTTTTTCGAGCAATAAAATTTTACAAGTGTAACATTCTGGTCTTCACCAGTGCAGTGAAGTTTCGAAACAAAAAAACAAAGATTCTTGGTTGTTTTATCCTAGGGACGACGAGGCTGTGTTTGCTTGCACAAATTTGGACAAAGCCACGAAACGTCTTAAAAAGAGCGACCTAGTCTCCAAATCAACCCAAGTAGTTCATTTCAGGTTATTATTTTTCTTAACTATGAAAAAAGTCATTTATGCTCTTACTACTGAAAAGCCAACACTATCTAATCCTTCTACTGAAGTTGCAACTAAGGATTTAGACACCTGGATGGAAAATTATTTTCTATGCAAAAAATTTATTCTTAATGGATTAACTGATGACTTGTATGATTATTATAACTCTGATAAGTCTGTTAAGGAAATTTGGGAAGTACTTCAAAAAAAGTACGACATTGAGAAAGTTGGAACTAAGAAGTATGTTGTCAATAAATACATGAAGTATCAAATGGATGATGGCAAATCTGTGGAAGCTCAATCACGCAAACTACAGAAGATAGCACACGAAATAACTTCTGAAGGTATGACTTTAGATAAACAATTTCAAGTAGTTGTTATTATACATAAATTACCCCATGCTTGGAAAGATTTTAAGAATACACTTAGACATAAAACTAAGAAATTTTCTTTAGAAAGTCTTATAACCCATTTAAGAATAGAAGAAGAAGCCCAAAAATAAGACCAAAGAGATTAAGTACTCGTTGTCTCAAACAACAATACCAATTAGAAACCCTCCTCTACAAATCCTATATATATATATATATATAACCTTAGGGGTATTTTTTATGAGTGTTAATTTTAACTTCGTTATGTTTTCAAGGGTATTTTTTAATTTTTTAAAACCTGAAGGGTATTTTTGAAGATTCTTTAAACCTTGGGGGTACTTTTGATTTTTTTTCATCTATCATCATGAAAACATGAAAGGAATATGGCATCACAGGATGGTCACGCCCGAGTGATTGAATGCCGGATTGTCTACAAATACAAGATTAAGATTGATATTACCAAATCTTTGGGTTGTACCTATAACTTGAATTTGAGATAGAGGAGTTTTATGCGCAATATTATTCTAAATGAAGGGGGAAAAATATTTACTTCTCAGTAGGTTGCATCTCTATCTACCTAGTAATAAAGACAATTTTTTTACCAAAAGGGCAAAAGAAAAAATAGGAGTAAAGCTTTGTTGTCATTGCTCATACTTAAATTCAATCCTAATTAAAACCTGATAACAAATATCCACTATCGATATAATTTTCATTCTTAAGCAAGTATTATGATCATGTTTTTCTTTTGGCTAAAAGAAATTGAGCTTTCTTTCCTCCCTTATTAATTGATCAACAAACCAATAGACATATTACATAACAATGTGATGAAATACAGAGATCATCAAATAAATATCTACATGACATTGTTACGGTTAAAATTGCAATGTTTTGCAATTAAGAACTTAGAGAGAAGAGAGAGAAAAGAAAGCTTGGAGCAAAGGGGTAATTGGATTAATTTCTTCCCTTTTTTTCTAATCATCAAGGCTATATATAGCCTTACATATGTGTAATTAAAAGGATAAAAAGACGCTAAGGAATTGGCTCCAAAACTGCTAACCAACTCTAACATCTAACCATTTTCTCATGGTCCCCTTTGCGCCCGTTTTGCGCCATCATGTGCTCAGCTATGCCCATTATGTGCCACATGTGCACGCGAGGTTGCCCGAGCAGAATATTCACGTAACATTTCTCCCTCTCTTTTAGAATCCTTATCCTCAAGGATGAATTCCGGGTAGGACTTTGAGAAGCGTCATTCATTCTCCCAAGTAGCTGCCTCGGTTGAAGCTCCTACCCATTTAACCAGAATTTCGGATTTTGGTCGATATCTACCCTTCTGAATTACTCGATGCTCTAAGATAGCTTCAGGTTGTGGCATGATGGTGGACTGTTTTGAGATTGGAGGTAACTGAGGACTAGTAGGGGTAACAGGTCCTACGTGCTTCTTTAACATGCTAATATGGAACACATTATGTATCTGTGAGTTTATAGGCAGGGCTAACCTGTAAGCCACCGTACCAATCTTCTCAATAACTTCGTAGGGTCCAAAGAAGTATATAGCAAGTTTCATGGAATAACGGATAACTATAGAGGTTTGTCGATAGGGTTGAAGTTTCAAGTACACATGATCTCCTATATGGAATAAAAGCTCTCATCTATGCTTATCAGTTTGGCACTTCATGCAATTTTGAGCTTGTAGAAGATTGTGGTGTAACTCTTATAGAATGGAATCTCGATCACATAGGTATTCATCAACAGTAAGGACTTTGGAGGTACCTGGTATGTAAGTCATTAGTTGAGAGGGAGGAATGCCATAAACTGCCTCAAAGGGTGTACATTTGGTGAAAGAGTGAAGAGACGTGTTATAGCTAAATTCAGCCCAAGGTATCCACTCAACCCAATGTTTTGGTTGATCACTAGCAAAAAAACATATATATTGTTCCAAAGTCTCGTTAACCACCTCAGTCTGACCATCCGTTTGTGGATGGTAACTAGAGCTCATGCTTAATTGAGTACCCTATAGCTTAAACAACGCTTGCCAGAACGAGCTAACAAAGACCTTATCTCGATCACTGACTATAGAGGTTGGTAATCCATACAATTTCATGATATTGGCCACAAATACCTTGGCTACCATAAGTTTCATAAAAGGATGCTTCATAGTTGCAAAGTGAGCATACTTGGTTAATTGGTCAACCACCACTATAATAACTGTGTTTCCCTCGGAAGTGGGTAATCCTTCAATGAAATCCATTGAGATTTCAGTCCACATCTGGTTGGGAATAGGTAATGGATGTAACAATCCAGCTGGTTTCATGCAGTTTCACATTCTCTCAGGAACTCTTTTATCTTTTGGTGGATATTGGGCCAATAGAAATTTTGCTTAATTCTCGCTAGGGTTTTATGAAACCCAAAATTTCCTCCAATGGGTGATGAATGGAACTCCTCCAATATTTTAGGTATTAAGGTTGATTGAGAGTTTAGATATACCTTGTTCCCTTTGAACCAAACCCCATCTAGCTGGCTTATCTGAGAATCTCCTACAAATGGTCTTTTGTCTCTTAATTGTTCATAGAAAACATCTTTTTGGATTTCTTGCTGGAGGATGGGCCACCACTCAGACTGTGATTGAGAGATAGCTAAGAATTGGAATTCTACTACTCTGGATAAAGAATCAGCTCCTTGGTTCTCAGTTCCCTTTTTATATTCAATCTCATAGTCATAGCCTATGAGCTTAGGCAGCCAACATGCCTGTGCTGGTGTGGTGATTCTTTGTTCCAATAAATAATTGAGACTTCTTTGATCAGTACGTACTGTGAAGTGTCTTCCTAACAAATAGGGATGCCATATATGAATATCCTTTACCATAGCCAACATTTCCTTTTTGTAGGTAGACAATGCTAGAGTTGAGCCTTTGAGGGAAACACTAAAATAAGCCACTAGTCTATTTCCCTGGCTGAGAATTGCTCCTAGTCCAATGACACTGGCATCACACTCAATCACAAAATGTTATGAGAAGTTAGGAAAACATAGGATATGAGGATAGGTAAGGGTAATTTTGAGTTGCTGGAAAGCTTCTGCAGTAGCTTTATTCAAATGGAATCCCTCCTTCCCTAGTAGCTAAGTTAAAGGTGCAGCCATTCCTCCAAAATGTCGAATAAAATTTCTGTAGTAACTTGCTAACCCCAGAAAACCTCTAACACCTTTTGTTGAGGATGGTGTGGGTCATTCAATGACAAATCGAATCTTGGATGGATCCATTAAGACCCCTTATTCTAAAATAAGGTGGCCTAAGTATTCCACCTGTGCTACCCCCAATTGACATTTATATTCTTTAGCAAATAGGCTGTGGACAGTTAATAACTATAGGACAAAATGCAGATGTGATATATGATCTTTCCATGAGCTGGAATACACCAATATGTCATCAAAGAAGACTAAGAAAAACTTCCTAAGGAAGGGTCTGAATATGTCATTCATAAGACCTTAGAAAGTGGCTGGAGCATTCGTTAGTCCAAATGGCATCACTAAAAACTCATAGTGGCCTTCATGAGTTCTGAATGATGTTTTATGGGTGTCATCTTTATGAACCTTAATATGATGATAACCTAATCTAAGGTCCAGCTTGAAATAAACCTTGGCTCCATGAAGTTCATCTAGTAGTTCATCAATGATAGGGATAAGGTACTTATCTTTGGTAGTCATGGCATTCAAAGCTCGGTAGTCAACACAAAACCTCCAAGTTCCATCAGTCTTCTTAACTAGCAATACTGGTGAGGAAAAAGGACTATTTCTTGGCTTTATCAGTTGGGATTTTAAGAGTTCTTGTATCATCTTTTCTATCTCATTTTTTTGATAATATGGGTAATGGTAGGGTCTAACGTTCAGTGGTCCTGAGCTAGGGTGTAAAGGAATTCTATGATCCTGCAACCGTGTAGGAGGTAAGCAAGTGGATGGATCAAATATCTTAGGGAATTCACTCAATAGTTTTCTTATCTCAGGATGGT
The DNA here is from genome assembly GCA_030763125.1 of Hippophae gyantsensis. NCBI lineage: Eukaryota > Viridiplantae > Streptophyta > Magnoliopsida > Rosales > Elaeagnaceae > Hippophae > Hippophae gyantsensis. Next base: position 22,459,373 of record CM061033.1, on the reverse strand, counting down.
AAGTTTGAGGAGGATCTATGTGACTGCTAGTGGATTTTATATGGAGGAACAATCATGTTCCCTGCAGACTGTTGCATTCTTTGTTAGTTAAGGCATACATATTGGTTCTTCCCAACCCCTGGAAAGTATAGGGTCCTCCATCAGTATGGAAGCTCAGAGTGAGTTTCTTGTAATCCATCTGAATAGGTCCTAGGGTTTCCAACCACTGAACTACTAACACCAGTTGGCAAGCTGCTACCGGCAGCACATAGTAATCAATCACTACTAGGTAGCCTTGGATATTGAGAGTGAGATTGCAGCATTGACCCACACATTCTAACTTCTCTCGATTTGCTACCATTACTTCCAATTTTTTACTTCTTTCCATAGGCAGATTAAAGTGAGAAACTATGTCCTGATCTATGAAGTTATGGGTACTACCTCCGTCTATTAGTACTAATATACTTTTATTTTTCAGTTTTCGCATAATATGTATAGTTTAGGGGTGTTCAGTACCTGATATAGCATGGAAGGATATTTCTGGTAACATTTCATGGTGGTCTTCTCTTTATGTGAGCTTTTCACACTCAACTACATCCTCAAGGTTCCAATCTTCCATCATAAATAGCTGTGGACACGCACAACGATTTCCAGACATAAATTTCTCTTCATAGTAGTAGCACAACCCCTTCTCTCATCTTTCACGTGCTTCTTGGCTAGTTAGCTTCTGGAAGGTTACTAGTTAAGCTGCATTCACACACTGTGTAGGGGCTGGGCCTAGTAACCCAGCTGTCGTGTTGGATGTTTGTTTAGGTTGAGCTGCTTGAAATGGATAACGAGGGTTTGTTATAGATTTCTTTTGTAAGATGTTCCTCTCTTCAATCAATCTAGCTATTCCAATGGCGTCAGCTAGTGTTTTTGGATGTTTGATTTTTACATCAATCTCAATGTCATCCCTTAGCCCGACAATGAAACATCCAATGAGAAATTCTTCTAGTAACCCATCCACGCGATGAGATATATTTTCAAAGGATTCTTGGTAAGTGGCAACACTCGTGGTGTGCTTAAGGCGCGATAATTCTTCTAAAGGATCCTCATAGTCATTAGGTCTAAATCTCAGTTGAGCAGCCTTAGTCAGCTCCCCCAAAGTGAGTGGTCAATGGAATTTGGTTAGCCATTAGTGCATTACAATGCAATGCCTTCCAAATGGAAGGAGGCTAGTTGCACCCGTTAGTCTTGAGCAATGTTTGTAAACTCAAAGTACTACTCAACCTTATAAATCCACCCAATAGGATCTTCTTCGAAAAATCTTGGGAATGATAATTTTAGATTGGGTATTATGTTCTCATTCATAGACCAAGATTTTTTGGGGTATGAATTTATAGTTTCATCCCTGACAAAAGGATTTTCCTCTGGCAGGTGTCGAGTAGCGCGTAGCGCTTGCACCTCAGTAAGCAGCGTCTGTATGGTGTTTCCGAATCAGTTGAATTCACTTTCATAGCATGCTAGAGTCTCCAAGACATCATTACGGAACTCAACATTCGACTTACCCTGAGTATCCATACTGATACCACTGTTACGGTTAAAATTACAATGTTCTACAATTAAGAACTTAAAGAGAAAAGAGAGAAAAGAAAGCTTACAACATAGGGGTAATTGGATTAATTTCTTCCCTTTTATTCTAATCATCAGGGTTATATATAGTCTTACATATGCGTAATTAAAAGGACAAAAAGATGCTAAGAAATTGGCTCCAAAACTGCTAACCAATTGTAACATCTAACCATTTTCTCATGGTCCTATATGTGCCTGTTTTGCGCCATTATACGCTCAGTTGCGCCCATCATGTGCCGCATGTGCGCCCGTTGCTATGCACGAGGTTTCCCGAGTAGAATCTTCACGTAACAAACATCCTAAATTTTCTGTAGAAGCATGATGTTTTACTTGATTTTAGCTTGTACTCTCTTGAATGGTAAGACCATGCAGGCTCATTAATGCCCAAAGTCGTTCAAAGTACACCCCCAAGAAAAGTAGGCCTCTAATTTCCTGTCGGGTTGTGAAGATTTGTTGCATTTGCTGCAGGGTTTCCTGTAGTAGATAATCAGCTTGTTTGCATAAAAGCTTGTTCAAGTAAGCTTTTTTAGCGAGTGTCGGAAATCACCCGCCACCATAAGAAGATATTTTCCTCCTCCTTTGTAACTTATCCTTGACTTTCTTCTTTTATTTTATTTTTTTCAGAAGACATTTCCCACATGGTTTTACAAATTTTAACACCCATATTTCGAATGAATAGTTGAGTAGAGATAACTATAATATTTGCAAGCCATATAAAGAACATACAAGAATTCATAATATAATATTACCTGGTTCACAATTGAAACAAGAGCTTTCAACTTCTCCATTGCAATACCTATATATGGTAAATAACTTTACTCACCTAGTTGTCCAGCTGCAACTGTCAACTGAAATTTGTCCATACATTGCGAAAGAGCATCTTCTTCTTGTTGACATGATTATTTAAGATTACAACATTGTTCCGTCATGGTATCAAGTTAAGGGGTAAGAACCTATAATCAAAATAACTTTTATCAACTTACATTTGTCACACTTATATGGATTTAATCCAAAGTTGCTCGGTGAATTATATGAGAGGATTTATTTTTTATTTTATTTCAGCACAACAAATTTTCTAATAAATTTACAAATTTTTCAGTTGTCTATGTGTCAAGAACTAAAATGACACTATTGGTATGGGAGTGGCATGTCATCTAAAGTATCATCCTGCAACATTTCAAACTCTAAAAACTTCCTAGATAGCATAAAGTAAGATTACATGTACTTTTTTATCTAAGATGTAAATGGCATCCGACATCACCTTAAGTAACTCAGAAGAACGAAACCCTCCAATCCATAAAAATAATTTCTTAGCTTATGTCTTCCACATCCCAAACATCACATAGAAAACATCTTGCATCATTTTCTTTCATTCAAAAAAGTTCAAAGTAGTGGCTCATACCACCTTCCACAAGTATCCCAAGCTCAGTATCACTCACTCGAGTTTTTAAAGTAGCCTTCAGTACACAAATCTACCTACATTCTTCTTCTACCCAATGTTCATACTCCATCTCAAATGTAGCAATAGCTACAAAATCCATAAAATGTGTAATTATAGAGAATAAAAAATGAAATTTTAATGAGGAAGAATAAGAACAAGAATATAAGTACAAGCAAAACGTATAAAAAATACTAGGCAGCATCAGAAATAGTTTGTGAAGCTTCGTGGAACATTTCAAATATCAGGACAATGAAACAGTTGTAGTTAAGTATCATCAATAGATGTAGTTTCGAAGTTGCATTTTTAAGAAGCATGAGCATACTATATCTATAGTGTATATTCAGTTGTATTGAATCTGAAAATACATAGTTTCCATATTCAAAAACCACTAATATCAATGAGTTAACACTTCAAATGTGAATTTTCAAATGTAGATGAACATATTTAAATTGAGTTGCAATGATCACATTTTAGCAAGAACTTCAACAAGAGAAAAGTGAAAGAAAATGAACACAACTAGCATGTACTGGTTTGTTATTTGCTTTAATACACTACTAAAAAACAGACATATAGTCTCAGACCTATGACCCCGATTTTTATAAAAACCGAGGCCATAGGGTTTTGGTCACGGTTTAATAAAAACTGAGGCTATAGGATATGTTTATGACCTCAGTTTTTATTAATAACCGTGACCATAAGTTATATTAATATTATTTCATGTTTTTTCTTCTTTTTTCTTTCTTTCTTTTTCTTTCCTTCTCTTTCTCTCTCTTTTTCTTTTTTTTTCCTTCTGATCCCACGCCCACCCTTCTCTCTTTCTTTTTTCTTTTTTTCTTTCTTCCTTCTTCTCCCAGATCTAAAATTTCATTTTTCCAAATCTGATTCTTCCTCTTCCCCTTTTTTGATTCTTCCTCCTCTTCTCGTCTCTTCTTCCTCTTCCTCCTCTTCTCGTCTCTTCTTCCTCTTCCTCCTCTTCCCAGCTTATTGGTTTGGTGGTCGCTGTTCGATGGGTCATTGTTCGTTGGTTCGTTGGCCATTGGGTCGTTGTTCACTGGTTGTTGGTCGTTGGTACTGGTGCGCTACGCTGGTGTTGGTACTGGTGCGATGTGCTAGCGCTAGTGCTAGTGCACTACGTTGGTACTAGTGCACTGCGCTGGTACTGGTGTACTGCACTAGTGTGGTGCGCTATGTTAGTGTTGGTGTGCTGCACTGGTATTGGTGTTGATGTCTTTGTACTTGGTATTGGTCTTGAGTCTTTGGTATTAGTACTAGTGTCTTTGCTTATTTGGTACTAATCTTGGTCTTGTCTTGGTGTGCTACGTGATAACTGTATTTTATATAGTTATTTTCACCTATTTTATTAATTATAATTGCTATGTTCTTGATGTTTTTAGTTAATTTTCGATTAATAAATTAGTATTTACTGTTTTTTATATATTTTAAATAAAATTAAGTAATTTGTATCAACGATACTTAAATGCAAATTTGTACCCAAAAATATAATTTCAAATAAAAAAGTGATTAATTGCAATTTATAAAAAGTTGAAAATATAATTTAAATTAAATCGGGCTTAATTTCAATTATTAAAAGTTTAAAATTTAATTTAAATTACCAAAAATTTTGTATTGCAATTAAAAAAAGTTGAAAATGTAATTTGAAATATATTTGTGGGTCAAAATATAATTAAGAAAATTGAATTTTAACGCGGAAAGAATCACACTCGCGCAAATCACGACGTTAAATCACGCGCGGATTCGATCATCGGTCGCGGTCCCGGTCGGCGAGTACAACCGGACGAGGAAAAATCGCGTGTAGAATCTTCGCGCGGCTCGGCGTGCCGGTGGGTCCCACGTGTCGCGCGGCGGCATCGAGTGGGCCCCGCGTGTGCGTGCGTAGATTCCCCGAGGTGATCGGCGGCCAGATTGGATCGGATCAGCGGTCCCGGTTGAGCGCGTCCGTCAAGCTATCGCGCGGCCGTTCGTGTAAAAATCTGTGTGACGCGGTCCGTCAAGTGGCGTGCACCCTCGCTCTTCAAATGGTAAATGACCCGCCACGTGTCTCGAGAAATATTCCCGGCGAATAAAATGATGACACGTGGCATGTATTTGGTGAAATAAAAGCGAGAATCGATTGCCACTTCCGGTAGTTAACCAGCTTCCGAATCCAGAGAAATGGTGTAATGCGTCGTTCTTCATGACGCCGACCCTTGAAAAGCTGCCCACGTGGCACTACGGATTCTCTCGGCGAATCACGTGGTGACCGTGGCATGCGAAAAAAAAGAAAAAAAATTCAAAAAATTTGCGAGTGTGTTTACACGTGCTCTCCCAAAATTACAATGTTGTTCCCCATTGATGATAAAAAAAATAAAAATAAAATAAAAAGAAAAATAGGGGATATATGTTTATGGGGGGATACGCGTAGTGGAGAATTTTTTCTTCTCTTTTTTTTTAGTTAGTTTTCCAGTTTGAGCATTTTTCTTTCTTCTTTTCTCTCGAAACCTTGGGAGAAAACTAGCAGATTCTTGCAAGTTTTTCTTCCTTGTAACATTTTAATTTTCTGTTTTCTTATTTGCGTGTTACACAAACCGCGGTATTGATTTAACATTTTATGTTGTATTTTCTTAGGAAATTACGAGAAAGAAAGACAAAAAGAAGAAGAAAAGGGATGAAATTTATTTTCATTGAGGAATCGTGAAAGAGTTTTTTTTCTTATCTATTTTCTTTTAATTTTCTTTCTCTACAATGTTTTATTTTTGTTGTGTTGTAATTTTAAATTCTGCTATGAACTAATACATTTGTTCTAGGATTGCAGTGTAGCGTAAATTATGAAATTTGAATTAAATATTTTTGAATGATTTATGGAATTTGTTTAAGTTGTTTATTTTATGTGTTTAATGCTTTTAATTATCGGAAGATTAATTAAGCGATATGTGACATTTAAATAAACTTGAAAAAGGCATTTTGTGTCTTTGCTCGTGATGAAATAACGTATATACATAAGAGATAGAAATATACTTTTATTGTATGTGTAATTGTTAGAGAACTCGAGAACTTAATAAATGCGGTTGAATTTAATTCGCGTAGGAATATAGTGAATCATTGTAACTAGATGTTTAGTATGGAGCTCGGAAGAGATATATGGATAAATTAGGAGTTCTTGGTTAACAACTTAAAACACGATAACATAAATCAAGATAAAATATAATGATTCAAGTGGATTAATCTGGTGGCTTGCAATCCTAGAATTTTCTTGCAATCTGTTATAAAAGTTAGTTAGTCAAAGCTTGCATCAGTGCTATCATTGTTTGGATAAAATTAGGTTGAAATAATTTTAATAATTAACGAATACTAGTAACAAATCTCTGTGGGAACGATATTTTACTTATCATATTATTACTTGTGACCGTGTATACTTGCACGAGTTCGTGTGTTGAAAAACACGCAACACTACGCTAGTGTGCTGTGCTAGTGTTGGTGCTGGTGCATTGCGTAGATGCTGGTGTTGGTGCTTATTGCTTCTTGTGCGTCTCTGCTAATTGTACTCATGTCTTTTATTTTATAACGAAAGGGTTGTGCTTTTCTTCTTGCTAGGTTTCAGCTTCTATTATATATTCTGCTATGTATTAATATATTTAAACATTAGTCTTCCATATTGTTTATTGAGTAAAAGTGAAATATATCTGGCTAAATTTTTCTTGCAGTGGGTTTTCTCTCCCAAATACTTCAACTTTTCTTTACCCATTACGCTTACTATCATTCATATGGGATTTTCTAGAGCCGTGGCTTTTTTTCTTGTTTGTGTTTTCAAGGTTTGTTTGGCATCTTTATTTTCATGTGTACCATGTTCTATTTATTGGTTAATTTTTCAGCATTTTGAGACATATGTTATCCAACTAGTTTAAAACATACACGTTCAAATTACTATCCTATTATAAATTAAGATCTGCCAAATTAGCATGAATAGAGACGATCAGATTTGTGAAAGGGATCGAGTCCTTGGATTGAGGAACGTGTTGATTCTTTGTCCTTGTTATGGCGAGTAAGATAACATTCATGGCCAGTTATAATTTACTTGCAATAAGCTCCAAAAACCAATACTCCAAAGGTTTTTGAAGCACTTGAGTACTCATTGTTTCATTTTGAGTGATTAATTTTCTTAAACCATTCAAAATAGTATTTCTGTGGTGTTTCCTATGTTACATACAAGTTAGTGTTATATTGTTGAGTTGTCTTAAGATGAAATGTTTTTTTTTTCATTTTTTGTTTCCAACCTATAGGTTGTAACACCAGTCAAAATGACTTTTAAAATGTGAGTGATAGCTTTTTTCTCTTGATGTGATCCTCCACTGGCTTTTATGTTTGTTTTTAGTTTTTTCCTTGATGTGCAATCTCAAATTTTTAAAATAATTTTTCTCATGACAGATATGCAACATGTGTAATACCAATAAGTGCCTTCTTTGCATCAAGTCTTTGGTAAACATTAAAACACTTGATTGTTGTTGGTACTATTGTTATTAAATTGATTTAAATCTCTCTGCTACTGGTGCTACGTTGTTGTTTCTACTGGTGCTAGTCTGGCGCTTACTGTGACGCTAAGTGTTGATGTTGGCGTTCTTGGTCTTGGTGTTGTTACCTTGGTGTTCTTTGATTATTTGTCTTTGGTGTTCTATTTGTGTTGGTGCTTCTTGGTGCTTGTTGTGCTACTTGGTATTATCTTCTTTGGTGTTGTTGATGGCGATGTACTGGTGCATTGTGCTGGTGCATTAGCACTGCTAGTATTGGTAATTAATACTAAGTTTTTTTCCATGATTGTAATTAATACTAAAAAGTTAGTTTGTAATACTAAGTTTTTTTGTGTATAATAAACTCTCAAATGTAATTATACTTTAATTTTAATATAATATGATTTTTTAATATTGTAATTAATAAATTTAATGTAATTTATATGATTTTTAATATTGTAATTACTAATTATTGTATTTTTTTTAATTTATGTATACCATATGGCCTCGATTATCTAATAAATGAGACCATAGGTACACCCTATGGCCTCGGTTAAAAACCGAGGCCATAGGTCATTACCTATGGTCTCTCTCACTTAAGCCTCGGTTCTTATAACTGTGGCCATAGACCTACGAGCACGGTTAAAAACCAAGGCCATATACATGTGTTTGTAGTAGTGATACCTTTAAAATTGTCATCTACAATATTAACAGAATTAGTATTACTAACATTCCCCCTTAACAAAGACTCAACCAACATGATTTATGTTGAAACACTAGCTAAGGCTCAATATTCAACTTTTGTACTAGATCTTGAGATATTGGCTTGCTTTCTGGATGACTAATAGACAATATTAGCACCCAAATAGACAGCTAATCATGAAGTGGATATCCTATCATCTCATTCAGCATCATTAAAATCTTAGAGGAAATGAGACTTTGATGCTTGGAAATGAATGCCATATGAACAAGTACCTTTCAAATATCGTAATAAAATCTTCACAGCAAACAGTGAGGTTGAAGAGGTTTAGACATATATTGGTAAACTTTATTTACAACATAAGAAGAATCTGGTCTAATTATGGTAAGAAATTATAATGCTCTCACTACACTACAATAGTAAGTAACATTTTCAAACACATCTCCCTCATAAGTAGATAAGCTCTCTAATGTAGACATAGGTCAAGGACTAGCTTTGCAATCAAGCACATTTGTTTTAACTAATAATTTTATGGCATTTTTTTCTATGAAAGAAAGAAATTTCCATTTTATAGTTTTTTTGATCTCAATGTCAAGAAAATAATTCAATAACCCAAGATATTTAAGAGAGATTTTTTGGTGAAAAACCTAAACAAGATTGTGAACTTCATTGTCATCACTTTCAGTTAAGACGATGTCATTACATAAATTGGGAGATAAACTAAAGTGACTGATGTTATCTTAACATAGAGAGAACTCTCAGGTTTGTACTGCACAAATCTCATCTATATAAGGACAAGTCTAAGGTATCAAACCATGCCTTACGCACTTGTTTCAAACCATATATGACTTTGTGTAACTTGTAAACATATTGTGGACATGTATGATCTTCAAACTTCTTTGGTTACGTCATATAAACTTTCTCATTTAACTTTCCATTTAAAAATGCATTTTTGACATCAAGTTGATGTAAATTCCATTTTTGTGATAAGCTTAGTGTGAGGATAATCCTAACTGTAACCTGTTTTTCCATAGGACTAAATTTTTTAGTGAAATCAATCCTAACTTGATGTTTGTATCCAAGTGCCACTACTCTGGATTTTCTTTTGTCTAAAGTGCCATCTGCTATTTCTTTTACATGAAATATCCACTTGTTCGTAATGAAATTTCTATCTTTTGGGAGAGGTGCCAAAGTCCAAGTACCATGGTTTACAAGAGCATTAAACTCCAATGACATAGAATCCTTCCATAAAGGATCATGCAATGCTGCACTGGCAGACACATATTCCTTCACATTGTGTTTAACATGGAAGGAAGAGATGTAAAATAAGTTTTCAGCTTGAATATTCCATGTTTAACTCGAGTGAGTATGAGATAATGATTCGTTGATGAAGATGGATAAGATGTATCTTGAGGTAGTATAACTTGTTAAGAAGACATAGATGGTATGTCCTAAGTATAGATGATATCAAGTAGAAGAGGAGAAGAGTTTGGTTCAACTGAAGGTAAAGAAATTGGAGTAGTATCTATGGAAACAATATTGTGAGAAGAAGAACTAAGAAGTGTGACATTTGGATTGACCAAGGTATCTTTTGATGATAATGATGGTATTGTAGAAGGATTGTTTTTCAAAATTTTCACGACAAGTAAGAAGTTTGGAAAGAGTTTAAAGATGATCCAAAGGTGAAAGTTTAAGTTGGGAAAAAGAGAATTGTGTTTCAAAGAAAATGACATTTCTACTAAGATACATTATGCCTATACTAGAAAGGAATTTGTATCCCTTATGCCAAGGGCTATACCCTAGAAAGTACAAGCAACATCCATTAGTTAAAGCTTGTTATTGTTAAATGGTCTAATACATGGATATCAATGGCATCCAAAAACCTTTAAAAATGAGTAATCAAGTTTTCGTTTGAATAAAAATTGAATAGGAGACTGATTAGATATAACACTTGAAGACAACCTATTGATAAGATAAACACTAGAACAGAAAGCTTCATCCCAAAATTGAAATTGTAATGAAGCATGTACAAGCATTTCCATACCAAGATCAACTATGTGGTAATGTTTCCTTTCTACCAATCTATTCTATTCATGAAAATATGGGCATGAGGTATGATGTATAATACCAGTTGAATGCAAGTAAGAAGTTAGCCCTTGATATTATCCTCCCTAATCAGTTTGAAGAATTTTTATCTTACAACTAGTTTGAATCTCAACTTGAGCTTTGAACTAAACAAAAGCTTCATGAACAATTGCTTTGGTTTTCAAAAAAAATATATCCAAGTATATTTTGAGAGCTCATCAATAAAATTCATATAATAGGCATGACCATTGGAAGAAACCAAAGGGGATACCCATATATTAGAGTAAATGATATGTAGAGGTTATGTAGCATGTATCTCCTTTGAGTGAAAAACTAGTTGTGACTCTTACTAATTTGACATGCATTACACAATGTACTAGCATCACTTTTATTTTCACTATATGGTGTTTAAGTTTATAGTAAAGTTCTTTTAACAATAGGTAGAGAGGCATGTGCCAACTTTGGTGCCAAAGTGATAATGAAGACATTGATGCATCAAATACCACAACTAATGCAAATGTATGCAAAACAGGTGAAACAAATGTAGGAGTTATTTTTTGTACCCTTAAAATTTTCACAAGATCCAAATCAAACTTATAAAGTCCATCATCCAATATTACAATAATACCCCTATCTATAGATCATTTACACAACAAAAGTATGCATGAAACTCAAAATACACATTGTTATCTCGTGCAAATTGAAAAACACTCATGAGTTTCTTTGCTATGTGTGGAGCATTCAAAATTGTGTTCATAGCTAAAGTTTTATCATATGTTGTAAATTGATTGAAACCAATATGTTTTATGTCAAGACCCTTACCATTACCAATAACGAGTTTGTTTGTGCCATCATAAGGTTGAGAGCTAGCCAAATTATTTGGATCTAAAATCACATGATGGCTTGCTCATGAATCTAGAAACTAGTGAGGTTCTTGAAGGAATAGAGGAAACTGCATAGGAGGAGACTGTAAAGGTACATTTGAGACTAATAGCATAACTGATGGTACAAATTGTTGGGGTTGAAATGATAGATAATAAGGAAATAATTGTTGAATATTTTGTGAACTTGTGTATGCTTGGGAAGGAATTGGAAGAGTAACAAGATGAGTTGTATTTGTACACAAAAACCATAGGATGTGACCATTAGTGCCTGCATAGGAGAAGATTAAGAAGTTCTTTGTGATGTATTATTTCAAAATGTTAAGGAGGTACACCAATTTGTCAACAATTTGTTACACTTTGGCCAACTGGTATGTAGTTTCTGACAATCAAAACAAATTAGAGGATACAACATGTTCTAATTTTCCACATAATTGACATTGTGGCCTTCCATTTCTATATCCTCTTCCTCTTCTATAGTAACCTTTATTTGGATCATAACCATAATTTCCTTAAAACTGTTGCATATTTTGTTGTTGTGGATAATTCTATCCTTGTATACCAGATTGCCTAAATGTCTAGTTAAGTGACATTTGAGACATCTGGCTTACATTATTATCAAACACCTTTTATGCATTAGAAGGAACTCCTTGAGCACTATTTGTAATTATCATATTAATTGAAGATAAAGGTAAAATAAATAGAGTTTCTCTTCTCTTTGATATGCATTCATGTGATTGCAACAATGCCTTTGCATCATCTCTAGTAACAGTTTCATACATCATCCTCTTAATTAGGGTAGAGAAAACATTGTCATAATTCTCATCCAGCCCATTAATTACACTCATTAAATTTTCTTCTTCACCGATTCCACATCCAGCTCCTTCGAGCTTGCTTGTCAATAGTTTGATTCTCAACATATAATCATTAACAGTCAGATTTTCTTTCTTAAGATTGAAGTGTTTCAACTTGGATGTCTTTTGCATGAGACTTGGAAGCATAGGATTTCTCTAATTTCATCCAAGCTTCTTTGGCTGTATCGAAGCTAGAGATTTTTCTTAAACTTCATCTGTCATGTAAGCCATAGGCAAACGTTCAAATTTTTTTGTTTCTCTACTGTCAGCTCCATCAATTTGAGTTTGGTTTCCGGGTTCATCAAGAACATAGGATTCAAGCTCTAATTCAATATTTTCAAAACCTGGTGTTTCTAGATTGTATAGTTCTTGTTGTCTAATTTTATTGAGACAAGTATGTTGTGAAAAGTGAAAATATCTTGATCAGTTTGATTTGAGTTCTTTCCATTTTGTTCATGATTTGCTACCATATCTTCATATGGTGAATCATCCATCGATTAAAGTGTTCACTTAGCTCACTGAGCTACTGTTTTGAAGCCATGTAAATTTTTAAATCTAGATGAACATACTTCAATTGCAGATAAAGTTGCCATGATCATATTTTAGCAAGAACTTCAACAAGAGAAAAGTGAAAAAAAATAAAAACAGAAACAAGAGAGGAAGAATAAGATTACAATGTGTATGAAGAAGATAAAAACACTGTTGTAATATTGGATGATAGGAAAGAAAATTATGATTACATATATGTATTATATTTATATTTATAGTTGAAAATGTAAACTATAAATTTGAGCACCAACTTTTCTAATAACAGAATTCAGTTACAATATTCTCTCTTTTGCTTGATTAATGACATGTCACTCTTCCATGCACTACCTTATAACTGCCTTTGCATGTATCATGAGAATACAAGTTTGGAAATTATCACATACCTCACCTTCACAACTTAAATACTTTTAAATGGTATTAACTATTTAATAATTTTTAACTTAATAAATAATAATAATAATTCAATTTAATTTGATAACATTTAATAAAATAATTTTTAGAACAATTTTTTGATAGGTATTGACAACTGCGTATATTTCTTTTTCTTTAGAATAATTTTTTTAAAAATAATGATCAAATATATCATTATTATGTAAAATTATTTTTAAATTATAATTTTAAAATAGTTTTTGAAAATGGTTTTTAAATGATGCGACCAAATAGAACCTTATATTTTTGAATGAAAAATATAATTAGTACATTTAAGAGCTCAAAGGAAGATTAATTTGGCTCATATTTGTTACCTGGCTTGCTCAAACTCTTGCTCCAGTTGCATCGATCAGCTTCAGACGACTTGATTCTAAGTGTTGAACATATATAAGCCTCCAAAACTAGCTTTTTATCAAATTAATTTGAGTAGTCACAGATACAATCTTCAAAAATTCCCATGACTACTCTCATTGGTCCTCAAGTGCCTTTTTTTTACTATCATAAGCACTTTTACAGGATCCCATAAACAGAAACAAACACACCATTCATATAAAACTACTATGATCACTTAAAAATGGTAAACATGAGTAGAATAAGTACATAATTAATAAAAGGTCCATAGACATAGAAGGATAAAATAAGAAGAGGTGAGTATTGAATCAGAGTAGGAAAAGGAAAACTGATCAAGCAATTATAAACAATCATTCAAGTAACTACAGATATAATGAGAGTCGTAGCTTCTTCTAATGGCTCTCTGAGATCCATCAATTCTCGTTTTCTATCCACACCACATCCAACTGTTATTGTTCATGTGTCATAGTGATAGGTGCATATACGCTAAACCGCACACGTACTGTACGGGTGGGCACATAAGCGGCAACGAGCAGAGTAGGGTTGATGTTCTTTGAAGGAGGGGGACCATGCACTCTCATCACGAGGAGGATCAATAAGCGATTAGAGTAGTACCTACACCTCACTGAGCGCCTCTTTGCCCCGAAACGGCCCGAATAGATTCTGTTATTCCATGCCTTTCTCTTTCTATTATTTTGGTTAATTTCTCTTGTCTCTCTCTTGCTCTTGTAAGACTATAAGATAGTCGAGAAACTGAGAAATGGATATATATGAAATTAAGTTAATTTCCCTTATTCTCGTTTCCCTCTTCTCTCTCAAATTATTCTTATCAATGGTATCAAAGCCATAGATACCAAGGGAAAATCCAATGCTGAATTTTGTAGTGAGATAATGCAAACCCTTGCTCGGTATGAGATTGGGTTCGACCAGGTAGACACCACCTTACAAGCCATGCTCACTGAATTACAAGTATTACGCTCCTCTCGCACCCTTCCTGAGGTTAATCCTTTCGCCAGAGAAGAAAACCCTTACCCTCATACCTCTTGAAATCCCTTTGAAAACTCTCGCTCTCACCTGAAGCTTTCGTTTCCAACATTTGCTGGGGAAGACCCCACTGGATGGATATACAAGGTTGAGTAGTACTTTGAATACACAAAAGCTACATTAGAACGAGTCCAGTTGGCTTCGTTCCACCTCGAGGGAATTGCCTTGCAATAGCATTGATGGTTCACCAAATTTCAAGGCCTTCTCACCTGGGAGGAGTTCGTTAAAGCTATACAACTAAGGTTTGGACCCATAGATTATGAGGACCCTTCAGAAGCACTATCTAGGCTGAAGTACACCTCAAGCATAGCTGCTTACCAAGAAGCATTTGAGAAACTATCTCAAAGGGTGGATTGCTTGCTCGAGGAATTCCTAATATGTTGTTTTATCGCAGGACTAAAGATTATATCCAAATTGATGTCAAAATCAAACAACCTCGAACCCTAGCTAATGCTATAGGGGTGGCAAGATTGATCGAAGAGAAGAGTTTACTCCATAGGAAAACAACGCAATATCAATGTTACCAAACAACTTCAGTGATAGCAAAAACCTCACTGAATCCCAACGTTGGTGTACTAGGACCACCACCTCAACAATGACCAAATTTAGCACTAGCTGATTAACCAACTACTTTCCATAGAATCACTAACCAGGAAGCACGTGAACGCCGAGACAAAGGGCTATGCTACTACTATGATGAAAAATTTGTGGCTGGTCATCGATGTGTGCGGCCTCAGTTGTTTATGATAGAAGAGTCCCACACAAACCACACAAACCAGCTGGAAGAATTTTAGTTGGAAACAGAATTTTTCAAAATATTACCTGAGATATCACTTCATGCAATTACAGGAGTTGAACATCCACAAATTATGTGTATCATGGGACAGATGAAAGATAAGAAGGTACTAGTGTTGATTGATGAGGGAAGTACTCATAACTTCATTGACCAAACCCTAACCTCCCAATTGGAAAAAACCATAACCAAGGAAAAGAAATTATAGGTAATAGTGGCTAATCGAGAGGAGATAGAATGTGTTGGTCAATGCTGCAACCTTAACCTTACCATCCAAGGTTTTCAAATCATAACAAACTTTTATTTCCTTCCAGTTGCAGCTTGTCAATTGGTTCTAGGAGTTCAATGGCTAGAAACCTTGGGCTTGGTGGAGATGGACTATAAGAGACTTACCATCAGCTTCAAGGTGAAAGGAGTTATTCACAAATTTCAAGGATTAGAACGCACCAACATTGTAGCCCTAACCCGCAAAGAGGTCAACAAATTGCTAGGAACCCTATTATTCGTCCAAATAACTCTCAATGGCAACTCTAGTACACAAACCAAAACTCATCCCCCAGATGTACAGAAACTATTGGCTGTATTTCCTTATATATTCGAACATTCATCCAGCTTACCACCTAAAAGATCACATGATCACCACATACCCTTATAGCCAGGCTCAGGACCAATAAACATGTGCCCTTATCGTTACCCTTAGAAGGATGAAATAGAGAGAATGATGCAAGAACTCTTACAATCACGCTTGATCAAACCTAGTAATAGCCCATTCTCATCACCTGTTTTGTTGGTTAAAAAGACAGACGGAACCTGGAGATTTTGTGCTTACTATAGATCCTTGAATGTCATCGCTATTAAAGATAAGTATCCCATACCTGTTATAGATGAGTTATTGGATGTGTTACATAGGACCAAGGTATATTCCAAGCTAGACTTACGATCAAGATATCACCAAATAAGGGTTTGTGAGGATGATGCTGCAAAAACTACTTTTAGAACACATAAAGGGAACTATGAGTTCCTTGTGATGCCATTTGGCCGTACCAATGCTCCAACCACCTTCCAAAGCCAAATGAATGACCTATTTTGGCCTTATCTCAGGAAATTTATATTAGTTTTCTTTGATGACATTTTAGTGTACTCTCGAAATTGGGAAGATCACATCTTACACTTGCAGATTGTTCTACAAATACTTGCAACTAATAATTTGTACGCTAAACCTTCCAAGTGTCACTTTGGGGTCTTACAGGTAGAATATCTGGACCACCTGATCTTTGAGCAAGGGGTCTCAGTTGACCCCATAAAAATTTGTGTAGTGATGGAATGGCTAACACTAAAAATAGCCAAGGGAGTCAGAGGATTTCTTGGGTTAACAGGCTACTATAGAAAGTTCATCAAACAATTTGGTGGAATGGTAGCACCACTAATGTGCCTATTGGGAAAATAAGGGTTCCAATGGAACGAGGCTGTAGCTAGAACCTTCCAACAATTAAAGGAAGCATTGATTGCCCCTCCCATTATGAAGTTACCAGATTTTACTCAATGTTTTGTCATCGAGTGTGTTGCAAGTGGCATAGGCCTTGGGGCAGTTTTAACACAAGAGAATCGCTCATTGGCTTACTTCAGTGCTGCTCTCAAAGGATCAACCTTAGCTCTGTCCACTTACGAGAAAGAAATGCTAGCAGTAGTTAAAGCTATCCGGCTATAGAGACCCTATTTGTTGGGAAGACCATTCACTATACGCATGGATCAAAAGACCTTGAAGTATCTCTTGGAACAAAGGATCACCACACTAGTCCAGGCACGCTGGTTACCTAAGCTACTCGGTTATGACTATGAGATCGAATATGAAAAGGGGTCAGAAAACCAAGAAGTAGATTCCTTGTCCCGAGTATTAGAATTTCAACTTCTTTCCATTTCGCAACCTCAAGCTGCCTAATGGCCCATACTCCAAAAAGAAGTTCAACAAGATCCCTTTTATGAGAAACTTCACAACATAATCACCTCAGTTGATATACATAACTTATACCAAAGGGATGGAGTATGGTTTAGAATAAATAAAGTGTACTTAAATCCCAAATCACCCTTAGTTCCCCAGATACTAGCTGACTGTCATTCATCACCCGTAGGGGGACACTTTGGTTTCCACAAGACACTCGCACGTATTAAATAGAATTTCAGTTGGTCTAATATGGAGAAAGAAGTAAAGGAGTTCTTACGCTCATATGATGTATGCCAGAGGTGCAAGAATGATTGCATGCAACCAGCAGGGCTGCTACAACCCCTACCAATTCCTAACAAAAGTTAGACTGAAATTTCAATGGATTTCATTGAAGGTTTACCTCCCTTAAAAGGAAACACCATTATTATGGTAGTGGTAGATCGCTTGACGAAGTATGCTCATTTTATTGCCCTAAGGCATCCATTCACTGCACTAACAGTTGCCAAGGCATTTGTGGCCAATGTGGTGTGGTTGCATGGCTTCCCTACATCCATAGTAAGTGATAGAGGTAAGATATTCATCAGTTCTTTTTGGAGAACCTTATTCCAACTATAAGGTACCAAACTTTGCATGAGTTTGAGTTACCATCCTCAAACAGATGGTCAAACGGAGGTGGTTAACCATATCTTAGAACAGTATCTGCATTGCTTCATAAGAGATCAACCAAGACACTGGATAGAATGGATACCTTGGGTAGAATTCAGTTACAATACCTCAATTCACTCTTCAACTAAGATGTCTCCATTTGAAGCAGTCTATGGAGCTCCACCACCACGTCTATTGGCTTATATTCCTAGAACTTCCAACGTTCAGTTAGTGGATGAGAATCTGCGAGACCGAGATCAAATGTTGTGTGATCTGTGCCAGAATCTCTTACAAGCACAAAATAGAATGAAATGGCAAGCTGATCAGCATTGACGGAAGGTGAATTTTGAGGTAGGGGATTATGTGTACCTCTGTCTGTAGCCATATTGACAAACCTCAGTGGTTTTTCGAGCTTCCATGAAACTAGCCCCACGTTACTATGGTCCTTATCAGATAACAGCTTGAATGGGAGTTGTGACCTACAAGCTCGCCCTTCTTGCTAGTTCTCAGGTTCACAACGTCTTCCATGTTAACCGGCTCAAAAAGCAACTTGGACCCCACACATCAACCTTCACCCAATTGCCTCCTCTCTCAGATAATTCTACAGTTATTCCCTAACTAGAAACTATTTTGGAGCGCAGGGTGATCCAAAAGGGAAAGTATCGACCAAAATAAAAAATCCTCATAAAGTAGGTGGGGGCACCTACCGAGGATGCCACTTAGGAGAACGAATGGCAGTTCTCTAAAACCTACCCTGTGTTTATCCTTGCGGACAATGATTCTCAAGTAGGGGGGAGTTGATAGGTGCATATACGCTAAACTGCGCGTGCACTGTACGGGGGTACATAAGTGGCAACGAGCAGAGTAGGGTTGATGTTCGTTGAAGGAGGGGTACCATCCACTCTCATCACAAGGAGGATCAATAAGCAGTTAAAGTAGTACCTCCACCTCACTGAGCTCCTCTCTCCCATGAAACGACCCGAGCAGATTTTGTTATTCCATGTCTTTCTCTTTCTGTTATTTTAGTTAATTTCTCTTGTCTCTCTCTTGCTCTTGTAAGGTTATACGATAGTTGAGAAATTGAGGAATGGATATATATAAAATTAAGCCAATTGCCCTTATTCTCGTTTCCCTCTTCTCTCTCAAATTATTCTTATCACATAGTTCACCTCCTTTAGTGCCAGACAAAGTGCTATATTTCGTGGTGTTTACCTTCCCTAAACCACTACCTCTTTTCAACAGATGATTGACACCTCGACCCTCTTGATGACTTAAAATTTTACCCATCTCATAGGGATGTTGGAGCTTGCTCACGTCGAGCTCCCTCCAATGATGAGGATGAGGGTGAAGGTGGTGAAAAGTGTTGATTTTATTGTATTTTCTTGTTCTTTGTTTATTTATGTTGTGTTATGTTTTTTGTTTGCTTGCATTCCGCATTATTAATTTATTGCTTTAATCTTATGAGTGTTAAGATTATGACATGTTGTACGGTTTCTCTCTCAATATAGTTATGATTTTATAATTAACTATATTTTATATTTATCATTATTAATTGTAATTAATAAATAAGTTGTTAAGCCACCCGAGACAATATTAGACTTCAATTTTAGTTAATATTTTTTTCTAAAATAAATTATTAGTTTTTAATTCACATATAAATAATTTTTTTCGTTATTTTTAATAAAATTTAAAGATAATTTATTAAAAAATTATACTTGAGATCATTTTAGTTTCATAAATTAGATATATTTGTATCTTTATTTGAAATTGATATTCTTAGCAACGTTCTTGCTAGTTAAATTTATTTTAATTCAACTTATGTTTTTCAATAAGAAAACAAAAAAAAATAAAATTGGTAAGAAATTACTAAAGGGTCTAAAATGTTGCATTAATGTGATTAAAACGTATTAATTTTAAGAAGTATGATTAATGCATTTAATTTGTGAAAGTAAAATCATCAAATTATCATTCTACTCATTCATTAGGTAAGAAACAATTGTAATTTATTTTTTATAATAATTAAAGATTAAAAGGCAACTATTTTTATTTTACAACAAAATTAATTTTATAATACACGATAATTACTACATTTTTATTTTATTGATTCAGTTACTCTTTTATTATTTGTTTAAATGAATCAAACATAATATTTTTAAAAATATATTCATAAATAAAACTTAAACTCTAGAACTTTAGATGTTTAAATGAATTCTATATGGTTGAATTATAACTCGTTTTCTATAATTTATGGATTTTATATTTAATATTTTATACATTAAAATATGTAGAATCTAATTCTGTCTAATATTTTTTCTATCTATATCATTATTTGTAACAATAATAATTTAAATTAAATTTAAATTATAATAATATAATAGCTATTAAAAAATCTAATTAATAAATTCAAAAGTTAATTATATATTCATCTTACATCAAAACATATATTTATTATTTATATTTATTTTCTAAATATTTTATTATTTGTAAAATTTTGATATTATTATTTTTTATATCCTATCTCTCTTAAGAAAATATTACTAGATTCTTAGTAGATATCCTTAAGGTTGTATTTAGTTACAATAAAATAACGAGAATAATTCAAAATATTTTTATGTTTAGTTCGTAAATACGACATAAAGTACCTGTGTAGTAACATAAGTACTCATTCTTTCAATATTTTCAAAAATTATGTTATAATATTCTATTTTCTTGTATATTTATATAATAATTTAATAATTTATTATTATTTTTTATTTAAAATTAAAAAAAATTTACATAATAATTTTACTTTTTATATATTTTACTTTAATATTAATTATTATATTATTTTTATTATGAGAAGAAATATATTAATAATAATACTATTTTCATTGTGTTTAAATTCTATTATTATTTATATTCATATTATATTTTTATTCTATAAACTAAACATTATTTTAGTATCAATGACATCATCACAAACCCTGTTTTGATATTTTTTTAATTTAATTTTTTTTAAGAAAAGTTTTTTTATATTAACTTGATATAAAATATTGATTAAAATGATGCATTTTAATTAATTAAATAGTTAGAATTATTTTTATAATATAAATAAATTCTAACATCTTAGAATTATAATTTTAAATTGAAATGAATACAAATAAGTTATTTTTTTTTAATCTTCAATTGGAGGTCCCAGATGGGTGAAATTAACCCATTTTTTTTAAAAAGGGTATTAAATTTTCTTTTTTATTAAATAAATAAAAATTATATACGTAAAATTTGAATTTGAATTTAAGAGGATAGTAACGGGGAGTCATATCACTACAATTAACTGCTTTAAAACATAAACAAATAGTGAAATTATGTACCACTTTGAGATTTTATTAGTTACTTAATAAAATTAAACTAACAGTTACATAATTAATTAAAAATGCAACTTACAATTAAATAGAAAAAACAAATAATTTATAAACTAATGAAAAGCAAAGGAAAATGCAAAGCAGGTTTCCTCCTTTCTGAGTCACATGATGGCTCTCAAATTTTCGACTTTGTCAAAATAAGACACTTGCGAAAAAATTGTGATATTTAGACTATATTAATTATTATTATTATTATTATTATTATTATTATTATTATTTATTAATAATAATATTTTTGATTTATTAATAATAGAAAAAAATAAATTTTTAATAACACAGAATTTTTATTTGATAAAAAAATAAAAATATTATTCTTCAAAATTCGTAATAAGGAAAATAATACATATTCTGTCCATATAATTGAAAAATCCTAGACTTGTTATTGGATCTTTAATATATTACATATGATATTTTTATTAAAATTTTAAATTTTTAATATGTTTTATGTCAAAAAAATTATTTATTTAATATATATATATTAAAATATTACAAAAAAAAGAACGAATGAATAATAATTTTTACTGAATTTAATTTTATTATTAATTAATTTTAATATACATTAATATAATTTTAAAGATAAATATTTAATACTTTTTATCGACTAAAAATCTCTTGTTAACTCATTTAGTCAAAATAATAATAATAATAAAATTAAGATCATGGAAAAAAATTTATTTTATGTACACCACCAAAATATATTTTTCTTCTTTTTACAATTTACCTCACTAAAATAAATTTAAAAGTTAATTTACGTGATAATATTTTTTAAATAGGGCGAAGAGTTTGAGTTTCTTCATTTTGAAAAAAGCTTTATTATTACAATCTTAATTAATTATATATTTTTTTTCTAAAATTAATATATTTAAGTTCTTAAAAGATATAAGAGACGAGAAAGTAATAAATAACTTCTTCTAAAAATATAATAGATTTATCTTTTTTATATATATTTTTATCAAGTAATAAATATTAAATTTACTCTAAATCTCTTATAAGAGGCAAGTCATATTTTTGAATACTATTCAGATACTATTATTATTGTTATAAATTTTAAATATATAAATTTTTTAATTTTTTTATTTTTAAAGGAAGAAAACACTAATACAATGACAATATAATTTTTTTCCTAACAATTTAATACTTTAGTGTTTTTTTTAAATAAAAACATTGTTATGAAAATAACAAATGAATACTCTTAAAATTTGTAACCATATAAATAGTATAAATTTATGACTAATTTAAATATTTTTATTATTAATAAAATTTGGTACATTATTTCACATTTAAATTAAAATACGATTATTTAAATTCGTTCAATATTGAATGTTATCAAATTAAACTTGTTTAATATTATTAAGATATTATTTTTATTGTTATAAGTTATAAAAATATTATTTTTGTAATTTTCAAATATTATTAGTAAAAGAACAAAAATAACATCTATAAAAATTATAACTACAAAAAGTACATGTTTATGATATTTTTACTACTAATTCAAATGTTTTTACTATTAAAAAAAATCTATAACCGTTCAAATTAAATTATAATTATTTAAATTTTTTAAATATTAAATATTATTTCATTAAATCTGTTTAATATTATTAAAATGATATATTTATTATTATAAATCATAAAAATGTTATTTCCTCTCATTTCTCAGTATCATTTTAACATGAAGAAAAGTTGTTCCGAAAATATTATCTAAACTTCTATTATAACAGTTAAAAAGTAACCGTGGTAATGCTATTAAAAAAATAATAATAATTAATATAAGAGAGAGTTCAAAATAGAAATTCGATGTCTTATCTTCTGTTCTACTTTCTCTCGTAACTATTCAAACTTCTAGTTATTTAAAACTCATTAACCTTGGTCATTTTTATTTATCTTCCCTTTCTGTTTTTTTTTAGTCTCTTTTTTTGTCTTTCTCTCCTATTAAATTTCTTTCTTTTTTCTACCAGAGATTCTAGTTGAGGCTATTACATTGATTTCCTCTTTTGTTATTCTTTTCCAATATAAGTAGTTTAGTTTTCCTTTGCTTTGGATGGTGAAGTTGTTCTCTTGTATTCCATTTTTAGTTATGTGTCTTTTCTAGCTCCATTTCTTTTATGAGATTCCCATTGGGTGTTTGTTCTTAGTAATTTTGTTGGGTTCGTTTCTTTATTATAATATTTCTGGTTTCGCAGGTGCATGTTCATGAGTTTATCTGATCTGGATTGGATCACTAGGGTCTTTTGTTCGTTTTCTACTTGCTGAGAAGGTGGGGTTGAGTGCTTGAGTCTATTTTGATGCAATCTTGGTCTGCTTTGGAGATCACGGAAGAAGCTAATAAAGGAAAAAAGGCGAAAAAGGTGAGGTTCCTTGCTTATTGGATCCTTGTGTTGGTTCCACTAATGATACTTTTCTTGTGCTTCTAATATTGGTTTCATCTGTCTCTTTTTCTGTTATATTGTGCCTTCTGGCTTTAACTTGAATTGGGTTTGTTTTGTATCATGGAAATATTACAAGAAATGTCTCAATTTCGAAACAAAATTTGAAGTGGTTTTGTTTCATTTTTGGATGTACTTCTTCTAATTAACAATTTGTCATAGCCTTTGGTTCTACTACCCAGTGCTTTTGAATTCTAATAATAATTTGGGACATTTAGCTTGTGTTATATCTGATCTGTGTTCTAGTGTTAGAAGATTGGACTTGATTTTCTTGGGGCCAGTAGAATTTGGTTGGTGCATTTACTCTTGAGGCAATGGCTGGAATTGATGTCTCCAAGTATGCTCATAGTCCTGTGCATCGGGCCATAGCTTTGAGGGATCATGCCAGTCTCAGAAGGATTCTTGCTGGTCTTCCACGGCTTTGTAACCCGGCTGAAATTCATACTGAAGCGGCTTCATTGGCTGAGGAAGAGAAGGCTGAAGCTATATCAGTTTTGATTGATTGCCGTGATGTCCCAAACCGTGATACCCCTCTTCACTTGGCTGTAAAATTGGGGGACCAGACAGCCACTGAGATGCTTATGGTTGCTGGGGCAGATTGGAGTTTGCAGAATGAACAAGGATGGAGTGCACTGCAGGAAGCCATTTGCAATAAAGAAGAAGCGATTGCCATGACTATAGTTAGACATTACCAGGCGCTGGCCTGGGCAAAATGGTGTAGAAGGTTGCCTCGTTTAGTGGCGACCATGAGAAGGATGAGAGACTTTTACATGGAAATTACGTTTCATTTTGAGAGTTCTGTGATTCCTTTCATTTCTAGGATTGCCCCATCTGATACTTATAAGATTTGGAAGAGGGGTGCAAATTTGAGAGCAGATATGACTTTGGCGGGTTTTGATGGATTTAGGATTCAGCGTTCAGATCAGAGTATTGTTTTCCTTGGTGATGGTTCAGAGGATGGTAAAGCTCTTCCTGGATCCCTCTGCATGATTTCACATAAGGAAAAAGAGGTTATGAATACTTTAGATGGGGCTGGTTCATCAGCTACTGAAGAGGAGATTAGACGAGAAGTAGCTGCAATGTCTCGGACAAACATATTTAGGCCTGGGATTGATGTGACTCAGGCAGTTCTTTTTCCTCAGTTGACTTGGAGACGGCAAGAAAAAACAGAAATGATTGGTCAGTGGAATGCTAAAGTATATGATATGCATAATGTGGTTGTGAGCATCAAATCTAGGGGAGCCCCAGGAGCCATGACAGATGATGAGTTCATTTCATCTTACAATGAAAATGAAGAAGAAAGTGAGGAGCTTGATGAAATTTTGAATGAGGAAGAGAAGAGGCAACTTGAAGTTGCACTTAAATTGGATTCATCAGAATCAACCAGTCAGATTGGTGATGGGATTATTGGACATCGTCACAGTTGCTATGAGCCAAGGGAAATTTTTATTGAAGATGGTAATGGTTATAGAAACAAGCCTGAGAAAAAAGGATGGTTTGGTGGAAGGAGGAAAAGGGATGCTAAAAATGAAGGACAGAAGAAAATCACTCCTCCTAGAAATTCTTTTTGTGTGGATGAGAAGGTGAGCAATCTGCTTGGGGATTCTCCATCTAGAAATCAGATCAAACCAGGAAGGCATTCCATGGAAATTGTTGGAAGAGGGGATGAGCACTGGAGAGAAAGGGATAACAAAGCATCTTCATCTACAAGTACAAATAATAGAAATCGCCACAAGGATGGAAGCCGGGAAAATGAGTATAAGAGAGGGTTGAGGCCTATCCTTTGGCTTTCCCCAAACTTTCCTCTACAGACTGATGAACTGTTGCCATTGCTTGATATTCTAGCAAACAAGGTTAAGGCAATCCGTCGATTGAGGGAACTTCTTACAACAAAACTTCCAATGGGAACCTTCCCCGTCAAGGTATGTTTATAACTTTATTTTCTAGTTTTTTCTGACCTTTAATTCTTTAAGTTTCAATAACTTTTTATCTTAGTAAAGAAAAGTATTTGAACATTACTATTTCTCTGCTTTTTATTATATAATCTCTCTTGCTTTATGGTTTTATGTTTATATGCAGCTTTCTATTTTTTAATCTTTAAATTATTTTTCTATCTAATTAAAACATGTTACTGTTATTTTAGTACTATCAGGGCTGTAATGTTTCAATCTTTTACTGTTGTGTATCTATCATCTGTCCATTTTATTCACTGTGTTTGAAGATTCTTTATTTGGATGTGATTGGTTCTTGATGGGGTAGGAGACCGGAGTAGGAGTTATGCATTAGGGAATTACTCTGTATTGAGGTCTGCTCTAGAGAAAACGCTTGATTTTAAATGGTGGGCTAGAAGACGGTTCACTTGGTTCATCAAAAGTCGTTTAAAGACTTTGCAATCTTAGTGGCTGATATAGAACCTGACTTTTATAGCTAGTTTTGACTAGTTGACTTTGGATGTCTTAAAGTAATTGATGGCATAGTTGCAACTTTGGGTCTATCTTATTAATAGTCTAGTTTCTTTGTTAGTATTTGGGTTTAAATTATGGTTTACACGATTTAGGGAATTCAATTCAGTTTATGTTTGAAGGTATATACAGTGGAAATTATACTTTTTTCCTGGTCCATATCTTATTGACTAAATGCAATTTCCTCATTTTATGATATTGAGTAAGTTTGAGAAGAGATTCTTGCATATAACGAGAGCATTGACATATGGTAAAACATATTCATCTCAACCCTCATTTTTATAAAAATGAGAAAAAGTGTAAGAAGTGAGATGGAATCAATGATTATTACCAATTAAAAGAGCATACATGTGGTATATAAGATTTTGATATCTTTCTCGTAAATTATTATTGTCCTTGATTGGCCATAGGTTATGGTATTAAATATGTATGAGATCGGATCCTAATCTTGAAGGAATAGTCGAGTTTTGAAGTTGGCAAAGATTGCCAGTTCCGATAATGTTGGAACCATTGTTTAAGAATTGACCTCCCAGCCCTTCCCTATTCTATGAAATGCTTAGTTATTGTCAGCCTTGATGACACGATGTTTTACCTTTGGTCGAAGAAGTATGAGATAACTATTTAGTTAAATTCTTATTGCTTATAGCTCCCACCAATATTGGTTTCTCTTACTGAATGACTTGGATACTGGAAGAAAGTGCAGTTCAAATACAACTTGAAGGATGCCGAAATTATTTAAGCTGATTTACACGATTTATGCTTCAGTAGATATTAAAAGATTGATATTAGTATCCAAGTGTGTCGTATGGATCGGGGCATCTACATTGGAGATTCTTTGACGGTAGATATCATCAACTGTTGCTCAAGTTTCTCAATCAATTCTGTTAATGTCTTTTGCATATTCATTTTATTGCTTCAGTGTTTTATGTCCATTTAGTATCATTGGATAGAGATGAAACTTGTACTAACCCTGCCTCTTTTCCTGGATGATTCTAGTTTCCTCTTCCTCAAGGCTTTTGACATACTCAAGTAGTTAATAACACTGCATTAAGGCTTTGTTTTCTAACACTATGTTCCTGCTTCGTTAAGGCTTTTGACGTATTTATGTAGTTACTGTCTTTTACTTGTAACCATTTTTTCTGAAAATGATCTATATATTCTGTTTAGGTTGCCATCCCGGTGATTCCTACCATCAAAGTAATTGTCACCTTTAGTAAGTTTGAAGAATTACCACCAGTAGATGCATTCACAACACCATCTTCAAGTCCTTCTTGTGCAGGTAGAGAAAACCGAGAGGAGAACCAATCCTCTAGTTCATCTTGGTTTGAGTGGATAAAAGTTCCTTACCTTCGCTCTACCTCTTCAAATTCTGCTTCTAGTAGTAAGATAAAAAATATGCAAGACCCATTTGCAATACCCCCAGACTACACTTGGGTAACAGCAGAAGCCAAAAAAAGAAGAATGCAGGAGAAGAGCAGATCAAAGAAAGCGAGAAGTCAGAATCCTTGATTTTCGGGTTGAAAGTTCAGGTATGAAATGTGATAAGTGATTTAGCTCAGTTAAATGCTGCAGAATACCAAATAGGAAAACAATGTTTCGTCAATCCATTAATTTCTAATACTGACAAGGATTGGAAAAACAAAAACAAACAAAATGAGGGGGCAAAAACAAGAAATGTTCCCTTTTGTCAAGGGAAATTGTACTGATTCATTGTGGGGGTGGGAAAGAAGAAGGGGGGAAAATATAGTGATTCTTGCAACAATTGCTTCACATTTGGTTGAATTTTATTTGTAACCTTCTATTCTTTCGTTCAAATTATAAGTTCGAATCATATAAATGTATCATTTCATGTTAAAAGAAAAAAGATTCATATAACTGTTTATATGCATTGATAGTGTTTATAAAATTTCTTTAAAATCAAAAACGTTTTTGTCTTAATTTATATATGAATTAAGTTTTTTGTTTCCAAATTTAAGGGTCTGTTTTCGTTATTTTCTTTTTCGTTTCTAAATTGATTCTTCCGTTTCTTAAAATTTTACTTATGTTTTTGTTTTTCATGGATATATATATCCGTTCAGTGAAGAAGAAAAAAAAATGGAGAGAAAAAAAAAGAAAGAGAAGAAAGAGAAAAAAGGAAAAAGAAGAGATACAGTACAGAAAAGAAAGGAAAAAAAATGTTTTTTTTGTATTTTATATTTAGATTTAGTTTCTTTCCATAAATGAAAGTTATTAAAATAATAAAATGTGTTATAAATTTATTAATATTTAATTGTTATATCTTGAAAGATAAGTTTTCGTCGTTTTCTAACACGCACGGTAAATAAAAATATTATCTTAAAAATACTGTGTGATACATAATACACAAAACTCGATTATTTATTTTATTTATATATTTGTATATATATATATATATATTTGTATATTTTTTAATTTTAATAAAATAATTTTATTTTTTAACTTTTTTATTCATATATTATTTACTAATGATAATTATTTCTTTCCAATTTTGGACAAATTTGTCAGAACTGTTACTTGTTTTTTCTTTTTTAAATTAAAACTTTTAATTTATTTTGATTTTGTTATTCTAACACTGCATTTTTCGAAATACAGATTTTGAGTTTAAACTGATATCTGTTTCTGCACGGTATTATATGATTTTAATTATTAGGATTTTGTTCTTTTTACTTGTTTCAGGAACTTCCTTCTTATTATTTTAATATTTTTGGGTATTAATTTAATTTTTTATCCTTAAGTGCTTTCTGTCTTTATT
This sequence comes from Hippophae gyantsensis, assembly GCA_030763125.1. Lineage (NCBI taxonomy): Eukaryota > Viridiplantae > Streptophyta > Magnoliopsida > Rosales > Elaeagnaceae > Hippophae > Hippophae gyantsensis. The sequence goes on along the minus strand of CM061033.1, from coordinate 22,430,508 downwards.
TCGTTACTATCTACTCTAACACTTCTTATTGGAACTTTGCGTCTACTGTTTTTTAACCCTTTATAATCAATACTGTATCATTGTAATTCTTCTTATTTTGTTTATATTGTTTAAATCTGTTTAGTTTCTTATTTATTAATTCCTTTTGTACTTGTTACATGACTAATAATTTGTTATCGATAACGTTTTCACTTGTTTTTATTTTATTTTAAATTTTAATTATTTTAATATAGTCCTTGTTTTTTTTTATGATGTACTAACTTTATTACTTTTCCGGCGTGCATTTTCTGTGAACTGTGCAATTAATATATTGTTACGAAGTAGAGTTTTTAATATTAGTTATGTTCATTTTTCCTTTTTACTTTGTGTGTTATTAATCTTAATTAGTTTTACAACAAATGTTTATATGTCCCTTTATGCTTTTATATAGCAAATGTTTTAAAGTTGTATGTTTTTAATGCTACTTATTACAATAAGTAGTTTTTGTTTCTTCGTTGAATAACTTCATAAATATTTTATACATAATTTATGTGATTATAAGACTTTATTTTTAATTATGTATTTTTCAAAAAAGAAAACAAAAATGATTTTTGAAATGATCATTTCATTATCACGAACTAAAAACCTAATTGTGAATGTTACTGACTCTATTATAGATGATTCTATTATGAACCAAATAATAAAACATTACGTGGCCCACAAGATAACCTCAATGCTAACTTTTTTTATTCCTATGAATCATGTTGTGGCAAAGAAACTAGAGAAATTTAATAGTTTGAACTTCAAAAGATGAAAGAGTAAGATGATATTCTATCTCACTACCTTGAATTTGACAAAGTTTTTGACTAAATAAGCTCCGAATCAACCTAAGGGTGAATAAGGATTTCAATCTACTAGTGTTATTGAAGCATGGAAGCATTCTAATTATCTATATCGAAATTATGTTCTCAATAATCTAACTAATTCTATATACAATGAGTATAATAAGGAGAAGACGACTAAAAACTTGTGTGAATTATTAGACCGAAAGTATGAAATTGAAAATGTTAGGGTCAAGAAAATTTTTGTTGGTCACTTTCCTAATTATAAGATGGTGGACTCTAAATCTATATGCAGTCAAGTACGTGAAATCCAAGATATCATAACATAGATGTATGACAAACGGATGGTACTTAGTGAAACCTTCCAAGTTGTAGCTATTATTGAAAAGTTGCCCACTTCATGCATAAAGTTATGATGCAAATAGAAAGTTGCAATCTGCAACTAATTACTAAAACTAATTTCCCTTTTTTATTTTATATTATAACTGAATAACAATACACATGGTGGCAGCATATGTATGAGTGATGGGTGAGGCACATGAGAATTAGTTAGGCATGGTAAGTGCGCGTGAGTGTATGGAAACAGTTAGGCTCGAGGCTTATAAAATTCATGCATGACCATAGTTAAAGATCACTCTGATTTTACCTAATTCTCAATATTTCTCACAGTAGTAATTTTGTAATTCACTCTAAGAACAACCGAAGAGTTGCTCTTGTTAATCAATACAAATATAATTACCTTTCTTGTCCTTGTTCAGATTCGTACATTACATCAGAAATTAGTACTAGAGCTTGACTGCAAATAGATAGCAACGTCTGGCAACCAGACCATTGGCAACGGTAGTGATGAGGCGAAGAACCTGTGGGCTGCGATGGCTGGCCTTGAAAGCCCCTTTGAGGAGAGAATTGTGGAGGTGTTGCGAGACCTTTAGACGATGACCTCGCAACACTACTAGACGTGAACCCCAAAAGTGTTGGGTTCGATAGAGGTACCACTACCTTGGTGGGTAGCAACCAGGAGAGAAAACTCGAGAAGAATAGCATGGGTAAAAGGCCATTCGATAGTGTGAGGCCATTACTCATATTGTTTTAATTTCCCTCATGAGCAAAAATCCTATGGTAAGTAGGACTATCGACTTACCGTAGACCTGCCTATTTTTATGGGCCACTCTCACATGGAAGAATTCTTGGATTGGTTGGCTATTGTTGAAATTTTTTTCAATTATACAAAAATACAAGAAGAACAAAATGTAAAATTAGTCTCTTATAAACTCAAAGGTGGAGCCTTTTCTTGGTGGGAACACGTCAAAAATGAAAGGAGGTTGAGAGGAAAGGCACCAATCACTTCTTGGGAAAGAATGAAGAAATTGATGGTGCAACGATTTTTACCAATTGATTATGAACAACTTATTTACCAACAATATCACTAATGCCACTAGGGAAGAAAAAGTATCACTAAATACACTGAAGAGTTCATGAGGCTTGGCTTGTGAGCTAACATGTGGGAGCGAGAACCCCAAAAGGTTGCTAGATATGTACAAGGTATAAATTCTCCTATTAGAGAAAGACTAATGTTGAGCCAAACCTTGTGGTCTATCAACCAAGCCAATAGCATGGCACTGAAAGTGGAAAACCAACTAGCTAGACACAAAAAATCTACACCCTTTGGGTCTCGTTTTAGTGACTCCTCTACCAGTAAAAATCTGAGTGGTTTCACCTCAAAATTCACCCCATCGATCACTAGAGAACCCACACCAGTTCCAAAAACATCCATCCCCAAACTCAACAACCCAAACAACCCACTTCCAAAACGCAACCCCTATGCCAAACCACCATCTATCAAATGTTTTAGGTGCTATCAGCAAGGGCATAGATATAATGAATGTCCACAAAGGGGCACAACTAATTTGGTCAATGAATTTGAGCATTCAGATGATGAGTTTGACCTACTATCTCTAGATGACCTGGAAGGAGCACAACCCACTGAAGGTGATGAGGGTGACAGGGTTTTGAGCTACACAGTACAGAAGATGTTGCTATCACCAAAACAGCTACCACCTTCACAAAGACATGCCATTTTCAAAACAAAGTGCATAGTTCAACATAAGGTATGTGATGTTATTGTTGATAGTGGTAGTACTAAAAATATTGTGCATATAGAATTATCCAGAAACCTTTAAATAGGTAAATTATCCAACCCAACTTTAAATGGGTAAATTATCCTACTAAACAATGATACCATAACTAAAGGCAGTAAGAGATGCATTATTCCTTGCTTTTGAAATTAGCACTATTCAACGAGATCAACTTTAAACTCATCATTTACTCCTTTAAAGAACAATTTTTCTAGTTAATACTCGCTTAACCAAGTGGCATACAGTTCGAATTCAAAATATACAATGTAAACCTCAAGATATTGATACAGCTCAATTGACCTAGAAAATGTTTTGAATAAGAACAAAAGATAAGATTGCCTTTATATATTATAACAATAAATGATTAATGAAGTGATATAAACCACTTAGTAGAAGAAAAATATTCAATTTAGAATCACAAGGTAGCAAGTCAGCAACATATACCTCAAAATTTTGACTATAAATAAAGGGTAGAAATTCTTTCAAGACTTCCAATGCATTAATAGCCATTTGTATGATATTGCAAAGAAAATCAGAACATCAGGCTATTGAGTTAATGTGAGAGTGAGATACCTCGATTCTAAAGTACAAGTCTTTGTCTGTAGTGCAAGTTCTTCATGTCTACATGATATTTCACCATTAAGTAAGTTCAGCGTAGCCTTGTTCTTTACTCAAAGTCAATTTTAAATAACCTAAAATGAAAATATCAACTAGTATGTTTACGTGGTACTCTAACATAAATATTTTCTATGAATACATCTATTGACCACTAGTTCAAATATTACTATATTGGGTGTGCTATATCTATATATAGCTTTGTATTATAGTTATTACACCAATTTAAAGAACGTAGAGAAAGTTTGCACATCAAGATCACCACAAATAGATCGTGAAGGATTGAATTTATTAGGATTTTTCTTGCTAAGTAATAAGATACAAGGAATTAAGAAACTCAATTTAGGGGATATGTGTTTGTAGAAGAGATGTATTGTACGTATCTGTCAGCATACACTACTAAAATATATACATATGGCCTGGGTTTTTGATCGTGACTATAGGTCTATGTCGATCGTTATAAGAATAGAGATCTAAGTGAGAAATACCATAGACTGTTACCTATGGCCTCGGTTATTGAAAGACCGAGACTATAGGATATGCATAAATTAAAAAAATTACAATATTAAAAATCAATATAAATTACAATAAATTTATTAATTACAATATTAAAAATCATATTATATTAAAATTAAAAGTATAATTACATTTGAGAGTTTATTATATACTAAAACATATTAAAACCTTACTATTACAAACTGATTTTTTAATATTAATTACAAGCATTTATAAGTGTACTTCAAATCAACATAATCAAGTCCACAATGTCTTCAACAGAAGTGTAAAGAAAAAGGCAAATACCATAGGCGTTGATGTACTAGGGTGGTGCACTAGTGCTGGGGTTGGTTCACCTGGTGCTTGGTGCCTTGGTAGGCTGGTGCGCCTGGTGTGTTGGTGAGCCTGGTGTACAGGTGTGCTGGTGAGCCTAGTGCGCTGGTGCACCTAGTGTACTAGTGCGTCTAGTGCCTGGTGTTGGTGCGTTGGTGTGCCTGATGTTGCTACATTTGGTGATGTTACACCTGGTGCCTACAATGAAAAAGAAAACAACAAAAATGTAAACTAGTGGCCCACGCATTTCAATTGGAAAAACTTAATAGTATCAAAAAATGTTCATGACACCAGAAGTTATTTCTTCTTCTGCAATCTCAAATAACATTTCATCTACTCTGTCAATGGAAACACTATCAATACTAATGCCACTCAAACTTTCAATAGAGTTAGTCCATAACAAAGTGTTATAAAACATTGAGATACCAAGTTATTCCTCATGAATAGTTTGTAAGTCCCTCCTACATTGAAGAGGAAGAAAATAAAAATGTTAGGTACGACCATAAATGGTAGGTGCAACCACAATTGGTAGGTGCAACCATAAATGGTAGGTGCAACCACAACTGGTAAGTGCAACCATAAATGGTAGGTGCAACCACAATTGGTAAATGCAACCATAAATGGTAGGTGCAACCACATTTGACAAATGCATCTAGCATTGATAGGAAAATTTGCCTATAAATAGGCAATGTCTTTTCCTTAGAGATACATCAACACACCAAAATAAGAAGAGAAGCAAAACAAAGCCAAAGGAACAATTTCTTTTGAATAAAAATAGTGTTGTGTGTAAGAAAGTGGGAGAGAATATCTTAGAAAAATATTGGGATATTTTTCTAAAAGGGGAGTGACAAAATAGTGAGTTTGGGAAACACTTATGTGACACTATTTTGGGTTTATCTCAATTTGTTGTATTGACTCTCACTTTGTACCCGTTAATTTTATTGAAATATTTTTCGAAGTTTATCCCGTGGACTTAGCCCAAATTAAAGGGTGAACCATGTTAAATTTCCGGTGTCATTATTCTACTCTATTGAATTCATTTTATTTTTTACCCGTTGTGCCCAAAAACTAGTATCAGAGCTGGTCTAGTAAAATTATTAATATGCTCTGTGGTTGTAGCATAGACTGATCTGCCACATCAGAAAAGATTTTATTAGATTTAGGGCGTATTTATTATAGAAAAAGAAACACAGTAAAACAAAAAAAAGATGTCAAGCCAGAAGGTAGATATTGAGAAATTTAATGGCAATAATAATTTCTCTTTATAGCAAAAGAGGATGAAGGATATTCTCATTCAATAGAAGGTCCATAAGGCGTTGTTGGGAAAAGAAAAAAAGGTAGTAACCGTCACTGAGGAATAGTGGAGGAATAGTGGAGAAAATAGATGAGATTGTAGCTAGTACAATCCGTCTAAATCTCTCAGATAGTGTCTTGCAAAATATTGAATCAAAAAATTGCAAGATTACTAAAGAAACATGGGAGACTCTAGAAAATGTGTACATGTCAAAGAACCTTGCCAATAAATTTTATTTGTGGAAGGAGCTATATCAGATGAAGAAGGAAGATAATGTGAGCATAATGCAGCATGTTAGCGATTTCAATAGCAAGCTTTCTCACTTAGCAAGATTTAATGTGAGTTTCGACGATGAAGAGAAAGTTGTGATGTTTTTGGCATCACTACCCTCGTCGTATAATCATATCACAACAACTCTAACTTATGCAAAAGACAAGATGGAGTTTGAAGTTGTTGTAGAAGCCCTGTTCTCATATGAGAAACAAAACAAGGAAAGAGATTCAGAAGCACAAGCCCTTATCACAGAGTCTAGAGGAAGGAGACTATACAAAGAACAAAAACCCAGAAGCAAGAGTAGAGGAAAATCAAACAAATTTGCCAATGTTGAATGCCATCACTGTAAGAGGAAGGGTCACATTAATAAATTTTGTCAGGTGTTCAAGAAGGAACAAGAAACGAACAAAGGAAAAGTAATGAAGAAAGAAGAAAACAGTGATGATGAGTAAACAAATACTATAAACGAGTTCAATATCGTTTATGATAAAGATTTTGTCAATCTTGCATCACACGAGACTAACTGGGTGATTGATAGTGGTGCTACAGTTCACGCTACATCGCGAAGAGAATTTTTCTCATCATACATACCTAGAAGTGTTGGTGTTGTTAGAATGGGAAATGAAAGCCTGTCAAAGGTAGTAGGCAGAGGAGATGTTTGCTTGGAAACAGAGAACGGAACCAGACTATTTCTGAAGGATGTCAGGAATATTCCAGATATGCGCTTGAATTTGCTCTCTGTGTGCAAACTTGCAAATGAAGGATATTACAGCTCCTTCATTTATGACAAATGAAAACTTACAAAAGGCTCCTTTAGTAGTGGCTAGAGGTGAGAAGCATACAACTATATATATAATGCAAGCAAAGCTCTCCACCGACACAGTAAATGCCATAGAGAAAGACAGTGCAGTTGAGTTATGGCATAAGAGACTCAATCACATGGGTGAAAAAGGTTTGACAAGTCTAGTCAAAAAGAAGATACTACCCGGAATGGATGAAGTACATTTGGAGAAATGCGTTCATTGTCTAGCAGGAAAGCAAAACAGAGTTGCTTTCAAGAGTTTCCCTCCTTTCATAATGAATAATATTTTAGATTTGATTCATTCACATTTGTATGGACCATTGCCAAAGTCACTTGGTGGTGCTCAATACTTTGTGACTTTCATTGATGATCATTCAAGGAAGATGTGGGTATATCTTCTAAAGACAAAGGATCAGGTGCTAGATGTCTTTAAAGAATTTCATGCCTCAGTTGAGAGACAGACTGGAAAGAAGCTGAAGTGCATCCAGACAAGACAATGGTGGAGAATACATAGGACCTTTCCATGCTTATTGCAAAAAGCATGGTATTCAGCATCAGATGACACCTCCAAAGACACTGTAGTTGAATGGCTTAGCTGAGAGGATGAACAGAACTTTGATGGAGAGAGTTAGATGTCTACTCTTATATGAAAAGTTTCCTAAAACTTTCTCGGGTGAAACCATACTTACAGTTGCACGTGTTGATTCTTTCACCCTATACTTCTCTCAAGATGGATGTTCCAGATAAAGTGTGGTCAGGAATGGATGTTTCCTATGATCATTTACGAGTGTTTGGCTGCAAAGCATTTGTCCATATTCTGAAGGATGAGAGATCTAAACTTGATTCCAAAATAAGACAGTGTATTTTTATTGGCTATGGTCAAGATCAATTTGGCTATAAGTTTTATGATCTGGTTGTAAAGAGACTTGTCAGGAGTTGTGATGCTGTATTTTTTGAAGATGAGACCATTGAAGATATTATCAAATGAAGAAAGATGTTCCAAATTTCAATGGTGACTCATCAGATTTAGAATTAATTCCTCCAACATCAGTGCCAAGACAAGTTAGAGATGAAGACCATGTTTATCCACCTGATGAAGATAATGCTCCCATAGAAGTTGGTTCTGAAAGATGAGGGAAATGATGATGTTCATTATCCAGTACCAACACATGCGGCTTCTCTTGTTCCACTGAGAAGAAGTGATAGAGTGAGACGACCCTCTACCTCATATCCTCTAGATGAGTATATAACTTTCATTGATGGGGGAGAACCTGAGAGTTATGAAGAGGCTATGGATGACGAATCCAAACAAAAATGGATTGAAGTCATGCAAGATGAGATGAAGTCCTTGCATGAGAACAAAATCTTTGAGTTGATGAAGTTTCCCAAAGGGAAGAAGGCCTTGAAAAATAAATGGGTGTTCAAGGTGAAGCATGAAAGACACAGTTTCAGTCCGCGATACAAAGCCAGACTGGTTGTCAAAGGATTCAGCCAAAGAACAGGTGTTGACTTTGATGAGATTTTCTCTCCAATTGTGAAAATGACATCCATTCGTATTGTGCTAGGGTTAGCAGTAAGTCTTGACTTAGAGGTTGAGCAAATGGATGTCAAAACTGCCTTCCTATATGGTGACTTGGAAGAAGAGATATACATGGAACAGCCAGAGGGTTTTCAGCAAAAAGGAAAAGAAGATTATGTCTACAAATTGAAGAAAAGTCTCTATAGCTTAAAACAGGCACCAAGACAATGGTACAAAAAGTTTGAGTCTATTATGGGGGAGCAAGGCTACAAAAAAAACTACTTCAAACTATTGTATTTTTGTGTAGAAATTCTCTAATGATGATTTCATTAATCTTTTGCTCTATGTGGATGATATGTTGATTGTTGGCCAGAATATTTCCAGAATCAACAACTTGAAAACATAGTAGAGTAAGTCTTGTGCCATGAAAGACTTGAGGCCAGCAAAGTAGATTCTTGGCATGACTATTATTAGAGATAGAGACGCCAAGCAATTATGGTTATCATAGGAGAAGTACATTGAGAAAGTACTTTAAAGATTTTATATGGATAAGGCTAAAGCGATTAGTTGTCCTCTTGCTAATCACTTTAAGCTAAGTTCTAAGTAGAGCCCTTCTACAAACAAAGAGAAGGAAGAGATGAAAGAGGTTCCATATGCTTCACAGTTAGAAGTATAATATATGCCATGGTTTGTACACAACCATATATCACTCATGCAGTTGGAATTGTGAGTAGATTCCTTTCAAATCCTGGAAAGGAACATTGGGCTACAATGAAATAGATTTTTAGGTATCTTTGAGGTTCTTCCAAAATATGCCTATGTTTTGGAAATGAAAAATCTGTGTTAGTTGGATACATAGATGCGGATATGGCTGGTGATGTGGATTCCAAAAAATCTACTTTTAGGTTACCTGATTACATTTGCAAGGGGAGTTGTATCATGACAGTCAAAGTTACAAAAATGTGTTGCACTATCCACTACCGAAGCAGAGTTTATAGCAGCAACGGAAGCATGTAAAGAGTTTCTATGGATGAAAAAGTTCTTGAAAGAACTTGGGTTGCAACAAGACAGTTATCAGTTATTACAGCTTGAGAAGATCTATACAGAAGAAAATGGATCAGACATGTTGACAAAAATTCTCCCCAGAAAAAAATATTGAATACTGTCATTTAGTTGTTGAATTGGTGGAGCTCTTTATGTAGTCGGGAGGGGGAGATTTGTAAGTCCCTCTTACATTGAAGAGGAAGAAAATAAAAATGTTAGGTGCAACAATAAATGGTAGGTGTAACCACAATTGGTAAGTGCAACCATAAATGGTAGGTGCAACCATAAATGGTAGGTGCAACCACAATTGGTAGGTGCAACCATAAATGGTAGGTGCAACCACAAATGGTAGGTGCAACCACATTTGACAAATGCATCTAGCATTGATAGGAAAATTTGCCTATAAATAGGCAATGTCTTTGCCTTAGAGATACATAAACACACCACAACAAGAAGAGACGCAAAGTAAAGCCAAAGGAACAATTTTCTTTGAAGAAAAATAGTATTGTGTGTAAGAAAGTGGGAGAGAATATCTTAGAAAAATATTGGGATATTTTTCTAAAAGAGGAGTGACAAAATAGTGAGTTTGGGAAACACTTGTGTGACACTATTTTGGGTTTATCTCAATTTGTTGTATTGCCTCTCACTTTGTACCCATTAATTTTATTAGTGGAAGAAATATTTTTCGGAGTTTGTCCCATGGAATTAGCCCAAATTAAAGGGTGAACCACGTTAAATTTCCGATGTCATTATTCTACTCTGTTGAATTCATTTTATTTTTTACCCGTTGTGCCCAACATAGTTAAATATGTATAACATGCACTTGCAACTGATGACATATTGTTGCTTTTAACTATAATCCATTTATTATCACAATTCCAATTGTGTTCATTCAAAACTAAAAACATATTTCCTCCAATTAACCTCTTAATTCTTTCACTAGCATTAGAAGAACCTTCCTGATTTAGATTCTGATCACTTGTTAAGACATCAAATGTATAGCAAAACTTTTTATCCAAAACAGAACAAGGAGACCAAGTAAAATCCTCTTTGTGCTTTGAGATAGAATCCAACTTTTTAAAGAATGGATGTTTCAAAAATTCAAAAAGTTGTCTTTCTTTCTTTTGGATCCCTCTTCATGCACAAACTCAAAAAGTGCTTAGTAGTGTTTGACAACCAATTTGGAAAATTTGGCATATTATTAGAAAATCCAATTGTGTAAAAAGCTGACATCAAATCATGTATGCCCAACCAAGGAGTACTACCAGTAGCCATTTCAATAACTGTATAGCCAAGAGCCCAAATATCTGCTGCAAAACCTTGCTCTTTTCTAAGTACAACCTCTAGTGACATGAAAATTGGTGTACTAAAATATGGTATATCTTATGAACATTTCGTATAGACATTTCAGTTGAATGAAACATGTAAATCAAAAAATGCTAAACCATTTTTGGCCCAAACATACAAAAAAGGACTAGATGCCATATATTTTTTCTCCTTCAATATCTGGTATATCCTAAATCGAACCCAACATTAAGAAAAGTTAATAAGAATCAAATATTTTGTCGCAAGTGAAGATAGAATACAAACACCAGCTTTGAAATTTAATCTTACTAATTAACCATTCTATAGATGAGAAAGCAATTTTTACCTCAAATAATGCTATAATGATAGAAAAGAAGCTCATAAATGCAGTTGCAAAAATAACAGGCCTCTAAAAGCTTACTAGTAGTTTAAAGACTCGAGAATTTGAATATTGACAAATATATCAGTGCACTGACAAAATGCATTAGACTATATTTTTGCAAGTTTAAGAAAAAATTATAATTTTTTCTTCCCAAAGAACTTCTAGAATACAAAGATCTTTATCTTAACTCATTCCATAAACAAGAATAAACTTCAAGGCAATAAAATAGATAACTCACTTAGTTTTGTTTCTATTGTAGGAAATTTTCACTTGACATTTACCCAGAAGATGAACCAGAGGTGACAATATATTGAATCAATGTAACGATAAATAACATAGAAAAAGTTAACCTCTTCTTCTTCCTTGGCAAAAGGGTTACAATCGAAGGCATAGAGCACAGAGAAAGTTAAATTCTAAGTTATCTATTCATGAACAAAGAAGGAATAGCTCAATAAGAAAGCTCGAGACCAAAGATGGCATACCTCATAGGGTTATGTGAGTGTCCAAAATTAGGGTTTTATGGAAGGATCCAATAAGCCTCTATTCTAGTACAACTTGTAACCTCTTTCATTCATCCCCATATTTGTGACTTCTCTGACAATAGAGGGTGAATAGATTCGAAGGATAGCACGAGCTTTTTTAGGGTTAGTAGGTCGAGAATCTCCACTGCTTTTTGCGATTTCTCAACTGCTTTGAGAAGTGAAAGGTCTAGGCCGCTGATGGATCCTTGTGGTGAAATCCTAGTTGATACCAAACATTAGAGAAAGGATTTAGGAAATTTTTTTGTCACAACCAAAAAGCTTTCTCAATCGTTCTAATTATCACAACATCAATGCATGGTGCATTCCCATAGTCAATCCCCTTGAGCCTTATTTTACATCAGCCTTTATTTGATCTTTTAACTACATAAATCATTCTCATTCTAAGCTTGAAAAACCATGAATTTACCATAAATTTTGGGAAAATACTTTGGTGGAAATTTTCATTTAAAGAGAAAGTTAGTTCAAATTAAATAATCTACATTATGTTTGCTCTATTTGATTAAAATGTGAAAATAAAAGAAAGTTAAAGGTAAGAATCGAAAAAAAGGTTAAAGTGGTTGAAAATCAGAAAAGGCTATGAGTATCTAGGTGGCCAAAAAAAAGCACAACACTTATTGTATAGCAACAATATTGTCATCAGTATGAACATATTGTCAAGAAAGAGCTATGGTGTGAATCCTGTGGATATTATTTTTATTGTTCTTTCTACCAAGTATTTTCCCAATTTGCTTTGATTTTTCATATCCATTTCTTTGTTAGCCCTCACCCTATGGCATGTCATTACAACCCTGATTAAAGACCTTTTGATATCTGATTTTGGTATTTGATTACATTAGTGGAAAGGATTTCTAAAAATCGATATTATGGAGTTAAATTTTGAGAGAATTCTTCTTATTTCAGTTGTTATACTTTTATTAGAATTTGTTGGTGGTTTGGAGTTAAATTGACTATTTCACACACACACTCAAAGACTTAGCTTTAGGTTGAAGTAAATGCTTAACTCTTGCTTGACAAATTACTGAATTTTTTATTGATGTTCTTGCTATCTTCGATGTAAAAAGAGTAAGTTGTTAGTGATGAAATCTATGGGGGTCTTGTTGACACTGTCAACAATTGTCTTTTCTTTTATTTTCCTTTTGTTTGAGGACAAACAAAGTTCTAAGTTTAAAGGTGTTTAATGACTTACATAATTTAGCATAATTTATCACTTCTTAACTTTAAACTTTAGTCTAGTTTTATTTATTTTTATTGATTTTAGACTTCATTATTGTTATTTAAATTTGATTACAGATTTGAAGAAAATGAAAATTTATTGAAATAAAGTATAAATAAAGATTTGTTGAAACAAAAGGAAAGTTAAAAAAAGGAAAAAAACAAAGAAAAGAGGTAGGGTTTGACTATATATATATAAGATAGAAAGAGAGCAGAAGAAAAAGGAAAAAATAGGGAGGAAGCGCTGAAAAACATAATAGAAAGAAACAAAAGCATATTGAAGCAACGAAGAAGCAGGGAAACAACAAAGTAGAGAAACAAATTAATGCGGGAACGTATTTACACGTTCAATTTCTTTTCAATTATTCTCAGAAAAATCATGATGAATTTGTTTATGTTAAATTTAATTTTTAGTATGAACTAAATTTTCTTTATTCTAAGAAAAAAATGTAATCTAATTCTGAACTATGCTTGATTTTCTATGTCAATTTGAATTATTTCTTTTCATATTTTTCTGATTTATTTTGAGTTTATTGCTTCTAATTAACTAGCCATTAATTAGATGATTTTAATCTTGTGATTTACTATCAAAAGAGGAAATTATAGGATAGATCTTGAATATTTCAGCATAGGTAAATACAGAGATCAAAAGACATGTATGAACTTGTGTAGTATTAAAATCATTGGTTTAAATGCTTTCTTGCTTTGTTAAATTGCATACTCTTGTGTAAATTGATGAAAAAGAATGTTTCCAATTGACTATCGAAAGTGGCTTTTGGATGTTTTTTGGAGATTGCTAACAAACAAAGTGAATTAAATTCAATTAGCTAGATGAGTAAAGCATGGTGAGAGATTAGGTGAAATCGATTTCGTAGAAGTTTTCTTCCCATTGATTTGATTTTCAAACATATTTATTTTTTTTACGCGTTTTCTTTAAATTTATTTTATTTTAAATTCCAATTACAACAACCTTAATGACTTCTCTACATAAAAATTAGATTAGCATAATTTGGATATTTTTCAAAAGTAAGTTACCAATCCCTGATGATGATACTCTTCTTATCACTTTACTATAAAACTACGATACTGTGTACTTGTAGTTTTATACCGTGCTTTGTTACTTCTTTCTTAAGAGGCTGTTGATTCTTTCTATTGGAAATTATTTCATCCATATTAATATAAGTCTTAACCAACTGAGTAGCCTCAAAATATTTTGTTGGAAAATCTTTAGTCAGATCCATCCATAGGGCTTCTTGATGCAAAATTGTGATGGCAACAGAGTTTGGGCAATCTGCTACTTGTATTTTCGTAGAATTAAACGTGTCAAAGATATCTCTTAGCGACTCTTCCTTTCCTTACTGCAAGGTCAGTAGGTGTGTTAAGGTCTTTCACTTCTTCTCTTGGATGAGAAATTAGGCACAAACTATTTTCCAAATTTCATGAAGGAACTAATAGCGTTGGGTTTCAAAGTATGACACCAAGCTTTAGCCTTATCTTTCAAAGTAAGTAAGAAGGCTTAAAATCTCACGGCATGAATGTAATCATAAAGATCCATCCACCATTGAAATTTTTCCAGAGGTTCCAAAGGGTCTTTGATACCATCATATGTACATGTGTTAAGCAGTTTAAACTTGTCAGAAAATGGGATGACCATGATCCCTAGGATGAACAAGGACTCAATAAAGATTGCTAGGTCTGGGAGTCTACCTCGATTGAACCTTTGTTCGACCTCTTGTAATTAACCAGCTTATGGGATGAAGAACAATTGGTACCTCGTCATAGATCTTTGGGCGTTCATTAGTTGTTAAGGTTGCATGGTCAGCATGGATGGCTTAGATAGAATGTCATTGTCAGTATGCCTCAAGATGGTCATGCATGTCATGATGTGTGAAAGCCTCTTGAACTGGTCCCATGTGGTAGGTCAGATCATGATTTTGGCATCCAAGGCTAGACGGTTATGATTGGTATGTAGATAAAGTTTGACTGGTCATGGGACTTGTGCACTCTGAGCATTGGATGATGCCTCAAGAATGTTCTTTGGGATGATGACTAGTGCAAGAACCTGTGGCGATGGCACTCTATGATGGTCAGAAGTGTATTATCTATCATGTCCCAGTAGGCTCGTGTCCAAGCTCACCTTGCCTTTATGACCTATCTGGCCCGTTGTGAATGGACAGGTCCAAGTGCATCGCTTGTATTTCTAGCAATTTGTGGTAGAGTTAGAAGAATGGTACGTTGGGGCTCTTGACTAGTTGTTGGGGTGTGAGAGGCGGAGTTAACTGTCTAATCCGTAACTTTTTTCAAAAGCCCAAAAAACTAAGTAGATGAAAATAGTAAATACGAATATTTTGAAATCCTTTTTCAAAAACACTACTGCAAAGGTCCTCGATCTTTTTTTAAATATTTTTTATTTCTTAGAAAACCTACAACCTATAAGACTTTCTTGAGAGTTTAAAATTTTCAACAGAGTAAAACACACTTATTTTGCATAGACAGTGTCAGATTTTTCGTGCATGAAACATAATTAACCCATTCAAAAATTATCATAATATCTTCAAAAAAATGCATGTGATATAATTTTGTTAAAAAATTAAACAGTATTTATCAATTGGGCATGTTTTTGTCATTATATGTAACATTATGGGTATAATCATAACTACTTAAATATTTTTGGTATTTTTATAACTTATCACATACGTTGTAAGCGTTAAAAGTAATTAACTCTAAAATGAAAAAATCCTTAAAAAAAGGAAACAAAAACAATAAATCCCTAATTTCTCCGTAAGCTCCTTCCTTCTTTGGTGCACCCAACTTTCACTCATATCATGCTGGGCAAATACATGCATCTTTGTAGATTATAATTGGTTATGTTGCCGACCAAGTTGCCAACTCATGGAGCAAATAATCAAAATAATTAATCACACCACGATCAAATTTACAACTCTATGAAATTTCAAAGTTTAAGTCAATTTTCTAGGGAAGTTATTGTCTGAGAAATTAGGAAATATATAAATAAATTTGAATATGTCAGAGAATTTGTAGGATAAAAGAATATCAATGACTATAGTTTATGATCGACAATATCTACAATTTTTTGTGAGCTCAAAGGCATAAATCTTAACAACTTAGAGACGTTATGGTCATGTAGAGGTGGGTTAAATTAGTTTTGAAAAAAATTCTTACTTATACACTAGATAAAATAGAAAAATAATAATACTATTTTTTTATAATTTTATGTTTAGGTTAAATTAATTCAATTATTTTAATAATGATATTTTTATAGGGATAAAATTGATATTTTTTTTAAGTAATAGAACTCTTTCTCCCTCCCATCTCTTTTTTATCGTTTCTTTCTTTACTAATATTTCTCATAGTAATCTAAATAAAGTAATCTTTCTCATATTAAGTTACTATTACTGATTCGGAGGTTTTCTCCGAGACACAGTAAAATTATCAAATTTTTTAAAGGGGATTTCTGCACCTTGGGGTTTAATATTTTCTTAGGAATCAACCTTGAGGAAAAAGAGGAAGAAGTAGAGTCCACTCTTTCCTGATTGTAGGTAACCTTCTGTTGCGTAAGATTTTTTTTTTATATATATATACATATAATTAAAGAAAAAATCAATTTTATCTCTATAAAATCATAGAATAATCTCGTAACCTAAGTATATGCTATTATAATATAAGATGAAATTTTCATATTCAACATTTAAAAATATAAATGTTAAAAATTCACTAATAAAAAAAGACATTTTAAAAAAAAATTAAATTAATTTAACCTAAATATAAAATTATAAAAATAAAATATTATGTAAGTAAAATTATATAATTCGCACAAATCATTTTTGGGCTAAAAGGCCCAATTTTGGGGCTCCTTTGTTTTGTCCGACGGCATTTCCCAACGAAAGTTTTTCAAGCGATGGTGTGTGAAGATTGAAAGGGGCGGGGACGGGGGCGGGGGACGGGGATGGGGGACGGGGATGGGGCCGGGGGTGAGCGTTGAGGAGAGTCGAATAGAAGAACAGGGAAAATTAGAAAGGTCAGTTGAGAGCGCAAATTTGAAAAGCTTTCCTTCTGATTGTTTTTTTTAGTTTCTAACAAATTTTTGTATTGAGTTTATTTCAATCACAGTCAATCAAAGAACTGCAAGAGGAGTGTGAAAATGGTGAATTTGATTTGGTATTTGACGCTTCTTGTGTGTGAGAAAGAGGTGTGCTTAACATGTGCAGGGAGCGAGAGTGTGAGATTAATAGAGTGTGGTTAGAACGCGAGGCTGAGAGCTTTCAGATTTTTGAGTGTTAGGGCTTCTGCTTCTACGACATCTAGCTTCTCTGATATCATCTACTCTTATCCATCTTTTTCATGGAGCGCAAGCTTGTGGTTAGTTTTTATTTTTCTCTTTCCCTTTTCTTTTTTCTGCTCGTTCGATTTGTATGTTTTTGTTGAAATTGGATCAATTATTTGTTCATTACACAGATTCTGGGTATCCCCTGGGATGTTGATACGGAAGGGTTGAGGGAATATATGAGCAAATTTGGTGAATTGGAGGATTGTATTGTATTGAAGATCACCAACGCCATTTTTTAACTTTCATATTTTAGCTTTGAAATAAATATAAATGAAAGTTATTATTTGAGCCTTAACGAATTTTGAGTGGCTATTTGTTCGTAATATCATGTTTTCTTTTGTTTATGCATATGGAGTAACACGTAATCTACATTAAATTTGTTTTTTCATTGCTGTTTGATTATTTAAGTTGAAAGTACAACTAATAATTGCACCAATTCTTATTATTCTAGACAATATGAACCATATGTGATCTTTAGTGACAGTGTCACTCTCAGGTCTTAGTTGCATGCAAAATGATCGATTGGTTGCATATAGATTACGAAAACTAAAAATTCATGAGCAAACTACGACTTGAGTTAGTAGCTTATGACCTTTGTTTTGAAAATATGGAGATGTTATCTCTATAGTGTCAAATTTTAAATCTTTAGGATCATAAAAATCTCTAATATCTTTTTACCCAAACAGATCTCCATTTGAGACAAAGAAGGGTTATAGAATACCTTCAGGATTATGATTTCACTTTACAGTATTATCCTAGCAAAGTTAATATTGTAGCAAATGCTTTAAGTTACAAGTCGGGCATTATTACACAAATGATATTGGACACTTGGAAAAATACTCAAACAATAGAAGATTATAAGTTAAATTTGTATGATGATAAGAGACAAACATTCTTATACAACCTCGTGTCCAGTCTTACATTGTTAGAGAAAATCAAAATAGCTCAATCTAACGATCTTGAAATCTAAGAAGGGTAGAATGTCTAAAGGAGAGATAGTGGAAGGTTGGACTTATAGCAAAGGAGTATTTTGTTTCCATGAAAAAATAGTTGTACCCGCCAATGATTACTTAAGGTATGAGATCATGGGAGAAGCGTATAGGTCAAAATCTAGGATACATCTTAGAAGCACAAAAATCTAATGTGATTTAAAAAAGACGTATTGGTGAAGAGGAATGAAGAAGAATGTAGCTCAATTTGTAGCCAACTATATGATATGCAAATAAGTTTGTGGGGCATAAGAAACATGTAGGACCACTTCAACTACACCTATGACCAGAATGAAAATGGGACAATATAACCATGGACTTCATACAAATATTACTTCATATTTCTCAAGTTCATGTTTACATTTGTGTAATTGTTGATCGTCTCACAAAGTCTACATATTTCACTATAGTTAAAACTCAATACTTGATGAATAATTTGAGTAAGTTGTACATTCAATGATTGTATGATTGTATGGCATACCAAAGTCGATTGTGTCTAAGCGAGACCCAAAATTTATCTTGTGCTTGCAAAAGTGTGTATAATACGCTTTGGATACATAATTGTTGCATAGCATGATTTATCATCCTGAAACATATGGATAATCCAAAAGGGCTATTCCAATGTTAGAAAACATGTTACGAGCTTGTGTTACGAAATTTAGAGGAAATTAGATCGAACACTTACCATTGGTTGAGTTCGCCTACAATAGCAATTATTATGCCAACATTGGGATGACTCCTTACGAAGCCTTGTATAGAAAATTATGTAGATTTTTGATGTGTTGGATAGAATGTGAAGATTAGTGCGATGAGAATTGATTTAATACAAGAAATAACTAAAAAGATTCGCATTACAAAAGACAAACGTCACTTAGCTCAAAGTCAATATAAAAGTTATGTTAATCATGGGCATCAACCATTGAACTTCGAAGCAAATGATTACGTTTTTTCTCAAAGTCCAACCTTAGAAGGGAGTAACTTGTTTGGAGTAAAAAGAAAGTTACTACTATGCTAACTCGGGCCATTTTATAATATTATTTTGTTTAGGATATAATTTTCATTATAGGAAGAAGCATTAATTGAAGAAGAACCAATGGAAATAATTCATTTTCAAGTCAAATACATGAGAAGGACGATATCATTAGTAAAAGTTTAATAGGGACATCATAGTGTTGAAGATGCAACTTCGGAATTAGAGTTTGAAGTTCGCTCGAAATGTGCTTACTTGTTTTGTAGAGTTATAAATTTTGAGGACGAAAATTTCTTTAATGGGGTAGGTTTGTGAAATCCCAAGAATTTGTAATAAATAAATAAACTCTTTCTAAAAAAAATTAATAATATTTTAAGATATAACGATGTATTAAGAAATTTTGTGTGAAAAATGGGATAGGTTTGTGAAACCCCAAGAATTTGTAATAAATAAATAAACTTTCTTAAAAAAAATTTAATTATATTTTAAGATATAGAAATGTATTAGGAAATTTTGTGTGAAAAATCAAATTAATGGTGAAAAGTTGGAAAAATAATTATGTAACTCGCCAACCGACGAGTCTTTGACGAGGGGTCAATGAGCCATTATAACATTTGTCGGGTATTTTCAAGGCATCACTAGGAAAGCTCATCGAGCCACTAGTGAAGGTGGCAACGATGACCCAGTTTGGCTCCAAATATCCACAAAAATCAACCATTTTTACACCCTAAATTTTCTATCCTATCTTTCTCTCTCTAAAAAATTCTTTCTCTAAGATATTTCAATTTTTGATAATTTTTAAGTATATTTGTGGATAAAATATTTAGAAGTTTAGGCTCGAAAAGAATAAAGTATTGGGACAATAAATTATTAATTTTTATTCTAATAATCTTAAAAAGGTAAACATTTTTCTTAAGCGTTAATTTTACATTACGTAAATTAATTTATATTATAACTAATTTTTGAACAAACGATTGTGTTTAGTTTCCACTAAAAAGGAAAAATAAATTAGCAATAAGCTTAAGTGCATTATCAAACAAGTATTAAAAGCATTACACGTGACATCTGAGATTTATAGATGCATCATGAAAATAATTTCATAATTTTTGTGGAGAGTATGTATGTCTTGCATAGTATGATACCCAATGATTACTTGTTACAATACACTATTTTCAATGGACTATAGGTAAACATTGCATTCACATGTATTCTTAGAGTTTGTCCATTCGTCTATGGGTCTTAGAGTTTGATTGCACATAAACACTAGTTTGACCCTCTATTGTGTCTCGAAGTAGACCGCCCATATGGCGAGGACTTTGGTCGCCCATATGGCAAGGATGTTGACCAATAAATATGCTATATGTATTTTGAAGTATGATTATGCATGGGAGTAGAGGTGTATCCACGTATATCTCAAAGGTCCACGCATGTAACTATGTATTTTGAAGTTGCATATTATGCATATGTATTTTATATTTAATAGGGCATATTTTATATAGAAAATGAGAAAATACAGATATTCAAGATTTTATAGATTAAAATTCTACTGACATTATACCACATAATAATAATAACGATTATTATTTCTATTCATGGATTTTGTTATATGTGTCATGCATAGTAAATATTAGTTATGGTATTATTTTAAAGTATAATCCTACAGTGTTAGTTTACTCGTTTTCGTACTTCTCTCAAAATTAGATTTCAGTAAGACAGTTTGTGTTCGATGTTGAAGAAGAATAAGAATACATGTTTTACTTTTATTTTATTTATTTCATTTTATAGCCTGCAGATACCGTTTACACCTTCCTCGTTATGAATTATTATTTCTAGAATTTAAATAATTTTTGATAAATTTGTGTTTAAATAAAGACATCTCAAATTTAATACAAATTTTAGTAAAATATAATTTGAATTTAATTAAAATTATTATTTAAAAATATTTATCATTTTTATTTTATGTAATTATTTTTCGGAACATGTTGGATTGACATTCAACTGATTAAATAAACAAGACGAACTAAGTTAACTCATTTATTAAATGAATTGGTTTTAGATCGGACCAAACAAGTTATGTATCAAAACATGTTAATTGAAACCCAACATGACCCAGTCATTTGAGTGCCCAAATTAAAATTTAGCTTTATTGGAAGCTAAACTTGAACTCATTTTCCAAATAACAACGTTTTTACCTTAAAACAAACATACACCTGCTTTTTTTGGTTGGTTGATGAAATTCTAACTTCTTTTTAAATGATTAAGTAAAATACATGAAATCAAATTACAAGCTAGTAGCAATGTGATTTTTAAAAACTTGATCCATGCTTTAGATATTTTTAAAAAATTATATAAATCTTTTAAATTTATAAAAATAAAAATAATATTAAATAATTTTATATAACTATAATTCATTATTACGATATTAAATATTAAATAATTTTATATAACTATAATTCACTATTATGATATTAAATTACATGGTATTTATAAATTAATTTTTTTTTAATAATAAAATTTTTTAAGTTAAATATAAATTTATTTTTATAATTATAAATTGTTAAACGTATTTTTTTATTTTATTTAAAATAAAGGAAAGAAGAAGGAGAGAAGAGAGTATAAGTGTTGGTTGAGATTATGACCGGAATACTTTACTCGTTCGCCTAACCAGTTCAAGGTTCAATTTTTAGGCGGTTTCTTATCTTTATCCAGTCGAAAATTAAAACCCAAAGCATCGGATACCTCTTCGGAGCTCCAGCCTGCTTTACGGAGCGAGTCGGATAAACGGTCCGCTTTAAGAAGCAGAGCATCAAGAACAGATTGATTATCTAACAGAACCATCTCTTCTACAAAGAACCCAGAAGCCGTAACTTTAACTATTTCCAAAATATCGGATTCGCTCCACCCGCCTTGCCTCAAAGTGGATCCTATTTGGTCAATGTACTCACTAACCCATTTTGGAATTTCGGATATCTGAATGTCAAAGTACCTTTCCGATGATGAAGTTGAAAACGAAGATCTGTATCTCTGGCGATGATCAACCGCAACGTCACTCCAAAACTCAACCCACCTCGGCATTCTGGCTACCGAAACAAGACCCGTATCTAAACTCCTACGCAGTGAAAAATTGGATGACAACCCAGCTGATTTCTCACTTACTGATCTCTGCTTTTTCAATACTTGAGGATTGGGTTCAGAGCTCCCAAAGAGAGACTCTCGCTCGAAGAAATCCGAGAGATTCAAACCACAACAAAAGATCCGATTCTCCTCCACGAAGAAAACGGGGTTACCAGCCAAACAAGGGTTGCAAGGGACATAACAGTGGTTGAAAATAGGTATCAAAAGGGGTGCTTTCTTCATAGCATTCCTAGCGATCCGTAAAGCCTTTTCAGGGTCAGAGGATCTCAGACCCCATGACTTAGACCGGAGAGTGCTGCCAGCAATCTGGAAAGAAATGGCCGCAATTGGAAAGTACATAGAAGCTCGTAAATGAAGTCGAGCACCGGATGATCGCCAGTCAGGAAATCCAGGTCCGACCGGTAAACCTGCGGAGAGAATGGCTTTAAGATCAGGAGGGAATGTGAAGCAAAACTCGGCTTCGGCGCGAGCAAAATCGAAGTCAGAGAGACCCTGTTGAACGTGAATACCAGAAGAACGTAGATGTGTTATGACCTTTTCGGCTAATGAGTAGAATGGCAGAAGCTCATTACGCCATGGCAGTGATGAAGATGTGGTTACAGTTTCGGGTGGGCCAGCGGAGGCTCGAGCTGATAGGCGACGGAGACCGGCAATCTGAGCCCGTTTTATACCGGTCATTCTCTGGTCTACATCGACCATTGTAATTTACAAAGACTCGAAGATTCTCTCGGCAATCTCTTATTATTTATATTTAGTTTTCCCTTCTCTAAGATTTTAGCTTTGTTTTATCCGGAAATCGGTTCTTTTTATTGATATGTAATTCTGTATTCTTTTGTTCCAAGGAGGTGAAAATGGAGAAAGTAGAGAATGTTTTTTGGGAGAGAAGGAGCTATGCTATTTATAGCTGTTAATCAATGGAGGCCACAGGAACATGAATATATTAAATCTAATGGGAATGACAGAATTGCCCCTTTGTTTCTTCGTAATAAAACTTTTTGATACAATTTCTCCTTTAACTTTTTTTTTTCAAAATATAAGTTTTCTTCTTTTAGAATTTTCCTTTTAACTTTGTTTAAACAAATCATGTTTATTATTATATTATTTAAAAATAATGTATAATTCAAACAAGTAGTCAATATACATGATTGTAAGCCTTATTATACTCGTATTTGTGTATTGGTTTCTTTTATATAAAACACGGTGTCTGTGTTATTTTTATTTAATATATGTAGATCAACAATTCACACACACACATAATCAGGTACATTTTATATGCATGCACAAGGTTTATTTTTGTAGTATGCATGCTAGGTGGACTCAACGACATTTTGGTCATATTTTTGGATCGTTTCGGTTGTAGATATTTATGAAAATTACTCAACAATTTTTGAAAATAAAAAGATGATTTTTAGCACCTTGCCATCCACTTTTGGCGAGGTGGTTGGTGAAGTAGCTGTTCGAGGCTCTCTAAATACCCTTATTTCTTCTTATTTAGTATCCATAAAAATGAAGCAAAACTCTATCAAATTGACATATAATTTTTTCTATTTTTGGATCAATAATTCCTTGAGTGTTGTTCATTATTAGTAATTCGTGACTATATGAATTAAATAATGCTTGTGAGTGGTGAGTACTCAAGGCGGTATTAGCAAGGGGTTTTTTATATGTAGAGCCTTGTGTCGGTTGGTAGTTGCCCTCATGTAATTTTTTCTTACTGAATTTACATATTACTGGCCATGGGTTACTGATCACACCATTTTGGGTGATGTTGGCTTTAAAGGAGAGTCGAGTTCATGGGTCAAACCAGATTATTGTAGAGGTAGTAAGCGAGGGTAGGAATAAGCAGCTTGGATAGAGGTCCTAACTAATAGAGAAAATGAGGGGTTTTATTTCTATCAAGGTTGTTACTGTTTTATTACATAATGAATTTTTTTGCTGTCAAGTGGTTACCATAAGCAACTAGAGGATGTTACCATGTATATAGGGTTTCTGTGTTTTGTTATAACTGGTGTTATGTATGTCCGAATAAGGGGCTAGTACAATTAGAGTTTAAATGGTGTATGTTCCTACATACCGGAGCTTAAACTATGATTATAAAGCTTTTGATATTTATTACCTGTTTTTCATTTACTATATTCTACATCTATTGCCTTATTATACTGCCTATCTTAAATTATATATACTACAACTGTATTTATCTATCATGTATTTTCCTTCTTATGATTTGCATGTTTGAGTAGAGTCTTTAAGGAGTTAGTATCTCCTTAGCTTAATTGTGTATTGGGTCTTGGACTCTTTCAATATTGTTGTATAATTTGAGTTTCTATCATATATGTTCTAACATACTAGAAGTATACTTTGATTAGAAAGCTTATTTGTTATATGTTATCACATGTTTTCTTTCCTTTCTATATATCATGTCTACATCTTTCTAATAATTGCTTATGCTATAGTAAATTAATTTGCCCGCTCTTTGAGTAATTTATCTTACTTAATGTCTATTATGTGCATGTGAGTTTAACATGAGTCTCTAAAGAGTTTGTATCTCCTTACCCCAATCGTGTCCCAAGTGTCAAACTCTTTATTTTGTTCCCGATGTTTAGATCAATCATAGGTTGTGAGAGTACAATTATCATTTACCGAATATGTTCCTACATATGAAGTCTTAAAGTGATTGAAAATCCTTTTTTTGTTTAGTATGCATTCTTGTCTCATATATTGTTAATTGTTTTCCATTCATATGTCTTTTGCTAGTCTAAACAAAAGCATGTGAGGCAAACCATAACTAGTGTATTTACTGTATTATTGTTTTCATATTTGTTGAGTATTTTAATTATGTGTTGAATTAAGCATGTTGTTCAATACTTCCACTTTGTGAGCTACTTAATTCATGTTTGTGAGACCAGCTTTGGTGAATTGATATAGAGCTTGTAAAAAGATTATATGGGCTAACGTCTCTACCCTTCATCTAGGTCTTAGTCACCTATTTGAGTTGGAAAAATAATTAACCTTCATGTAATTGATTTTATGTATGAGAATCTTCAATTGGTATTAGAGCGAGTCACCTTTGTTTGGGCTTAACCGTTGGGTGCTTGATCCTAGAGCTCTATCTAACCAAACACACACCTTATATGTTTATGCCCTTTGTCAACTTTGGTATGGGTTGTTGTTGTTCTGTGAGGTTATGTATCTCCATTAACTTTTGTTGTCTATGTGTTCCCTATTTTCTTGTTCATGTATATCTTTTTCTCTCTCTACTTATTTGTCTTGTATAGTATGTTGATTGTCCTACTTGCTAATATGCCTGACTATTTGATTCTTTACTAATATTCACCTTTGCTAGTTTCTTTGACATTCTCTTTTTGTGTGTTTGCCTTGCTTGTCACTTACTTCTTCTCTTGTGGCTATTTGCATGAGCATCATGTAACATGTTCTCATTATGTAATGTCAAAATTTTAGGATTTTCTTTCTTTATATAGAATACATCTCACTTGTTTTACTAGGTTTTTCTTTCTTGTGCCTAGTATGTTGTGTGTTGGTTCTCTATTAATCTCTTGTTGATTTATGTTCATTTTTTGCCTACTCTTCATTTTCTTATGCTTTAGATGTTTCTTCTTAGAAAAAATAGAGGTGTGTTACATTCTTGAGAACATGAATATTTCTTTGTACTGTGCTTGTTTAGGTTTGCCCTGTGCATTTGTATATCATATAGATTATCTACCTATCTTTAGGACTTTTGACTTACATTCATTGATATGACTAGACTTCTGTGTTTAGTTTTCATTCTTGGTGTTTGGGGTGTTGATCCTGTCTAAGCATGTCTCTTGTTTCTATGTTGGAACTTGAGCCTTTCTCATATGCTTAGATGTTTTCGTAGTATCCTTTGTTTCTTCTCTCTCTTGGGAGTGCTACTTGTGTTGTTTACTAGTTAGTCAATTTCTTTCCCTTTCTTGACTAGTAATGATATGAGTGTTGTCGATGATCTTTTTAACTTTGTACAGTTTGTTGCCTTTTCCTTCTTTGAAGGCAACACTGTATGGTTTGTGTTGATGATATCTCTTGACATGCATCCTTGTCTTTTTTCCCTATGATCTCCTTTGAGGCTATCTTTGTTTGTTCTTGTGTTACTTGTCTATTTCTTTAACCCTGTGTTTATCTTCCTTTCCTACTTTAAAAAATAATATATTTTTCTATGATCAGTTGACATTCTCCTTCTCTTTTTCACTCTATTCCTAGAATTGTTCTGCAAGTTCTTATGTCCTACTATCTTGTTGCATGTAAATGAATTTTAGAGGGACCATTGATGATATATGATTGACATGCATTTAACTTGGATTGAAATATGATTATTATGACTTATGTATTCATTGAGCGTTTTCATGGCTAAATTGTTGTATTTTATTTGAAATGAACTCTTTCTTAGGCACATGCCATAACTTTATGAATTTGTATGCTTATTTTGAGAAGGTTATATGGATGCCTTGCTTTGATGATTTGTATGTCTCTAACAAACTTTAAAATCTAGTTTTAGTATCTCTTGAGGACAAATCCTAAGGGTACTAGGATAGAAAAAAGATTTAGGCTATCTTTGAATCATTTGATCCTTTCTTGCCACCAATGTTTTCTTATCTTTAGTCTTCCCTTTTGAGCTTTTATATTATCCCTTCATTCTTTACATCTTCTGGTTTAGCATAAATGATATATCCCACTTACCTTGTACATCTTTAGGTGAGTTTCAATTCTGTGAATTTTTGAACTTATTTATTTTAGGATTGTCTGTTTTACCCTCATGTTTAAACAAAAAGAAACAATAGAAAGAAAATAAAAAAAGAGAAGAAAAAGGAAGAAAAAGAAAAAGAGGGGTATAGACGAATGAATACTAAGAAGTAAAAGAAAAATATCTCATATTTTGGAATGCAAGTGTTTGAAAATTAAAAGAAAAATAATCTAAGTTTAAAGGTTTACTTCTTATGGTTGTAAGCTCAGTGCTTAAAGCGTATGATTTTGTCATTTAAAGGTGTGCTTAAATGTCTCTTCTCACTAACCCAAATCTCAACCTATCATTACAAGCTTAGAAAGACCTTTAATTTCTTCTAGGTAGGCACCTACATTAGTGGAGAGAGAGACTAATTGTGGACTTATGAAGTTTGGTTCAATTTGAGTATATATTTCTATTTGCTTGGTTCACATAAGCCTATCGCTCTGGCATATAGAGTAAACAAGTTTAGCATAATACACATAGAGTATGTTATCAAAATTTTAGTCATACACTTACATAAATTCATCATAGATTAATGGACATATGGATATTTAAGATAAATGTATTGATTAATCTCTATGGACTCTCTATTTCTTTGAACATGCTTAGTTTCCCTCCCTCTTTCTATTTTACTTGTTTCTATTGTGTGTATATGCTTCAATTTTGGGAGAGTTTTGAGAGTGGGATGCATTACATGTTTATTGCCTCACATGTAAACATTTAGGGGGAGAGGTGTGTACCATTTGTATGGTGCCAAGGGGAGTGTTATATTTGTTTGGCATCCTTTTTGTTTGTTCTATTTATGAGTTTATATTATGTTTGTAAGTCTTGATGTATTCGTGTCTGTGTGTTGGCTTCCCGTGTACAAAACACAGTATCTGTTATTTTACTTTGTATGTCATTTTATTACTTAGTGAATTATTTATTGCTGAATGGTTGCCTTAAGTAACCCGATGATTTTTTCATATAGATACGGTCATTATATGGGTTTACCTAGTTATATTGAGTGTTATGCATGATTTGATATTGTGCTAGTATATTCCAAGTTTAAGGTGTGTATGTATCAACAAACTAAAAGTTTAAACTTAGATTAGAAAGCTTTCACATTCTTGCTTGCTTTCTGTTTGATATATATATATATATATATATATATAATATGTTATTAAAGTTATCTACTTTTGATATTATATGTTTTATGTTTGACTATGTGAAATGTATAAGTGTTTTATTGTTCTATTTATCGCGAGTTAAGGTAGAGTGCTTTTGTGGAGTCTATATCTCCTTACCCTGGTCATATATCAGGCCATGGACTCTTTCAATTGGTTTCAAAACCGGTGTACCCTTTTGGGCTTAACTGCTTTGTGTTGATTCTATTAACTCACTTATTCATACACATTTTCTTTCTGAAGGAGTTAGGAGGAGGTAAAGTAGGTAGACCTCCACTTTTCGATGTGTTGAATTATGCCTATTGGAAATCACAAATAAGGGTTTTTTTTATGGTCCCAAGGTGACCAAGTGTGGTTCCTTGTTGAAAATGGTTGGACTTATCTACCAAAACCCTACCTGAAAATATTATTATCCCAAAACCTATGATTGAATGGACCAAGGATGAATCCAAGGAATTTGAACGGAATAACAAGGGTTTATATGCAATTATCATAGCTATGATGCCTGATGAGTTTAGAAGAATTCTGAGTTATACTTCTTCAAAACAAGCTTAGGTTATTTTAAAGACTTCTTAAAAAGTTACATTTGTTGTCAAAAGATCTATAAT
The DNA here is from genome assembly GCA_030763125.1 of Hippophae gyantsensis. NCBI lineage: Eukaryota > Viridiplantae > Streptophyta > Magnoliopsida > Rosales > Elaeagnaceae > Hippophae > Hippophae gyantsensis. Next base: position 22,401,761 of record CM061033.1, on the reverse strand, counting down.
TCTATAGTTAAATAGAGATTTTGAACTCTGTATCATGCAAGAGAATGAAACCTTTGACAAATTCTATGCTTGCTTTTCAAACATTTCCAAATGCTCCTACAACTTGGGTTGGCCTATCAACGAGGAAAAGCAGAATTGAGAAAATTATAGCTAGTTTACTCTATCAGCTTTATGATAAAGTTATTATGCTTAAGTCTATGTATATGCCTATTGAACTTACTGTTAAGAAGTTAGTTGGTGACCTATAAGTGTTCGAACTTAATCACCTATTGCCCAGAAAGAGCTTGGATCTCAAAAGCACCAAGTGGTCTTAGTATTGATAAATTTTTGCTTTTTGTTAGTTATGATAATGATGATTATGACCCTGATGAGTAGGAAACGACATTCCTTGCTCATAAATTTACAAGGTTTATTAGGAAGAAGAAACTTTTTTTTGGGACTATTGGAAGAGATATTTTCAGTTCCAAAACCTCAAGATCTATTAGAGATGATGAAGAGTTAGAAAATGGTTTCTGAAAAATTGAGTAAAGGTCACTCAAAGAAAATAAGGTGGTTTGAATGTGGAAAGTAAAGACACATTACCTCTAACAATATTGGTTTCTAAAAATGCACGAACAAATGTGCAATGAAAGCTGAGGTCACTATTTTGGATAGTACCAATAGTGATGGTAAGGATGACACTAACTTTATGGCCTACGTTGCCTTTAACAGTATTGTTGACCATTCGACTACTACCTCAAATATTCAAGAAGAGACTGTTAAAAATGATAACGTTGAAGATGAAAAAGATGAATTGCTTGATTCTTACAATGCTTTACTTTTGATGCATATTCATCCTGGAAAAAGGATAAGAGAAAGGCTATGGAGAGCCTTGAGGAAAAAAAGAGAGATCAATATGTTAAAGAAAACTCTACTGGAAATGAGGTCTTCTATTGATGAAAAACAACATGATCTCACAAGCAGGTGTGAGGTCATTCAAAAAGGTATGATGATTTGCGGGAAACTTTTAATGCAAATCATGAAAAAGTTGAAAAGCTTAAGAACAGTTAATGGTTCCTACTTGTGGTAAAGCTACTCAATCCTTGGTCAGTCATCTGCCTACTCTTGATCTCAAGAATGATATCAAACATTTTAAAAGGTAGATAATTATTCTTGAGGATTCAAAGGATCATTTGACTAACTCTCTTATGAAAAAGGATGCTAAGATTGAGAAATCACATAATAGTGTCAAGATTCTTAATAATTTGACCTCCTAACTTGAATCCTTCCTTAGAGAAAAGGAAGACTTCGTTGCAGCCTGATGAGTGTTAATTTTCACTAAAATTACCATGATTTTATGTACATTAATTGATTAAAAATATATATATATATACATATATATTTATATTTATATAAATTTATCTTTTTCGGAATCACGGGTATTTTTATTATTTTTCAGGTATTTTCGCTTAAAAACGTAACTTAAAGACTCAAAGAGGAATACTAGAGGCAATACATCACAAATATATTAATCAATAAATGAGGAAAGGTCAACAAATATGGAAAAATTGGACAAAATGGGTCAAAAATGTCAAAAAGGAGGAAATCGCTCCAAGTAGCTGCCGCCCGCGCGCCTGTGCGCGCTGTTGCTCCTTCCGCGCGCGCCGCTGCCATCTCGCCCCATTTTCACGCGCAGCTGCCTCCCACATCATGATGACATCATCAATGATGTCAGCAATCACCACTCCGTGTTTCCACCATTTTTTCACCCACTTTTTCTCTCCATCCTCACCTATAAATACCCCACTTCTCTTCACTTCTAAATACACCTCAAAACACATCTTCTCTTCTCTTTCTTTCTCTCATTTCTTAGTTTTTTTAGTTTTTCTTAGTTTTTAGCTTTTCTTAGTTAGTTTTTCTTAGTTTTAGAGTTCTTCTCTTTTTGAGAAGAACTAATTATGTTTTTGTAATTTATTTTCTTTTCGATTCAATAAATGGGAGTGCAAATTCCATTTGGAGGTTTTCCGGCAACCGGAATAGCATCGAAGTACTGTAAGGATTTTATTTTCTTTACAGTTATTTTTTATGCTTTATTCTTACATGTTATATTTAATTTGTCTGTGATTAAATTTAACTTTACTGGCTGTTTGTAAACATGATATAATAATAACGTTGTTATGCTTGCGAAATATTAAATAGGTAAAAATCTCTAAAATGAATTGATTTTATTTTTATTCAAGATTTTATATTAAGAATGTTAGAGAGAAATATATTATTTTTCATTACAAACTTAAATATGAAAATTAGATTTTAAGGTTTAGTTATCCGGTCTGATTTAGAGTAGTGCTCTTTTATTTATTGGTACAATCGCCTGGTAGTTAGAGTGAAGCTCTATTTCAAAAGTTTTTATAAGAATTATTATCTGAAAATGTATTGACAACATGTTTTCAGTAGTGGTTTTAAAACTTGAAAGTTGGTACTTGGAGAACTAAATTCTTAGGTTTAATTTGGACACCTTGAATAAATTTTAAACTGTCTAACCCCACCAAAGGTGGCATTTAAATGGTTCATTTTCAATCTCTTAGAAAAATGAATTAATTTAATTAACCAAATTAGTTATCAACCCCACCCATAGGTGTTAATTGATTTGTTTAGTTAACAAAGAATATCTAACCCTACCAAAGGTGGTATTCATATAAAAAAGAGAGAATCAATAAATATCAATTCATATCTTTAATAACCTAAATAATATGAGCAAGCATAATTAACTTAGTTATTATATCTATAAATACTCCACTAATATAAAAGATAAAATTTGCATAAATATTTATTGAATCTGTATCTATGTTTTATTTTTATGTGATTAGATTAGAAACACAAAACCCCAAAATATAGTGACATGATGTTTAAGATTTAATTTCGTTTTTAAAAGTTTGAATAATAAATTAAAAACCATATACATTCCTTCCTTAGATTGATCTTGGGAGTACACTTATCATTTTCTACGAAATGATTCGTGCACTTGCGAGAGTTTTATAAATAAATAAAACAAAATTATCGGCAAAATCGGCGATGTTGGTTCTGCCCGATCACAGCCCTGAAAGAAAAGCTCAACATGTGGGAAAAAGAACTGGCACACTCCACCATTGCCATTGATAGAATGACTACGGGTTCAAAAATGTCAATTTTATGAGGATAAGCATGGAATCGGGTATAGTGAAGAGGTTTCAACTTTTATAGGTGGTTCTACTAAGTTAGTCAAGGCTTCCAATCAAGATCCAAAGTTGAAGTCTACCACTACTACACTAAGAGGTAAATATATTGCATGTCTTAGCCATATTCTCCTAGTAAGGTGAACCTTTCACCTAAGGCTAACACTTCCTATCACTCCAATAGTGGTCCATTGCCTTTACCTACTATCACTCTCATTTGTCACCATTATGGTGAGCTTGGGCATTTGAGTCCACATTGTGGGAAATTGACTACTCATCCTCGTGTGAAAATCAATATATGTGCTTCCTCATCTTCTCCTCCGCATGTTACTCCTCGGAGTTAAGGACCTTATTTTCCTAACTCTATTGTCCGTACTTGTTTTCATTATGGAATTACTGGTCACATTGCTAGGCAGTGTCCTAGATTTATATGGAGTAAAACTCAGAGTCCTCTACCTCATTCTTCCCTATATTCTCTGTCAAGATATAGCTACTGTAGCTCATCTGAGTATGTTCTTATAGATTGCATTATGCACATAAGGCACAAAATAGAAAAAATAAACCTACCTTGCCCAATTTATATGGATGACTTGACTAATTTTTCTAGAAATTATAAACTAAATATATCTTGAGTTCCATATACACCTCATGATCACATGAGTTAGCGACTATCTCCTAGCTCAGTTTCCCCTCATAAATTCTTTAAATGGAGGGATACTGTTTCATCAATATTTATGGGTGATCTGTTGGGGTTGAGTCATTTATTTCCTTTCTCTATTTGTTTTTCATTTTTCTGTATGTGAATATATGTCTTTTTTTGTGTTCATCTGTTTGACACTTCTTCTTGACTCTCTCTTACTGTTTCCTTGGCATAAACATCATATTAATTATCATATTTGGTGTTTTATCTATCTGATTGATACTCTACTAGTTTTCTCACATGCTAATTGCTTTGACATGTCCTTTATGTGCATTTTCCTTACATACTACCTACATTTTCCTCTGTGGCCTCTTGTATATGCATCATGTCACATGTTCTTCATGTAGTCAAAGTGTTAGGATTATGCTTTCTTTTTTCTTATCATGCATATGCCATGTCGTACTGCTTGTTTCTATACTATTTCACTAGGTTATCTATTCTTGCACCTAGTATATTGTGTGGTGTTTTCATATTTATCTTTTGTTAGCTTATGTCCCTCTCTTACCTTCTTTCACTTTATACCTATCTTTAGAACTTTTAATAAACTTGCAATATCTTGTTTATCTTGTGTGTTTTGGTGACACTTCTGTTGTTTGTGTTGTTTTCCCTATCTAAGCATGTTTCGTGTTTTTGTATTGTAACCTATGCCTTTATTGCTTGTTGTGTAGTTTTGTAGCATCTCCTACTTCTTCCTTCTCGTATGGAAGTTGCTTGTGCTATTTATTAGTTAGTCAGCTCCTTCCTTTCTTTGACTAGCAATGATGTGAGTTTTGTTGTTTGTCTCTTTTGAGTCACTTTTTCTCTCTTCTTGTGCACTATTCCGCCTTAAGACCTTCCTTGTCTTCTCTCTTGGTAATTATCATTTTTGCATTCCTTAAGATTATCAGATCTTTTCTTTTCTATCATATTACATGTTAAACGAACTTTAGAGGGATCATATTGTGATATGTTTAGTATGCATTTGACCTAAATTGATGTATAGATGTTTTGACATGTGTATGCCTTAAGAGCGTGTATGACTAAATTTTTTTTCGTTTTATCATAAATACATCTTTCTTTGTACATGCTATATCTTTGTGAATTTGTATGGTTGTTTTGAGAAGCATGTGTGAATCTCTTGTATTAATGATTTGTATTTCTCTAACAAGCTCTAGAATCCATTTTTAGTGTCTGTTAAGGAAAAAATTTAGGTGTTGTTTGGATAGAAAAAGGATTTAGGCCATCCTCGATTCATTTGATCCTTTCTTGCCACCATTGTTCACATATCTTTTGTCTCTTCTCTTTGTACCATTATGTGATTCCTTCATTTCTTGACCCTAAATAGTAGCTTAGCCCAAATTTTTATTCATTTTTACCTTCTACACACTTTATTGAGCTTGTTTGTATTGGGTGTACGCTTTACCTTTTCAATATAAAAAAGGAGGAAGAAGGTTGAAAATGGAATTATAAAAAAAGAGGGAATAATTAAAAAAAGGAAAAAGGGTAAAAATGAAATGATATAAAAAAAGGATGGAGAAAAGAAAAGTATGAAAAAGGAAGAAGTGTATGAGTCACTGAATTTTATGTACTACTCTCTCAACTTCATTGGTTGAAGTTTGAGAAGTAATAAGGGAAGAAATCCATGTTTGAGGGTATAAGTGTCATGGATAGGAACTTATCTATTTTTTGGATCAACAAAGGTGTGTTTAAAGTCTAAATATCTTCTCTTCCCTATCCATTCCTTAGTCTTTCATTACAATATTTGAAAGACCTATTAATTTCTTCCCGGCTGGCACTTACATTAGTGGAGAGAGATTCTACTTGTGGACATATAAAGCTTGATTCAACTTGAGTCTATATTTTGATTTCCTTGGTTTGGATAAGCATATCATGATGACATATAGTGTGACCAAATTTTGCATATCACATAGAGAGCATGTCATAAAAAATTTAGTCATACTCTTACATGAATGCATCATGGATTGATAGACATGTGGATATTTGTGTTGAATGTATTGTTTATTATTTACGGCCCTTCTAATTTGTTGAACATGCTTTGTTTTCTTCCTTCTTTATTGTTTCTTATTGTCTATTATGTGTAGTGTTTGCGAGTAGAATGCATAACATGATTAATGCATCGTATGCATACTTTTAGAAGGAGAGTTGTGTGTTTATTTTACTTTATGTCGTTTGTCCAATTTATGAGTTTTTGTTATGATGTACATTCATATGGTGCTTTTGTCTCTTTGGTGTCACGCTATATGAACTATTCATAAATAGGATTGTTAGTATAACATGTTATATGCATTGTATGCAATCTCCGATTTTACATATTTACCTATGTGTTTTCCCACTACTACTTCCTTCTTACATGCTTCTTGCTTGTCATTCATTACCTAGTAATTGTTGCTGGAATGCATAACATACTTTTTTTATCTGCAATTATCTTTTGTTTCTCGTGCATTTAGTTTATTTCCTATTGCTTGCTTCTACCTTACTAGTGTCTCAGTGCTTCTCTATGTCCTTTTCTTTTGAAGCTTGTAGTACTTCTTATTATGTTTGCTTTAATCTTACCTATTGCATTGTATTAGTGTTAGGATTATAACATATTTGTATGCCTTCTCTCCCTCATAAATGGGTGTTTGTTTTTACTTATAGTGTTCAAAATGGGGAGAAGTTTTTGTGCATAACTATATGATTGTTACCATGCTGTGTGTCACATGGGCTGTGAGTGTAAGATTGTACTATATATTGTTATATGTATGATTGCATTTAGAAGGAGTGCTTGTGTCTGTGCTTATCGATGTGTACCTGTATAGGGGTAACACAATAGTATGTGGGTTGACTATATGTTATTTCTACATCATATGCTCATAGGGTACGTGGTTGTTTCATTTATGTAGGTTACAATTGTAGAGTGAAGCCTTTGAGCCTCATATATAATGTGTGCAAGTGGAAATGAGTTCCTCATGTTTCTGAGTGACAAAGGATTGGATGGGCTGATTCATGTAGTTGGATGTAGCTCAAGATGTATACACTCAATATAGTTGTCTTTTGGGTTTTGAGTGTGTGTCATTGTGTTATTCATTAGAATAAACAACTCTAGGATATCTTTATGGTCTTCTCCATCTTGATAAGTTTATGTGTCTAGTTATGCAGTGTTTTGCAAGGGAAAGCCAAAGTGGGAGAATATAAATCTTATTATACTCATGTCTGTGTGTTGGTTTCCCATGTATAAATCATAATGTCTGTTATTTTATTTAGTGTTTTTATCTTCCTATATGTAAGGTTTGTTACTGTGGATCAATAATCCACACATGCATATAGTTAGGTATACTTTTTTTATGAGCATGTTTACACATACCATAAAGTTGGTTTTCATAGTGTGTATACTAGGATTGAAAGTATTGGTTTTCGACGAGCTAGCATGCGAGTGAATTAACATTTTTACCTTTGGTTTTTGGCATGTTTTAGGTACGAGTATTTATGGATAGTACTTGGAATTTTTAGAAACAAAAAATGTACCTTTTTGCACCTCGCTACCACCCTTGGCAAGTCGGTTGGTAAGGTAGCCGACAAGGTGGCCAACAAGGTGGCAAAATCGAGCCCTATAAGTACGCCATTCATTTCTCTCTTTTTTACTTGTTGTTCAAGAGTTGAAATTCTACCAAAATACACACTAAGATTTATATCTGATTTCAAAATTATTTTGAGGAGCTTATATTTGAGAGTAGGTCATTTTTGTCAATTTAGTAATCAAATCATAATCTGTGTAAGTACGTGGATTTGATATTAGTAATGGACTGTGTGTCCTATGAGGTTGTGAGTTTGATACACTTAGTATTACTAATCATTGATTTCCAATCACATCACGTTAGGTGGTGTTGGTTGTGAAGGACAACTGGGGTCAAGTGTTGAACCAAAAATTTATAGAAGCAGTAAGTGAAGAGAAGCAGTAAGAGAAGCAGTAGGCAGTTAAGATGTCGATCCCAACTAATAAAGGTAATAATGAATTATTTGTAGCTAATTGGTTTCCTTATGCAACCCGAGGATGTTACCATATAGATATGGTCACTATATAGGTTTACCTTGTTATATCGAGTGTTATGCATGATTTGATATTGTGCTAGTATAACCCAAGTTTAAGGTGGGTATGTATCAACATACTAAAAGCTTAAACTTATATTAGAAAGCTTTTACATTTTTGCTTGCTTTCTGTTTGATATATATAATATATGTTATTAAAGTTATTTGCTTTTGATATTATATGTTTTGTGTTTCGACTATGTGAACTGTATAAGTTTTTTACTATACCATTTCTCGCGAGTTAGGATAGAGTCCTTTAAGAGTCTATATCTCCTTACCCTGATCGTATATCATTTCATGGACTCTTTCAATGTTGTTGTGTTCTTGTGATGCTTTCTTCTTCTTTACATCACTTTGTATAAACCATGCATAAATAGGACTATTAGCTTGACTTGTAAGCATGCATTATTTATAATCTCTTGTTTCACTTGTCTTTCTATGTGTTGTAGTGAGTTATTGCATACTTATCCCTTGTAGTTGATAGCCTGGTATTTGTTGTTGGAATGCATTACATATGTTTTCTTTGATATATTGGGATGCATTTTTGTATGTATGTTCATAGTATGGGTTGAGGTTACAAGATTGAATACATCCAAGTGTTGTTAGGGGAAGATACTTGAATCACTTGGAATGTGTCAACTTGGATGATAGTTGGGTTCCTACTCAACTCTTTTTTAGGGATTTGCTGACATATTAAAGTGTCGTTGATGTTCGAGGGAATATTGTTGAGTCACTAGGAGTGTACCAGCTTGAAAGATAGTTGGACTCCTAGTCAACATTTTTTTCAGATCCGTTGACAAATTTATGTCCTATTGTTATTTGATCGCTTATCCTATCGATGTGTTATATGCATATTAAAAGGAACCTTATGACCTCCTAGAGAAAATATAGATGTGGGGCTTCATGCTATGTATTATATTAGGGTAATATTTTCTATCTACACTACTCATTGTTTCTCTGTACATTTAGTTGTTACATACTTTTACCTTCCTATTGTCTCGATGTTACTCTTTGTATTTCTCGCTTGACTGTATGTGTTTCTTGTTTTTATGTTTTCCTTAATAATCTCTACTGTGTTGCATGAGTGATAGGATCATTGCATTTCTGTTTGACTTATCTCCTTTATAACTGGGTGTGGTATGTTGCATACTTTATGTGTGTTTGCTTTGACTTTCCATGTCAAAAAGTGAAAGAAGTGTGCACAAATTGTATTTGTTTGTGCATTGTGTTTACTTGTTGCATGGAATGGTGAGTGTAGTTTGCACTGCATTATGTTTAACTAATATGCATACACTTAGGGAAAGTGTTGCATTCAGGAGGAGTTTGTAAATTTATGTTGCATGAAGATTGTGTAGTGTGTATATTTGTGTTGCATGTAGATTGTGTAATTTGCATATATATTTGTATTACATATAAATTGTGTTTGTTTGTGCTACATTTTAACTGTGCTTAGCCTAACGTCTGTACATATATAGGGGTAATGTGATATTATTTGGATAAACTACATGTTGTTTATGCATGATACGTTCATGGGGTATGTGCTTGTTTTATGTGTGCAAGTTATAGGTGTAAAGTGAAGTCTTCGTGCTTCAAGTGTGTTGTGCAGTGGTACTAAGTTCCTTGTAACAAAGGATTGGATAAGTTGATTAATGAAGTTGGATGGAGCATTCAAGATAGATGCACTTAGAGTAGGTGTGTCTTTTGGGTTTTGGTGTATGTTGTTATATTGTTCATAGGAACAAACAACTTTAGGACATCTTTATGATCATCTCATATTTGATGAGTTTATGTATTTAGTTATGTAGTGTTTTGATATTGAAAACCAAAAAGGGATAATGTGAGTTATGTTATACTCGTGTCTATGTGTTGGCTTCCCATGTGCAAAATATAGTATTTGTTTAATTCTTACTTAGTGTATCTGTCTTCCTCTGTCTAAGGTTGGTTAATACGGATTAGTAATTCACACACACACGCATATGGTTAATTACACATTGTATGTGAGCATGCTATTACACATACCATAGGGTTAGTTTTTGAAGTATGCATGTTAAGTGGAGTGTTGATTTTCGGCGAGCTAGCACGGAAGAGAGCTAACGTTTTTGCTCGTGTTTTTGGATCATTTAAGTGTAGGTATTTATGGAAATTACTCGACAATTTTTGAAAAAAATGGGATTTTTAGCACCTCGTCTCCAAGCTCTCCACCACCATCGCCACCACCTTTGGAAAGGTGGTTGGTGAGGTGGTCGTTCAAGGCTCTATAAGTACCCCTAATTTATTCTTATTTGGTATCTAAAAAATTATAGCCAAGCTCTATCAAATTGACATCTCGTTTTTCCTATTTATATATCACTAATACTTTAAGTGTTGTTTGCTATTAATGATTCATGACTGTGTAAGCTAAACAATACCTGTGAGTGGGAGTACTCAAAGCGATGCTAGCAAGTGGCTTTTTATATGTAGAGTCATGTGTCTGCTGGTAGTTACCCTCGTGCAACTTTTTCTTATTCACTTTACATATTACTGGTTGTCAGTTACTGATCACACCACTTTAGGTGCTGTTGGCTTTGGAGGAGAGCCAAGTTCGTGCATCAACTAGGTTATTGTAGAGGCATCAAGTGAGGGTAGCAATAGGAAATTTAGATAGAAGTCCCAACTGATAAAGGTAATTGGGGTTTTATTTTGATTAGGGTTTCAATTGTTTTATTACTTTGTCGATTTGTTTACTGTAGAGTGATTTCCATAATCAACTTAAGGATGTTACCACTTAGATAGGATTTCTATATGGGTTTATCTTGTATATCTAGTGGTATTCATATCCAAATATATCTTTAGTACAATCAGAGTTTAAATAGTATATGTTCCTATATACTGGGGTTTAAACTCTAATTAGAAAGATTTTGAACTTTATCTTGCTTTTCATTTACTAAATTCTAAATCAACTGCCTTATTATACTACCTATCTTTGATTATATGTATTGTAGTCGTGTTTATCTATCAAGTACTTTCTTCCTTGTAATTTGCATTTTTGAGTTAAGTTCTTAAGGAGTCAGTGTCTCCTTAGCTTGATTGTGTATCGGGTCTTAGACTCTTTCAATGTTGTTTTGCTTGATCAATATGCATGTTAGTCTAATATGAGTTTATATATATCATATATGTTCTAACATACTAGAAGTATACTTTAATTAAAAAGCTTATTTTTTATATGTTTTTGCATACTTTCTTTCCTTTCAATGTAGTATGCCTATAACTTTCTAATCATTGCTTGTACTGCAGTAAATTAATGTGTTTGTCCCTAATTAATTTATCTTACTTATGTCTATTATGTATATGTGAGTTTAACGTGAGTCTTAATGGAGTATGTATCTCTTTACCCTATTTGTGTCATAAGTTTTCGGACTCTTACTTGGTTTGCTATATTTAGATTAATCATAGGCTGTGAGAGTATAATTATCATTTATTGAATATGTTCTCACATATGAAGGCTTAAAGTGATTGAAAATCCTTTATTGTTTAGTATGGATTCTTGTTTTGCATGTTGTTAATTGTTTGACATGCATATGTTTGTTGTTGGTTTGAACAAGAGCCTGTGAGATGCACCATCACTAGTGTGATTATGTAGATTGTAATTTTTGTATCTATTGAGTGTTTTAGTTGTATGTTTAGTTAATCATATTTTTTTATACTTCTATTATGTAAGTTGCTTAATTCATGTTTATGAGGTCATTTTATCCGAATTGATATAGAATTCGTAAAAATATTTCATGAGTTGACATTTTCACATCTTATCTAGATCTCGGTTACTTATTTAAATCAGAAAAATAATTGATCTTTCTGTAATTATTTTTATATATGAAAATCTTTAATAATGATAAGAGAATGTAATATACATGATATTGGATTTATATGATATCACCGTTACCATTGTCAGCTCATAACTTGAATGGGTTTTGTGAGGATAAAGTTGTGACGTTGAAATTGTATTTGGGTTTCATAAAAAATATGGGTGACTCAATAGCCAAACATAAAAATAATTTTTTTTTCACTAATAATTACACCATTGATGTACCCATAATTATAATATTTAAATTTCATATATTTTAAATATTTAAGTAAGCTACTTACTTTTCAACTAAAGCAAAACTTTTATGTTTTTAATAAATTTAATTTCATGAGTCCATAAAAATAAATTAATGATATTAATTTTTATATCAAATATAAATAGCAAGTTTAAAAATTAAGAAATAACTCCTAATATTTACTTTTCTTGTAACTCAATGTTACCGAAATTAAACTTTATTTTGAATCTAATAAAATTATGATGTTTGTTTAGACAACTTTAAAATAAAATAGAAGGTTAGAGATTGTTTAAAATATTAGAAATATTTTTCTTTAAGTCTAAATAAAATAAATAAATAAAGAAGATAAGTTTTAAATTTTAAGAATATGTATAAACACATAAAAATGGAGACAAAGCGATGCCAAAAAAGGTTTAAAATATAAGTTTTTAAAGTATTATATATTCTTATTTTAAATAATATAAATCAATATAAAAATATGGAGATTAATAAGAATTTAAAAATATATTGATTTCATTTATAAAATATAATCTTTGTCGATAATAAAAGAAGTAAACAATTTTTATTTTTATAATATATATATATTGTTACTTTCACAACTAATATTTATTGATGATAATTTTATTTAACAAAAATAACATAAACTATTCATGCATTATTTTAATAGCAATAAAAATTATTGGGGATTATCCGATTTAGAAAGAAATGTTTTAAAATGAGAATAAACGTGTCTAGTTTGATACCAAGTTCATATATATAGGTCATTACATGTACACATGTTAATTACGTAAGAATACACGTCACATCGTGTTAGAAAAGTATAACAATAAAAGTATAAATTAGTCTAAACTCGATCACATTATGAGACCGAGTTGGTTGTCAAACTTTGGGTGCTTTAACCTTGTGATGTTAATTGGAATATCTAGTTTCTAGACACGAGCATCACTCAAGGCACAAGCATCGCTCAAGGCTTGGACATTGTGTTTCATAGTTCAGGCAACATAAAAGTCGAAAAATAGGTCGTAACTTATATTCAAACAAAAATCATTAAAATTCATGACACAATATCTTCATAATAATAATATCAAAATAATACATAATAATTTTTCACTTTTATAAAGTATAAAATGTGTGTTAAGAAAATTGGGGCCTTATTCGATTGAGGCTTAAAGGCGATCACCTTATTATTTATAATACAAGTAGACTAAAATAGTGAATATGATTAGAAATAGACAAGGAAATGGGTAGGGATAATTTTTGATATAACTGTTCTCAAATTGAAGTGTAAAATCCGTACTTAAAATTGTTCAAAAATCATTACAGTTCAAGGATGGTTTATATTCGCGAGCAACGAGACAGGACGAGTAATAAATAATATTCGAAATCAAAACTATTTTTATAAATATATATAATATATATTAGGTACAAGCGTGAATGGATATCAATATAACTGTACTCATTTCGAATTTGTTATTTCGTGATTGGATAATATCTAAAATTGTCTATATCTTCAAAATTAATCAGGAAAAAATTAAATTAAAAGTATAGATAATCACAAATATTAAAACCCGTAATTAAAATACTCATTCTTAAATATTATAGTTATCATACCATACCTATGAAATATGAGATGTTTTTGGAAGAAAACAAAATTTAAGTAGAGATTTTTTAAAAAGATCAATTAAGGCTTTATTTTTGACTTTGTTATAATTTTTCTTAGAAAAATAATTATAAATAAATTATAAATAATGTTATGTAATATTATTAATAAATATAATTGAATTCAGATATAAAAAAAATATTATATTAGTTGTGATTATATTATAATTATAATACATAAAAATATTATTTTTTATTTATTTTAAAATCAGTCAAACTAAAAACATTTTTGATAAAATCCTCCTTTCTGCTCAACGATTCATTTCCGTAAAAATAATGTGTTTTGCAACTTGCAAAGCGATTTTTTAAGAGGAAAGAAAGCGATTTTTTTAAAGGGAAAAGAGGAGGTGGGGTTGGGATGGGGGGAGTTAAAGGTTGTGAGGTGATATCGTTAGCAAGCTAGCAATCATTTTTTATGATTAAGTGTATCTTCATTTACCCAAAATGGATAGCAAGACAAAAAAGGAGGAGGTAAAATAATAGGACTTACACTGTGCAGCGTAGGCCGAAGCGTTGAATATTCCTATAATTGTAATCAACCCAAATTTTGGCCCCAAAGTAGTAAGTACTAATTACAAAGTAGTACTCATTATTAACTAGTGCCTCTCTTTGTCAATTTGTTTTTTTTATAATCAGTGCCTTCCTTTGCCACTTTTTGGTTATTACTTCTTGTGTTTTGTTTCATGGCTTTGGCGTGGTGTTATCAAGCTGTGGCCCATTGAAAAATAAATAAATGTAATTTATATAAAAATTTTAATTATAAATATATCATTCCAAGCTTTTTAAATACAAAAAGATATGATAAGTTTAAAAAATAACAACTATACTTCTTATTGTCATCATTTTATAATTTTTAAGAAAATATTTATAATGAAATCAATAAAAATTATGAAATTTGATAGAAGATATTATAATAAAGTAATAATAGAATTGAAATATAATTATGAATTTTTTAAACTAATATAATGTTTTATAATTTTGGAAAACTTAAAAAGTTAGGTAATAATTTTTCCTATAAAAAATCGTATCTTTATTTTTTAATAAATACTCCATTTGTTTTTTTTAATCTTGTACCCTAATGTGATTGAATAAATTTGGAGTAACATTATTATCAGACCTATTTTTATTGATGTTAGAAAAAAATTATTTTTAAAAATATTTAGACATTAAATTGGAAGAAATTTTTTAAATTATTGTAATATAAATCTTTCTTGCTTTGAAAGTATTAATCCTAAATTTATAAAAATAATTTTTTCCCAAATTAATCTAATTTGGTCTTTTAGTAGCATAATACTTGCCATGAGATGTTGCATAAGAGGAGACCATCATTACCTTGGTCGGCTACATTTTTCAGACGACTTGTTAAAAAATCCACTTTTATTCCACCCTTATTACACTCCCTGCTCGTAAACAAAATATTTCAAATAATGAATTTGGTAATTTAATAATATTTTATTAAATAAATAATATACATTTAGATTTATATTATCAAATCATTATATTAGTAATTTTTTCATTAATAAAATATACAACAATTATTTAATTTAAAAAAAAATATAATTTATAAAAAAATAATTTTATTTTTATGAAAATAGTTATTATTTTATTTATTTTTATTCATTTTAATATAAAAACATCTCATATTATCTTATCAATTATAGTCAATTTCTACCATTAACTTTGTCCTATTCTTGATATTGTTTTATTCCTTTGTCGACTAATCAATTTTTACTATTTATTACAAAATAATCAAAAAATGTATTTTTTATTGAATTTATAACAAGATCATCACAAACTCATTTGAAGTATCCATCTCTGCCTTTATTTGTCACTACTATCGGCTCTTTTCCTTTTGTTCTCACTGATTTCTTCATCTTTTTTTATTATCTTATATTCGATTAAACGTAAGATGAAAATGACTTTGATCAAACACAAAATGGTCGAAAAAGGATAAGAAAATCACAAAAATCAGAGAGAATGAGTTGACGATAGTCACAATCATTGGTAGATATGATGTTTCAAATGAGTTGGTGGTTGCCTAACTTTAACTTCGATAAAAATTACATTTTTAATTATTATGTAGAAAATATTGAAGGATGGTTGGTGGATGAAAGAGTGAGATGGTGTAAAACAAGAAAAAATCATCAACAACAATGATATATTTCTTGCCACCCAAACTCTTAGTTCTTATAGGGCCCATAAGGCCAATGTGAATTAACTCACTGTTCTACTTATATTAACTTCTTTAATTTCTTTTTCGCAAGTAGACCAGAAACAATTTCTTTTTTGCTTAAGTTAATAAGATCTTTAAAATTGATATATCTCATCTTTTGATACCATTAGAAAGTAGAATAATAATTGGCCAAATTGCAAGTAGTACTAGAATCTATATCAATGTAGTAACAATTATCATCAGACAAATTTCTTATAAGTAAACACTTACCTTTTGGATTAGCTATAATACAATGATTATTGACAAACTATATACTGTAGTTTTTGTCACAAATTTGATTTATACTTATTAAATTGGCTTTAAGATCATCGATATAAAGTATATCATCCAATATAGGTATGCCTTCAACCTAAACTGTACCTTTACCAATAACTCTAGATTTATTTACATCACCAAAAGTAACTATTCCTTCATTATACTCTTTAGAAATTTTAAAGAGAGAATGTTCACCAATCATGTGTCTAGAACATTCATTGTCAAAATACCAGGGTAGTAGTGGATTTAGCTTTAAATGAAATGTAGGATACAAAACAATGTAAATTAGATTTGTTAACCTAACTTGAATTCCTAAATTTTCTCACCAAGATTAGTAGATGAGTTAGCAATATCACATAATTTAATATAAAATTCAAAAAACTCTCATCTTCTTTCATCTTAATGTTTTCAAATTGAATACCAAGCATGTAAAGTTTAATTTACTTAACTTGTATGGTACACTCATGAGTAACCTCTAAAGTATCCCAAGCACGCTTGGTATCAACATCAGATATACCAAGAAATTCAATAGTAGACACAACACTAAAGATAGCATTAATACCTTTATGATTCCAGTTGCTATCAGTTTTATCTTAATGGTCCATTCATTCCTATGTTTAAGAGTGACTACATTATCTTTAGTAACCATAGGTGATTCCCAATTATAAATAGTAGAGTTATAGACACTCTCATCTATAAAACTTAGGCTCTCATACTAGCCTTTTAGTATGTATAGTTAGACATATCAAATCAGGGAGCACAGGTTGTAGATGAATCATCTCTCAAATGATCCTTAATAAGGTCCTAGGAAACATTAAGTGCATCTAGTTTTGAAAGATTTAGTTATGAATCTAATTAACTAGAGAAGGGATGAATAGGTTAATTAATAATAATACGGAAAATTAAATTTTACATACGATCAGACATGTAATCATGCGTAAATAAATAATGCAAAAATAGAAATTGACACCCAAGATTTTTAGATGGAAATAACATCTTGATCCATTGGACCACTCAACTATCCACTATGAAAATATGTTCGATTACAACACTAGGACTCAAACTACCTGTCATAGATAATGCTTCCAAGTAACCTACCTACAAGCCTTCACTTTCTTTCATAGTCTCCACAAGCAAGGTGTTCAGATCCAAACCAAAATTCTAATAAACTTGAGTCATATGAGTTATCAAATCATTTTAGCTAGTAACTAAAAAGTTAGCACAAAAATACAAGTACATAGTGTGTCCTATTGTAGATTAAACAATAAAAAATCCTAGCAAGATGAATTAATAAAATATTAGTTAGATCAAAATCATTAACAAACCCTAGAACAAACGATTAAGCACATAATCATAAATAATGTAGGCTTGTTAATCAATTATATATTACCACAAAATGTTTGATATATTAACTAAGAAAAAAGCCTATCAGAATATGATTTTATAAAATAGATTTAGAGAGAAAGAGTTTAAGTTATAAAAGTTGATGAAATTGTGGTTTAAGAAAACAAAGGTATTAGGTTGTTTAAATAGAAAATATTGAAGCCCTAATTCTAGATTAAAGTCCAATTACAAATCTATCTATTAAATAATTAATAGTGTAGTAAATGATAGGGATAATATTATAATTGACAAGTTTAGCTCTAGTAAACAATTAGGTTATACGTTGAATCCCTCACTACACAATCAATCTAGACCAAGCTCGATCGACTAAATCAATAAGGTAGATCAATCAAATCCTTTTCTATCAATCCAGTCAATGATTAATAAAACCCTAGATTAGGTAAATCAAATTCGATTGTACCTTGATCGATCTAGTTCTCGATAGATTGAATTCAAAAATTTGATGGATTTATCCTATATTAAAATTAATTCTGAGAGGACTTAGATAGTAGTAGATCGATGCTAGATCGTTCTACCTTCTCGATCGATTCATAAATTACTTAATCGATCGAGTAGCCTATACACTAAATGTTCCTATATATATAATATGAAATCTAACGTCTATAAGAATATAAGTATACTTAAAATATGTTCTTTTGAATCTTGTTAGTTTTTTTTGGCTTGAATAGTGACATTGAAAATGAGCTTAGAAACTAAATTCATGAATATTGCCAATAGTTATAAACCTTACAAAAAGGATTAACCTTGGAAGATATTTTATTATAAGCATATTTCATAGAAAAAT
This sequence comes from Hippophae gyantsensis, assembly GCA_030763125.1. Taxonomy (NCBI): domain Eukaryota; kingdom Viridiplantae; phylum Streptophyta; class Magnoliopsida; order Rosales; family Elaeagnaceae; genus Hippophae; species Hippophae gyantsensis. The sequence continues at coordinate 22,383,394 of CM061033.1, read as the reverse complement.
TCCAAAACCAATACCGAACCATTCTATAGAATCTTATCCATTTAGTGGGTGGTTGAAGTTTACGAATTAGGTATGTAATGTTGAATCCAAAAATTTGAATTAGTAGATTCACATTCCAATTTAATAAAGATTGATCTTGACATAAGTCACGCATAGACTTAGCCAAAGGATGAGGATTTTGATGAAAGTTTGCTAGTAAAGTTTGATTCACTAAACCAGGAATCCAATGATCTTTCCAAAAGTTGACATTTGATTAGTTTCCTATTTCAAAAAAAAAACACCATTTTTCAAATCATCTCTAGCCTAGAAAACACCATTCCATAGAAAAAAAATCCATAGGCTTTGCTAAAACATGTAGAAAAGATTAATGATGAGGATACATCCCTTTAATACTTTCACCTAGAGTTTTTCTAATTGATAATTCAGTTTGGAGATTTTCTAGAAACAGAGGAAAAATTGAGGTATAATTTAAATGTCTTTCTTTCAGATTATTTTATGTGTTTCTTTACATTCCATGTTAAATTTACTCATTTATTAAATTAAACATTTCTAGCTAAAAATATTTTGGGATAATAGTAATGTTATTATGCTCGTGAAATTATTAAAGTAGATAAAGATATTTATAAAATGAATTAAGTTTTATTTTTTCATCAAGATTTAAGCGAAGCTTGTAAAACAAAAATATATTTACGAAATATTGTTCTTAATAAACAAGAGTGTTAGATTTATGATTTAATTATCTAAATATGATTTAGAGTCAACTTTTCGATTTTAGATTTAATTATTTGGATCTATAGAAAACTTTATTATAAAGATTTTATAAGAATTATTATTGAAAAATATATTAACAACATATTTTTCTTAATAGTTTTAAAATATTAAAGTTAATTTCTAGATACATAAATCATCAACCTAACTTAAATACCTTAATGATAGTTTAAATTGATAGTCCTTTCAAAAGCATTTATTAAATGATTTATTAATTCTTTAGGAATAAAGATTACTTTAATAAACTATCAATTATTGATCCCTCAAAAGACTTTAATTGATAATTTAATAAAAACAAAATTAGGATATATTCTTAAAAAAAGAAAGAAGTAATAATCTTAGTTCATATTTTTAATAACCTATTTAATATTGAGCAAACATAATTAACTAACTAATTTATCCCATAAATTCTATATTGAATGTAAATGTTTATTTGCCTATTGTTTGTTGAATTTATCTTTGCTTTATGTCATTAGATTAGACCTTTAAAAACCTAAATATTGTGACAGAATGTCCAAGTTTAATTTTTATTTTTAAAAATTTATTGAATTATTTAAAACACATGTGATTCCTCTTTAAACCAACATTGAAAATACATTTATCATTTTTCTATAAGTGATTCATGCATTTGCGAGCTATTTATAAATTTTAATATAATTTTCTTTCTATTTATTTGAAAAAAAACATTTTCTTTTATTTTAAATTTAAATTTTCTTTTATGTTATTTATTTACTAATTATTTTTTTCTTTTACTTTATGTTTAGTATTTTTTTGTACTAAATTATTTCTTATATAATTTATTTTACTAACTTGTATATCATTATATTCTTTTAAATAATATGTATTTAGTATTTCTATGTACAAACATAGACTTTTCATTTACTTGTATATTTATTTATATTTTTTCTACTTAACAAGTAATTTTAATTTATGTTTTCATAAATTTATGCAAGGTAGAAGGCCTTAGGATACCCTACAAAAATAATATGAATATACCTAATAGATTGTCAAGAAGGCTAGACTTTGAGGTTCCATAACCTTTACTTGAACAAATTACTGAACTAACCCTTGACCTTCCTCTTCAAGCAACAAAAATGGGGGGAAATTCACCACTTAGGAAAACCATTATGATAGAGTATGCAAGGTCAATAATTGGCCCTCATATTGCCTCAATCCAACTAGGTGAGACTAGATGTAATTATGAATTAAGAAACATTCATTTTTATATGTTTCTTTCCTTCAATAGACTAGCTAATGAAGATTCATTGTCTTTCATTAGGGACTTCTATGCAATAGTCCAAACACTCCCTTTGATGTACTCACTAAGGACTAACTCAGAATATGATGTTTCCTTTACACCGTAAATGACAAGACTAAGGCTTGGAAAATGTCATTCTCTTCAAGTTTCCTAATAACTTGGGAGGATATTTACAATAAGTTTATGGGAAAATTTTATTCCAACCAAAAAAAGTCAAAGTTGAGAGCATATATTGCTACTTTTTCTTAAATGGAGGGAGAACCTTTCCACGAAGCATATAAGGTAGGTTCAAACTCTTCCATACTCAATGCCTCATGATAACTATCCTCTACAACTATAGAACTAGTTTTTCTATGATGGATTGACACAAAAATTTCAATTCATTATTGATAACTCTACTGGTGAAGCAATGGGAGAAAACACCACCTTAGAGACTTGTAATATAATCGAAATGATGGGTGCTAATTACCAGTAGAAAAGCTCCCCGGTGAGAAGAGATAGAGTCCATGAAATAGACTCTAGTATCGAAGTTCAAATATAGTTTGCATAACTAACGAAGCAAGTTACACTTCTCACAACATATGTCATAGCCAATAAAGAACAATGTGGCTTATATAGTACTTTGGAACATGGTGTTGATTCCTATACCTATAAAAGAGAATCAAATGTTGCGCCTGAGCATGTCAATGTGTTTGAGGGTTACTAACTAAGACCCAAGTATGATCTCAATGCAAATACCTACAACCTAAGGTAGAGGAATCATTCCAATTTTTCCTTAAGGTAAATAAACTCTCCATTCGCACATAGGTCAAAATAATAGGGCCATCAATTCCACCAATAAGTGCCAAAAAATCCTCTCAACAATCCAACTCTAGAGGGTAACTTGAATGCATTTATTCAAGTAATCAGAGACAACCAATCATGAAGAAATCAATGGTTAGACTCTATAAAGGCTTCCAATAAAAGGTCAAAGTACAGGTGGAGTAGCTAACTGAGCCCTTGTAAAAGCAAGGCTTCTAATTCAGAAAGATAATAGAAATTGATGATGTAAGGATATTGAGTTTGCAAAATGATGAAATCTCCTAAATAATGTCTCACTAAAGGCAACAAATATAGCCTTGGATGGAAGGTGTCCCATTATTTTATTTTATTATTATTGTAATTTAATTTATTTTCATTTCATAGATAATTCTTTTTATTTTCTTATTTTATTATTTTTTCTATTTAAGTATAGATTTTTATGTGGTTATTTTTATTATTATGATAATTATAAAAAAATAAAATGAAAAACTCATAAAATTGGAGGTGAAGTAAAGTTATGTTGGTCACATCACACATAAAAAACATACCACAACATGAGTTTTACAATTCAAAAGTAGTGGAAAAAGAAAGAGTTATGTCGCGGCACCAGAAAAGTATCGATGCGACACATGTTTATTTTTTTGTATAATTTCAAGATCTACCCAAAAACATCCACTCTTCCTTCAAATTTTCTCACTTTATTCACAAACCCCAACATTTTTTCTCCTATAAAACACCTAAACTTCTCAAAAATCACTTATTTCTTTAATATTCTTTCAAAACCTTTCACAAAATCACTTTCCTTATCATATCCTACCCATTCCATAATTGTTTTTGAAAAAGCCATCAACAATATCAAGAAATCTTCATCTTCAAAGTGAGGTGTTCTTCATTTTTTTCAATCCATAATAATACAAGTAAGGATTAATAAATTTTTATAATTTAACTCTAAATTCTATGAATTTTGTGAATTATTAAGAGTTCTAAACCCTAATTAGAAAAAAAAAGGATTAAGAATTTTTTTAGAATAAATTACTTTGTGTTATTTTTAATTGGATTATATAAGAACCTTTGAATTTTATATATTATTAAATTTTTGAAATGGCACTTAATAGAGGTTGATATGATAAAAGGAAAGGAGTTTCAACTTCTGAAGAATATGACATGGTCAAATTTCCAAGTTATGAAGCAAAATTACGTTATGAAAAAACTTCAAAAGTGAATAAAAATTATATACTTGAAAGAGGGATGGATTTTGATTTGAGGCCTAATGCCTAATTTGAGGGAATTTCTAAGGTTATAGTAGCATTAGGATAAAAAATGTTTGTTAAGGAACCCGATGCTGCTACAAAATCACTTGTTTGAGAATTTTATATTAATACTCCCAAAGTTGTTGATAATGTAGTTAAAGTATGGGAGATACTAGTCCCGTTTGGACCAAATAATATAAATGCTCATTATTATTTTGTGAATATTGAGCGGGGTGAGTATGAAGCATATTTAAGTAATGTCGATTGTACTGTAGTACTTGAAAGATTAACTATAAAAGAGGTTGAATGGAATTATGTTGGTGGAAAACATAAAGGCTTTGAAGTTAAATATTTAGATAAAGTTAGCCATGTTCAAGATTAATGGGCACCAAACATTACAGTTATGTTGATATAGAAAGGGAAATTTTACTAACATCTATAGATATATGTGATATAATTTATCATATGATCAAGCTATCTATAAAAAATCACCGATTGAGTAACATTTTCCCCCAATTAGCCAAAACTTTATGTAAGTAAGCGGGGGTACCTCCCTTAAGAGGTGAAGTTATAATTAAGCCTAGTTATTTATTATATATGACCTATTTCAATAAACTCAATATAGCCCAAAGGGAAAGAAGGGACATTTCTTCATCAAAATTGACTAAGAAAGAAGAAATTCATAATTTGATGAAATAATGAGCTACATGGAAGAGTATCAGCAAGCCTATACTACCCAACAAATTGCATTTTTCAATCGATAGCATCGTGATTAGGTAGACCATAGCCGATTGATCTATGAAATGAACCGGTTGTAACTTAATCATCTTAGGTGTATACAAGTCATTTAGTACCACTCGAGTATCAATATTATGATTTCACTTTTACACCTCTTGAAAGATCACGACAAAAACCTAAAGAATAAGATCCAAATGACATGGAAGAGGAGCTCTAAATATTTTTGGGAGTTTTATGAGTTTTTTGTATTTTATTTTGTTTTATTTTATTTTGAGAACTTTTCTTTTATTGTGTTTTAAATATTATGTTTGCTTTTGTTTTATGTTAATTATTATGTTTCCTGTCATGCTAACATTATTTAGAACTATTAACTTTATAATTTTTTGTTGAAATTTGTGAGAAGTATATAATATTCTATTTGTGTAAATTTAAATGTTTGGATTGATGGATGCACTTACAATTCTACTCCAATACTTTAGTAGATTCAACAAATAGGTAAATTTTTATATTTAATTTGCAATTGTTACATTGAGGGTAATGTAAGTTCTAGGTTAAGGGATGGGAAAAGTTACATATGTATAAAATTGAGATAATTTGAATTTTTTTACTTAAAGATATGTTCATATTTTTATATTTTTACTTATTTTGATTTTTATTGGATTAAGAGTTTTTAGGTTAATTTTAAAATTTTTCTTGCAAAACTATAATGCTTTTATTTAATTTTAAGTAAATGATTAAGTCTTTACATTATTAGATTAATTTTTTGAACATTTTATGGAGTAATGTGATAATTAGTTAGTTTTTGTCATAATTTGTAAATGATGATAAAATGTTGAAATCACAATAAAACCCAAAATCCATGTTTAGAAATAAAATTGTGAAAACTACCTTATGAGAATATTTTGAGCTATTATCTTCCTATTTAGAATGATAATATTTCTTTTTCTACTCTTTTAAACATTATTATTATCAATTTAAAATGCTAGATGATCTTTATAGTTCTTTGCATTAAATGCAAGGACTTTTACATCTAATAAAGTGTCATAAATTTATTTTTAATGCTTAAATTGAATGACTTAAGTAGAATTGAATGTATAAGTCATTCTCTTCATTCATCCATGACTTCTAAAAAAGAGACATATATATGGTTACCTAAGCCACTTTAAAAAGAAATCCAAAAATTAGCCACTCACTATATCATATGAAAACATATACAAATTGTACATTGGTCCTATCTAAAGAATAGAATATCTTTAAAAAAAAGAGAAAAATAAATAGTATAAATTAAATACCATGACACAGAAATATCCTACAAAGTTATGAGAAATGGTTAAATATAAAAAAAGATAGTAAATAAATAAATCGTTAAGAAGTGATTACATTTTCTACATCTCTTGAAGGCATATGACTCGAAATTTTTGTTTGATGAATTTGCTTTATTATTGAAAGTATTATTTAATTTCTTTATAAAATGGTTTCATTTCATTCTTTTCGTGAGATTAATATTATGCACTACTTTAGCCTTTTTATTCTTTAAACATTTACAAACCTATTAGTTCATTTCTTTAAATAAATTATATTCATATATACCTTTGAATGAGTGCTTGAAATAATAGGATTAGTGTTAATGAGAGTATGTCTTGTGAGGATAGAGTCAAAAAAAATTTAGATATCATTAACTGAAATTGGAAAAATTAATATTGATGCATTTTTGAATTTTAGTATGAATATGATTTTTCACCAATTATTATAGTAAACTTGAATATTTAGAATATTAAAATAACTTATGATATGAATTTTAGTTGTGAACTTAAAAGATATTAGAATCATGAGAAGTTTTATTATTCTTTATTACTTTTTATTTTTATTTTATTTGTTTAAAATTTAGTTTATTATTTCTTTATGTGTTATTTGTTTGCATTTTTAGTTTAATATTTATGGGTATCATCTCTAAAAGCCCTCACCACTCTTAAACTCATCCACTAGGACAATCAAAGGGTTTAAAGGCTTGTTGTATATGCTAAATACAACCATGTAAATTTATGGAAATGATTTAAAATAGTTTAATTTATTATGGTTTTCCTTTTTAGTTTTTCAACTTACTTGCTAAGAGACTAGAAAGAAGTAGACTGGGGTTTTTATGAAAGTTTAAAAGCACTTAATATAACGTGATTTTATAAAATAGATCTACATTTACATAGTTTTATTATCTTTTAAAACAAATCTATCTTTTCAGAATCACGGATTTATTTTGTTATTTTTTAGATATTTTAGTTTCAAAATGATTTAATTGATCACCACTATAAGAATAGTACCTAAAAGCACTATATTACAACATTGAAGCATAAAATATTAACATATGTAAAGATTATATATGTTCCTACCCATTGAAACAGGTCTAAAAGAAAATAGGGTTATAGTTGTTCAGAGGAATGTGGGCCATGGCATGAAAATGAAGTGAGGTATGGTGCGAGTGAAATGGACCGAGGCTAATGCATGTACAACCTATCTCATTCCGCGGTATGGAATAGAAGTGTGTTATGATGCCAACCTATCTGATCTACTATATCTCCTTTTCCTCACCTATAAAATGGACCCAAAATTCTCTTTTAAAATCATCCCATAACTCTTTTTACAACTGAATTATTAGTTTCTACCTAGCTTTTCTTTTTTTAGTAGTTTTTAAGTTTTTCTCTCAATTGAAAGTTGAAAAAACATAATTTAAGTAGTAGTTTTGTTTTTGATTCAATAAACAACGTTGACAATTCTATTTGGAGGCTTTCTAGAAACATAAACAATATTGAGGTTCTATAAGGATATACTTGATGTATAATTTAAATGTATTATTTTTAGATTATCTATATGTGATATTTTACATGCTATGCTTAATTTACTGATCATTTATTAAATTAAGCATGCTTGGCTGAAAATACTATGAGATATTAGTAATGTTGTTATGCTCATGAAATATTAAAGTAGGTAAACATTTTTATAAAATGAGTTAAGTTTTATTTCTTCATCAAGACTTTCATGAAGTTTTTAAAAGAAAAATATATTAGCAAAGTATTTTTCGTAATAAACAAGAGAGTTAGATTTATGATTTGATTATTTGAATATGATTTAGAGTCAACTCTCTAATTTTGGATTTCATTATTTGGATCTTTAGAGAACTCTATTTCAAAGATTTTTCAAAGAATTATTATTGAAAAATATATTGATTACATATTTTTTAAAGTAATTTTAAAATCTGAAAATTAGTTTTTAAATACTTAAATCATTATCCTAACTTTGATGCCTCGATGAGAGTTTAAATTGATAGCCCTACCAAAAGGATCATTTGGTTTATTCATTCTTTAGGAATAAAGCATAATTTAATTAACTATCAATTAGTGATCTCCACCAAAAGTCTTTAATTGATTTTTGACTAACAACTAAATTGATCTCCGCCATGGGTTATTATTTTACAAAAAAAAAGGAGACTTAATAATCTTAACTCATATTTTTAAACCTACTTAGTATTGAGCATGCATAATTAATTAACTAATTTATGTAGATATTATCCACTAAATATAAATTTTTATTTGCCTAATGTATGTAGAATTTATCTTTATTTTTATGTCATTAGATTAGACCTTTAAAAAACCAAATGTTATGATAAAATGTTTAGGTTTAATTTTTTATTTTTAAGTATTTTTTGAATTATTAAAAAAACTAAGTGAATTCTCTTTAGAATAACCTAGAAAATATACTTATTATTTTTTATAAGTGATTCATGCACTTGCAAGTTATTTACAACTTTTAATTTAATTTTCTTTTCTTATTTGAAAAATTATTTTTCTTTTATTTTCAATTTAAATTTTCTTTTATTATTTACTTTACGTTTAGTATTTTTACGTACTAAATTATTCCTTGTATAATTTATTTTATCAATTTCTGTATCATTATATTCTTTTAATTACTATGTGTTTAGTATTTCTACTTACAAATATGTAATATTTCATATACTTGTATATTTACTTTATCTTTTTATTTTTTTCTACTTGACATGTAATTTTAGTTTTAGTTTTTATAATATTATACAAGGTAGAAGGTCTATAGGGAACCTCTCATACCTTACAAAAATTATATAAATAAACCTAATAGACTATCAAGAAGGCTGGACTTTTAGGTCCTATAGCCTTTAGGTGAACCAATGACCTTGACCCTCTACTTGAACAAATAAGAATGGGGAAAATCCACCACTTATAGAAACCACTATGAAGGAGTATGGAAGGCCAATAATTTGCATCTCTACTATCTCAATCCAACAAGGTGAGGCTGATCAGAATTATGAATTACAAAACATTCATTTTTCCATGTTACCTTTCTTCAATGGGATACCTTAGGAAGACTCACTTTCTTTCATTAAAGACATCTACCCAAAAATCCAAAAATTCCCCTTCGGTGTGCTTATCGAAGACCAACATAGAATGTAGTATTTTCCCTGCATCCTAAAAGACAAGGCCAAGGCTTACCTAATGTCACTCTTTCTAGTTTCCTTGTTAACTTGGGAAGATGTTTATAATAAGTTTATGGAAAAGTTCTATTCCTACCAAAAAATAGCAGAGTTAAGAGTAAAGATTGCTACTTTCTCTCAAATGGAGAGAGAACCTTTCCACGAAGTAGAGGATAGGTTCAAACTCTACCTCACTCAATGTAGAATTATTTTTTCTATGATGGATTGATACAATAATGTCAGTAAATTATTAATAATGATGCGATAGGACGAATGGGAGAAAAGGTTATCATAGTGACTTATAATCTCTTTGAAATGTTAGGTGCTAATTTGTAGAAAAATAGCTTTTATATGAGGAGAGCTAGAGTCCATGAAATAGACTCTAGTATTGAAGTTCAAATATAGCTTGCACAAATGACCAAGAAAGTTATTCTTTTCAAAACACATTCCATAACCAATAAAGAAAAATATGGCTAGTGTTGTACTTTGGGACATGGTACTGATGCCTATCCTTATAAAGTTGAAGCGAATGTTAGACATGAGTATGTAAATATACTGGAGGATTATCAACCAAGAACTATGTATGATCCTAATGCAAATACTTGCGACCTAAGGTGGAGGAATCATCACAATTTATTTTAGAGGCAAAACAACCCTCCATTCACCAAGAGCTAAAACCAAAAGGGTCGATAATTCCACCAATAAGTGCCTAGGAATCACCTTAAAAAGCCAACATTTAAGGATAACTTGAATGCATTTATTCAAGTAAGTAGAGAAAACAAATCGAAGGTTGGACTCTATGGAATCTTCCATTAAAAAGGTGGAATTATAGGTGGTGTTGCTTATTGAATGCTTGTAAAAGCAAGGTAAATAATATTTGTTAGGTTAAAAAGACAATAGAACAATATGACGTTGGGATATTGAGTTCTCAAAATGATGAAATCCTTTGAGCAAAGTCTCACAAAAGATGATAAATATAGAAATGAATAAAGGTTTTATACCTTAACAGAGGGATGCATTAATTTGAGGCCAAATGACCAATTTAAGGGAATTTTTGAGGTTATAGCAACATTAGGATAAAAAAATGTTCGAAAGAGCCAAATGCTGCTATATAATTACTTATTCGGGAATTTTATGCTAACGTTCTCTATGCTATTGATGATGTAGTTAAAGTATAGGATGTACTAGTCTCGTTTGGGCCAAATGATATAAACACTCATTATTATGTAGTGAACATTGGATAGGTGAATATGACACATATTTAAGGAATGTTGATTATACTAAAGTACTTGAACCATTAACTATATAAGGGGTTGAATGGAATTATACTAGTGGAAAACCTGAGGGCATTGAAACTATATTTCACTGAACTCACATCTGGTACCAAGATAGCCCAAAGTGAAAGAAGACTTCTTTATCAACATTGACTATGAAAGAATAAGCTACATGGAAGAGTACTAACAAGCCTACACTACCCAACAAATAGGATTTTTCAATTGATAACATCGTAATTAGGTGGATCATAATGGGTTGATGTATGAAATGAACCATTTGCAACTCATTCATCTTAAGGTGGGTACAATTCATTTAGTAATATCCGAGTATCAATATTATGATTTCAACTTTACACATTTTGAAAGATAACGACAACAACCTGAAGAACAAGATACATATGACATGAAATGGGATTGCTAAATTTGTTTTGGAATTTTATAAGTCTTTATGTATTGTTTTTTTGTTTTATTTTATTTTGAGAACTTCAATTTCATTATTTTTTGAACATTTTTTATTTTGTTTTATGTTAATTATTTTTTATTTTATTTTTTTTCATGTGAACATTGTTTAGAGTTGTTGATATTATAACTATGTGTTGAAATTTTTGAGAAGTACATAGTATTCTATCTATGTAAATTTAAATGATTAGATTGATAGATACTACTGCAATTCCACACAAATACTTAAGTAGGTTCAGCAAATAGGTAACGTTTTTATTCTTTACTCTTTATCTTTAGTTTAAATTGTTACATTGAGAGAAAAAGTTAAATGTTGGGGTGAAAAAAGTTACATATTTATTAAATTGAGTTACTTTAATGTTTTTTACATTTTTATGTGTTATGTGTGCTTTAATTTATTTTTATTGGTTTAGGATTTTATAGGTTAATTTTAAAATATTTCTTTTAAGACTATCATGTCTTTTATTTAATTTTAAGTAAATGATTGAATCTTTGCATTATTACATTAATTTCTTGAAAATTTCATGGAGTAATGTGATAATTAGTTATTTTTCATCATAATTTGTATTTGATGATAAAATGTTGAAATTGTAATAAAACCCAAAATCGATGTTAGGAATCAAATTGTGGAGAATACATTTTGAGAATATTTTGAGAAATTATGTTCCTATTGTGAGTGATAATATTTTTTTCCCACTCTTTTAAACACTATTCTTATTAATTTGAAATGCTAAATGATCTCTATAGCTCTTTGCATTGAATGCTAGGATTTTTACATCTAATAAAGTGTCATCTATTTATTTTTATTGCTAAATTTGAATGGCTTAAGTAGAATATTACATTGATCTAGCTTACAAAGCTAAGCTTAAAACTACAAAGTTTTTTGATATAAATCTTGATGATGTAGAGACATTCTTAAAAGCCCTTAAGGCATTTGGATGCATGACTAGTTTTTTGTTCATTAGTTTCCTCCACTAAAGGCATAAGCTTGACCTGAATCTTGGTTACTTTTTTGCAAATATCTCTTCCTATCATGGTTGAAGCCAACAACACATTACTTTAGGGAAAACACCTTTATACCATTTCATGTAAAAACTTACCCAATGAGATTCTTTACAAACTAGGGTAGCCATTTTGGTCATAACTCTTCTTTTACATGCTCAAGTTTGAAGTAGTTGCTCTTTGTAAGACTTGTTTTTTACAAAGAGGAACCTTATCTTTGTTTTAAGCTAGCTTGACCTTTAATTTGGCCACCTTGATTGTAAGCCTAGCTTATCTTATTTTAAGGCTTTAGCTAAATGTTTATTTGCCCAATCAGAGACCATAAAGCTCAAATAAAAAGATGGAGTAAAATGTGCTAAATTCTTAAAGTAGAAAAGACATCTAAACCGTAAGTAAACCTATTTCCTTTTATAGGAGAAGACATTGGGATGAGTAACAGGACAAATGTCCTGAAATCCATGAGGTATATCTACATCAATAAATATGGTATAAATGTACAAATATGTGTACAATACATGCATAATCTACTTTTGGAGCAAAACCATAAATCTTTTGGTAAGATCACTTTCATTAGATAAAGATCATGCCTTAAAAAAAAGGTACATATTTGAAAAAAGAAGGCCAAGCAAAAAAAAAATGTTTGGTTTGAGCATATTTCCAATTAAACATTTCCAGCTTGTGCAGGTTCATCTCCCACCTCAGTTTCATTTTATTGATGTCGTTCATCTCCTATCTCAAGCTCTTTTTTGCATCCTTCAGACCCTTCCTCTTCATCCATTTTAAGTTTAAGTAGGTGAATAAGGAGGAATAACTTCAATGTTTATAATTTTGTAATATTACTCATCAAAGCCTCTCTTGTTTGCCTCCTTTTTGAAGGAGTCCATGTCCAAGTTATAGCCAATCTCAACACTCGATGAAAGCTACTCGACCATAGCATTAAGGTCATACTTCACCTACTCTTGGTCACATATTGATTCCTCATATTTAGCTTTAGCAATTTCAAGCTTGAGCCTATAGGCTTCAACCTCAGACACAATCTTGTTCTCAATTTCCTTTGCCATCTCAAATTGCCTTCATTTGATTTTACCTCACTTATAACGTAAGATATTTTTTCCTCCTTGTCAATGGCTGCTCTATCCCATTTGTTGGCCTTGGGACATAAAATGACATTCTTGGCTCGGGTTGAGGCATGAATCTCTTTTTCAACCTTAAGCTTATTTTTTTGCTTCTTGATGAATAAAATCGACATCAGGTTAGCAATATCGATTTTGCACATACTTTGGTTTTATATTTGTAAAATCTCACAAGTACACGAATCATTTTATAGAAAATGACAAATATACTCCCAAGATCGAACTAAAGAAGGAATATATGTGATTTTTAATTTATTATTCAATCTTTTAAAAAAAATTAAATCCTAAACATCTTGTCACGAAATTTTGATTTTTTTTTGTTTCCTAATCTAATAACATAAAAAAACATAGATATGGATTCAATAAATAATTATGCAAATTTGTATCATTCATAATTGCTCATATTATTTAGATTATTAAAGATATAAATTTATATTTATTGATTTTTTCTTTTTTATATAAATACCACCTTTGGTGGGGTTAGATATTTTTTTTAATTAAACAAATCAATTAACACCTATGTGTGGAGTTGATAATTAATTTGGTTAATTAAATTAATTCTCTTTTTCTAAAAGATTGAAAATGAACCATTTAAATGTCACCTTTGGTGTGGTTAGACATTTTAAACTTTATTCAAGGTGTCTAAATTAAATCTAAAAATTTAATTATCCGAGTACTATTTTCAAGTTTTAAAATTATTACTAAAAATATGTTGTCAATACATTTTTAAAATAATAGTTATTATAGAAATGTTTTACATATTTAATGTTTGGTAAGCATAACAACGTTATTATTATATCATATTCACAAATAGTCAGCTATATTAAATTTAATTACAAACAAATTAAATATGTCATATTATAATAAAACATCAAAATAACTATAAAGAATTCATTTTAAAATTATACCTCAAAAAAATCCTTACAGGACTTTGATGTTAATTCTGTACATGAAAAACCTCTAAATAAATTTGCATTTTTGTTTATTGAATCAAAAACTAGAAATTTATAAAAACATAACTAGTTCTTCTCAAAAAGAGAAAAACTTTAAAACTAAGAAAGCTTTCTAGAGAGAGAAACCTTTCTAGAGAGAGAAAAAAGAGAAGAGTTGAGAAATATGATATTTGAGGGATTTTGAGAGATCTTGAAGGATTTTCAAAGGGATCTTGAGGTATGATTTTTACAATGGAGGAGAGGGTCCTTTTATAGGTGAGAAAAGGATAAAAAAGTGAGAAAATATCTCAAAAATTGGTCTTGGATATGTTTGGAATGGATGGCACGTGTGTGGAGGCACTAGTACAAGAAAATGGGCAAGATTTGCAGTGGTACGGGAACTAGTGCGCATAGGTGTATGCATATCTCAGTGAAGTGTACAAGTTTGACTCGGTATGGCACGCGCGGGCACTGGCAGATTAGGGTATTTTGACCCTTTTGTCCAATGCTTCCATTTTTTAAACTTTTCTTCATTCTTTTCTCAACATATTTGTGATGTATTACCTCCAGTATTTTTCTTCAAGTCTTTAAACTATTTTTGAACAAAATTACTTGAAAAATAATAAAAAATACCCGTGATTCCAAAAAGAAAAATTTATATAAAAATATTATAAAATCATGCAAATATAAATATATTCAATCAATTAAAATATATTAAATTATGGTAATTATAGTGCATTTTAAACACTCATCCCTTCTCAACAGATTGAACTTTACTCAGGTTGTGCATGAGTTATGCCTAAAAAAGGAGAAAGGAAGGTAAGATACAAATGAATAAGAAAAAATAGAATCAAGTTAAATTATGGTTTAAGCATCCACTTAATTGGAAGAGCAGCCTACTCACTACTAAGGTAGGATCTATATAGGAGTACCCTATTAGCCTTTCATTACTTTTAGTTGTTTCCTATCGACCAAACACATAAAAAATTATTGTCTCCAATTTTTCTCATTTTCTAGGAGGATCAAATTTATACCTTGATCCTATTTGTATGACATATAGACCATCCTAGTATCTCTAGGATTTTGTTTCAAAACAAATGCATCATTGAACTAGGGCATCTCTAGTTCCACCTAATGTTCTCTATATATTACAGTAAGAAAAAGAAGATTCCTTCACCCATTAGGCATTAATTGTTCTAGCACTAGCCCAATCAGACTCAACAAATATCTTATGAAGGTATATAAATGAATTGTAACAATGAGTTAAAATGCCTTCTCATGAAAAGCTATCCAACTTACATATGAGGTCACATTATCTAGTACATTTGGGTCTGGAATCATTATCTAGATTGTGAGGGGATGTTGTACATACATCTAAGTCTTTCATCATCCTTTGGAGCTAGGCCACTTGTTTCAACCTTAGCAATGCAACCTTTAGTCCTACTCATGAGCTTCTCAATCCCTTTCTTTCTGGATTTCTTTCTCCATGACCTCGGGACAAATATTTGTGTTCGTGGTATGCTTAACCTTATTTTAGGAGTTATTTGAGGTTAGGATGAAGTGGTTGGAATCTCAGGCATCTCTTCCTCACCCGAGGTTCTTTCTTCAAATGAAAAGACTAATTCACTTTCCTCTTGTCATGAATATTTTGGATATTGAGGACCCTACCAAGAGGATGAGCCCAAGGAGCATGAAGTAAAACTACTCTACCAGTCACCTTTCACAATACTTCTTTATGCATGATGGCTATGAAAATGTACCAAAAAATAAGAAAAAAAGATAATAAGGCTCAAGGAAAAAGAAGTTACCTAAAGTTAGAGATTTTTCAAAGAAAAGGGCAAGGAGTGAAATTAATAAATAACCTTAAAGGAAATCAAAAAATGGTTAGATGCAAGAATAAATCTCTAAATTTTAAACAAAAAAGTATAATCCTAAACTACGTATCTTTCCATCCAAGCAAAGAAAATACAAGGCATTAGTTGAAAATACGAAGCATTATTGTTGAGATTTTGGTTTGATATCCTAGAAATAATGAAATTGATAATTCCTTGGTCTCTACATAAATTTGGATTCAAATTTTCTCTTTCCAATCAATTGATAAGCATTTAATAGGGTATGACAAAACATTACATATTTTGAGTTATTTTGATTGGCTAGTTTTCTATTCTTCCATAAATATTGAGGAATCGAGCTAAAAGAGTAGGGGGAAATGATGCTAAAATTTAAGGCTTAACCTAGAGCTTGACCCTTGAATAGTCTGATTCATTATGTGCCTTGCTTGAGACTATGAGATATGCTTACACCTAAAGTGATAATCTTAGGGTGTCCTCACCTATCTAGAACATTCTAAAGTATTAAAAGATCGACCAACAGTTAGGTCCATCATGAGGTAATGCCTAAATTAGTTTATACTTTTACCAGTGTACTCCCTGACACACTATGATTTGTACTGCCTATGTGATTGGCATGTGGACATGAATTTTTCTATATATATATGAACCTAATATGAGATCCACATAATTTCACTCTAATTCTCTAACTTCTCTCTAGTTTATATGAACACCCATATAAATGTCTCTAACTCCTTAGATACAATGATCAATAATAGTTTATGAACACCCATATAAATTGCTTTGGTAAACTAATTTGTAGCCTTCTCTATTACATTGAACTTAAATCTAATGTAGAAATGTTTTTCTAGAAATAACATAATTTCTTGTAGGTAAAATGGTAGAGAATGGTTTCCTAATTTTTTGTCTCTTTCCCTCAATTGTAGAGTCAACTTATAACCATCCTTATGTGACTCTTGGAGAAATGATGCAGTAATGTTTGCTAAAATTGCTAGAGCAATAACACCATGAAAATTATATAATGAATGTACCATGAAACTGCTAAAGAGAAAGCTTTTATAACAACTAAAATAGCACTCTTCAATTGGTACAGAAGTTCAACAATTTCATTGAGAAAGAGAAGGAAAAAATATTATCTATACCAAAAAACTGAACTACGTAAGGTCCATCAATTTGGATGACATTCGTGTTTACAAGACATGTGGGCCTATGATTAGAGTTCATTTTTAGATTTAACATTCAAGGATTTGAACCCCACACAAATGTGAACGTAAAGAGAGTCTTCTTGCTACACTAGCTTACCTCTCATAGGAAAGAAAATGCTACATAAATAATTCCATGTATTGCTAGTTTTTTCATGAGGGACACACATAAACACCCTATTTTTACTTCTCAATGAGTGAGCTTTGAGACACAATTTCTAATTCACCCTAATGAATATCTTATAATATTAATAATTTAATTATAATAAAGTAGAAAAAGATGCATTCGTTTGTAGTGTGTAAACAAACGGTTAAAACTTTTGGGCTCTAAGCCTTATCTCCCAATGAATAAGAATGAGATTGGTGCAAATACTTGCAAAAAAGTTGATCAAAAATCGCTTCTTGTCTCCAACTTGAACCCTTTTGTTGTGAAATCTATGTTAAAGAACAAAAATTTTCTATGAAGAACACCTTCTTGAATTTGTAAGTCATTTTGTACTTTGTATCTATGTGTTGGTTTCCCATGTGAAAAATATGGAGTCTATTTATTTTACTCATATTTTTGTCTTCCTCTATATAAGGTTAGTTATTGTGATTTAGTAATGCATGCATATACATAGTTAGGTCCACTGTATTTGAATGCAAATTTTACACACATCATATGGTAGGTTTCTTATTATGCATGCTAGGTCGTGAATGATGGATTTTGGTTCGATTAGGTGGGGGTATTTATGAAAATTTATCTATAATTTTTGGATCAAAAATTGGATTTTTGGCACCTTAATGGGGACCTCGTCAGACCCTAGCAAGGTGGTCAACGGGGACCTTCAGCGAGGGTTGCTATTATAGATGGTTCCTTCTATAAATACCCCCTCATTTGGCTCTTCATAACTATCTTTTATGAACTAAAATTATAGCAAAATTGTCTTTGAAATTACGTATGCATCATAAATATCTTTGAGTGTGTTTCAATATTTGTGTTATAGTAGTGTTAAGGGTAAAATAGAGTAGTTAAGTGTTGAGAGCTCTTGACTATTTTAACCTTATGTGAGAACAATATTGTGTGATTATGTTGGGTAGTTTTGGTTTTATTCTCAAATTGTTGGTTGTGTATAGTACGTGGTTGAACATGTTTCCGATGTTGATGATTTGTGGACCATGATTGAATGTGTTTCCCAGGGTGGTTATTGGTTGTTCATGATTGTGAGTAGTTCTCAAGTTTGATTGTTCACTTTACTATACATTATTGATCACACTACTTCGAGTGGTGTTGGCTTTGGAGGAAAGTCAAGTTCAAGTGACTGACCAAGTCATTATAGAGGTAGCAAATGAGGGCAGCAATAGGCTATTCGGATAGAGATCCCAACTAGTATATGTATTGGCAATTTTATTTCTATCAATCTTGTAACTATTTTATTAATTAATGGATTTTTTGCTACCAAGTGGAATTCCATAAGAAATTCAAGAATGTTACCATATATATAGGAATTCTATGTGGGTTTACCTCATTACATCTTGTGTTGTGAGTGCTTCTTTATGTGGTTAGTACAATCTAGTTTAAATGGTGTATGATTCAATATAATAAAGTTTAAACTCTAATTAAAAAGCTTTTAATATTTATAGCTTGATTTTTGATTAATGATTATAATATCTACTGCTTATATTTCTTAACCTATGATTGAATGAACAAAAGAGGACAGAAAGGAATCTAAATGGAATAGCAAAGATGTGACCACCATTTTGTTAAATGATGATGATTCTGACCCTATCAAAGAAGAAATACCATTACTTGCCAAAGGGTTCACTAGATTTTTTAGGACAAAGAAACCCTCTTCTGATGGAAAAATAAACCCTCTTTTTGGTGGAGTTAGAATAGAAAATTCTAGTGATAAAGGCTTAAAATAAATAGAGATTGATAAAGAATCAAAGAATGAAGCTAAGAGACCTAGTAAAGTTCATCACAACAAAATCAAATGTTTCAAGTGTGGGAAACTGGATCATATTGCTATATATAAATTGTCTTTATAAACAAAAATGCCCTAATAAGTGCACTATGAATGATGAAGTTACTGTTTTGGATAATACCAGTAGTGATGATTGGGATGGAACCAACTTTTTAGCCTTTTTGGCTTCAAGTAATGTCATAGATCCTCTGATTGCCACCTCAGATGATTAAGATATTCCTACTAAAGATGATGAAGATGAGCAATACAAGTTGCTCAATTCTTACAATGGGCTATTATTAAGAGCAAATATAATCAAATAATGCAAAGAAAAAGATTTGGAGAGCCTAGATGAAATGGAACGTGATATAAAAGCATTGAATAAGGATCTTGAGGAAATAAAGTCCTCAATTGATGGTGAACAACATGATCTCACTAACAGATATGAGTTCATTCAAGATGTACTATGATTTGGAAGAAAAGTTTCACGTAAATCATGAGAAGATGAAACTTGAGGAACAGCTAAAGTGTTCCACTTTTGGTAAAGTTATTCCTTTGTATGTCAATCCTAATCCCTCATCTAATCATAATATTGGAATTGATCAATTAAATTAGAATAATTACATAAGAGAGTTGGAATTCATAACAATGCAACAACTTAAGTGTAATATTTCCTTTAAGGAAGATTTTATCAAAGCTTTATAGTATAAACTCTATGTGAGTGAGAAGGAACTAGCACAATCTTCCTCTACTGCCAACAAAATGATGATTGTTCATAAAAAAATTAAATGAAAACATGATTAGAACCAAGTTGTTTGATGATAAATATGGTATTGGGTATGATGAAGGGATTTCTACTTCAACTATGATTCTACCTGAGTTTGTTAAATCAACTACTGAAGAATTGAAGTTGAAATCAGTTGCAACCACTCCAAAAGGTAAGTAGGTTGTTATGTTTCAACGTATTTCCTTTAGCAAGGTAAACTCCATTACCTAATGCTAGTTTTTCTTATTACTATAGTGATTGTTTGTTTCCCTTACCTCCTGTTACTTCTATATGTCACCACTATGGTGAACTCAGGCATTTGAGACCTCATTGTGTTAAATTAACTTCTCATCCTTATATGAAAGTTAATATGAATACTTCTTCTTCTCCTCCAAATACTACTCCTCTGAGTGAGGGACCTTAATTCTCTAACTACTATGTTTGTCTTTTTTATCATTTTGACACTGATGGCTATATTACTAGGTAGTGTCCTTGATAATAAGGGAGTACATCTCCGAGTTCTCCACCTCGCTCACCCCTATCTTATACATTAGAATGCAACTATTGTGGCTCATCTGAGCATTTACATGTTGGATGCATTATGCATATAAGGCATATTGTGGAAAGAAAAAAATCTTCGTCACATTTTTTGACTGGCTTGATTTATATGGATCACTTAATAGGATTTTCTAGAATTTCAAAACAAAAAAAACCTTGAGTTACATATACTCCACTTGCTCATATGATATGGAGACTACTTATTGACTCGGTTGTCCCTCACAAATTTTTAAACAAAGGGAAGCTATTTTTGGGTGATTTGTATAGGGATGAACTATTTATTTCTTTTCTTACTTATGATTATAGTCCTTCTTTATAGGACTTATGTGTTTTTTTCCTATTTAAATTTTTATTTGTGTTATTTCTCTCCTTGTTGCTTTAAAAATAAAAAAAAATGTTTGTGTTTACTACTTTGACACTCACTTTCTCTCTTTGTCACTCTCCCAAGGACTTTCTATGTGTTCTTTGATGTAGTTTGCCACACCCCTCACCAAGGTGGCTCGTTGAACCTATTTTACATCTCATTGAGATGGCTCATCAAGCATTTTGGTGAGGTGGTCGAGGACCATGGCAAGGTGTACTAGATTCTATATATTGAACCCTCTATTTCCTATTTCATCACACCTTAGAATTATATCTTTATCTTCTTGATATATCAATACCTTTTGTGCTTACTTTCTTATTAAAAATGGCCCCAAAATGTACCAAAAGAAGTCAATATGCTAGCCCCTCAAGTATTGTGCCCATTCTCTATGAGCATCCTATTGATATCCATGGCTTTCCAACTATCAAGAAAAGGTTTGCTTACTTTTTTTAGATTTCTCTATACTCTCTTACTTATTCTTATAATGATGATTTGGTTAAGGAGTTATATACTCTCCTACCTTCCGTTGCCTCTACTGACTTTTCTACCCTTCTTTCCTTCACATGGTGTAGAGTCGCTTATTTTAGATATGATATTATTGGTTTATTATCTCTTCCTGATGTTGAGTTCCCTTCTTTCCCTATCATCCCTTTTGAATTTTAAAATGTAGCTTTGGCTTATCTTCTTGATGAATTTGAACTTGTGAATGAATGCAACTTGGTTGAGATAGCAAGCATGTTTTCGGGCCTAACTACACTTATAATTTAGCACTTTTTTTTAAACAAATATGCCCTTGATCATCATCTTAATGATGTTATGAGTGCTATCATTCATCCTTGTTCTCATCACCATGCTGTCATTCTATACAAAGGACACCTCCTTTGCGCTTTTCTTAATGGTAAAATAATATATCTCACTAGTAGAATTTATAAGACCATTTTTCTTTCAATTACTCCTCCTTATTCTATGCACTACTATCCCTCTTTGATTTCCAGGTAGGGTTCAATCATTTTTCTTGTCCTAGTGAAGTTGCTCCTTCTCTTTCTCTATATCCTTCTAGTCGTCGATCATAACGTTCATCAGCTACCCCTTCACCTTATTTTTCTTGGAATGCATCTTAGTCCTTGTGTTGTAACTCCATTCCTATTTCTTATATTCCAACTGCTTCTATTCGTTTCAGTGATGAATCTCTTGATGCACTGAATAATCTTATTCAAGAGATGCACATTTTTAAATGAAATGTCATGGATATGCAATGATTTTGAGGAAATTATTAGGCTATGGTGACTTCTTATTACCCTATTTTACAACCAATTTTTCAAAGCTCTCCCTATCTTTTTCCTCTATTAGGCCTCTACCTGTAGGATCTAGAGGCATTCAGATGCCCTTCTTCTCAATCTAGTGCTACTTCTTTTGGTTCTTTGGCCTCCATGTTTAGAAATTTTGGTAGAGTTGAACCCTACCTTTTGTTTGACTAATTTACTACCTCTGTTCTCCATCCATAACCTTCTACACCATCTTTTATCCCTTCTGATTTTAGCCAATCTTCACGTAGTGGTGTCCATAAGGATTATGTTGTAAGAGAGGTTAACGTAGAGTGTTGATTTCTTTTTATTATTATTTTAGTATATTTATTATAATAAAGTTTGTAAAATATTTTTTAATGAGAGTGAGTGTGGTTTGTTACTTTGTTTTTTTAATATGTACAACTTGTTTGTGTGCTTTAACCTTCTTTTTAGTGGTGTATGAGTGTCTGGATTATTGCAAATTTGTATTCTTTTTCTCCCTCTCATATAAGAGTGTTTCTTTGACTTTCTATTTCAAAAAGGGAAAAAGTTTATGTGCAGAACTATGTGATTGTCACCATGCTTTGTGTTGAATGAATGATGAGAATAGGATTGCACTACATCTTTTTACCTGACTTATATACACTTAGGGGGAGTGAAATTTGAAGTCTAGTGTTAGGATTGTTGCAATTTTTTTTGCTTTTCTCTCTCTCATATAAGGGTGCTTATGTGAAGAACTATGTGATTGACTTTCTTTGCCTATCAGTATGTACCTATGTAGAGGTTAACATAATAGCACTTGGATAGACTACATGTTATTTTTGTATGATACATTCACGAGATATGTGTTTATTTTGTGTGTGTAGGTTATAGTTGTATATTAAAGTTATAAAGCTTCAGATGTGCTATATGTAGTTAGGTTGAGACCCTCGTGTTTTAGAATGACAAAGTGTGGATGACTTCATCCATGAAGATGTATGGAGCACACAAGATGGATGCATTTGGAAGTTTTTTCATTTCATTCAAGTTAAAACTTGGTACTTGGTGAATACTTTAAGTATGTTGTATATTCAAGACATTGTACAATTGCATTGCATACCAAAGTCAATTGTACCAGATCAAGATCCAAAATTTGCCACATCTTTATGGAAGTGTGTAAAGGAAGTTTTGGGTAGAAAATTGTTGTATAGCACGCTTTTTGAAACTGATGGACAATCTGAAGGGTTATTCAAATCTTAGAGGACATGTTACAAGCCTATGTTATGGAATTCAAGGGTGTAAAATCAGAATTCACTCTTATTTTCCATTCAAAGATACTACATATTTATATACAAAACTAGGGACACTATTAGGTGATAGACACCTAATACACAACTAAGACACCTAATACATAACTAATGTATTCAACTAGTGATAGACACCTAATACACACCTAATACAAACTAATATATCTAACACTCCCCCTCAAGTTGGAGCATAGATATTAATCATGCCCAACTTGTTACAAAGATAATCAACCTGAACCTCACTTAAAGCTTTTGTGAAGATATCTCCTAGTTGTTCTCCAGTCTTCACATATCCTGTGGAAATCAAACCTTGTTGAATTTTCTCGCGAACAAAATGACAATCAATTTCGATGTGTTTAGTTCGCTCATGAAACACAGGATTAGAAGCAATATGAAGAGCAACTTGGTTATCACACCACAATTTCGCTGGTACTGAAGTTTTAAGACCTACTTCATCCAAGAGATTATATATCCACATTATCTCAGACGCAGATTGTGCCATAGCTCTATATTCTGACTCTGTACTCAACCGTGACACAACATTCTGCTTTTTGCTTTTCCATGAGACCAAATTTCCGCCAATGAAAATACAATAGCTTGATGTGGACCTTCTATCCACTTAAAAACCTGCCCAATCTACATCTGAAAAACATTCAATATGAGTGTGTCTATGATTTTCATACAAGATACCATGTCCAGGTGCTCTTTTCAATTAACACAAAATTTGCTCTAACGCTGCCCAATGATAAACTATTGGGGATGACATAAATTGGCTAACAACACTGACAGAATATGTATGCAATATCTGGACGAGTCAAAGTAAGGTAGTTCAGCTTTCCAAACATCCTTCGATATCTCTCAAGATCTTTAAAGAGTTCCCCATCTCCTGTAAGGTGGATGTTCAAAGTCATTGGAGCACTACAAGGCTTTTCTCCTAATTTTTGTCTTAGTTAGTAAGTCTAGGACATATTTTCTCTGAGATAGAAAGATACCTTTTTTATTCCTTGTGACTTCAACACCCAAGAAATACTTTAGCATCCCCAAATCCTTCATGTGAAACTGAGTATGTAGGAAAGACTAAAGAGATGAAATTCTAGTAGTATCACTTCCAATAATAACAATGTCATCTACATACATAACTAAAAGAATGATACCAGCTTCTGATTGTTTATAGAACACAGAATGGTCAGACTTGCTTTTCATCATACCAAATGTGTCTATAGCTTGAATAAATTTTCCAAACCAAGCACGAGGACTCTATTTCAAACCATACAAAGATTTGCGAAGACGACAAACTTGCCTAGACTCCCCCTGAGCAACAAAACCAAGAGGTTGCTCTATAAACACATCCTCTTGAATATCACCATGAAGAAAAGCATTCTTGATATCTAGTTGATGCAAAGGCCAATGGTGAGTAGCTTCCATAGAAATAAACAACCAAATAGCAGTCAATTTAGCAACAGGAGAGAAAGTGTTAGAATAGTCCACTCCATATGTTTGAGCATATCCCTTAGCAACAAGATGGGCCTTTAATCGAGCAACTTACCTATCCGGATTAACCTTAACTATGAACACCCATTTGCATCTGATGGTCCGTTTCCCTGAAGGTAAATCAACCAAGTCCTAAGTACCATTTTCATCTAAAGAATTCATTTCCTCTATAATTACATGATGCCAACCAGGATGAGATATGGCTTCGTGAACAGTTTTAGGGATAGAAATAGAATCAAGAGAGGTAATAAAAGAGCAAGAGGAAGATGACAAGCAGTTATAAGGAACAAAAGAATAAATAGGATAAGTACATTGACGTTTACCTTTGTGTAATGCAATAAGAAGATCATCATTCAAGACTGGATCTGATGACGAAGGAGCAAGTGCAGGATATGAATCAGAAGGTCTATGTCTGGAGTAGACTTGAGTAATAGGAGGCCTGATAGGAACTGGATCAGAGACAGGTTCAAATGATGTGATAGAATAGACTAACAAATCATCATCATCCCTCTAACGTACAGGAGGAGGAGAAGAGGAAAAATAGGGTGTGTCTTTCATAAAGGTAACATCAATTGAGAAAAGATATTTGTTAAGACTAGGATAATAACATCTATAACCTTTCTAGAGATGAGAATAACCAAGGAAGATACACTTCAAAGACTTGGGATCTAATTTAGTAACATGAGGACGAACATCTCGAACAAAACAAGTGCTACCAAATATCCTAGGGTCAACCGGAAATAGTGACTTATTAGGAAACAAGATTTTGTAAGGAATCTCACCATGAAGAACAGATGAGGGCATGCAATTAATAAGAAAAATGCTATTGAAACTGCATCGGCCCAAAAAGGTTTAGAAACATTCTGCCACTCCATTTTGAGATGGAGTATCAACGCATGAAGTTTCATGAAGCATGCCATTTTGAACCATATAAGATTGAAACAAAGCTGATGTATATTCTTTGGCATTACCACTTCTCAAAGTACCACTTCTCAACACAAAATGCGCAAAAAATACAAAACAATTCAGAATGACTCTTCATTAAATATAACCAAGTTACACGAGAATAATCATCCACAAAAGTAACAAAATACTTAAATCCAGGTTTACATAAAATAGGACAAGGATCCCAAACATCAGAATGAACTAATTCAAAAGGAACACTAGCACATTTATTAACTCTTGGATTTGAACTAAGACGATGATGTTTTGCAAATTGACAAGACTCACAATCTAATGAAGACACCTTACTAAACTATGGACAAAGTTGCTGAAGTAAAGGAAGAGATGGATGACCTAGTCTACAATGTGCCTCGAAGGGAGAGGTTACACCAGAGTAAGTAATAGATTTCGGTATTGGTGTCTCAAGAATATAGAGGCCTCCGGACTCATATCCTTTACCAATAGTCTTCATCATCATAAGTTAGGTAAATATAAGACAGACGAAAAAGGAAGCAAAGTAGTGGGAGTAATTGTGCTAGACCCAAGAACACGAGATGGTGACCCATCGGCTAAGGTAACAGTAGAGGTGGAAGTGTGTGATTGAAGAGTAGAAAAGAGACTAGAATTACCTATCATATGATCTGTGGCACCAGAATCAATAACCCATTTGGAAGATGAGAAAAGAAGACACGCATTTGGTTTACCTGAATCAATAATAGCAATGACAAAAGGTGATGAAGACTTTAGTGATTCTTGATACTGTGAGAACTTGGTAAATTCATCTGCAAAGATAATAACCAATTTTTAAGCAGTATCATAAGTGGATACAATATGGGCCGAGTGACCTCTCTGATGCTTGTATTGAAGCTTTCTATAGTCATGTTTCGTATGTCCTGGTTTGTGACAATAGTGACACATAATACCTCATGGGTCCTATGGTCGAGTTTCAAACCCTTGCGAGCCACCTCCTTTGTTTCTACTCATATAAGTTGACCGTCTAAGCTCCTTTGTTTCTGTATAAAGTACTCGACTAAATACCTCTTGTAAAGAGGAGATATCAGAACCATAAAGAAACTGGGACTTAGCAGCCTCAAAAGTAGAGGGAAGACTGGCAAGAAAACTCATAACCACCATTGTTCCCGTTGGCTTTGCTGCATCTTCACATTAGGGCTAAAAGGCATCAAACTATTGAGCTCCTCATAAGTTATTTTAAATTCCATAAAATAATTCGTGAGGGACTGATCTTGTTTGTCTACACGGTAAAATGCTTTGGATACCTCATACATGCGAGAAATATTTCCTTTACCAGAATATAAGAAATCCAAATAATCTATCAATTCCTTAACGAATTCACAATGATTGATCAAGTCAATTACATTGCTCTCAATAGAATTCTGAATCTGTAGAAATAAGAAAGAATCTTCTCTAAGCCATGTCTTCTTTGAATCATCTTTCGGAGGATCATTAGTCAAATGAGTATCTTTGTCGATACTTCTTAAATAAATTTGAATGGTCTTGCTCCAAGCCAAATAATTTGAGCCATTGAGCTTATGAACCATGATTTTAGACATCATAGGTACCATATCCATCACAAAATTAGATTTATTTTCAGCCATAACTCCTACAAACTACAAGGCAACGAACAAACAAACAAACAAAATTCAACAAGGGCAGCGACCAAACACGCAGCAAATAAAAACACAAATTTAGAAGAACCCAAACCTGAACAATCACAAAGTGATGAGTGCCAAACCACCACAGATGATGCAGGGGAACACTAGAGAGCAACACGAGGACGATTGGAAAATACTGCTGCAAGGACGCGCATGGAAAGATGTAGAAATTCACGATGGCGTATGAAGCTTTCTTGCGGCTTGTCTGGTGACCGGACTTTAGGTTTTGGCCAGTTGGCGGCTGGGTTTCCTCCCTGTGCCGGTGGTAAGAATAATTTTTCACTCCAAAAGATGGGTGGAATAATGGCAGAAAATCGCGGTGGCACATGGGGCACACTCGCGGCTTGTCTGGTGACCAAATTTCGGGGTATGGCCGGTTGGCGGCTGGCGGCTGGGCTTTCTCCCTGTGTCAGAGGTGAGAATAAATTTTCACTCCAAAAAGGTGTTCCAAGTTAGAACCCAAAAATGCACTAAACCCTAATTTGTGTTTACCCAAAATCAGACCCTAATTTGAATGAAAAAAGAAAAAGAATTCCTAATTTTGTAACGCAAATGCTTTGATACCATGTAAAATCAGAATTCACTCTTATTTTCCATTCAAAGATACTACATATATATATATATACAAAAGCTAGGGACACTATTAGGTGATAGACACCTAATACACAACTAAGACACCTAATAGATAACTAAAATATATGTAACAAAGGGAAAATGGAATGAACATCTACCATAGGTTAAGTTTTCCTACAACAGGAGTTATCATGCCAATAATTGGGGTGGATCCTTAAGAAGGCTTGTATGGATAATCGCATAGATCTCTAATGTGTGCTAGGCAAAAAGTGAAAATTTTAGTATGATGAGAACTAATCTCATAGAAGAGAGAACTTAAAAGACTCACATTACACAAGAAAAATTTTGTGCAACTCAAAGTCAATACAAGAGTTATGCTAATCATGGGTATCAACCATAGAATTTCAAAGTGGATGATAGCATTTTCCTCAAAGTTCAACCTCAAAAGGGAGTAACTCATTTTGGATTGAAAAGAAAGTTAGTACCATGCTACATTGGGCCATTTCCAATTCTGAGCAGAATTGGTGATGTAGCATATCAATTGGTGTTACTTCTAGAATTTTCAAAAGTTCATAATGTTTTTCATGTATCTACTCTAAGGAAATGTCAGTGAAATTAGAATAGTATTCTAGATTGAATAGAATTTCCATTACATGAAGACGCATTATATGAATAAGAATTAGGGGTGATAATTGACTTCCAAGTAAGGAAGTTGAGAAGAAGAGAAACACCACTAGTAAAATTTCAATGGAGACATCATGACATTGAAGATGCATCTTGGGAGTTACAGTCTAAATTTCACTCGAAATATCTTTAATTTTTTAGGGAGTTGTAAATTTGAAAGGCAAAATTTTCTTTATAGGGGTAGGATTGTAAAACCCTAAAAATATTATAAACTATTAAGGTGCCATAAAGAGCTTTTTTAATAATATTTGAAGGTGTAGAAACATATCTAGAAATTTTGGGTGAAAATTGGATCAAATTGCAAAAGGTTTGAAAATTTTCACTTTAGCTTGCCAGCACCTCGTTGACTAGCAAGTGCTTAATAAGGGGTCGGTGAGAATTTAACACTTTCATTGAGCCTCATCGTGGTCTTGTTAGAGCCTTGTTGGGATAACACGATGAGCCACGATGAGGGTGGTCAGTAAGGGACAATTTGGTTATAAATAGGCATAGGCTTGACCATTTTTATCATTCAAAAATTTCCCTCATCTCTCTCGCTAAAATCATTTCAATTTTTGATACATTTCGAGGATAAAATATCTAGGAGTTCAGGTTTGAAAGAATATTGTAGAGATAAGTTTCTAGGTGGGGGTTTCTTCTCTAACTTTTTTATTCATGCATTGTTTTTCATAAAAATGTAATCTTCATATATTATCAATAAAAAGGAAGAAAAAAGGATAAATGGATGCCATGGTTTTTTTATAAGAAATGTTATTGAAATGAAATACTCGTTATAAACACTTTTTTATATGCATGCATAAACATTTTTATATAAAATGAGTATTAATTATTGATATGAAATGAGTATTAAAAACATTGTACATGGCATCTAATTTTTTATACATACATTATGAAAATAATTATTGATATGGTACCCATTGGCTATTGGTTACAACGGACTATTTTTGATAGACTTTATTTATACATTGCATTCACATGTATTATTGAAGTTTATCCATTTATGGTTCTTGAATTGTTGACCACACATGTGCCTCGGAGTTGGACCCTTCATTGTGTCATGAATCATCTATTGGGTCTCAAAGTTTGATCGCACATAGGCCTAAGAGTTAGACCTTTGATTGTGTCTTAGAATGGATTGCCCATAGATATGGGCCCCTATGACAAGGATAATTATTAGTAAATATGCCATATGTATCATGAAGTATAACCATACATGTGGTCGAAGGTGGGCCCACATGCATCTCATAGGTTGATCCCGTATGTGCCCATATATATATGTACAACAATACATATTTAGGCTATATACCATGCATAACAATTTATATTTGCATAGCATATTTTATCATATATGAGCATGCCTGGGATACCTGGAATGTACACTACTCCAATTTTGAAAGAGGAAGTACACATATACTAGGGTTTTGTAGATAAAAATCTCCCCATACTATATACTAATGATCATAATGATTATTTCTATTAATAAATTTTTATTATTTGTGGCGTGTATCATGAATAATTGTTATAATATTATTTTGGAGTAGCTTCCTACTAAGCTACTTAAACCTCACCCCTTTCTCTTTCCCTTCCATATTAGGTTTCAATAAGGTGGCTTGCGTTTTGACATTTAAGAAGAAGTAGGATAAAAACTTTACTTTTACTTTGTTTATTTCATTTTGCATCCTATATTTTCGGGATATTGTTGCGATATGGCATAAAATTAATTTATTTTTCAATATTTTACTTAGTATGTATTTATTTTTTCAACTATTTAAATAGTATTTTGTTAAACTTGTGTTTAATTATGGATATATTGAATTTAATAGAAATTTTTAGAACTTAAATTTTTTCTTAAAAATATAATTTAAAAAATAGTTATCCTTTCCATTTTTGGGGGTGAAACAAGATCGATCAAGGGTGTATGGAAAGGATGGTAAACATTGATATATCGATCAGGGATTGATCAAGCTTCGCTCGAGTGCTCTTGAGTTGGAAATTTCTATTATTCGATTGTTCAAGAAAAGATCTCAATTGATCTAGCAGTCGAGTCAACACCTTAATTTACTTCTAATCCTAGCCATTGAATCAATAATAATCTAATCCTAATCAAATCATGATAAAAAAATACACAATAAAAGCAACTCAAAGAATCATTAAAAGTACACATTTTCTATAAGAGACAAGGGAGATCAAGAGCACATCCAAGGAAAATTCACAGTAATACGTATAACCTTGGATAAAGGGAACATCCAAATTTTATCTATGTAGGTCAAATAGGTGCCACCTTCATTTCATCTGGATTCCCTAATCCAATGTCATAATGACTATATAAACCAAGAGTCCAACCACCATAAAAATCTCATGGTAAGACTATAGAAGACATGGTGATACTTTGGTTAGTAACACTATTAAATTTACACAAGAAATATGAGTTTTCTTGAGAGAAATTAAATGGTCTATCATAAAACTCAAACTATAGTGGGGAATCTTGAAAATCAAGTAGGCTATCCAGCAACTATTGGAAGGTTAGATGCTTAAGCATCTAGTAAACTTCCCTCCCAAATAGTGGTAAATCCAAGGGCAAATGCCGATACAATCACTCTAAAATATATAGAAATTAAAAGAGCTCTTGAAGGATCCAAAAGATACAAACTCTTAAAAGATTCCAACACAAGAAGAGTTAGAAAAATGAGCAATTGCGCAGCTAGAAAACAATACAACAATTCAGGTAATTCCTAAACCCCATATGTATATCGATGCTTCAAAGTCATATTTTTATAGTAGGTTTGCTAAATCAAAAGAAGAGGAGCATGAAGAAGAGATTTTTGAAACCTTTTGAAAAATGCAAGTCATCATTCCTTTATCAGAAGCTATAAAATAAGTGCCAATATATGTCAAGTTCCTCAAGAAGATTGGCACTACTAGCATAGGCTAAAAGATATTAAGATAGTCTAAGCGAGAATGTCTCAATTGTATTACAAATAAAATTTCCTCCTAAGTGTCAGGATCATGGTAGTTTTGAGGTAGCCATGTTAGATCTAGGAGAATCGATTAATGTTATGCCTTATTCTATGTATGCTTTGCTTAAAATTGGTCCTATAAAGGGCATAGATGTTATTAGAATATTAACTTATAGGTCCTATGCGTATCCAAATCATAAGGTTTATGAGTGTTGGAAATATTCGTAAACAAGATATTTAAATATAATTTAGTTTCTAGGTGCTTTTTTTTCAAGATCTCAATTCAAGTAAAAGAAACTAAAGAGCTTCAAATAAACATATTTCAGGTATGCTTTTATTCTTATACACATTAGATTTCATACTAGAGACATAGGAACTTCTGGAATATACATACTTGATCGATCGAGGAGGTAGATTGATCAAGTAATGTCTAGATCGATTGAGGAAGTAGATAAATTGAGGAGGTACATTGATCAAGCATCAATCTACTATGATCTAAGGCCTTTCAAAATTAATTTTAATATGGGGTAGATGAATTATGTTTTGGGTTTAATCGTTTGAGGTACGACCTAATTTGATCTACCTAGTCTCAAGTTCTATTAATCATTTCCTAGATCAATCAAAGAGGGTTTTGAACGATTGACCTTATTGGTTTTTTGGATCGAGTGAGTTTCATCTAGATTGATCAAGCAACGATTGCTTCAACTTATAACCTAGTTTTTTACTCTAGCCAAAATTGTCAATTATAATATTGTACCTACTATTTACTGCTATATCATCTAGCAACCCCTAGCATTAAGGTTTCAATATTTTCTATATAAACAACCTATTACCTCTTGTTTTGTTCAACCACAAGAGCATCAATGTTTTTACCAAGCTCTCTCATTCAAATTTCTTTGCAAAAACAAGATCATATTTTTAGGCTTTTTTCTTTAATTAATATGTCAAACATTGGTAGTTGTGTTTAATTGGTTAATAAGCTGAACTAGTTTATAATATTTTGATTAAATGTTCATATATCTTCTTCTTTATTTTTTTCTTGAATTATTTTATCCAATAATTGTGTGTAATATCATAATTATTTGGTTTGGTTATTTATCTTTAAAGAAGCTATCTTTATTGACATATGCTTAATCTACTTTTTCTAGGGTTGCTAGATGATTTAATATTAACAAAGATATTCTTGAATCTTCTTAGTTAAAATTTTCCATTATTGAATATGCTCTAGGACATACCTTATACTTGTGTTTTTGTGCTAACATTTCAAATACTAGTTGAATGGGTTCTATTGCTTGTGTCAATGAAGTTATCAGAACATCAATATGGATCCAAAAACATTTTTTGTGAAGATTGTGAAGAAAATCAGTGACTTGTGAGTAGATTACTTGGGGGCATTATCTCGGAGGGTAGTTTAAGTCCTAGCCTTATAATTTGATCTTATTTTCATAATGGATAGTTAGGTTGCCCGGTGGATTGATAGTTTTCCTCTTAGGTCATTGTTGTGGCCAAGGTTGTTTTCACCTAAAAATCTCATGTGTTGATTTATCTTTTTGCATTATTTTGTTTACACATGATTACATATCTGGACATCTATGAATTTAATTAGGCATATTTCTATTAATTAACTATTCATTGCCTCTATTTAATTAGATTTGTAACATTAAAACTATCACAAAGGTTGTCTTAAAGGATGTGTTGGTACAAGTAAGTGAGATGTTATTCCCTACTGACTTTCATGTTCTTGATAAATGAGATGAGAAAAATAGTATATCTACAATGGGACATTGATAGTGGAATTTGATGAAGAGGTACACTTCAAAATCTTTAAAGCGAAGAGATACCTAAATGATAGTAACTCTTTTTATTTTATTGACATTATAGATTCTTGGGTGGAATAAGTATTTGAGCTTGAATAGGAAGACACCTTCCAAGTAGCCTTGACACATAGCTTGGATTCTAAAAATCCAAGAAGGCATGCTAGTACAATACAACTCATTACAGGTAGATAATCTTATCATACTTGTAGATTTTGTAATTGTAGATATACAAGAGACCCTAAAATTGGACAATGAGCACAATGTACTTCTTAGTAGGCCATTCAATGCCTCAACCAAGACAATTGTTGATGTCCACAAAGGGAGTCTATCAATGAAAATTTTGGGAGAGAGCACATTTAAACATAAACTCAATGATGAACGCAAGAAAAATTGTGCTAAGACATTAAATTAAGCTCTAAATGAGAGGTAACCCATTAAACATTGTTTTTATTTTTATTTTATTACTTGATAATTATAGTTTTTTATTTTATTTTTATTTTTATCTCATGTTATTATTGTCTAGAATTTTTATTCTATGTTAATTTATTGCTTAGCATTATTTTTTTAGCTTGATTAAAAAATAAACTGAGATATAGCATGATTTCAAAGTGAGCCACAACATGGAGCTCTCGAATGAAATTTTGGGTTGGAGAAATTTATTTTGCACTATAGTAGGACTTTTCTATACATTGTAGAACACTATTCTTAGACCGTATAGGCTAGGAAATTTTCAATATGCACCGTGCCATGAAATAATTGTGCATTGATGTCTGTATATAATTATTACACTAAAAAACCCTAGTTGTGATTTCAGACCAATTTTACACCAAATTTACCCCTATAGTTAGGTATTGATTTTCAAGAAATCTTTTAACCAGTAGCTATACTTAAGTCTAAGGATTCAGTTGTACATTGATAAGTGCTTAAAAATAACTCATGTGCCATGATTTCAATTTATTTATTTGTAATGAATAGGTTTAATTATATCATTTTTACTTGATTATTTATACAAATCTATATTTTCATAATCACGGGTATGGTTTGATATTTCATGTGTTTTTACCTACAAAAGAGGTAAACAATGTTGACACATGAAGACACAATACTTGGAGCACTCAAATATCACCCTAAGAGTAAAGAAGACTAAGGTATGTAAGCCCTACATCAAGAATTAACCACTATGTATGGGGTACAAACAATGTTAAAACAAACACTATGTACCATGGTTAAAGAAATAGTTTGCTATGGTATGAAACCCACAGGATTTATTACTGTGCCAATCGAATGTTGCTTACCGAGCCAAAAGAAATTGTATACAATAGGTATGAGCCTCGAGTTGCATTGTGAGAATGAGTTTGAGCTATGCGCCATGGTGGAAAAAAATTTATGGTGTGGCATGCATACTAAAATTTTGACTCTGAATTTTGAATAGTATTATACATATAAATAATTTACAATAGTTCATTACGTCATATACATAAAGATTAGACTCAAAAAACAAATCGGAGGTGGCTAATTAAGTTTTTTCACATCCAAGAAAAGAATAGAATATTCTTAGATATTCAAGAGCCCTTTGAAAACCAAGATTACACACTTTGGAAACATCATCCATTCATTATTGATATTTAAATCTAATTAGGAATCTTTTATTTCTAGATTTATCTTCTTCTTATTTGCTTGGATGACATTCATTATTGATATTTAAATCTAATTAGGAATCTTTTATTTCTAGATTTATCTTCTTCTTATTTGCTTGGATGAATGCTCATTTTTATTAGATAATGGTTATTAATCTAAGTTTTTTTGGCTAATTTTTCAATTAGAATTTAGCTTTATTGGTATCATTGATTAAATTGTTTAGGTGAATATTTTTATAATTAATTAAATAAAGATTTTTTTTAATCAAGAGTTTTTGTTATAAGATTTTGTTCTGAACAATTTATTATCCATTTATTCTTCATAGATAGATTGAAAATTTGAGAATTAGGTTTCAAACATACCATCTTAATCTAATTTGGACAACTTGAACAAGAGTTTAAATGATTGCATTTTCCTTGGGCATAATTTATTCTATTAGTTGATCATCCTAATCATTTTACATTGATTGATTGATTAACAAAGAAAATAATTCATGATCTATGAGTTCTCGTATTTTAAAGAAAAATAATAATCAGAGTTTATATGTTCATTCACTTTAATTCATCTAAATCTTCCAAAGTAATCATGGTTAATTAGCTAAACTTCCCATGAATCCTCAATTGATTTTAGAACCTCCTTGATTTTGTTTCGAGTTGAGTCATTATTTAATTATTTATTCTTATTTTAGGATTTTCATCCAAATCATTGTGATAGAGCATTTAAGTTCAATTTCTCATTTAATTGTTTATTTAAGATTTTAAGAAGAGTGAAGAATTATCTAGAACCATTGGACTTCCATCATAGACCAACTTTAGAAATATACTTGTTGCTTACGATAGGTGACTAGTACACTTGTGAGATATTAATACAAAATTTGTGCATCATACATGGATGCTCATAGTGATTATGAAACCTAGCATATGGATATGAAGACAACTTTTCTCAATGCCAATTTTCAAGATGACATATGAATGGAAAAAACAAAGGGCTATATAGCCAGGGCCAAAAGAATTTGAAATACAAGTACAAGTGGTCCATGTATAGGTTGAAGAAAGCTCCACATAGTTGGAATCTATGGTTAGACGAAGTCGTAAAATCCAATGGATTTTACCAAAACGTAGATGAGCCTTGTGTGTGAAAAGCTTGATGGTAAATTTTTTTTTTGGGTATTCTTTGTTATCGATAGCCTACTAATTGGAAATGACGTAGGACTATTGTCTATAGTTAATATATGGTTGGGATAGAAGTTTGACTTAAAGGACATGGGATAAGATAGATACATACAACGCGTTAGGTTTCTTAGAGATGAAAATATCCTTAAGCAATTTAGCATGTAGGAATCCAAAATGTCCTTTCACCTTGATTTTTCTTCCATTAATTCCAGAACACCAAATGGAAAATTTTGAATTATTTGGAATGGACCTAACCAACGTGACTTTAGCTTTCTAGGAAAGAGTTTCAATCTGGAATTTAATAAAAGAACATGCTATACTTCTTCAAAGGTTTTAGGAGTTATCCTCTTATCATGCCATTTTTTGGTTTTCCCTTTGTAAAGTTAGCATTTTCATAAGCTTGGTTCCTAAAATCATCTAATTCATTTAGCTACTGGACCTCTTGTCCCCAACAATTGATAAATCAAAATTTAACTTATCTATAGCCCAATATGCATGATGCTCAAGCTCTATCGATAAATGAAAAGCTTTTTCAAACACAAGATTGTAAGTAGAAATTCCCAAAGGTATTTTGGATGTTGTTTTATAGGCCTATAATTCATCATCCAACCTTGTAGACTAATTTTTAAGGCTAAGAACAACAATATTAAACAAGATCCTCTTGATTTTTTTATTAGAGATTTCAACTTTTCCACTAGTTTGGAGATGGTAAGGAGTTTCAACCTTATACTTGACTCCTTATTTGGCCAACAATACCTCAAGTTGTTTGTTGAAAAAGTGAGTTCCTTCATCACTTATAATGGCATGAGGAGTACCAAAATGGGTGAATATGTTTTTCTTGAGGAATCTCAACACTGATGAGTGCTTAAAAGCATATGATATATCATGATTTTTAGCATATTTAATGATTAAATAGATTTGTATTTCTTTAGTTTTACTATTGATAACTGTATTTTATATAATTATTTTCACCTATTTTATTAATTAT
This sequence comes from Hippophae gyantsensis, assembly GCA_030763125.1. NCBI lineage: Eukaryota > Viridiplantae > Streptophyta > Magnoliopsida > Rosales > Elaeagnaceae > Hippophae > Hippophae gyantsensis. The sequence continues at coordinate 22,346,094 of CM061033.1, read as the reverse complement.
AATTGCTATGTTCTCTCTATTTTTAGTTAATTTTAGTTTAATAAATTAGTATTTATTGTTTTTCTATATTTTAAGAAAATTAAATAAATTGTATCGAAAACATTCTTAATGGAAAATTTGTGTCCAAAAATATAATTTCAAATAAAAGAGTGATTAATTGCAATTTATAAAAGTTGAAAATATAATTTAAATTAAAATCGGGCTTAATTTCAATTATTAAAAGTTTAAAATTTAATTTAAATCACAAAAAGGGCTATATTGCAATTAAACAAAGTTTAAAATGTAATTTGAAATATATTTGTGGGTGAAAATACAATTGATAAAAGTTATTTTTCTGTGCAGGAGAGAAATTCCACGTGACATCATCCACGCGTACAACGTGGTCCGTCCGATCAAAGCATCAACGGTTAGGATGCACGCGTGCTCTTCAAACCCGACCAAGGAGAATGGGTGCAGGGATTTCCTCCATCGCGCGGCTCGGTGCCCGAGTGGGGCCCACCTGCCGCGCAGGCCGGCGTGCAGTGTAGGACCCACCCATCTGACACCGTGCAGACCCTATCCCCCACCTTTGCGCACCCCTTTTCCCGTGCAGCCGATCCACGTGCGCCCAGTTATTCCACGAACCAGAATCTGCCACGTGTCCCACTTAATATTTCAGCAAATCATGTTTCGACATGTGGCATGTTATAATGAGTGCTAAAGTGCAGGATCAAGCCCGCGTTCCAGCCGTTGCCGCACTTTCTCGACGCCCCAATCCCGTGCGACCGTTTCTGCGTGCGCCCATTCCGTGCAACAAATGAGGTGCTGCCACGTGTCCCACTATTTGTTTCAGCGAATCTGATCATGACACGTGGTAGAGTTTATTGAAAAGAAAAACAGAAACGCATGGCTCGCCACTCACGCGTTTTCATTCCAGTTTTCGATACAATTTTGTCCCCCACGCGTTTTAATTTATTATTTTCCCCACACTTCTCTGTCCCCTCGCGTGTATTAAATTTTAATATTTTTTGATGTATTTTTTAGCTATAAATAGGTGATAAGATGATTGAGTTAAAAAAAAATTTAGCTTTAGTTTTCGAAAGTTTTTAGAGGAGTTTTTAGAGAGTTTAGAATTTGTAATTTTTGTGTTGTTTGTGTGTTGGTTGTAGAACACGCAAAAGCCATTTTTTGGCTTTTGTTGTGTTCTACGTGTGCCAAATATTAATGATACAAAATGTTTTAATTTTCTTTCTTCTTCATCTTATTTTTCTCTATGTGTTGTAATTTTTATTTTTAATTTATGAAGTAATTTAATTTTTCTAGGGTTGCATTTGATCTAAATTTATGAAGCTTTGATTTTAATTATTTTTGATAGATTTATAAGACGTTCGATTTGTTCGTTCTATTTTGTGCTTAATGTTTTTTGATTATTTACGAATCTTATCAAAACGATCCGTGACACATAAATAAACTTGGAAGAGGCATTTGTGTGTATATTGCTCGTAAATAGAATGACATGTATGATGAAGGATAGGAATATACCCTAATTGTATGTGTGGCCATTTGAAAACTTAGAACTTAATGAATCTTATTCAATTTAATTCTCATAGAGATATAATGAATTAATTTAACGAGGTGTGTTTATATGGAGCTCAGAAGAGATGTATGAATAAAAATAGAAGTTTTCGGTTGACAAATTAAATGTACTAAAAAATATAAATCAAAAGAAAATAACATGATTTGAGTGGATTAGTTTGGTGAAAAATTGCAATCCTAGATTTCTTTTATTTTCTTATGTCACTTTTTTCTTAATCAACGATTGTTTTGAATAAAATCAGAAAGAAATAATTTTAGTACTCAACAAACTATAGTAACAAATCTCCGTGGGAACGATCTTTACTTACAAATATTATTACTTGTGACCGTGTATACTTGCACGTTTATATGTTCTCCAAAAGAGACAACAAGTTTTTGGCGCCATTGTCGGGGATTTGTTTTTCTATTTTCATTGTTGATTTTAGATAACAAGTTTTTGGCACCGTTGCCAGGGATTTGTTTTACTATTTTCATTGTTGATATTAATACCAATCAATCTGATTTTAATTCAAAAAAAAAACAAAAAATTTTATGTTTTTTTGTTACGTATTTAATTTATTTTTCAATTTTCTCGTGAGTTGAGATTTTGTTTGACACACAAATCTTACCACACAAAAAGAAAAATAAATTTTGTTTTGCTTATTATTTGTTGTTTAATTTATTTTGCAATTTTCTCTTGAGTTGAGATTTTGTTTCACACACAAATCTTAATTCACAAAAAGAAAAAAAAATTATTTGCTTATTGTTGTTTTTTTTTATTTATTTTTTAATTTTTGCGTGTTGAGATTTTGTTTGACACACAAATCCCAACGCACAAATCTTGTTTGTTGCTTAATTTATTTTTCAATTTTCTCGTAAGTTGAGATTTTGTTACACACAAATCTTAACTTACAACAAGAAAAACAAATTGAGAAGTCAAGCTAAAGACTATAAATCAAGCGCTTCTTGGGAGGCAACCCATGTGTTTTATTTTATTTTATTTTTTATTTTTTATATTATTTTCGCATGTTTATATTTTGTTATGTTGTGGTTTTATTTCATTTTTTTTTCGTAGGTGCAAAGTGGAGGTAATGAAGCTATTTTGGCTTAACCAATCAAACAAACCAGGAAGTTTCTTTAAACCCATCTCACATGTTTTTTAACTTTCACACATTGAGGACAATGTGTATATTAAGTTTGGGGGTGGTAGATATATTGAACGTAATTGAAATACTTTCTAGATGTTATTGCTTGTGAAATTTTTTTTGTTTGTTTGGTGGATTTAAGATATTTTGCTATGAATAGTGATTTATTTTTGTTTCTTCAATTTAAAATTATGCATAGCTATTTGAAAATTTTGAATATTGTCTAAGTGATGAATCATTTTTACGTATGTTTCATTTTTACAAGAATAAATATTCATGAGCACTAGTCTTGATTTTTGAGTTGTATGATAATTTAGAGAAGGTTTATGTGAGTATGGAATTCGATTGGTTTTTGTGGTGTCGCAGTTTTTAGAATTTGTTTGATTTTCTCTCGAGACGAAATTATAGATAACATTTAACTAAGAAAATGATTTAGGCTATCTTTGGATCGTTTGAGCCTTTCTATCTACCTTCACATGCATTATCCATAGTATACCCCTTTTGAGCCTCAAAGTTTATATATATATTTTTATCTTATTTCAAAAACCTACTGAAAAATATATATGTGTTCAGATATATCTGTGTTCCTTATCCCACTAACATGTGACAATTGTTAGTAAATATTTATGATATATTGGAAAAAAAAGAGGATGCTGTAAAAAAAAAAAGAAAGAAAAGAGAAAAAAAAATGGTTATTGTATGTGATGATAAATCCCAAATTGGGAAGGAATTATTGTGATGATAGAATTATCTTTTTCAATCCTGAAATGTTATGCTCGGGAAAAGTTTTAAGCTAAATATTATGCTTTATCCTACCTTTACCTAAGCCATACATTACAAGCTTAATAAAGTCCTATTGATTTTGTGTTTTGTGTTTGTCTACATTAGTGGAGAGAGAAATGAAAAATAAACTTATAAGATTTGTGATTTCATGAAATTTTGTTTGGTTTTATATTTGTATAAACTGGTCCGGATTGCATGCGATGAAATATGAAAAGACTTCAAACATACACTAAAATTCATTGTGAAAATGTAATATACTTTTAAATTGATTTTGATGCTTAGATAAAATTCTTTTATTTCTTTGAGTTATGTAATTTCGAAAGACAAAAGAAATATTTTGAAAATCACTATTTTAAATGCAGTTATCTTTGTTTTATTTCCTTTCTTTTGCTCGAGGACTAACAAAAACTTAAGTTTGGGGGTGTTGATAACTATATTTTATATAATTATTTTCACCTATTTTATTAATTATAATTGCTATGTTCTCTTTATTTTTAGTTAATTTTAGTTTAATAAATTAGTATTTATTGTTTTTTCTATATTTTAAGAAAATTAAATAAATTGTATCGAAAACGTTCTTAATGGCAAATTTGTGTCCAAATATATAATTTCAAATAAAAGAGTGATTAATTGCAATTTATAAAAGTTGAAAATATAATTTAAATTAAAATCGGGCTTAATTTCAATTATTAAAAGTTTAAAATTTAATTTAAATTACAAAAAGGGCTGTATTGCAATTAAACAAAATTTAAAATGTAATTTGAAATATATTTGTGGGTGAAAATACAATTGATAAAAGTTATTTTTCTGCGCAGGAGAGAAATTCCACGCGGCATCATCCACACGTACAACGTGGTCTGTCAGATCAAAGCATCAACGGTTAGGATGCGCGCGTGCTCTTCAAACCCGACCAAGGAGAATGGGTGTAGGGATTTCCTCCATCGCGTGGCTCGGTGCCCGAGTGGGGCCCACCTGTCGCGCAGGCCGGCGTGCAGCGTGGGACCCACCCATCTGACGCCGTGCAGACCCTGTCCCCCCCCTTCGCGCGCCCCTTTTTCCGTGCAGCCGATCCACGTGCGCCCAGTTATTCCACGAACCAGAATCTACCACGTGTCCCACTTAATATTTCAGCAAATCATGTTCCGACACGTGGCATGTTACAATGAGCGCTAAAGCGCAGGATCAAGCCCGCGTTCCAGCCGTTGCCGCACTTTCTCGGCGCCCCAATCCCGTGCGACCGTTTCTGCGTGCGCCCATTCCGTGCAACAAATGAGGTGCTGCCACGTGTCCCACTATTTGTTTCAGTGAATCAGATCACGACACGTGGTAGAGTTTATTGAAAAGAAAAACAGAAACGCACGGCTCGCCACTCACGCGTTTTCATTTATTATTTTCCCCACACTTCTCTGTCCCCCCGCGTGTATTAAATTTTAATATTTTTTTGATGTATTTTTTAGCTATAAATAGGTGATAAGATGATAGAGTTAAAAAAAAATTTAGCTTTAGTTTTCGAAAGTTTTTAGAGGAGTTTTTAGAGAGTTTAGAATTTGTAATTTTTGTGTTGTTTGTGTGTTGGTTGTGGAACATGCAGAAGCCATTTTTTGGCTTTTGTTGTATTCTGCATGTGCCAAATATTAATGATACAAAATGTTTTAATTTTCTTTCTTCTTCATCTTATTTTTCTCTATGTTGTAATTTTTAATTTTAATTTATGAAGTAATTTAATTTTTCTAGGGTTGCATTTGATCTAAATTTATGAAGCTTTGATTTTAATTATTTTTGATAGATTTATAAGACGTTCGATTTTTTCGTTCTATTTTGTGCTTAATGCTTTTTGATTATTTATGAATCTTATCAAAACGATTTGTGGCACATAAATAAACTTGGAAGAGGCATTTGTGTGTATATTGCTCGTAAATAGAATGACATGTATGATGAAGGATAGGAATATACCCTAATTGTATGTGTGGCCATTTGAAAACTTAGAACTTAATGAATCTTATTAAATTTAATTCTCATGGAGATATAGTGAATTAATTTAACGAGGTATGTTTATATGGAGCTCGGAAGAGATGTATGAATAAAAATAGAAGTTTTCGGTTGACAAATTAAATGTACTAAAAAATATAAATCAAAAGAAAATAACATGATTTGAGTGGATTAGTTTGGTGAAAAATTGCAATCCTAGATTTCTTTTATTTTCTTATGTCACTTTTTTCTTAATCAACGATTGTTTTGAATAAAATCATAAAGAAATAATTTTAGTACTCAACAAACTATAGTAACAAATCTCCGTGGAAGCGATCTTTACTTACAAATATTATTACTTGTGACCGTGTATACTTGCACGTTTATATGTTCTCCAAAAGAGACAACACTATCATTTTAAACAAATCTATCTTTTTGGAATCATGGTTATGTTATGTTTTTTTAGGTATTTTAGCTTCAAAAAGATAAAATTGATCAACACTTAAAAATATATCTGAAAAAATTCTTTTACAACTTTAAAATCTTAAAAGATAACATATGTATAGAATTTCATATGTTCTAAAAAGGATATACAAGCAAATAAGGGTTTAAATTCGATTAGAACAATGTGGGTGGTGGCGTGAAAGTTTTATGTGCACGACATAAGGCTAACAGACTAAATATAATGTGTCCCAAAATTGATACGGGTCATGGCATGAAAATGTTATGTACTACGATGTGTGTGTAATGGATTGTATTCAAACTAATTACCACTTGTATCATGCCATGGTGTGGAAAGAATTATGTCGCAGTGCTAGTATTCTAATCCAACATTTTCTCCTTTTTCATACCTATAAATAGGACCCCATTTTCATTGTATTCAATATCACTTTCATCTATTTATCTCTTCCTTCTTAGTTTCACTCTAATCTTTTTGGTTTTTTTTTCTTAGTTTAAAGTTCTTCTCTTAAACGAGAGTTGAATATAGTTAAAGTTTTATGTAATAGTTTAGTCTAAATTCAATAAATAGTAATAGGCAATTATGTTATGAGGTTTTCTAGTTACAGAAACAATACTAAAACTCTGCATTTTCTATTCAAGAATACTACAAAGTTTATTACAGAAAAATATAGTAATATCATAATTTTCATAATAAACTTAAATATAAAAGTTAGATTTTATATTTGATTATCTGAATCTAATTTAGAGTATTTCTCTTTGATCTTTGATTTGGTTCATATGTATACATAAAGTGTAAACTCTATTTCAAATTTTTTTTATAAGAATTACTATTAAATATATATATATATATATATATATATATATTGACGACATATTTTTTTAGTAGTTTTAAAATCTAAAAGGTGGTTCTTAGATATTTAAATTCTTAATATTTAATTGACTCGACCAAATGTGGCAATTAAATAGTTCATTAATATCTTAGAAAAAAAATATAATTTAATTAAAATTAATTACTAGACTCGATTGAAGACAATAAATGATTTTAATTAATAATAAATAGTAAACCCGACTGAAGGTGCTATTTGTATATACAAGAGATAATCAATAATCTTAATTCACATCTTTATATAACCTAATCAATATTAAACAAGCATAATTAACTAGCTAATATATTCTATAAATAAAAATGTCATTTGTATGATGTTTGTTAAAGCTATCTTATTTTTACATCATTAGCTTTGATCTTTCAGAAATCCAAAACTATGTGACATAATGTTTTATATCCATTTTAATTTTTAAAAATTTGTTAAATTATTTAAAAACACATGACTCCTCTTTAGACTAACCTTGGAAGTATACTTATCATTTTCTACAAGTGATTCATACACTTAAGAACATTTTATAAATCATACAAAAATTTTAAGCCTAATATGGGCACATTAAGTTTTTGGGGCCATCGCCAAGTATACTAGTAATATCACTAAAAACTAGATAACTTTTGCAAGCATCAACAACCACCTTGGCATCATTGGTAGGAAGTGCAGCGACTTCCACCCACTTTGAAATGTAGTAAGTAACCACTAATATATATTGATTACCATCACTTGAGGGAAAAGACCCAGAAATCTATGTCCCATGAATCAAAAAATTCAACCTCTAAGATTTTGTCTAGAGTCATTTCTCACTTCCTAGAGATGTTTCTAACCTATTTCCATCAATCACATTGAAGCACAAAGGTATGAACATCCTTGTATAAGGAAGGCCAATAAAATCTAGACTGCAAAACCTTGAAAGCTATTCTAGTTCCTTCAAAATGGCCTCTATAAGGTTAGGAATGATATGGTTGCAAGATATTCATCATATCTCCTTTAGGAATATACCTACTAATCATTTGGTTTGCACACTGTTGGAATAAGAATGGCTCATCCCAATAGTATAACTTCATATTATGGAAAAAAAATTATTCTTTTGTTGAGAATTTAAATTAGGTGGAAACAATCCACTAACCAATAAATTTACATAATTTTCATACCAAGGAACATGAGTATGAGAAATTGTAAAGAACTACCCATCAAGAAAATTTTCATTAACTACATCTAAATTCTCTTCCTTTTGCTCCAATCTAGAGAGATGGTCAACAACTTGATTCTCGATCCATTTTCAATCCTTGATTTCCAAATCGAATTCTTACAATATTAATACCCATTGAATGAGTCTTGTCTTGGCATCCTTCTTCTTTACAGTATATTCGATGGCTAATTGGTTGGTATATACAATGACTTTAACTTCAACCAAGTAGGACCAAAACTTGTCAAATGCAAAAAACAATGGTTTGCAACACTTTCTCCATCATGGTGTAGTTGAGTTGAGCTCCTTAAGTTTCTACTAGAATGATATATAGAATAAAAACACCTTGTCTTTCTACTATACCAAAACAGCCCTAACCACCACATCATTTGTATCGTACATAAATTCAAAGGGGAGGACCAATCTAGAGCTATAATTATATAAACCAAAACAAGTTTGTTCTTCAATTTCAAGAAAGCTTGTAAATAACCTTCATAAAAAAAGGCTTGTCTTTCTCTTGCAAATTATACAAAGGTTTCAAGATTTTAGAGAAGTCTCTAACAGTGTCAATAATTGTTTAATCTAGTTCAAGAAAGCTTCAAAATCCTTTCACAAAATTTGGTAGTAGTAGCTTCTCTATGGTGTCAATCATTGTTTTATCTAGCTCAAGCCCATTCTTGGACACTTTATGCTCCAAAAAAATCCCTTTATTTACCATAAAGTGGCATTTTTTCCAATTTAGGACTAGATTTGTTTCTTCACACCTTTACAAGACTTTAGCCAAATTGTTCAAGCAATAGTAATGTGAATCTCCAAACATCGAGAAGACATCCATGAATATTGATAACTGTATTTTATATAGTTATTTTCACCTATTTTATTAATTATAATTGCTATGTTCTTTATGTTTTTAGTTAATTTTTGATTAATAAATTAGTATTTACTGTTTTTTATATATTTTAATAAAAGTAAATAATTTGTATCGAAAATGTACTTAATGTTAAATTTATGTCCACAAATATAATTTCAAATAATATAGTTCTTAATTACAATTTATAAAAATTGAAAATATAATTTAAATTAAATTTGGGCTTCATTTTAATTATTAAAAGTTTAAAAATTTAATTTAAAATTAGCAAAGGGCTTAACTGTAATTAAATAAAGTTGAAAATGTAATTTGAAATATATTTGTGGGTCAAAATACAATTAAGAAAATTGAATTTTCTGCGCAGATTAGAAGAACCACGCGCCAACAACAAGCGCCAAAGGTGGACCGTCCGATCAAAGAAGAAACGGCTACGATGCGCGCGTTCAGATCACTCCCGACCACATGGCGTGTGCGAAGATTATTTCACGCGGCTCGGCGCCCGAGTGGGGCCCACCTGCCGCGCAGGCCGGCATGCAGGTGGGACCCACCCGTCTGACGCCGCGCAGACCTGTCCCCCACTTTCGCGCGCCCCTTTTCCCGTGTAGCCGATCCACGTGAGCCCGGTTATTACGCGAACCAGAATCTGCCACGTGTTCCACTTAATATTTCAGCAAATCATATTCCGACACGTGGCATGTTACAACGAGCGCGACCGCGCTAGATCAAGCCCGTGTTGTAACCGTTGGCTCCCGTGCGACAATTCATCGTGCGGCCGTTTCCCTTCAACGAATGAGATGCGGCCACGTGTCCCACTATTTGTTTCGGTGAATAAGAACGTGACACGTGGCAGCATGGAAGAGAATTAAAACAGAAACGCGCAGCGTCCCACTCACTTTTTCGATCCAATTTTCGATATAATTTTTGTCCCCCACGGTTGTAATTTATTATTTTCGCCACACTTCCCTGTCCCCCGCGTAGATTAAATTTTAATATTTTATTGATGTATTTTTTTTGCTATAAATAGGAGATAGTTTTTAGTTGTAAAAAAGTTTTTTTGGAGAGTTTAGTTTTGGAAATTATTTTGTGTTGCTCGGTTTTGGACGGCAAAACACACAGAAGCCATTTTTGGCTTTTGTTGTGTTTTGCGTGTGCCAAATATTTGTTTTAAGTGATGTTTTAATTTTATTTCTACTTCTTCTAATTTTTCTGTAGTTGTTGTAATTTTTGTTTTAATTTTATGAAGTAATTTAATTTTTTCTAGGGTTGTATTTGATCTAAATTTATGAAGCTTTAATTTTAATTATTTTTTTTTGTAGATTTATAAGACGTTTGATTTGTTCGTTCTATTTTGTGCTTAATGCTTTTTGATTATTTACAAATCTTATCAAAACGATCTGTGGTACATAAATAAACTTGAGAAAGACATTTGTGTGTGTATTGCTCGTAAATAGAATGACATGTATGATGAAGGATAGAAATATACCCTAATTGTATGTGTGGCCATTTGAAAACTTAGAACGTAATGAATCTCGGTAAATTTAATTCTCATAGAGATATAGTGAATTAATTTAACGAGGTGTGTTTATACGGAGCTCGAAAGAGATGTATGAATAATAAAAAAGAAGTTTTCGGTTGACAAATTAAATGTACAAAAAAATATAAATCAAAAGAAAATAACATTATTTGAGTGGATTAGTTTGGTGAAAAATTGCAATCCTAGATTTCTTTTATTTTCTTATTTTACTTTTTTTCTTAATCAACGATTGTTTTGGATAAAATCAGAGAGATACAATTTTAGTACTCGACAAACTATAGTAACAAATCCTCGTGGGATCGATCTTTACTTACTAATCATATTACTTGTGACCGTGTATACTTGCACGAAAGCTTGTTCTTCAATTTCAAGAAAGCTTGTAAATAACCTTCATAAAAAAAGGCTTGTCTTTCTCTTGCAAATTATACAAAGGTTTCAAGATTTTAGAGAAGTCTCTAACAGTGTCAATAATTGTTTAATCTAGTTCAAGAAAGCTTCAAAATCCTTTCACAAAATTTGGTAGTAGTAGCTTCTCTATGGTGTCAATCATTGTTTTATCTAGCTCAAGCCCATTCTTGGACACTTTATGCTCCAAAAAAATCCCTTTATTTACCATAAAGTGGCATTTTTTCCAATTTAGGACTAGATTTGTTTCTTCACACCTTTACAAGACTTTAGCCAAATTGTTCAAGCAATAGTAATGTGAATCTCCAAACATCGAGAAGACATCCATGAATATCTCAACAAAATGCTTCACCATATCAATAAAAATTTCCATCATACACCTTTAAAATGTAGCGTGTGCATTGCAAAGCCTGAATAGCATCCTCTAAAATGTAAATGTATGATAAAAGCGTGCAAATGTTGTCTTGTGTTGATCCTCATGTGCTATAGCAATCTAATTATACTTGGAATACCCATCTAAAAAATAATAGAATTCTTTTTCTCACAAGATAATCAACATTTGGTCAATGAAAGAAAGAGGGAAATAATATATTTGGGTGGCTTTGTTCATCCTTCTATAATCTATACAAATTATCAAACCAATGGAAATTCTTGTAGGAATCAACTCATCATTTTACTACGATCATCCCTCATTTCTCAGGAACATATGGGATTAAGCTAATTCAAGAAAAATGGGGTAAATAATTCTTGCATCAAGCCACTTGATCATCTTCTTTTACACAACTTTCATAATCGGGTTAACTTTTTCTTTGAAATTATATGGACCCCTTCTTGTTATCTTTTAATGGGATTTGGGCATACAAAATGAGGGACTAATATAATTTATATTAGTTATAGTCTAGCCAACAGCTTTCTTGTAAGTTATTACCACCTTAAATAATTGTTTTTCTTGTTCCTCTAACAAATGAGCTAAAATGATTACTAGAAGAATGGAAGAACTATCCAAGTAAGCATATCCCATGTGAAATGGAAGAGGCTTCAACTCAAAAAGAGGTAAAACTTCAACTGGAGGCTTAGGAAGCTTGAAATCTTGAGATGACATGTCTAAGGACTCAAATTTATTTCTCAGCCTATCGGTATTCGAATTTGCTTCCAAACAAGATAATTGATGCTCGTCTTCTTCTTCCAAATTTGAATCATATTGAAACAATAATTCTAGAGAATCATCATAGCAACACCTCTCATGCTTTTTAGATACCAAGGAATCAATAACTGATATGGATGAGCACTCTTCAAACTCATTAAGGAATTTCACCTTAAACACATTAAAAGTAACTTTTTCATCTTGAACTCTCATAATTGATTAACCTTTATGTACATCAATCAAAGTCTGACCTATAGCAAGAAATGACCTCCCTAATATCATAGGCACTTCTCAAGCCACCTCATTGTCATGCACAATAAAATTCATCGAGAATATGAATTTATCCATTTTCACTAAGATATATTCAATTTTCCCTTCTAGATGAGCAATGGATTGATTTGGTAATAAAAAAGAAAGAGTTATAGGCCTTGCTTCACCAATCCCTAACTTCTTGAAAATTGACATAGGCATCAAATTTATACTTGCCCGTATATCACATAAAGACTTGTCAAAATAGTTTTTCCCTATAGAGAGTTGACTTGTGAAACTCCCAAGGCCTTTAAGCATAGGAGGAATTATTTTTTTGCAACATAGCACTACTATCCCCTATCAAAGTGACTATGTTAAATTCATTGAATCTTATCTTCTTTGTCAAGATGTCTTTCATGAACTTCACATAATTAGGCATTTGTTCCAAAACTTCCACGAATGGAATGTTGATATGGAGTAGCTTAAGAATATCAAAAAATCTCCTAAATTGAAAGTCTTGATGATGTTTCTGAAATCACTAAGGAAATGGTAGAGGTGGTATGTTCTAATGGAAATTTTGCTGCGATAATGCTGTAGCATTTTAAGTTTCAAAATTTTATGCATTTTTCAAATTTTTACCAATTTTATCCTATTCCTTCTCATCCTTGTCTTGGATTGAAGTGGGCTCTTTTTTACTTTTTTCCTGACCCACTGGTGTCTCTAACTACTTCCCCCTTCTAAAAGAAATAATCATACAAAATTCCATCCCTTCACTCCTTGGGATTTCGATAATAGCAATTTAACCCACTTGATTTTCTAAATTTCTCACTAATGCAACTTGGCTTTGAATCATTGCATCATTTTTGGCCATGTATTGTTTAAGAAAAGTCTCCAAAGAACTAGATTGCTTATTTGATTGGCTTCTTTCTAGTTGCTAAAATATAAGTGGATACATAGGTTGATTAGGCATGGAAGAGCTTGCTTGACCAACACCTTAATTGTTCCAAGAAAAATTTAAGTGTTGTCCCCATCCTGAGTTATAATATGGATTATGGTTTCGGTTCACATTTCCCACAAAACATGCTGATTTGGAAACTATCAAACAAGTGAGCTCCTCAACAAAATACACAATACATCCCTACATCTTGGACTGACTTTACAGTCGTTGTCAAATTTTGAGCCTTTAAAAGATTCACAAAAGATGAAACTTGCACTGTAAGTGTTGTAACCTTATTAACCTTATGTACTCCAGCCACTATTCATGTGACTGCTACACTATACATTGGCCATTGGTAATTATTGCTACCCATTTTCACAAGAAAATCATAAGCTTTGTTGTAATACTTGGCTAAGAGAGCTCAATTATGTATCAATAATGGTTCTTGTTTAAGCATTAAGACCATTGTAGAAAATCCATTTGAATCCAATCAGAGATACCATGGTGAGGACACTTCCTTAAAAATTCTTTAAATATTTCCCTAACTTCATTAGAGATTCCTTATCATTTTTTGGTAAGAGGTAGTGCGATTTCTAAGCTTGCCATTCTTTCTTGGTGGGAAATACTTCATTAAGAATTTCTCGGTCAAATCTTTCCAAGTAGTAATAGAATTGAGTGACAAAGAATTAAATCAAGTTCGAGCATAGTCTCGTAAAGAATAAGGGAAAAATTTGAGCCATAAAGCTTCCTCGATTACACGCCTAAACTTGAATGAATCTTTAACTTCAATCACTAATCTAAGATGAAAATAAGCATCCTATATAGGTAAGTCACGAAATTCCCTAACTATTTCTAACATTTGAAACATCAGTGGATTTAGTTCAAATTGAGGAGATTGAATGTTTGGTCTTATAATACTTGGATTTAGAACTTCCAACATCAGTAATGCATATTCATTCATTGTTCTATCCCTATCATCCATTGGAGGTTTCAAATTTTTCAAATTCATTTTGTTGTTATTGCTTCTTTTCCTTGGATTTTCTATTTCTTCAACATGTGCTCTTCTACTTAGTCTGAAAGTATGTTCGATTTGGGGATCTAAAGGCAAGAAATCTCTCTCATGGAATCTAGTCATACAATAGAGCCAAATACCAACCTAAGAACACAAAAAAGATATCAAATAAAATGAAATTATAGAAAAGGACAATTAATTTCTAGTGTTTTCGATCCACGACAAAGGCGCCAAAATCTTATTGCTAATAAAGTGTATAATAGATGCTATGCAAGTATACATATTGCAAAAAAGTAATATAATGATAAGATATGATGGTTTCGACAAAGATTGTAATATTAGAAACTAATGTAAAAATTAAAAAAGTAAATATAAATTGTGTGTTGGGTAATCAAAAATAAAAGAACTAAAAGTAAAATAGCAAGTAACAAGTTAATAAAACTAAGAAACAACTAAAACTTAGCTTAGCAAGAGAAACAATGAAGAATTCAAGTTATTTAGATAACTAGGCATACAAATGAAACAAGCTATCGCAGTCAATACACAAATTCTATGACAATGTTATGGCAAAATCACACCAGTAACTAGAATTTTCATTTTAAAAAGAATTCTTCCAAATCTGTTATGTATTTACTTCCTAAAGTTCAATTGAATGTATTCCCATGTAAACCTAACCTTAAAAATGTCATTATAAGCACCAATTCTTTCGGGTTATATGAGACCACTATGTATTCCTATATTAGTTACCATTTTAACTTCAATTCTTAGACCTAACCTAACCCATATTATTTAAGCTTAAACAAACTTCAACTATCCTTTCATATCAGTCAAGTCTCGTACAATATTAGAAAGAACACCCTTCCATAACCATGTAGTAGTGTTCCTCCAAAAACACAAAGTGTATTACCCCATAAATTGACGCGCCAAGGAAGATTAGAACATTTGTCTAGAACCCGAGTGACTAAGTCTTAGTAACAACTAGGTGTGATTGACCCTAACATGTCTCAAGTATGAAGTATAAGTCAGTATACATAGAACCTAATGATGACTATAGTCTCGAGTAGGAAGTACCTAAGAAACCTACCTAGGACATAAATATTGCTTGGGAAATGCAAGCTAATATGCATAAAAATTCTGTGATGACTACGATCTTACCACGGAAGCATACAATAACTTTCTTAGAACCTAACAATGATAATGCCTCAATAGACTAAGGTTTGTTTCATCATTAATTCTTGTGCATAAAGTGAAGCCAAGAAAAACCTTTTTTAACACCCACAATGACATTAGTCCATAACCAAGAGACAAAGATACTTCTAAAAGCTAATCGTTGATAGAAATGAGGTATTTCTTCCTTCATACCCAATAAACTATCCCTACATGCTTGGAACCTATGCTGGACCAGTTAGGTTATATAGCATCAGTAGAGCATTTGATTGCATTTTGACCGCACAATCTCTATAAATGAAGTGAAGACTATACATATTAGAAGTTGAAGTCCAGACTATTTTTGTTACCTACCACACTAGAGAAGCATGCCAAGAAGGGGGTTGGGAGACTAGAGGGCTCTATGGAGTATAACCTTAGATGTTAACCACCCAACACTTAGGCACCTTACAAGAAAAACAAAATTCAAATTTTTCAAGACTTGAGAACAACTCAAGAAAACTACCTAACACTTAGATAATTTTTTGGCATCTTTAACATAAAAGTCAAGCTAGAAAAGAACGACATATCATGAAGTTAGAGAAGTGAGCATTAGAGTTTAGATTTCAGGCCACTATGAGATCATATAGCTATGTTGGTAGATTGAGGACCACTTTTTCCATGCTTATGTGTTACGATCATCCATCAATAGTCTACCTATGACAAGATTGGCCAACACTCAATATCTAGGTGACCAATACCTAACTTCTGACCACCTTACCATCTAACTAACCAATTATAGCCGATCATGCCCTAGATTATATGACTATAGTACCATCTAGCACCACTATCACTTGATCTTGTCAGTGCTACCATCCATCTAGTTCAGTGATCTCCTGATTCTATTTGGTTTCCCACCTTGATGCGACACTACATACATTCTAGGCCATTGGGGCTTCTTTGATTTTCAATCACCACATTGAAATATTTTTGAAATTTCTTAAGTATTTCCTTAGTGACAACCAAGTTGCTGGCTCGCCAACTCGGTACAAAGTCTCAAAAAAATATTGCTTCAAGTAAGCTAAGTGTTTTCTCGATAAAATGTGTTAAGTGTTATCCAAACAAGAAATAGACCAAGTGTCGTCTCAACAAAAATTTCCTAAAGTATTGCCTCAAAAATAAGATATTGTTACGTAAAACGAATGTCAAGTGCAATGCAAGTGACACTTCAAAAATGATCCTAAAGTATATTACAAGTAATTTTAGAGTAAAAATGTGCCAATACAATTATATGGGAAAAAATAGAGCATTTATTATTTAAAGATTTCCATACGATGGAACAATTACATGAAGGTCAACTCTTCTTCCAAGTCAAATAGGTATCTGGGACCTAGATGAGGGGTGGAAACACTAACCCATAGAATATTTTTACAAGATCTATGTCAATTCAACCAACCAGGTCAAACAACATGAATTAAGCAATCAACTCAAAGGAAGTACAAAATAGCATGCTCAATTCAACATACAATAAAAAAATTAGTAGATATAAAAACAACAATTTGCAGAATATGCACTAGTGACATTATGCCTCACAGGCTCTTA
The DNA here is from genome assembly GCA_030763125.1 of Hippophae gyantsensis. Classification (NCBI taxonomy): domain Eukaryota; kingdom Viridiplantae; phylum Streptophyta; class Magnoliopsida; order Rosales; family Elaeagnaceae; genus Hippophae; species Hippophae gyantsensis. The sequence goes on along the minus strand of CM061033.1, from coordinate 22,329,218 downwards.
TCCAAACTAGCAACATGCATACATGGCAAACAATACATAGCTTGTGATATAAATATATACACCAAAAAGCTAAAAAGATTTCCAATAACTTCAAGACCTCATATGTAGGAACATATTCGGTAAACGATGATTGTACTTTCAAAGCATGCAATCAAACATACATAGCAAACCCTAATAAAGAGTCCAATACTAGGTACAACTCTAGGATAGTAGATACAAACTCCTTAGACACTTACACCAAACTCGTATGCAAATAAAAGGTAGATTATAATAATACATAATCTAATAATACATGACTATATCCAAGACCTAATGCATAATCAGGTTAAGGAGCTACTAACTCCTTAAGGACTTAACCCAATTAGGAAAACAATAGAGAGATAAACTTTCGATAAATAATCAAAGATGTAATAAATAATGCATAACACCAGATATAAAAAGATAAACCCATATAGGTCCTATCTATATGGTAACATACTTAGGTTTCTTAAGGCAACCATTCAACAACAATCAATCCACTAATCAATATAATAGTTACAACTCTGAACAAAATAAAACCAATATTATCTATATTAGTTGGGAACTCCATCCTAACTACATATTGCTACTTTGTTTTTCTGCTTCCATAATGACCTGGTTCAACTCATGAGCCCGAATTTACTCCAAAGTCCATACCACTAAATATGGTATGATTAGTAACCATAGACAATAACTAGAAGTGTAACAACTTACACTCTTGAGGACTACCCTTAAACTCAAAAACCCAATCTCTTATTTCACACAACAAGAGATATGAGAACTCGAAGCATTTAACTTAGCTCACTCTCACAAAGAAATTATCATAACATTAATAAAATAGTATAAAGTACTCATAGCTTAAGAACACTATTTTACACTAACGACCAAACACCATCTTGAGTACTCACAACTCACAAGCATTGTTTTGGTCACACAATCATGAATCACTAATATTGAACAAAACTCAATGTATTAGTGATTTGAAAACAAAAGAACAAGATTTCGATTTGATAAAGCTCTGCCATATTTCCATCTCGCCAACCACCTTACCAAGGGTGGTGGAAATGTTATGGCGAGCTTGGTGGCAAGGTGCTAAAAGGTCATTTTTTTCCAAAAGTTACCAAGTTTTTTCCATAAATTCTTGCACCCAAAATGAGCCAAAAACACAAGTGACAATGTTGGATTGCTCGCACACTTACTCACCAAATATCAACTCTCCATTTAGCATGCACACTACGAAAACAAACCTCATGGTGTACGTAAACATGCTTGCATACAAAGTGTTCCTAACTATGTACAATGTGTGCATTACTAATCTATAATAACTAACTTTACACAGAAGAGGAAAAATGCACTAAGTAAGAATAAAATAGACACCATATTTTGCACATGGGAAGTCAACAAACAGACACAAGAATAATGGGACTTACAATCTCCCCCTTTGTCTTTTCGTGTCAAAAATTGCATAACTAAATACAAAAGCTCATCAAATATGAGATGATCATGAAGATGTCCTAAAGTTGTTTATTCCCATGAACAATACAATGACACATACTAAAACCCAAAAGATACACCTACTTCTAGGGCATCCAAATTTTTTTTTCATCCATCTTCATGTAACATCTCATCCATTCTATCACTCTAAGACATAAGGATCTAAGCACCATTGCATACAACATACCTAAAGCAATAAGACTTCACTCTATACCTACAACCTATACACACGAAACACCAACATACCTCAAGAATGTATCATGTAGAAATAGTGTGTAGTCTAAAAACATACTATCGTGTCACCCCTACATAGGTAAACACTAATACGCTAAGTACAATTAACATAAAGACCAGTATGCAGACTCACCCTTAACATATGTAACATTCCCTCTTAGTGTATGCATATCAGATAACCATGAAATAGTACAAATTACAATCACCATACCATGCAACAACTAACATGTGAACAAAAAAATACAATGCATATACAAACAAACAAACACATGTTGTGCACACTTCTCCCTCTTTTTGACATGGAAATTCAAAGTAAGCACACATATAATATGCAACATAACATATCTCTATATGAAAAAGATAAGGTAAATAGAAATTGCATAATCATAACACTCATGCAACCCAATAGAGAATATTAGAGCAAACGTAAAAAGAGGCAACATATGTAGTCAAGCAAAAAAGATAAAGAATAACACCAAGACAATAGCTAGGTAAAAGCACGTAACAAACCACAACTTGAATGCATAAACAAACCAAGAGTAGTGTAGACAAAAAAATCTCCCTAATGCCATACATAGCATGGAGCCCCACATCTATACGTACTATAGGATGGAAAAAGAGGATTCATAATGTGCATACAACACATCGATATGATAGACGATCAAACAACAATGGCACATAAATGTGTCGACAAATTTGAAGGAAAATGTTGACTAGAAGTCCAACTATCTTCCATGTTGACACGCTTCTAGTTACTCAACAATCTTCCCCCAAGCATCAACGCCACTTAAATGTGTCAACGAATCCCTAAGAAGGAGTTGACTAGAAGTCTACCTATCTTCCAAGTTGACACACTCCTAGTGATTCAACTATCATTCTCTAACAATACTTGGTTGTTTTCAATCCTGTAACCTCACCCTATATTGTATACATATATGAAAATACATCCCAATCTACCAAAGAAAACATATGTCTCCATTCCACCTACAAATACTAGGCTATCAACTATAATCATTAAGCATGCAATAACTCACTATAATATTGATGCACATAAACACATAAGAAGACACGTGAAACAAGAGATTGCAAATATTGCATGCAATAAGTCATGCTAACAATCCTATTTATGCATGGTTCATACAAAGTTATGTAAAGAACAAAAGAACATCATAAGAACACAACAACATAATATAAACTTTAAATAGAGAAAACAAAAGGATGCCAAAATATAAGACTCCTCCTGACACCATGCAAATTACATACACCTCTACCTTTAAAGGTATACATGTGAGGCAAAAAACAAGTTAAGCAAGCAACTCTCACAACTCATGCATCACATATAATAATAATAAACACAAAGTTATGCACAAATATTTCTTCCCCTTTTGACAGAGAAAGTCAAAGGAATACCTTGAGGAATAAAAATGAAACAAAAATGAGATGTAAAAGGAGAAGTAGATGGAACAAATTCAAAGAACAAGAGTGATTTTAGATTAAATAATGCACTTAATGTAAACAATCATAGAGCCATCAATCCATGATGCATTCAAGAAGGAGTATGACTAAAAAATGATTTCATGCTTGATATGTGTTATGCCCAACATGTTTTCTTTATATGTCACCAAGAAATGCTTATATGAATCAAGCTTATAATGATAGGCTAAGATTTGGGTAGTAAAGAAGAAATATTTAAGCAAAGGCACACCTTTAGATGACCATACATTCACTTTTAGCATAGAGCTCACAACCATAAGATGTAATCCTTTAATCTTGAAATTTTTCCTTTTACTTCTCAATTTTGAAGCACTCGTAATTTTTCCAAAGAAGGGATCTTTTTCCTTTTTCTTTTCTTTTATTTTCTTTTCAGACTCTTTCCTTTAAGCTCAAGAGTAGTACAAACAATCTCAAAGTAAATAATTCAACAAGTCAAAGTTGAAACTCAACAAAAGGAATGACATGTAAGTGTGATTTATTATTTGAGCTAGGCTAGTAGGTTCAAAGAAAAAAAAGTATAACATAAAGGCTCAAGAGGGGAAATTGAGGATAAGTAGACAAGGGAGGCAAGAAGGATCAAACGGTTAAAAGATGGCCTAAATCATCTTTCTATCTAAGCAGTACCAAGTATTTCACCTTAAGAGATACTAAATGTAGATTCTAAAGCTTGTCAAAGGCATATGAATCATTTAAGAAATAAATCTACACAAAATTCTCAATAATATCTAGACAAGTTCACAACATTAACATGTGTCTAAGAAAAATTTATTTCAAATAAAATACAAAAATTTAGTCGTACATACCTCCAATGAATGCATATATCAAGACATCCATATTTCAATTTAAATCAAAAGCATGTTAATCATTTATCATCAATGGTCCCTTTAAAATTCATTTTACAAGAAAAAATATAGCATAATAGAAGAATATGTAGAACTATCCTATAAAAGAGAAATAGAGAAACAGAGAAACAAAAGTGTCAAAAAGTCAAATAAGTACAATAAACTAGTTAGATGACATGGATGGCCTCAAAAGGGATCAAAGGCTAAAAAGACAAGGATGTACATCATGAGATATTCATAGTACAAACCATATAGTGTTTCCTTTAGAGAGAGAAAAAGCAACAAACTGCACACTTTTGCCTCAAAAGAGATCAATGACAACACTCACATCATCGCTAATCAAGAGAAGGAAATAAACTTACTAACAATAAGCAACACGAGTAACACCCTCAAGACAGGAAAGAAACAAGGGATGATACAAAAACATCCAACCATATAAGAAAGGTTTAGATTCCAACATAGAAAAAACAGACATGCTTAGATAGGGTCAGTGCCCCAAACAATAGGAATGCCAACTAAACAATCAAGTCTAGTCACATCAATGCAACTAAGTCAAGAGTCCTAAAGACAAGTAGATAATCTATATTATATATAGATGCACAAGGTAAACCCAAACAAGCACAGTATATCAACCTCACCAACCACCTCGCCAATGGTGATTGCAAGGGTGGTGCCAAACTTGGTGGCAAGGTACTCAAAATTCACATTTTTTTTGTTCCAAAAAACGCCAAGTACTTTCCATAAATACCTAAACCAAATATGAATAAAAAAATAAGATACATCATCATCGCACTTGAACACTTGCTCATCAAAAATCAATGTTCCACTTAGCATACACATTACGAAAACTAACCATGTGGTGTGTGTAAACATGCTTGCATATAAAGTATTCATAACTATATATGTGTGTGTATTATTGATCTGTAATAACCAACCCTACATAGAGGAAGACAAATACACTAATCAAAAATAAAACAGACATCGTGTTTTGTACACGAAAAACCAAAAAATAGACACAAGCACAACGCGACTTACATTATTAATAAAAAATATTACTTATAGAGCTACAAACTAGGTGCCAAATGACTCCAATTCATCATAAAAATGAAAGCGAACTAACTAAGGAAAATTAATTCTTAGTGGACACCTATGTTGCACTAGTATTATCAATGAATTTACTCAATCACCAGTTCTTTCTCGTGATAACTCTATGAAAGTAGAGTTATTAGCGCATTTTTTTACTTAATATTTAATTTTTTATTCAATAAATAGTATTTTTAGGGCTAAAAATATTAAAATATAAACGTTTTAGTGAAAATATATTTTTTTGGAATTTTTATAGATTGTTTATGAATTTTTAAAGTAGGGCCAATCAGAAGCTACCACATGGCCTACCACGCAACTAGAAGAGTTGACTGGACAAGCCACATGGATTCCATACATGTATGGACAACGAATAATAGATCGCTGCATGTGAAGAGTGAAGTAGCGCATGCCACATGTCAGTATGGTGTTTAATCCGAGTTCGAAGAGCGGTCAAACCTTCAGGCCATATGTCATCATGTGATTGCTTCTCGTGTTCCATCCATGAGCCACTTCATCCCTTACCGTGAATTACATTACGCCGTATGGCCATAACTCAACATATGTTGACTTGGATTAGTCCCCCTGCCATGCATTGGGCTCTAATTCGCCTAGTAAATTTCGTTGACTTGGTTGACGTTGTTGCTTTTGCTTGTTTGATCTCAACCCTTGAACTGAAGTTGATCTAACAGCCCAGATTGCACCTGAGCTATATTTAAGCCCTTAATCACCCCCATGAACCCTAATGAGTTGCCTTTAGAATAATTTTGGCTAGTTTTTGGAGCTAAAAACAGAGAAAAATATAGAAAAATTCAAAAGGAGATACAATTTTGGTGGAGATTTAAGATGGGATTAGCACTATAATTCAAGAGATTGATTATATTTCTTCTTCTATTCTTTTCTTCATCAATTTTTATGTCTTTCTTTGTGAAAAATATGAGCTTTTTGGATAAAATTTTGTATAGTTAATTTATTAATCTAGGGATCTTATGATCCCAATTATAATTATAATTTAATTATATTATTTAATCTTATTTTTATGCTATAAATTGTTTGGCCAATAATCTATAGAGGCAACTAAATAGATTTGAGAGAATTATTTAATTGTTTATCTTGGTTAAATAACATGCATAGTTTCTAGGTAGAGATATATGATTCTTATGTATGTGATCTATAATTGATGAACTTAAGAAGTAGTATGCAATTCAATTGGCATGAGAGTGTGATTAAATTAATTACTATATGGTGTGTAGTTTACTTGAGAAAGGAATGCATGCTATGTTAGATTCAATTGGTTATGTAATTAATTAATAATTATATTGGGGGGATTTTAGCGATTCACATGTTTAGAAAATTGGGGGATTAAGTATTCCTAGATATTTTCTCATATATCTTCTTAGTTACCAAATCTGATTTAATTAATTATTTTTATTTACTTTTAGTTATTTTTAATTTTACTTCCTTAAAATATAAAAACACAAAAAAAATTTATTTTTATTTTTTTTAGTTTTAAAAATTAATTTCTAATCAAATAATCTCCGTGATAATGATTTTTTCTTACCATTATATTACTTGTTATGATATATTTACTTGTGTATTCATTACACATACAATTTGTGTGATGATTAGCTCAATCCAAACAATTAGTGATTTTTTCCATCTTACCCTTAGTGTACTTCATAGTATCCTCCAAGGGTTGAATATGAGCCAAATAGCCTTATTGTAAAAGTCCTCAACGGCAGCCTTGAACGTCTTAGACTCTTCCTGTAGATATCTCTAAAGATCTTGTGACTCAATCTTGCTTGGAGAAGGAACAAGGATGGGAGATGATGAGCTTGGAGGACTTCTCGATAGGGAATCTATATTTATGGTAGGCACTATGCCCACCACATCCACATTGGCTTGGATGCTAATTGTGCTCACTTACTCTTTAATATGAGACTACTACCTGCCTGAATCATTAAACTGCATAAAAAGTAGCAAACATGAACAAAATGGCATTGGAAGAAGGGTTGTTTTGAGAGACTGGATAATGTGAAGACATGTCTACAAAGAGAAGGCCTGAAAATCAAAACAAATAAAAGCAAAAAATAATACAAAGTATATTCTAGGTTCTTAGCAACCTACCATCAGTGAGAGAAGAACAAAGGTTTTGGGGAATCAAAGATGAGGGGTGCAATCCTCAATATGCACCATTCTCAATGATGCCCACCTCTCGTAATGATTCTTATCCGAATAAAAAGCAAAGACTCTTTCAATTAAAGATATCTTCTACAAACCTATCTTACTGTGCTTCCAGTGAACTACAAATATAAAGTAAAAAAATATCGGTAAAAAATAATACAAAAAGTTATAGCCATAAAGTGAAGATCAACCCAGCAAAAATCTCACCACCAAGAACACAATGAGTAGGAGAAGGGCCAAGTTTATACTATACCACATCAAAGGCCCATTCGCAATAAACCAAGACAGTCGCCAACCTTTGTTTGAATTTGAAAACTCCTCAATAAATTTATGATAGGCTATCCAAAGAAAATCCAAGTAATTGACTATACATAGTATAGATATATGAAGTTTTCTAAAGTCATCTCTTGCCATCTCCCCAAAAAAATGTAGCAAGAAACAAAAACTTTCCAAAAGTTATGAAAATTTTTATTTTATATACATGTAAATTTCTTTATATATATATATATATATTATTACAATGAGTTAAAATTATTTATTTTATATTTATTGGAAAATATTGATTTTTTAGATTTTTTGGGATTTTTATTTGAGAGGTAAATTTACTTAAAATTATTGAGGGATATACTTAGTAAAATTAGATGTACTTAGCAAACTCATAGATGTACATAAAAAAAATCCCAAAATGGTGTTGTTTTGGTCTCCCAACGCAGTCCACCAGACCCCAAACGACGCATCATTTTTTGCGGCCCTATCCCATATACGACATGTCATACGGTCATATTGTTCACGTCTCTCCAATGTGTCATTGTTCAATCCAAATCCCATATTGCAACACTTGGCACCCTTTTATCCTCAATGCATGATTTACATGAGCCACGTATCCCTTTCGTGTATTATCAGTCATAATATACAACTTAAAAACATATTAATATTCTCAATATAAATATAAAATACAAGTAGTATAATTGCACAAAAATCTAAAAAAATATATAAAATATAAAATTAAGTTGGAGACTACGATTAAAAAAAAGAAGATTCACTAATCATTTAAAGGAATTGAAGATTAAATTCAAGAATAAAAATCCTATGATTTTTTTCCTCCTTTCTTTCAAAAATTCTCATAAATAATATTTTTAATTTATTATATACGAGAGTAGTTAATTTTATAATTAATCGTAGATGATTTTAAAACCTTAGAGATAGATTATAATATTTAATAAGATCTATAATATTTTATTCATCTATTTTTTATTACGTATTAATTTAAAGTTTTAATCGTTGTATTAATTTTTTGATCATTTAAGTGTAAAATTAGATAATTAAATTAATTTATCGTTAATCAATTTAATTAAATGGGTACGTAATTACTTCATTAATTTAAATAATTAGTGATAAATTTCTTGTAAGAAGAATTAATACTCAAAATAATTAAACCTTACTTGTGTAATTAACCTTGATATAATTTGCTTCTTTAAATTGAATGTTTTTGATGCATTAAGTTTAGAGAACTTATTATAAGTTATCTATTAAAAAGAGTTATTATTAAGAGTTTGTTTAATTAAAAAAAATCAATAACAGAGAAGATTTTTGTGTTTGTGAATTCTCTAAATTGATATAATTAAATAATAGGATAATAGGATATGCTTTTGTGATTTGTAATACATGTTATTATTTATTCGAATCTTTATCATAATATTTATATATTTTTATCCTTATTAATCTTTAGTTGTTATATTTAATTTTTAATTCACAAAACAAACCCCCATTTTAATAAATAAGAGTTGGTTTCAAAAATCCTCAATAGGATATACTAAACAATGATATCTTAAACAACTCAAAGTAAGGTTTAAATTGACTATTTATCTGAGTTTCAACAATTTTTGGTACTATATCACCAGAGATTTTCTTCAAATTAACTCTTGTTTATTTTTATTCAGTTTTAAGTGTTTTATATTTAAAAAAATTAAATTAAATTAAAAATTAGAAAAATCTCATTAGAAAATAAAGACAAAATATTTTCTTTATTTTTATATTTATTTTAGTTTATTAATAATTTTATTTGTTTTATTTTTACTTAATTTATTTCTAATCTTTATTTTCTTTTCAAAATCACAGTGAATGAACTCACACAACAATCTAAAATCAAATTCACATATTGCATAATTTATTGAGCAAGCAATGTAAATAGATCTTCTAAATTCAAATGACACATGTGACAAATCGGATCATTCCATCCACGTAGAAATGACTATGAATAATCTCAATCATACACTTAGGAAGACGGTAGCACGAGCTTTAGATGAACATCCATTATGCATTTAATATGATGAAAATGATGATGCTACTGAATTGAAGTCTGGCATGATTCATGTGGTTTGTTCTTGTTCTAGCATAAAACCTAATGATGCTACTGAAGAACATGTAAAACTTAGAGCATTCTCATTCTCTTTAGTAGAGAATGTTAAAGAATGGTTATACTACTTACTATTTGGGACTATAAATAGTTGGAATGAGATAAAGTAGCTCTTCTTGGAGAAATATTTTCCATCTTCTAAGGCCACTCTAATTAGAAAAGAAATTTGTAGTGGTCAATAGTACAATGGGGAGAATTTATGTAAATACTAGGAATGATTCAAGAAATTATGTGCAAGTTGCTCTTATCATCAAATAAGTGAGTAGGTCTTAATCCAATACTTATATGAGGGATTAATACCCATGGATAGAAGTATGATATATGTAGCAAGTGGTGAAGCTTTAGTTAATAAGACTCTTCAAACTACAAGGAATTTGAATACCATTATGGCTAAAAATGCTCAATAGTTTGGTACTAATTCCAAAACTCCACAAAATATCAATGAAGCAGGAGTTCTTAATAATATTTAACAATAACTGGGCACTTTCACTTCAATTCTATAACAATTAGCGATTGGATAAGTTCAAGCTTGTGGAATCTGCACTAACATTGAACACTTAATAAACTTGTGTCCTACTATTGAAGATCCTAATCTTGAACAAGAAAATTCTATGGGAGGATATTATGGACAATAAAAGGTACAAATATGATCCCTATGCAAACACTTACAATCTTGGTTGGAGGGATCATCCCAACTTAGCTATTCTGGAAGCAATCAAGCAGTTGCCCTTGGTAATCCACCAAGTTTTTTTCAAGAGACCGACAACCCTATAAAGTGAGACCACAAAATCCTTCTCCACCTCAAGGTATATTTATAGAGGATTTGATAAATATAATAGCATCCAAAACTAGTCAATTCCAATAAGATACTATTAAGTTCCAACAAGAATTAATTGGGTTTCAACAAGATACAAGATCTGATATCAAGAACCTTGAAAACGGATTTAGTTAGTTAGCTACTACCATTAGAAAATTAGAAGCACAAGGATCTAGTAAACTTATTTCTCAACCAATGGTCAATCCTCAAGAAAATTCAAATACTATATCACTAAGAAGTGGTAAACATCTTAAAGAAGCTCACGAGGAACAAATCAAAGAAAATGAGACTGAGGACGAGCTAATTCAAGAACAAACAAACAATTATGACAAAGTGGAAAATATGATAATCGATAACAAGGAATCAAAACAACCATCCAAGGTACAATTGAAATTTCCAATTTCTAGCTATGAACCCACATTCCTTTTCTTAGCAGGTTTTCAAAATCCAAGAAGAAAGTACACGAGTAACAAGTTTTGGAAACTTTTTGAAAAGTATAAGTTAATATTCTATCATTGGATGCCACCAAGTAAGTGCTATGCTATAAAAAATTTCTAAAGTAATTGTACACCAACAAGAGAAAGCTCAAAGGCAATGAAGTGGTGAACATATGAGAGAATATGCTAGCAACCTTACAAAGGAAACTTCCATAAAAATGCAAGGACCTAGGTAGTTTCACCATACCATGCATTATAGGTAACATTAAATTTGAAAGGGCTATGCTAGATCTAGAAGTTACAATTAATTTTATGCCTTACTCAATTTATGATACTTTAAATCTTAGTCCCCTTGAAAAAATCGATGTAGTTCTCCAACTCATCGATCAGTCCAATGCTTATCCAAAGGGAGTTTTGGAAGATGTTTTAGTAAAGATTAATGAACTTATCTTTTTGGTCGATTTCTATGTCTTGATATGAGAGATGACTCCACTATTAAGTCCACACCCTTTCTTTTGGGTGGACTATTCATGAGAATAACCTAGACAAAGATAGATGTGTAAACTAGAACTCTAACTATAGAGTTTGACGAAGAGGTTATTCGCTTCAATATCTTTGAAGTAGTAGGGTACCCTAGTGATTATAATTCTTGTTTCTTTGTTGATATACTTGATTCTTTAGTGCGCAAATGATTGATGTTGAAATTACAGACATATAGGAGGTTGTCATAGGATACAACATGAAAATCAAATATTTAAGTGATGCATAAGGCGATATTTATAAAGTAAAGGAATTAATAGAGATTATTGCCTCTTTTGACTCTTCTTTTGAGATAAACCCAAGGTACAATTCTTCCAATATTTCTCTTCCCGTATCTAATGAAAAAAAAACTTTTTCCTTCCATTATGTAGGCACTCACCTTGGAGCACAAACCTATCCCAAAACATCTCAAATATGTATATTAGGAGACAAAGACACACTTCTTGTAATTATAGCATCTGATTTTCAGTTATTCAAGAGGAAAGCTTAATCCATCTTTTGAGAGAATACAAATTAATGATTGGGTGGACAATTGTTTACATTTCTAAATGGATGCACCAAATATTACTTGAAGATGATGCCAAACCAACAAGAGAACCACAAAGGCAATTGAATCAGTCAATGATGAAAGTGGTTAAGAAAGAAGTTATCAAGCTATTGGAAAATGGTATAATTTTTTTGATATCAGATAGTAAGTGAGTTAGCCCAATCCAACTGGTTATAAAAAATTAGGAGTTATAGTGGTGAATAATAAGAATAATGATTTAATTTCTACCCGACTCCAAACCGGTTGACGAATTTGCATTGATTTATAAAAGCTCAACTCTATGACTCACAAAAATCATTTTCCTTTACCTTTTATTGATCAAATACTTGAGCATTTAGTAGGTCATACTCAATATTGTTTTCTTGATGATTTTTTAGGTTATAATGAGATTATCATTGCATCGGAAGACCAAAAGAAGACAACATTCATTTGCCCCTTTGGAACCTTCACTTATAGATGCATGCCATTTTTTGTAATGTTCTCACCACCTTCCAAATGTGTATGATAAGTATATTTTCTGATAATATAGGGAGCATTATAGAAGTGTTTATGGATGACTTTATTGTATATGGAGATTCATTTGATAACTACCTCAATAACCTTACATTAATTCTGGAGAGATGCATAAAAACTAACCTTGTACTTAATTGGGGAAAATATCATTTTATGATAGATCAAGGTATAGTTTTAGGGCATGTAATATCATCTAAGGAAATAGAGGTTGATAAATACCTCTCACTTGTGTGAGGGAGGTTCATTCTTTTCTTGATCATACATGATTCTATTGAAGATTTATACAAGATTTCTCAAAAATAACAAGGCCTCTATGCTAGTTGCTATAAAAAGATGTGGATTTTTGTTCAATGAAAAGTTCCTCAATGCATTTAACAAAATTGAAAGACCTTTCAACCATAGCACATATCATTAAGCTACTTTACTGAAGTCCAACATTTGAGCTTATGTGTAATGCAAGTGATTATGCAGTTGGAGTTGTGTTGGGAAAAAGGTTTAGCAAGCTACCAAATGCCATATATTATGCATCATGGACTTTAAACGATGCCTAACTCATTTACTCTACAATGGAGAAAGAACTTTTAATTTTTACATTATAAAAATTTTGATCATATATAATTGGAACTAAAGTGACTGTTTTCTCTGATAATGCAACTCTTAGGTACTTACTCAAGAAGAAAGATGCCAACGTAAGGCTAATAAGATGGATTCTTCTCTTCCTCTACAATAATTTGACCTTGAAATCAAAGACAAAAAAAGAAGTGAAATATGGTAACAGATAACTTCAGTAGATTAATTCAGAAAGAGTAACTACTTGAGACCATAGAGTTTACTCCTTGGTATGCAGATATAGTGAACTACTTGGTCACTAAATTTTTTCCATAAAACCTATCACAATCTAGCAAATTCAAACTTAAGAAAGTTGATAGACAATATGTGCGAGATGACCCCTACCTTTGTAAACATTGCCCAAACCAATTAAAAAGATGTGTACCTAACACTAAGTTTACTTCTATTCTATTTTTTGCCATTCTTATGCATATAAGGGGATATTTTGAAGTAAAATGAACCGCTCACAAAGTCTTATAAAGTGGATTATATTGGCCAAAAAATTTCAAGGATGCCTTCACCTTTTGATAAACATGTGATCATTGTTAAAGAACAAGTAACTTAGGCCCTAGGAATCAAATGCCACAAAAACTCTTATTTATACTATCAAAACATTGATTATGTGTTTAAATGAGTTGAAGCTAAAGCGAACATAACTAACGACTCTAAGGTTATTGTGAATTTTGTGAAGTTTAACATCTTTGCTAGGTTTGGAACACCAAGAGCTATCATCAACGATGGTGAACTACATTTTTGCAATAAGACTTTTTAGACCTTACTTAAAAGGTACAATGTTAACCACATAATTGCTACCCCTTATCACCCATAAACAAATAGACAAGCTGAAGTGCCCAATAGAAAGATCAAGTCCATTCTTGAAAATACAATCAAACCCAATAGAAAAGATTGGAGCTTAAAACTGGGTGATGCATTGTGGGTGTATAGAACTACATATAAAATTCCAATTGAGATGTCACCATTTTGATTGGTGTATGGTAAATCTTATAACATGGACAGTAAAACAATATAACATGGACTTAGAAGAAGCTGAAAGACATTGAAAATTACAAATGAATGAGCTAAAGGAAATTAGAAATGATGCTTATGAAAGTTTAAAGTTTTCAAAGATAAAACAAAGGCGTTTTATAATAGTATGATATCGAAGAAAGAATTCACCATTGGCAATAAAGTCCTCTTATCCCATTCATGCCTTAAACTGTTTCCAATTTAATTACATTCTCATTGGGTCGCTCTATTTATTATCACTAATTTTTTCTCTCTTAGTGCAATTGAAATACGAAGCCTAAGTACTAGTAAAGAATTCAAAGTTAATTGCCGCATATTAAAGTCATACTACAATCCTTATGCACCAATCAATATAGAAGAGGTAACTTTACATGAGCTAACAGATTTGGACGATTAAAGAAACATATGAGGCAACGTTAGGCTAATGACATTAAACTAAGTGCTTTATGGGAGGCAACCCACCATATTTGTTTTCTATTCTCCTTTTACTTATTTTTACATTACATATATGTATGTGCTTACATGGAGGATAATGTAAGAATTAGGTATGGGGGAATGTTAACACATAACTATCTTTATTTTTTTTTGCTTTATGAGTTTAGCATGTTTTAGGATGCATGTTTTAGGACTAGTATGCTCTAGTTAGTATATTTGTTTTCCTTTTTAATATTTGTTTATTGCATTCTTGGGATAATTAGGATTAATAGAAGGGCTTAAAATCAATCACATATTCTCTCTTTGTTTTCTATCATCTATGAGAAAATTAGCTAAACAATGTTAGGTCAAAAAGATAACGAATGTTGATAGTCTTGACCTTGCTTCTAAATGAAGGTAACTTTATGATAACTTTGCTTTAAACTTACATGAAAAATAGCTAAATTGGTGATAGAATGATCTATATGCATAAATTTGTGAAAAATATTGTGAATTCCTTGGAACTTTGCTATACTTTTGATGAATAAGAATAAGTTATTAGAAATTTACTTTAAGTTTATCAAGGTGAATGCTAAATGTATACCTTGAAAAATAATTAAAGCAATAAGATTAACTTCTTTAGCTAAATTGTTCTACCCTTAATTTTGTTGTTCTTTCAAAAACAACCCTTTTAGATAACTAATTTAAACTTACATGAGCCAATTATATATACCCACTCCTTATTCTTTGAACTAAACACATTGGTCATGTTCTATAGTTCAAGAATAAGTAGAGTTGCATAAAAAAAGAATAAATTTTATGAAAATACTATAATAAGATTTAAGAAGGTAAATTGTGCTATAATTGATTAAATGTCCATCATATAGGAAACAACCCCTGCTACAATATGTACCCCTAACGAAAAATAATAATAAGGGGAGAAGCTGAAAAGAATTATAAAAATGGTTATGTTATTAAAAAAAGGAGCAAAAATAAAAGAAGAGAAATTAATAATGATGTTTGGGTCCAAAATATTGAAATTTGATCCTATTTTATTGACATTATTGATCTTATGATAATAATATTTATAATTCCCTTTCTCTTACTCCATGACCTTGTGAACTTTTTTTTCTCCTTTTTTCTTTCATTGGATTGAACTAAAAAACATAATCACATATTATAACCAAATGAAAGACCTTTTGATTTAAGGAATACTTTTAGTGATTGGATATACAATTTAAAAAAAACCTATAATACTCAATTTAACTCTAAAAAGAATAGTGATATTTTATAAAAAAGAATAATATTTCATCATATTTATGTCAAATGATTTGATAATTGCTAATTAATATCATATCACATATATACTTTGAACATGATTGTTGTATAGTAACAAAATATCTAACATTTATTAAAATTTAAAACTATAATATTGTTAAACCTATGTGATAAAATGTTAGAAAATTTATTTTCTTAATTATAAAGTGTTGACTTTACTCGAGGATTATCAAAGAGTATGTATGAAAGAGCTTGATAAGTATTATTTAATACACACTTTTATATATCAATTTTTTTAATATTTATATCATTTTATTATTATAATGAACTAAATTATTTATTTGGGATTTTTTGGGATTTTTATGAATTTTTTATGGTTTTTATTTGACAAGTAAAATTATTTAGAAATATTTGTGGATGTACTTAATAGAAGTGGATGTATTCAGCATATTCGTGGATGCACAGTCCACCAACCCCCAAACGACACAACGTTTTTTTGTGGCCCTCTACGCCACGTACATTTTGTATGGTCGTATTGTTCACGTCTCCTACCCAGCATGTTATTGTTCACTCTAAATCCCCTATCGCGACACATGGCACCCTTTTATCCTCAATGCGTTATTTGCGCGAGCCGCGTATCCCTTTTCGCGTATATTTGATAATCAATCCTAATACACTCGAAATTATAATAATTTTTTCAATATAAATATAAAATAACATTCCATAAAATATAAACAATTTTAAAATTATACAAAAATTAAGTAAAAATTAAAAAATACAAAAATGAGAGAATTAGAGAAGAAGATTCAAAAATCGATTAAAAAAATTCAAGATCATATTCATAATAAAAATCTTAAGATTTTTTCCATTTTTTTTTTGTTGTTTTTATAAATAATATTCTTAATTTATTATATGTCAAAATAGTTATTTTTATAATTGATTATAGATAGTTTCAAAATCTTAGACATAGATTGTAATATTTTGATCTATAATATTCTATTCATTTATTCTTTTTGATGATATATTAATTCTCATTTTTATTCATCATATAAATTTTTTGATTATTTATATCTACAATTATATAATCATATTAATTTATGTTAACTAGTTTATTTGATTATATACGTAATTATTTAATTAATTTAAATAATTAATGATAAATTTATTATAATAAAAATTAATACTCAAGATAATTAAATAAATGTTTAATTTTAATCTAATTTACTTTTTAAAATTAAATGTTTTGGATAGATTAAATTTAAAAATCTTATATTAAGTTATAAAGAGTTTAAATTAAAAATTTATTTAACTTAACGATTAGTTAAAAAGAGAAAAAGATTTTTAATATTTGTAAATTTGGTATAATCAAAAATTAAGAGAATATAATATTTTCTTATTAATTAAAAAATAATCCTATTATCGTTCTTTTATTCAAATTTTTATCACAATATTTATATTTTATTTTATTTTTATTAATAAGATTTAATTTTTAATTTATAAAACAAAATCTCATTTTTAATAAATAGAAGTTAGTTTTAATAAATAAAAGTTAGTTTAAGAAATTCTCTGTACAAAAAATCGCCCAAGAGGTTCCCTCACTTTACACGAAAATTCCCTTACCAGAGGCGGGAACGAAAGTCAGAGTCCACTTATGAATGTGATGAAGAAGACAATGTCATTTTGAAGATATTTTCTCCTCAGAATCTTCGAGTTGACTTACTTGATGAACTTAGAAATGAGTGAAACTAAATAGAAAAGATATTTGAGAATATGATAAAAAACAATTAAATTTAAAAGTTAAAATTCATAAGATCTATGTTGATTTTTTTCATTAAGAATTTTGACTGATTATAACCTTCTAACTAGGAGTCTAATTGAGACACGAAAACAACCGTTCGAATGCTCAGAACTTCAAGATTATTACTATGCAAAGAAATTGGGATGCCAACTTCACATTTCAAACAAGACCTCTCAAGCCTAGATGCAACTGCATTGCCATACCCAGGTGAAGTAGTTAGAACACTGAGCCAACAAAATACGTTGGGAGAAATTTTCACTAAATACTCATGGTAATCTTCGATTGATCTATATCATCTTTAATTGGTCAAAAAAATACAATCAACAAATAATCAAATTGTACGATCAGTAAATATATTTGAATTTTAAAAGACAGATGTAAAATATCTTACCTTTATAAAATAATTATCTAATTAATAATTATAATTAATAATTAGATAATATAAAATATTAAGAAATTTAAATATATTTCCTTAAAACTTATATATATCAATTCAACCCCTATAAATAACCTCTTTATATTATAAGGTACATAATTCTACCTATAATTTTTTATCGGTGAGTTATTTCAATTAAAATTCTCTCAAAATATTGACTTAAATATTAAAGTGGAATTGACATCCCTTGGTTTCTTCTTAGTGTTTGTTCATCTATTTCTGGATAAAGATCATCAACATAGTGGTGAACACTGAGCGTTAAAATTGTATTCAACACAACATTTGCAATTGCATCTTGAGAGCAAAAAAACGAAACAAAAGAATAAATTGCTTAAGAACTAAACTTGGAAAGTGGCTTACTTTGACATCTCGAGCAGATCGACACTAAGTTAATGCTTCTGATGCAGACATAATTAGTTTAGGTAACAGACGAATAAACTGGTGTAAAAATATTATACACGCTGCAAAATTGAAGAACATGCGTAATAAAGCTAGATGTTTTCCAGTGGTAACTTGATGGATTACGTTCAGCATTGTATTCTTCATTTTCATTCTACAGTAATCACATTCAACATTGTAGTAAATTGAGTTGAAAATATAATATACAAAAAATTTCAGATTCTGGCATTTATTAGGGATAAGAAAAGCGTGTGATATGTGGGTTAGAAGACATGTTTAGCTTATGAATGTGACGATGCATTTCACTGATTGTGCACAATTGAGAGATTTAACTCCGATAGCATGATTGTTACAAAATTGCGTCACGGATAATGCGAGCAAATATCCGAGATGATAACCGGTTGAGAACATCAGGGAGTATCCTTGCAGAGATGCCAGGCAATAGAGGGAGTAGCTCTTGAACAGCCTGAGCAACATTTAAGCCCTGTGTTTCATGGAGAAGATAACAGAAATTAAAAATAGACTAGTAGAGCTATTCTCACTAAATCGAATCTATAAATCAAAGAACGCTCAATTTCATCGGAAAGATAACAACAGAAAATAAAAATATGTTTGATACAAGAAAGTTACAAGTCGGGAGTCAAGTATGTCAACTATAAGGTCTTGGTACCTGATTTGATGATCTCGATATTGAACCTGCAGCTAAGAAATCAACAACTTTTTGAACATTGTTCAATATAACTTTATCTTCTTCACTTATGGTGGGTAGAAGTCCGGCTGGCTTGAATCGTCCAAAAGTTGGGACCATACTGAACATAGGGGTGGCATTTCCAAAACCAACAAGTGCCATCACGCGCACCAACTGTTCCCTTGTAACTGCATCAATCCCCTTTACAATCTGCTTTGCATGTTAAAATCAAGTAGTCAAACAAATGGGGATGTATCCATGCACCAAATAAAAAAACTTGGTCTAAGCAATTGCTCAAGTTTTATGAAATGTTTTTATTTCTTATGGCTGTCAAACGGGATAAAACAATATGAAATTCTGCAACTACTATAGCCATTTAAAAAAGGAAAGGAGAGTTCATTTATTTCTTCCACAAACTACTGCTAGAAATACCTCATCAAGAAGAAATTCTCGGAAAAAATTTCCCTTATCAGACAGCAGAAATCCTAAAGCTGCCCTTGTTTGTATTGGCTGCTGCTGTTCAAGTGGACTTGATAGAAAAACAGGAATTATACTTTCCGTTTCATTTCTTAAAAGGCCAAGCTCAGCCATATCACCATTCAATTCCTCACCACCACCACTTTTGGCGGCAGTTATAAAATTTTCAAAGGCTTGCATAACATCAATGAATCGTTCTGCATCAAATATTCCAGACTTCCCATATATTGTGTAACGTAAAGCATTTCTTAGTCGTGGAGATTCATCTGTGAGGAGCCTCTAACAGTGAAAAGGAACAAAAGATCTCATTTTAGAAAAAATTAAAGCATACTCATTAAATAGCCACTTTGTAAAGAAGCAATATATGGGAGCCAATGGCTCCACACTTGTATAGAACACATTCAATAGCTTCCTTCAAGTCAAGCAACATATGCTTCAGACCAAATATCAGAGGAATATATCTGACACATACTACCGCCAACTGTGGCCTCTCTCTTCCTCAAATACATCATGATTTTTGTTTTGACAAATCACTTTACATTTTTTAGGTACTAAATTGTCTAATAGACTGATTTTTTTTTTCTAATACTTTAAAAGTTTTTATCTAGGAAAATAAATTAGCAAACATACATTTTTAAAATTACATTGATACGATAAAGAAAATTTATTTTGAAGCAAACATGATCCACTTAAAATATTTAAACTAATTGAATAAACTAGCATGTATACTACCGAAATATCACAAAAATTACAAACATACCAATTTGTTTTATCTCATTACAAAAATAGCACAAAATTAACATAAATATTACAAAAATACCATCTTTTATAGTTCTCTATAAAATTTAATGTCTAAATCTCACGTGACTTGAGTATGCCATTTTGACCGTTACCCTGAGCAATTAAAATATATATAAATAGAAATTGGGGATTAGGGCACATCAATTATGCACAAACAAATTGTCCCTTCTGAAATTTCTTCATAAATTCATCAAAATAAACAGTGTAATTTGCCAAATGGATGATAATCAAAGATCACTAGTTATAGACATTGAATTGTGGTTGGGAGACGACAAACCAAAGAAAATACCCATTTTCCTTTTGCACTAATGCTCACAAAAAACAACCCATTACAAAACTAAGAAAATTTATCTCAATTGCAACCCTTTGTCACCATCCACACCCAACAGAACTCTAAATTACCTTCCCGTCCACTATTCACCACCGTGTAAGAAAGAATCAACCTCAAATGGCAATGGAGGTCTCTATCTCCACTAGCCATTATCATTTTCTTTAAAGGTGTTAGGTTGTCAAGTTGAAGCTGGACTACCGTCAAACTGAAGGTCTCATTATCAGTCAAGACCCATATTTTATCTATTCACATCAGAGGCCCCCAATCACAATCTTTTTCGTTTGGTATATGATCTTGGTACTTTGACAAAAACCAACAAGATCCCTAAAAATATATAAGCTATATCGTGATTCCGATAAGCCCCAATCCCCAATTTCTATTTGATATTTTAATGATGAAAGGTAGCAATGGTTCACTAACTACGATTAAAGTGTACAAAATTCACTAACTTTTTGGTAGATAATTACAAATCTACTAACTATTAAAAAGTGTCAAAAAAATGTCAAAAATAAAGAACGTGAAAATATGTGTATTAATATGAATTTAGATAGGTTTGAACACATAAAAATTGATTTAGAAACACATAAAACCTCAAAAGAATAAGCATATATGTATTCACGTACTCTATTTCTAACATTTGAAGTTTTAAACTTTTACTCTATTTTTCAATAGCTAGCGAACTTGTATTGCTCCACCCAAAAGTTAGTGGACTTTTTTACACTTTGACTACCCTTCATTCTATATTTAATTCATCAGATTAACAATCAAAATGGCACACTCAAGCCAAGTCAGATTTGGATGTTTACTTTTAACAAGTATTGTAACAGATGATATTTCTTTAATAAATATGTTAGTTTGTACTATTTCTATAACAAGGGAAAGTTAGATTGTATGGTTGCAATTCTTTTGATACTTATGTAGTATATTTGTTGATTTACACAAATTAATTTCTAACAAACTATTCCCCCTGACACTTTCCACAATAGCATAGGAATTGGCTGATGTGACCACAATATAAAGTAGAAATAAGCCAAAGCACATTTGATGAAAGTATACCTGCGCAATATATGGGTAAGCTTCATCCACAATGGCAAAATCGGGATCTCCAACTAAAGCTATACCTTCCAGTACTCCAATTGCCCTGATTATGAGAGCAAAGTATGGGGGTATTCTAAATGGATAGTCAAATGTTATTTGAGCCAAATCTGATGCAAGTTCCTGGAAGTTAATATTTTTGGCTCCTCCACCTTCTAATGCTTGATCGAAGACCTTGGCCAAAACAGGCAAAATGGGTTCCAGATTGACACCCTCTGAGATGAAACCAAGTTTAACGAAATCTTTGACTATGGCTCCATAATCGCGATGAATAAGGTGAGCAATTGCTTCGATCATTCCATACTTTTGATCATCAGTTAATTTTGTGACAAGACCTAGTCCAGTAAAATGGTTATTTATTAACACTAGTTAATATTATATGCATTGCACGTGACAACTTCAGGTTATCCAATATGAATGATGGCATTTTAAATTTTTAAATTTGTGATATAATAAAAGTTACAAGTTTTATTGTTGAAATCCCAAAAATCTAGGATTTGGAATTAATAGTAATTAGTGAGGTGATTAGAGAGATTTGTAATTATTAGCACAATTATAGGATGATCTATTTATGATTTGTTTTGTATTGATTAGAGAAGTTTTGTTTCCTTTTTTTACCATCCTTGTTATCAGTGGTGATTGTGCAACCCGTGGATGTTTCCGCATGCACGAGGAGTCTATATTTACCAAGTTCCATGCAATGTTATTCATGCTCATTTGTTGTGAGTTTAATCATCATTTACCGAAGTCCGAATATGTTTACACATAAGAGGTCTAGATGTGATTGGAAATATTTTAAAACTTTCATTGTATGTTTCCTAATTCACACGTGTATTTATTGTTTATTCTATCGCTGTTGTTTTGTATGTTGAGTATGTTTATTTTGGATAAGAGTCTCAATAGGCACACCATCACTATCTACATTGTTAGTGGATAGGATTTTTATATTACAATCATATATTGAATCCTATCAACATATGCACTTGTCTTGGCATATCTATTGGTTTATTTTGTTATTAACTATTAATTGGAAAGAGTTCATGTGTTTAATTGATAATCTTTTATTGATTATATGTTTACATGGTGTGTTGAATTAAGCATGTTATTGATGTTTATTTTGTTGTGCTATCTACTTAATTCACGATTTGAGACCATACTAGGTATGCATCTTATTTGGGTCAGAAGTTCAATTCACCTATATACATTTGTTCCAATGAATTATCTATAATTGATATCAACGCAAGCTCACTCCAATTTATGCTTAACCACCTGGGTGCCCAACTCTAGGCTTCTATCTACACATACACAAACTATTGTATGTTTGTGCCCTTTGTTTAAAATGGAGTGTAAGCTATAGTTTGTAGTGTACTGTGTGGTTGTATAAGTTCATGTTTTATGAAGCATGTGATATAAGTTCTTATTATATATCTTATATTAACTGCTTCTTGACGTGCATAGTGTGTTATTAGTTATATTTGTTACTATGCCTAGCTATTCGATCCTTTACAAGTTGTTTTAACTTGTTTTCTTCGAGTGTTTGTCTTACTGTTTGCTTGCACCTTCTTTTTGTAGCTTTGTGCATGAACATCATATAGTATCAAAGTATTAGGATTTTTCTTGATGCTATCATGTCATTCACATGTCATTTCAAATAAGTTGCATCTTTTCTGGTCATCTAGGTTCTTTTTTTTACCAAGTATGTCGTGTGTTATTCTCAATTTGTTTTTTGTAATTACTATTTATATCTTGTTCTAGTTCTTAGTCTTTTTGCATTAGATGTCTTTTCAAGAAAATTCATGTGTTTTTCAAGCTTAGGTACATGTGCACTTTTCTCTCTTTTTTACATAATTGTTGCTTGTTTTGATTTTCCACGTACATGTTTATGTCATTTAGATTATTTATTTGTCTTTAGGACGTTTGATATACATTCTTTGTTATGACTTGACTTTTTGTGTTGACATTTCTGTTGTTTTGAGTTACTCACCCTTTCAAAGCATGTCTCTTGCTTCCAATCTTGGAACTTGAGTCTTTTTCACATGATTAGTTATTAGTAGCATCCCTTGTCCTTGTTCTTCGTCTCTTGCAGTAGAAGTGTAGGGTCTTACTTGTTTTTATCACTAATGAGTCAGTTTCTTTGTTTTGACTAGCTATGATGCATGTGTTATCTATGATATCTTTAGAGGCAACGATGTTTGATTTTGTGCCAGTAATACCTTTTAAGGCACATTTTCTTATTGGCCTATGATTTCTTTTTAGGTCATCTTTATCCTCTCTGTTGTTTGTTTTGTTTGATATTTCATGAGATTGATAGCTTTTACACTTTTTCTAGCATTTATTTCTTTTATTAGGGTTGAGTTTCTTTTATTTTTTATCATGCTTAGTTAACTTTCCTGTTTCTTTACTGTGTTATCTACTATGCAATTGATTAAGGGGAGTTTTGAGAGTGTAGAATGCATGACATTTTTATTGCTTGACATGCATTTTTACTTGTTTTGTGCTTTTTTGCACTTCTTTTATGCTTCTTTGTCTTATCATGTTACTTATTGGTTGAATTTTTTTTAGAGATTGTATTTATTTTCATGATTACACATTTGTGTCATCTATGTATGTCTCCTACACATCTTCGTATAAATGATCATATTCATCCATTTTTGTTATGACTTCCCTCTTCTGCTCCAGTTCATAACTGAAATCACTTTTTATACTATGGATGTTTGAACTGAGTCATCTAATGTTCAACTGAATATGATCTTTTTTCTTTGAAGAAGGCTTGAATGATGTATACGATACAATTTTGTAGTCATGTAAAATAGGTATAACTCTAGTTGAAATGGTTGATCAATAAACTTGTTTTTATGCCCCATCTATGTGCTTACTTGTTTATACTTTCCTATTTTTATTGACTAATATGCCTTCCTTTTCTTATACAATGTATGAGACTACATGTGTTAGAAGTGTTTTAGGTATACGTAAGTTGTGTCCGTCTTGTTTGTGATTTTTTTATGCGTATGTGTTCATGGTGATGCTTTTATGTAGTTTGTTTTTTTCTAACTTCACTTTGTATGTATCATGCATAAACAGGACACTTAGTATGACATGTTTTGTGCAAATGTGCATTCTCTTGTATCACATATCATCTCTTGTTTGCTAGAAATCTATGTTGTAGTGTTTTAATGCATGTTCCTTGCATGTCTTTGATTGCATAGCTTTGTATTTACCCCTTGTGTTCTTGTTTTATTGTCTTTGTTAATTGGCTCTAATATGTGGTTTATCTAATCATTTGTGTTGCTTTGTTTAGGAAGTATGTTTTTGGGGAGTGTTTTTATGTCTTTCATCCTCGTTGAAATTTAAATTGCTTGCTTTGTAGCATGTCGTTTAGGTTGTTTTGTTCACGACATTTTGATTGCTCTCTCTTCCAAAAGATGCTTGTCATGTTTCAGAAAAAAGAGTGAAGTTTATGTTGCACAACACTTGTTTTCTTTGGTGGACTATGATGTCTTTCCTTATATGTGTGCGTAATATGGAGTGAGGTTGTAGGTTCCAATCTCCAAAGTATCATTGAGATAAGATGGTAGAATCATTAAGAGTGTGTCAACGTCATTGGCATATTTATGTGGCATCAGTGCTTAACCATCGAACTTATCGATATTTTTTGTGCACATTGCAAAATCTTGTATGTCTTTCCACAACATGAAGAAACATGGGGTTTTGTGCTATATATCGAATTAGGGAGTGGTTTATAGTTTGTATATTTCTTGTAGTGTTTGTGCATTTAGCAAGTTATTCCATGTTTTTACCTTGTTGTAGTTGTTTTCTTATTTTACATGACTGTTTAGGTTGATTGTATATGATTCTCTCCTACATTTTGGTGTATTATGCATACTCGTTTACATACATTGTTTGACTTTCCATGTCAAAAAGGAGGATAAGTGTGCACAACTTGTATTTGTGTACTTATCCATGCTTTGTGTATGATGCATGGATCTATGCATAGTATGTACTCTATGTTTACCAAATACATGCATTCAAAAAGAGTATTGCGTGTAGTCAAGTGGAGTTTCACTCTTTGTGGTTATCTATCATAGTTTGTTTGTGCAGAGGTGACTTGATAATATGTGGTAAACTATTGTATTTTTGTTTGTTACTTTCCACAGGTAAGATACGTTGTTTTGTGTGTAGATACAAGTGTAGCTACAAATAGCACAATAGGATTGAAGCTTAGTAGGAGCTTAGTGAAGGGTACAAATTGGGTCCATGTAGTGGATCATCAAGATGGACGGAACAAAACAAGACAAATGTACTAGAGATAAGTGTGCTATGGGTGCCTTCATTGTACGTTGATGTTCATTCACTGGAATGAATTCCTTAGTTATATCTAGTATGAAGTTATTATATTTAGATGCTGTCTATATTTAGAGTTGTGTAGTGATTTGATAAGGAAAACCAAAGCATGAAATTGTAGAATTCTTGTGGTTGGTGTTGGCATTTTTATGAACAAAACACAGAATACAAAATCTGTATTTTATTTTATGTATCTATCAGTCCCTTTGTAAGGTTGATCGTTGTTGATCATTGAGTTCATAATAAGTACTTCCAGATGAATATGTATATAAGATGATATTTTATGAAATACTAATAAAGGCAAATCTTTACCAAAGTCAAGTATGGCCAGTTTTCCATCTGGAGTGCGGATCAAATTCCCAGGATGAGGATCAGCATGAAAAAATCCAGTATCAAGTAACTGTAAATTAACGATGACATTAATTAACACTGATGTTTAAGGACACCATATATTAATTCACATAAATAAAACATGCAGCATGCTAGAAGGGCATGAAATAATAAGACAATGTTATGTTACGTTGTAGGAAAGCCAAGTACAAAAGGAAAAAAACAACAATTACGGGAATCTTCTCTACAGAACTAGAAGTTATCAAAAGAAGAAACGTTACTACTTTGGTGAAACTAATTTCAATGCATAAACAATTAAAGCTTATCAATTATTAGATTACCTGCTTTAGATAGCAGATGACACCAACACTAACGAGCTCTCCAACATCACTTTCTGTGCTTTGTGATAGCTTTTCACCATCTATCCATTCTGTAGTAAGAACCTTTCTTGAAGTGTACTTAGGATAGGTTTTCGGGACAATGACCTGAAAAACAAAAACTAAACAATATCATGCATGATAAAGATTCTCTTATACATGAGTAATTAAGACATCGAATTTCAGCCAGTTGAGGGATTGTTTCGACTAATGCTCAAATTACATTTAAAATCTAACTGGACACAAAGTGCCTTCAATACAGATCCTATACCCGATAAAAGCACTCATTTAGAACACTAACTCATCACTCACAACCACAATTTTGGTTTAGCCTTTCCAGTAATGCTTTAGATTAATTTCATTTTAGTGGAAATGATTTAGACTTATTTCATATACCATAAGTAGTAGATGATAGAAAACATAAATAAAACTTTCAAAGTTTTAACTATTATTTCTAGTAACAGTTGAACGGGATACTTGATACTAATAAGATTACATTAGTCATCATTAATTATAAATCAAATGTATAAAACAATATGACGACTCAAGAATGAAGTTGAAGTTTATATATATTGTGTATATTTTATTTTTAGATTATTCAAAGAATATATTTTTATTTCTTATTCTGTGTATATCTTGTATTTATTGTTATTTCTTAAATAGGATTAGAATGTGACAGAAATCATTGCAAGCTTCAGTGTTGTGCCGTCGGTCTCACTTCCAGCACAGCCATCTGTCTGTTTTTTCTCCACAGGTGTCCTCTCCACCGTTGATCATAACCAACTCAACAAGTGTAGCCATCCTTTGTCCTAAGCAGATTCATTTTCCAGCCTAGTTGCTGCCCAGTTTTTTGGTCAATGGGTTTGGCTCCCATTTTTCCCTGACCTACTTTTTGTTAATTTATAGTATCGTTTGGGTTACTACCTGCCTACTTTTCTTATTTCATATAGTTACAATTATATTTTAATAGTCACTTACTACTGTCATGTCTAAAGAAGCAAACTGATCCTAGATCCTATCAAAGTAACCAAGGTTAAATTTGAAAGTAATCTCTACTAAGACTATCCAAGATAGTTCTTTAGTCAGAATTAAATTAAATGGTACTAATTATCGTATTTAGTCTAAGATTTTGGATATGCATATTACTGACAAGGAGAAGAAAGACTACATTATTGGAAGAAAATTACCCCAAAGGAAGATTATCCAACTTATGATAAATGGAAAGCTGAAAACACCCTAGTAAAGACCTAGCTCATCAACTCAATGATCAACAAGTTGGTGTCTCACTTTTTCGATGTCGAACTGAAAAAGAGGTATGTGATGTAGTAAAAAAGAGCTATCTCTATATTCTTGACTCTTCAGAATTGTACGAGTTGATGTAGAAGTCATTTCAACTTCGTCAGAATAGTCAATCTCTTATTAAGTATTACAATGATTTGAATTCTATTTTCAGAGTTGGATTATCGCATACCAAATGATATGATATGCGCTACTGATATAGAAAAGTTGAGGAAGCGTACTACTAAGGATCGAGTTTATATGTTTCTGAGTGATTTAGATCAAAGTTTAGATTAGATTATTAGTTGGGTTTTGGCTACTTCTCCTTTGCAAAGCTTGGAAGAAACATATTCCCAAGTCCGACGTGAAGTACAGTAGCAGGCCAACATGTGCATTGAGGACCTTCTTGACTCATCAGCCCTTATTGCCCAAAAGAATAGGTCACGTCCAAATCATTTAGTTCCTTCCTGACTCTAGTTCTCATTTTTGCACCTACTTCCATAATATCAATTATACTGTTGATGTTTATTGGAAGAAGCATGACTATCCAAAGTGGAACAAACTTAAGAAAAATGAGCATAAATAGAAATCTTCTCAAGTTGTTACTACTGGCAACCCTTCACCTTCTGCTTCTCAAGATTCTTTAGTGATCACTCAAGGAGGTAATTATGATTCAGTATATATTTCTTCTATTTCTAAAGCTTGGTTTAGTGATTCAAGGGCATTAATCATATGACTAGCAATCCTTCTTTTATTGAATCTCTCACATCCTCTCATGTTCAATCTGTTCGGGTTGCAAATGAGACACTAATGCCAGTTGTAGGTACTATCAATGGCTCATTATCACCAACTTTTTCCACATTTTTTATTTTCTTGCACCAACTTTTAAGAATAATCTTTTGTCAATAAACCAAATCACTAAGAACTTTGATTGTTCTATAACCTTTTATTCTACTCATTGTGTCTTTCAGGACAATCAAACGAATATGACAATTAGCACCGATGGTGAGAGAGGCCTTCATTATATGGAGACATGGGCTGACAATCCTAGTTGTGGTTTTCAATTGAGTACAGAGTTTGAGAGAGAAAGAGAGAAAGATTATGTCATATTTTATGTGAAAAAAAGAGCTCTGCAGTAGATGTTTGGTAGATAAAGTAAGGGGTATTAAGAAATGGTTGAATGTTGTGTCTAGGAAAGCTTTTTCCTGAGTACAGTGGAATGACTTTTCCGGATAGATATAGGAATGCAATTCCATTCCTCATTGTCAGAGGCTCAACCAAACAAAATCTGTAAAACTCTTTCCATCCCCACGTGAATGCCACCCAACCAAAGACAATCCCCACTTATGTACAATTCATTTACGGTTTTTTTTTTTAAATATTTGGCCATGTCGCTTCCAACTCCCAGCGAACCACTGCAAGCTACACATATGCTTGTTATGTCTTGTTAGACTTAGCCTTAACCTTATATCCTTCCTTAATAGTCTGCCAGTTTCATTACAGCATGCCACCTTGTAACCAAGTTTACCACCTCATGCTACAGTAATCTTTCCAAATGATGCAGTCTGAAGTTTTTGTACTTGAACATACTATTGATTAATTTCGTCATCTACTCCTCAATTAGTACCAATACAACCTTTTACAAAGATCTAGTCTTGTTGGGATTGCTTTCTCAAAAGTCGCATTAAAATGAAGAAGAGGAAAACAGTACAGTGGAGTTAAAGAGTTTTCATGATTAATGTATTTGATATTAACTTAATTGGAGTTAATATATTAAGGCCAAAAGTTTTGTTATTTAATTTAGTTTGAAACTTTAAGGCATATTGACTACACCATTTGGAAGCTCAAGTGGCAACCAATTTACTAGTCTTTATATATATATTTTTGATATATGAGAAAAGGAGGTGGTTCCCATGGCAAAGAAGGTAAAATTGATAATTTTTTCTTTTGTGTATAAATGTGAGATGATCTACAACCAAAAAAAGTAAAGAATATTATTAGTATTTATAGGTTCTTTATTTGGGTTTTTGTGTGTGGGTTTAAGTGTGATTTTGGATTCCTAATATTATTCTTAAGATAAAAGGTGTATTGAGTATAGAGTTAAAACTTTTGTATTAAAAAGTGATATTAGTGGATTTATTTATGACTTTGGGTATGGACTAAGCTAATTTTCTGAATCATGTAAATTTCCTTATATTCTTATTGCTTTTTCGTTCCAACATTCACTTTTTTTGCATTTGGTTATTTTAGGGTTTTCAATGTGCCCAATAAGTAGTATTAGAGCTAATAGTTGGGAGATCCTAGTTTATAGAAGATATGGAAACAAGAAAGTTTGAAACTAGGAATGACAATACCAAAATATATGGTGCAAAAAGGGCTTCTTAATATGCACTTAAAAAAGCAATTGTATGCCTTGAAGATGGATAAATATGGTAACATTAAAAGTCATGCAAATAATTTAGACGATGTGTTTCTGAATTATTATGAGTTGATACAAAGATAAAAGATGAAGATCAGACAATGATTTTGTTTTTTTACTGCCTTATTCATGTGTAATGGTGTCTTCAACTTTGAGAGAAAGACTACGTTGTATCTCTAGGAAAGTGGTTATAAGAAGTAACTGTTTAGTTCTGTATGTGGAGATCGTCTTACTATGAACGGTGATTCAAGAGCAAGATCAAATGCTGAAAGAAACAAATTAGGAGGAGATACACAATTAAAAATAGAAATTGGTCCAAGACTCGTTCAAGATATGATATTAAGTGTTTTTATTGTCACAAGAACAGGCACATAAAAAGGTATTGCAAAGAAAGATCGAAGGTTATAAAAGACTTTGAAGAGAAGAAAAGGCAAGGTACTAATGTGAAAAAGGTGACTAAACTTTTGACAAAAAATGATGTAATTTGTGAGACGCCTAATGATGATTCACGAGATGATTAGATTTTGGATTATGCTTGCTCGTTTTATATGTGTACAAATAAAGAATTGTTTGATAGATACAAACCATGTGATGCTAGTAATATTGTGATGGCCAACGGTTCAAGGAGCAAAGTTGTTAGTATGGATACTGTGAATATGAAGTTGTTTGATAGAGTTAACCCTGCTTAAAAAAGAATTTGGTTTCGTCAAGTAGGTTGGTTACTTTGGGTTATGATTTTTCCACAAGGAACTAATTAATGGAGGTTGGTAAATGTTCTATGGTTATTATGAAACCGGAAAGTAGAGAACTTGTAAAAGTTTATTAGAGATCCTGTTCAAACGAAGCTACAACCACCGCTAATGGTAAGTTAAATATTGGTGACAAATTAAACTTAAAATCTTGTATTAGTGATGATAATTTGAGGCAAGAGAAACATACAAAGTTTAATGTAGAGGTTACGATTTTTAGTGATAAGAATATAGTGTTAAAAAGTTGCTTCCAAGGTAGAAAAAGTCTAAATACAGTTATCTTTGGTGGAATATAAAATGGTGGTTGCACTCTACCTGTAAAAGGAGTGCAATAAAGACATGTGCTAACATGCCACAAAGTGATGCTTGTTGATGGCTTTTGAGTTAAGGTGGAGCTTGTTAGGAATGGTATCTTAAAAGCCACATTAAAATGAAAAGAGGAAAACAGTGCAATGGATTTGAAGAGTTTTCATGATTAATGTATTTGACATTAACTTAATTGGAACTAATATATTAAGGCCAAAAGTTTTGTTATTTAATTCGGTTTGAGACTTTAAGGCATATTGATTATGCCATTTGAAAACTCAATTGGAAACCCAATTTACTAGCCTTTATATATATTTTCGACATATGAGAAAAAGAGGGTATACCATGGCAAAGAAGAAAAAATTGATGATTTGCTCTTTTGTACATGTACGTCAGATAATCCACAACCAAAAGTAAAGAAAATATTGGTATTTCTAGGCTCCTTATTTTGGGTTTGTGTGTAAGATTTGAATGTATATGGGGATTTGGGTTTGAGTGATTTTAGGTTCCTTATATTATTCTTGGGATAAAAGGTGTATTTGGTATTAAGTTAAGACTCTTGTATGTGATATTAGTGGATTTATTAGTGATTTTGGGTGGGGGCAAGACTAATTTGCCGAACCACGTAAATTTTTCTTATGTTCTTACTGAGTTTTCACTTTTGCATTCGCTTTTGTTGCATTTGGTAATTGTTGTGCTTCACCTGTACCAAGAACTCTTACTTTCTCGTTCCATCTATCTTAAGCTTCTACTCATTCACGTTGTTCTTTAATTGCCAAATTTTTGTTCTTTGGAACCCACTGCATTTAATTCTCCATTTTCTACGAGCTAATAATATCATCAATCTAAGAAACAGGAACCCCACTCTGTCTAACACCCACCTTATTAATTCAATGTTTTTCAAATATGGCAACTGCTTTTCTTAGTTATAGAGAACAAAACCAAGTGCTCTACTTATGCCCACACGGAGAACGTTATACTGATCCTCCAATTTTTTTATTCCATGACAAGGTAAGTTGGAAAAGAAAATGGATCTAGGTATGATGTAAATTAACCAAAAAGTGACCAGTGTATTTTGAGCGCCTGTAATCAGGCCATCATATAGACTAATATGAGCTTTTCTACAACACTGCAAACTCTTGAAAGGAGCAAAGGTTCATGTTCATTCATAACATTCTTAGAATACGGAGCGTGTCAATGAAAACATGAACCATTTTCAATCCAAACTACATCCATTTCTTATGATACATAAGAATTTGGATAGAGGAGTGAATATAATATTTCATATTAGTAACTTCTTGAGAGGAAGACTGTTGGAAGTATTCAGTCACAGTGGTAGTTGCATCAAAACTAATTCTTAGTTCCATTCACCACAATATGATTCTGTAGCTATAGTTTAGAGAGGAATTTAAGTCTTATATCATTGGGTTTAACAATTTTTAACTTTGTCCTGGCATTTATCTGAAAATGTGACTTTCTGGCTATCACATTTTTGGCCTCGACAGAATATTTTAATTCCAAAAAAATTTCAGACATAAGAGAATCATGCATCAGACTCACCTGGGGAAGATCCTTCCTCATCATTTCAGAAAATAGCATTCCATTTTCACCTTCATTAACATAATCCAGCTCCTCAAAGAAACGAGCAGCCCATTCATCAACCAACCCAACCACATCTACAGACACCTGACATCAGAAAAAAGAAAAGGATCCCCAGACACAGTGAAGTGTAGCCCCATTAAAAAAAGGAATTACCCAAAAACTAAGTTACTCCATGTCTTCTATGTTAAAAGGTACCTGAGGAAACTTGCGGAGAACCAGACCTAAGTTTCTTATGATGAATAAATCAATTGTGACAGTCTCAAGAACAAAAGGCCTTTGAACTTTAACCGCCACCAAATCTCCATTTTCTTTCAACCGGCCCTTGTACACTTGTCCAAGGGATGCTGCACATAATATGAAAGCAATCAACTTCATAAGGCTACTTTTTGCTAATAAAAACCGTGCAGATAATTTAATAATCAGGGATACTACCAGCAGCGATCGGAGAAGAAGAGAGTTCAGAATAGATGTTTTGCCATGGCTGGCCAAGCTCTTCTTCAATGAGAGCCATAGCTACATCATCTGGGAATGAAGGCACCTTTGAAGACCATCAACAAAAAAATAAAAGTTAGTTGCATAATATATTTGTTTCTTGAATATCATTTTTATCTGCGAAAGTGAATGTGGCAATGCAAAAGCTACACTATGTGAGATCATTTGCTACTCCACTATGTAATTCAAAAATTTAGGAAGTCTAAGAAACAAAATAAGAGACCGCAAAAAACTCTGAACAAGAGATCCCTCGTCAACCACCCACCCTGCCGCTACCCACCCAACCACTACCATTGGAATTTCCGACCACCATTGCAACCCTCGACGGCCAGAGAGAACCCTACCGGCTGGCATTAAACAACCCTAACAGGTTTTGACTAAACAATGCCCAACCTCTAGAGTTAACCTAACATCTACTCACCCATCCATCCACCACCATGAATTTTCCAACAACCTTGGCAACCCTCATCAATTCTACCGACCGACATTACCTGGCCCAAAATCTCTGTTTTCTCTTCTCAAACCCTAAACTTTCTAGTTAACAGTCACCAAACCATTGGTATTCCACCCTAACTACCACCACCAATCAACTCTTTTGAACATTCCAACAACCATTGTGAGATTCGCCAGCCAAAAATATTTTCGAGTTGGTGGATTTCATTCAAAACCAAATAGGACCTTTTTCCTACTTCTTTAACACACCACCGACCACTTCTCTTCAACCCCAACCTTAACAACCAACTTTTACAGCAATCTTTTTCTGACCAAAACCCATTCTTTCACTTACCGGAACACTTTTTGGCAACCTTCATCCCATATATAATGATAATGATCGAAACCCTCTTTTCTTCCATCAGTCACCTTAAGCCTATTTTGTTTTTAACCCGTCAAGCTGTCAGATCTACTTACACATTCCAGAAAATTGTCCGTTGTTGAAAACTTTTCCGATGACCTTTCTTCTTTCTTCTTAGAACTTTTTGGCAATTTCTTGGATTTTTCTCTCTAGTTGATGGTTAATAATTTGTTACAATCCTATTCTTCTTAGTTCTATTGCATTGTTAGCCTTTTTTTCGAATTGTTGCGTAGAAATGAGTTTTCCTCAAAGAAATCATGGGAAGAAAAAGCTATGGCATTTAGCAAGAGACATTCAGCTTTTGCAAAAATCGTTTATCCTTGAAGTGGATGAATTATCTTTTGCTTTTATGATTTTCTTGACTAGAGATCAAGATTTGCAAGTCATACTTTGAGTTGAGGTATGGTAGTGTTGAGATGGATTGCAGGTTGCTTGATAGAAGTTATTGATTTGAATGAAAATGTATTTCTTTAAGAAGAGTTGATAGTAATTGGTTGATCTTTGAACTAAACAGAAAAATTTGTGAATGCTTTGCAACCTTATCCAAATGGTTTTTGAATGAAAGGAGAGACATAATAACTATCCCTACAAAAAAGAGAAAAAAGGGTGGATAGATGTGGTGGATTTAGTGGAATGATTCTTTTCTGGAAGGAATCATTTGGATAAACCTGTTAGTTCTAGCAATTTCAATAAAAGAGGATGATAAAATTGACAATTTTTGGTTAGAACGCTCAATTTTTAGAAGAGATCTAAATTTGGCTGTATTTTGTTGTAGGAAAATATATGGTAGAGTTGACCTTACATTCAAAAAAGCCTAGAAGACCGTTTCAAGTGTAAACTTATTTACTTGTCTTTCATCGTTGATAAAGCTTTATTGTTTTGCAAGTCAATGGAGGTTCTCATTGCTTTGAAAAAGAGTTGAAGGATATAACTAGAGAATAATTTGTTAGAAGATTGGAGAGAGGAGATATGCTTTAAAAAAGATAAAATTGTTGTGCTAAATGATTAGTTAGCTATAGAAGCTTAACCTTTTATTTGTAAAAGTAAAGTATGTTTCAAAGAATTGGTGAATATTTGGGAGACTATTGGAAGTTGATTACAAAACAACTAATCATTCTTTTTTGTTATATGCTAAGATAAGAGTTAAAGGAGGTAGAGTTGACATCTTCAATTCTTCTTTTGATTTTTATCTTAATGGTAAAATTTACAAGTCGATTGTTAGAAATACTAGAAATGATACTGGACAATGTTATATTTCTTTCTGGACAAGAGGTGTTAAGGGTGCTTTAAGGAGTCGTGATTTTATGCCTGGAGAGAGGAGATATACTCATTTCCGTGTTAGAGATGTTATTGGTTTTGGTAAGAACAAAATTTAGATTCCTAAGAAAGTGAGTAGTAAGCCTTTGGAGGGGAAGACATGGGTTCTAAAGAAGATAAAACATAAGTTTTTGAAGGGAAAGAGTTGTATCAATGAAAGTGTAGTTGATTGTGACAATTCAAATTCTAATGTTTTAAAGAAGTCATCTTGTGAAGAAAGGAACTTAAGAAGCCATTCGAAAGGGTTAAATAATTATAAAGTAGGAAAGATAAATGAGCTTCACAAAGAGTCTCTTCAACTCTAAGGATTTAACATGGTTAGTCTTGACTCTCAAAGTAAAAAGGTAATAGGGGAATGTTCAACGACTAAAGAGGTTTGGAGTGACCCAAGGATAATTGGTACTGTGGGTGTAGTCGAAAGGTGCTTGAAGAGCAAAACTTTTGTCTTTGTTTTGGTTTAACCCTAAGCAATGAGAATTGATGTAATGTGTGCTTGCAATTAAAACCCCATGTAATAACTATTGTAATTATATTTTGTGAGATAATGAGATGAAACATGAAGAATAAGTAATTGATAGTGGTACCAAGTTTTAGAGGAGAAATAGTGAAAATTTGAGGAACATGCTCTAAAGATGATTTTTTTGGATTTGTGTAGCAAAAGCACCTATCTTTTGTAACAATGAAGATTGTTTTGAAGATTTGGAGGCTTTAAAGAAAGTAAAAGTCGTAAAGAAATTAGAAGAAATGGATTTTATTTTACTTAAGAAGTTGTAAGTGATTCTAGTTCACAAATAAAAGCAAATAATAATGTTACAAGTGATGATGAGTGTAGGATTGAGACCATGGAGGAGATTTTGATTGATATTCAAAATTTGTACTGGAATTCTAATTCAATCATTGAGGCACATAAAGAGAAGAGTTGTTACAATTTGAGAACAAGAAACATAAAGTATGTAAGCAAAAGAAGAATGAATGTCATGTTGTCAATTGAAGGACGCCTTGAATCAAGAAAACATAAGGCCTTTAGTAAACGTGGCAAGAAAGATGGATTTAAGTTTGAGCTCTTTAAGTAGGAAGAAATTAAGGAAAATAAATACTAAAGGGAATTGTGAAGTTTGAAAATGAAGATCAATTGGGAAGTTGAGTGTGATAATACTTTGGGTGAATATTGTTCTTTACGAAGATTTTGAGCTGGAATACAAAAGGATTGGAAAACCAGAGGAGAAGCTTCTTAAGGAATATGTGAAGAAATTGAACCTTGACATTCTCATAATTCAAGAGTCCAAAAGAGAGATTCTTGATCTTAAAATTGTTGGTAGTATTTGGAGCTTTCATTTTAAGGAATGGGTTTATTCACTATCTTATGGTAGTTCTAGGGGTATCAATATTATTTGACACTAAAATTGTGGAGGTAGTTAAGTCACTAGTTGGTGATTTCTCTATTATTATTCAAATTAGGCCAAATGAAGGGGAGGAATGGTGGTTATCTGAAGTTTATGGGCCTTGTAGGAAAAGGGAAAGAAAACAATTTTGGGAAGAACTTGCTGGATTATATGGTTTGTGTAGTCCTAACTAATGTGTAAGAATGATTTTAAAGTAATTAAATTTCCTTCAGAAAATTCATATGGGAGTAAAGAAACTAGAAGTATGAAGGATTTTAATTCCTTCATTTAGCAGACGGGGTTAAAAGAAAGTACTTCTTGAAATAGGAGGCTTACTTAGTCTAATCCCACTTGTTGTAAGCTAAATAGGTTTTTATTCCTACCAAAATGGAAAAATTTGTTTAGATTTAATATTAAACAAGAGATTTGCCAGAGAATAATTTCAATTCCTTGTCTTCTTATTTTGAGCATAGAAACTGAGCATTGGATTACAATTTTTTTTAAGATTGATAGGAGCAAAGCTACCGTTGAAGGATGATGTGGTTATAAATTCATGAAAAAATTAGATTTCTTGAAAGAAAATCTGAAATGGTGGAACAAAGAGTTTGGTGATTTGAAAGAGAGAAAAAAAGATTTCGAAAGATAGAATTTCTATTTTAGATGGTGTCAAAAAGATGGAAGATTCATATGTGAGATCTAAGCTTAGTAATCTAAAAATTCATATGAAAGATTCAATTGTGAATGAACAAGTATTTTAGAGACAAATTTTGAGCCATTTGAATTAAGTAGGATGACGCTAACTCAATTATTTTTCATAATACTGTTAATGGGAGGAAGAACATAAATATGATTGAAAACTTGAAAAAGGAAGTGTTAAGTATCTTCAAAAACTTATACACAAGATGGACAAAAACCACTAATTCATGATCTACATTAGGGATGCATACAAAAACTACTAATTCATGATCTAAATTAGGGATGTGTACTAGAGAAGAGGGAAACTTGGATGGAAATACCCTTTGAAAAAGATGAAATCAAAAATGCCTTTTT
This sequence comes from Hippophae gyantsensis, assembly GCA_030763125.1. Classification (NCBI taxonomy): domain Eukaryota; kingdom Viridiplantae; phylum Streptophyta; class Magnoliopsida; order Rosales; family Elaeagnaceae; genus Hippophae; species Hippophae gyantsensis. The sequence continues at coordinate 22,290,751 of CM061033.1, read as the reverse complement.
TGAGTGCTTGAATGAAAAGACACTCTATTGAAATAGTTTTAACTTCTTTTTTCACAATAGTTGGGAGATGGTTAAAGAGTAATTGTTGAAGGTTTCTGAGAAGTCTTTTAACGGAGGTATAGTTAACAAAAAACTAATACTACTTTTGCTCTCCTAATTCAAGAGAAAGATAATGCTTTGAAAATTAAGGATTTTAAGCTAATAAACTTGGTTATTAACTTATACAAGATAATTCTTATGGTTTTATCTCTAAGGTTGAGAAAGGCGCTTGATTCTACTATTTTCCTTCGGTATGCAACTTTTGTAAGAGGTAAACAAATTTTTGATGTTGTTCTAATTACTAATGAGGTTGTTAAGGTGTACAAAAGGATTAACAAGAAAGCTTTGATATTCAAGAGACTTTGAAAAAGCTTATGATCATGTTGATTGAGATTTTCTAGATTTTGTGTTGAAAGAAAAAGGGTTTGGGGAATGATGAAAGACTTGGATCAAAGGTTGTCAAGTTTTGTGAATTTTTTTGCGATTATTAGTGGAAAACCTAAACGGCTTTTTGGGGTATTAAGAGGATTGAAGCAAGTAGATCCTTTTTCTCCTTTTCTTTTCATTCTGGTAGTTGGTGAATTGAGTAGATTGATAGAAAGAACTAAGATGTCTAATTTGATAGAAAGTCTGAGTATTGGGGCAAACATAATTCAAGTCTCTCACCTCCCATTTGCAACTGGGTTTGTCTCTTGTAGGTTGTCCACGATTCGCACAAATTTAGTCACCACTTTTTGAATAAAGATCAGTAGAATGAAGAGAGTTATTTTTTGTCTAGAGAAGGCTAGTTAACTTTAGTAAATTCAACTTTATTGAGTCTTTCGATTTACTACATATCAATTTTCAAAATTTCAAAATTTTGGTGGGAGTTAGACAAACTAATAAAAGGCTTTTTTTGGAAAGGCGTTAATGAATGAATTAAGAAACAAGTCATTGTTAAGCAAGTGACTTTGAAGATTCCCTTTAGAGGAGAATTCAATTTTGCATAAAACTATCATAAATAAGTATGTGTTAAATGGAAATGGGTGGGATGCAATTGTCGTTTGCAAGGGGGGCATAGTCCTTGTATAGCAATTTCTAAAGAATTTAATTTCTTCTTTAATTTGAGTTGTAAGGTGAGGAATGGAGATAAAATTTGTTCTTTGGGAAGATTCTTGATTAGAAGGTGGTTCTCTTTCAGCAAGACATCCAATGTTATATAGTTTATGTTTGGATAAAAATGGACCAATAAACATGTTTTCAGGAAAGGGTTGGAATCTTAGATTTAGAAGAAATTTAAATGACTGGAATTTTGAAGATTTTGTAAATTTGATGTCAAGTTTGGAAGGAATAACTATAGAGTAATAGTTGTGACACAAGAATATAGATTAATGAGTCGTCTGATAGTTTTTCTTACAAATTTTACTTTGAGCTTCTTCTGGATGATCCTGATATACTAGATTTTGATCACTATGCTTCAACGTGAAGGTATCCTAGTCCAAGTAAAGTTAAAGCGTTGAAGTGACTAATTGTTCTTAGTAAGCTTGGCACAATGGCTCGACTTCAATCAAAGTTTTCAAAAGTTTTTCTTTCACCTAATTGGTGTGTACTTTGCAAGAGAAGTTCAAAAGATATTGATCATTTATTTTTACATTGTCCAATTGTGCATAACCTTTGGTCTAAGTTACAAAGTAACGTAGGAGTTCGATGGAGCATTTTAGAATCTTGCAATTTTTTGTTGCTAGAAAATTTTAACATGTATAGGAATAATATAAAGGCTAAGAAAGCTACATTGTTATGGAGCTATGGGAATAGAGCAATTCTTTGAGTGTTGTGGATTGAGAGGAAACAAAAAAAATGATAGCAATCTTATATGGAAAAAAGTCTTACCTTCATTGTGGACTTCAGCTTCAAAAAAGTTCAACAATTATTCTCAATTTCAAATGAGTTCGAGAATTACTCTCAATTTCTTACAAGCTCTATATCTTAATATGTAATTGGTTTTGTAAAGAATAGACTTTGTTATAGTGTGAATTTTATTTTTGTGGATTGTTTGTCAACATTTTGTACTATTGTAACTATTTTTACATACAAAAGTATTATGACATTTCTTATAAAAAAAAAATTTGCTTTGCCACTTTATGTGGACTAAATCAACAAAGCCTTTACCCTCTAACAATAACTAGCATCAACTACATGCCCTGTTATTTGACAATGGTTTTTAGCTTGCCAACCTATGGCAAAAACTAATTGAAAATCTTCCCCAAAAGCAACTAAACCCATAATTGTATAAGCTCTCTAGTATGAACACAAACCAAGATTGATTTTTTTTTAATGAAACACAGACCAAGATATGGAGATTGACATGATAATACATCTGATAAAATACTTAAATCTTTTACATGATGCAAGAAACATGGGGAAACACAATTGTATGAAAGTGCAGGCCATTGTTGGTTTCCATGTTTGTTGAGAGTTAGCTTCCAAATGGCGAACCTTTTGAAAAAGTTGGCTTACAAAGTACTTTGTAAGCCAAGAGAGAGAGAGAAAAAAAAGAATAAGAAGAAATTAAAGTACTAAATCTGGCAAAATGCTTGTTAAATTACTAAAGACATAAATCTAAAGTAATTGAAGCTTTCAGTATTTCTTCTCCACATGTTAGGGATATAATAAGCATCTGTTACCGAGGATGTTAACTCAATGAACAACAAGCAGAAGGAGAATGACAACTTTACCTTATCACATAGCTTCTGCAATTCAAGCATGGCAGAAGGTGATAGTATGTCTGGTCGAATGCTCAATGCTTGCCCAAGTTTGATATAGGCCGGACCTAAAGAGGTCACAATTTCTCTTAATTCAATAGCTCTTGCGACTTCATTCTGATGATAAAAAATTATTGAACATAATTCAAAATATAATTCAGAAATGAGATCAGTAAAATGAATGACAAAAGATTTCATGGCTGCCACATGCAAAGGTAAAGTTTTCTGTCAGCATGACTAGATTATGGATCCATGGAAATGAAAGATATTTGTACTGCAAGAATGGTTCCCATCAATGGCCAATCTCAGTTCTATGAACATTTACGTAAAGAGCTTTATGATATCATGACAAAAAATCATTCAGCAATCAATAGGGCTAGCAATAAGCTGAAAGAAAATAAAGGAATGGCTGCATGATAGTGTATAATTTAGTAACACTTTGCACAGCATTCAAAAGTGAAGCACTTCACCAGGATAATTAGAGTTCTAACTTATAAGTGTGCCTTAAAGTCTTTCAAATTCATAATAGGAAAAAGATATGACAGCAAGCAAGGCGACAAAGAATCACCTCTTTGATTTTGTTGTTTATAACATCAAATGCAAGATGTGAAAGGAACCCCCCAGCAACAGAAAGCAATTGGACGGCACGCGATGCAACTGCACGTGGGCGCTTTCCCCAATAAGCAGAGATACTAGCAGGATCATACACCAAGGGCAGAAACTCACTGCTTTCATCTAGCTGTTGAACAAATAAGTATAGATATCACCAAAATCACTGGAGAAAAAACTTATTATATATAAAGAGTTGGTTTGAAATCTTTATATTATATATAAAGATTTACACGACCATCCTATTGGTTTGAAATCATAAGCGAAATGAGTTGTAACCATTTATCAGCACTAAGAATAAGAAAGCTTATTGATTTACATTAAAAATAAGAAGGATTTTGAATAACAAATATCCAGATAATCCATGGTTCTCAAGAGATAAATAGCTCTTCTAATTTAGTAAATCTTTCCACGATCAAATTTACAAAAAGGAAACTTAAATATCATTTCAATGGATAATGCATGATGCATCATGTAAAGCAATGATGTATACCTCAACAAGACGAATTTGAATATCATTCTCAGCAAACTGTGAATCGCTTAAGTTCTGTCCCCTAAGACCTCTCATTAGTATTGACAATTGTTCGTCCTCTTCCATCTGTGCCCTTACTCTTTTAATTTCCTCTGAAACATCCCCAATCCGCTGGCAGACCCAAAACCAACCAATAAGAATTATGAGTGAAAAATTACAACAAATATAAATTAAGAGGCAAGTATTTGAGGGTTTAAGCATTTGATATGATAATCCCAAGGAAGTGGTGGTTAACTAGGACCAGTCTACATTCTAACATCTTTATTGCCAATACGAAAAGACTAATCACAAGAAAGTTTGACACACAAAATGAGTTCGTTATTATTTTTTAAATGATAAAGTGAATCTAAAACAATGTATAAACTCTAACACAAGGTGATACATTAGAAGCCAAATCCTTGAACAGAAAGTTCAGATAAACTACAAACTCAAATACTGGATCTCAACATAATGTACTTTTATGGAAGCAGAGTATCCACTAGGGGTGTGCAAAATTTTAATGAATCAACCAAACTCATATATACCAAACCGAACCAATTTTTTGGGGGTTGTAAAAATAAATCTCCATATATGAAGGGGTTATAAATGAAACTCCATATATAAAAGAAGTTATGCTATGCACTTAAACGTATTTATTCTTATTCTTTGCTATTATATTATACTTTTTAACACTTTTTACTTAAAAGATTATTGTCTTTGCCTTCACTTGACAAACATTTTCTCTTCCTACACTTGTACAAGAGATATAGATGCTGAATCACGAACAGAATTTGTCCAATTTAATTGAATTTAGAATTTTCAGGTTCCAATTGTGGAGATTTTCGGTTACAATAATTACAAGTTACAATATTTTTAAAATATTCCTTAGTATCTATTTTGTAACCAATTTTTTTTTTACTTTTTATGTTTCAGTTTTTGAACTCAAGTTTTCAAAATGAATTTCGTTTGATAATTAGAATTCATTTTCAAGTTCATAATCAGATTAGAACTCACTTTCATTTTTACACATTATTACCGGTTTTTTTTAACTTAAAAAAAAGTTTTGGAAATCATATTCCGAGTTCACTTTTCTTTTCATTAGTTAATTTTACTTCCTCTTTGTTGTGACCTAAGAGGGTATTAAAGAAAAAATAAAGAATTTTTTGTCATATATTCAAACATAAGAAAATAGAACTCACTACAAATCCTTTCATTTCCTTGGTCAGTATAAACAAATTAATATTGGAAACCAGCGAATCATAGAAACTTTAATGTAAGACTTAAATAGAGCTGAGTCTAAAGAACCAAACAAGTAAAACCAAGGAAAAAATTTATATACGCCCAAACCGAATCAATAAATTCAAATCGGATTGGTTTCTCACTGATGAGTTATTTGTTCAGATTTGTTTCTCAAAGCTTATTGGTTCGAATTGGTTATCGTCTCCTAGAACAATTAGATCGCTCTAATCCGATTTTTATTCATAACCGTACCCTACACTCCTATAATCCACTGCACTGAACCTCATCGATTTAGTAACCAGATTAATTCAGCTTCATTTAACCACTAAACCAAAAAGAAATACAACTTATATTCTTCATTATATTGCTTTTTTATCTTCTTTTCTATCTTCTCGTTTTCTCAACATCCATACACCCAAAAATATTAACTGAGACAGAATAAACTACAAAGCAGCAAGCACGAGAACCTCAAAGCCAAAAATTTAGCATTCTGTTGAATTCATATTACCTTGGAAACCCCATTGATCTTGGAAGGCGGAGATCTGATAGCGGAACCGTTAACAGCTTTCGTGGATGGAGGTTTCACTGTATCATTCCTAGTGGGCTTAGGTCCAGTGGCAACTGCAAAAACCCGATGTGCCTTTGAGACCCGAATTCTTTCGTGCGGAAAAGATCGGCGGGTGATGAAGTTCCGGCGAAGGGGCTCGATTCCACAGCCAACGAACTGCGAAGCTGCGTTCATAGCCGAAATGCCCAGGCTCCCCTCCTTCACACAGGGCGAGAGAGAGAATAACCAGTTCAAGTGAGAGTTTGTGTTAGTGTTTCTGTGGAGACAAAGTGTTCCAGTGGAATTGAAAGGAGAGAAGTTGTAAATAATCTGATTAATCCAAAATGTATGTACATACGCGCTATTTTGTCTTCTAATCTTTAGATGACGTTGGTTTTTGTTTTATAGTTTGGGAGGGATCGGCCGTTGGAAGAATACGTGGCAAGTTCTATAGCAAGGAATGTTCTTTTTTTTCTCTCTTTTTTTATTATTATAGAATAGCCTAAAATTGAGATAAGATACTGACTACAAAGAATTAAGAACTTAATACGATATACAGAAGAAAATATCGTGAAATATCGCTATATTTTGGTAGATATATAGATAAAATTATAATATAGATATCGAAATGGGTTCGCTAGAAATCATTTTTATCTAAAATATGCTAAAAATATATCAAAGTCAATTTTGATATATATGTTTTGTTATTTTCGTAAATGCCATTGAAAAATTTAATAATATCGGTAATATTGAAAAAAAATAAAAATTTAAATATCAAAAATATTATTAAAAATGTAATAATTAAAAATATTTAAAAAATAATAATTTACAAGATATTGTCAAGAATATTATTGTACATATTAAGAATATAATCATTATGTATTTTTTTATACTTTTTCAACTCAATCAATTATAGTTTTTTTATATATAAAGATTATTTATACTTTTTTACTCATCCTTGTATATAAAAGTATAATGATAAATTTATTTTCATAGAATTATTACTTTTAAATTAACATTTTATTTGTCCTAAAAGAAGCATCAAATTCAACACTAAAAAGTCAAACTTTTAACATAGTATAGATGAACACTTTATGAATACATATGACATTTAGGATGAACACTTTATGAATACATATGACATTTAGGATGAACACTTTATGAATACATATGACATTTAGAATTCCAAGATATGCTTTTTTGGTTTCAAGAATGTTAATCTCATACTCCAACTAAGCATCATCCTTAAAATTACACGAAGACTCAACTATAGATCTTTTAGATTTTTTTTCTCTCAATATAGATTGTTCAAGTTCATCAATCCTACTCATACATTTCTGTACTTGAAGGGATTTAATGTGATTATCCAACTTCAACTTCGAATCTTCAATCTCTTTTTCTCCATCCAAGTTGACAGGGAGAAGTTTATTAGTAAATTGTCAACTTGTGTTTGACTTTGATCATGATTTTCTTTACTTTTAAATGTTCATAAAAAAATTTATCGTAAGTATTTTTAAGAAAATAAAAATCATTATCTTCAATATCAACTTATTAAGTAGACTTGATTGAAATTTCATTCATTTGAGGAGTCATTAGCACAAAATAACCAAAAGTACTAGCTTCACACTTTAAAGACCTTTCCTAAACATTATTATAGTATTCACTGTTGTACTTTCTCTTTCCATAAGATCCCAATCTTCTTTTAAACTATAGCAAGAATCCAAATACTCAACTTTAGACAAACCAAATACTCAACTTTAGACAAAGAAACAACTCATAGGATTGCATCCAAACCTTTACAATTTTGATCACTTTTCAAATGCTCATCCTTGGTCAAATTTTCCACCCATTCTCGTTTTAATTCCAAACATTATTTTCATATGATCTCAAATACGAGCACATATGAGATCTCTAATAAGCATAATTAATACCTTTAAATTAAGGAGGCCTATAGACAATTCCTTAACACCCAATAGCATTCTAACTTAAAAAGAGCCATAAAAATGAGAAAGAAATATCTACATTTGATCACATATATTTATGTGTTTCCAAATGTATCACTCTATCTTGTGATATAGTATAATTACCAACAACTCAATATAAGTGAACAACTTAGGCTAGGGAAACTCCAATGAGTATGAACTAGGTAGTAAATTGTGTATTAGTATTAGATTCATTTTAGTTAAATTCCACCCAAAAACATGTGTTTCACAAAATTATGTTTTAAATTTATCACTAATATACTGAACCAAAAAAATATTTTTTTAAAACTCTATATTACAAATAATAAGAGTTTTTCCTGTTTTTCAAACTGAGAAAAGAAAGAAAATCAATGGTATTTCTTCTAGAGTGCTCATTGACTATCCTCATTGGCTACTCGGCAAGGATAATACCCACAAACCTACGCGTTGGCCTTACTTCAACGAACTCCCACTGGTCTCACTGTGTCCAACTTAACGAGCCATATGTTGCACTCTAGATAACTTAATGATTCCAACCAGCCTCATTGGCACCTCAACGAGACCTTGATAAGGACAATAAAATATATAGTTTTTAATTTGAAAAATTCCAAGTAATTTCCCATAATACTAAAAAAAATACAAACACACATTCTAAACATTTCAACTACATGCGTAAACCCACAAAATGGTGTGTGAATCATACAAATATACAAAGTGTAATATATATGAGTGAGAAATACTGAACAAAAATTAAATGTACATAGAGAATGAAAAATGCACTAAGTAAAATATAGATATCATGTTTTAGACACAAAAATGTTAACATAAAACAACATGATTTACGTATTTTATTATATTTTTGTGTTTTTTCCTCTTTAGAGCTTTAATTAATAGATAACAAACCCATATCAATATCAAGGGTACTTGTAAGCCAACACACTAGTCGACCCAACCCTAACCTGCGACTATCCACCCCATCTTTTTTTATTTCATACCAAACCCTAACATTATCATTCATTCGCAAGAAAATTGAGAGAGTCGACTCGATTCAAAGTAAATTAAAATAAAAAAAATAAAAAAAACAATATCAAAAATCATCTATGGATCTTTTTAACTTCCTTACTTTGAAAACTCAAATGCAGAAGAAACTATACTTAGTGTTTGGTATTAAATGCATAACAGGTATATGACCTAATGAATGTAGGTACCTCACTATGGGATAACGAGGTTATAAGGATGGCTTATCAATGGCCTGGACTCAACGAGCTCGATAAAAGTTTGATGATAGATTTATTATAGCTCAAAGTTTAGTGATAGATTTGTATAAATAGTCTCAATTCGATGGTAGATTTATTAATTTACTCTAATAAATATTTTACTAGCTATATATTTTTTTAATGTGTTATTTTTCATATTAAACGATTTTATCAAAAACAAAATTCTTTACTTATACTAACTTATAATAATAATAATAATAATAATAATAAATTTTTATGTTTTTAAATGTATCCTTATGTATTTAAGTATTGATAGATTTTCATTATGATACATTTATTTTTTTAATATGCTTTGAATATTTATTTATTTCATTAAAGTTTATTAATTAAAAATAAAATATCAAGCATGTCGTTTATTTTTATGAATATAATTTTTATTGCTATTAAATTATGAAAATTAATAAAACTTAAATATACTTTAATATGAAAATATTCTTCATACATAAAAATTCTATATTGACTTATTTATGACTTGAATTGCCTTTTGTAAAAATTTGATTCAAACGAAAAATATTTTCAATAACATTGATTTTTATTACCCTTTTACAATGAATTTTGTTATATATTATTTTTTTTACAAAAATTGAAAGATATTATTCAAAAATGAATTTTATTAATACTTAGATTTGAATATACAACAAGAATATCATTTATACAAATGAAACTCATTAATACATATTCAAAAACTAAAAAATAAAGCATACACATGAAGAAGATACATAGATTATTAAGAGAACCTTCAAAACATTAGTTTCTTAATCTTACTCATATGTAAGCATCTCTATTACCAGATATAGCTACTTGAAATTTTGTGTCAATATCTCTATTACCAAATATAACTACTTAAAGTTTTGTATCAATGAAACTTTATAGATCTGGTTGTTGTAAAAACACAAAAACACTTAATTGATAAAATATTTCCTACCCAACAAATCTAGATACGAAGACATTTTATTTAATCTTCATATGATCATATCTAACAGAAAAACCACTATAATAGTGTCAATAGATTATTTATATAGCAACAATCCCACTAATGAGAGAAGTAAGTAACAAAACATTAAAAAAAACACCCATAGAAAAGAGCACTCACCATAAAGGAAGGTCTCTTCCCGTCACGATGAAAAGAAAGCAGAGAAACAAAGAAGTAGATGAAAAAAAAAAGACATAAGAGAGTGGAAGGAGGAAACTATAACTTTGTTTTCTTTTTATTATATAATGTTCCGCTTAAAGTTTTTTCATATACAACTTTGTGTGTGTGTTTTCCTACTTTTTACTTAATAATTTATTTTAGAGTGATTGACATACTCATTTTAAAATTAAGTGAATGTAACCTAAATATAATTTTATATTTTAACTTTTATATAATTGAGATAAAAATTATATAAAAAATTATTGAAATTTTAATGCAAAAAAATACACATATATATATATATATATATGCATGTTCATTTAACTAGTATAATGTATTATAAATTTGTAATAAATTTTAAATGATATGGTAAAAATTAAGCTACAAAATTATATTTATATTAAATCAATTATATTAATGATATTTTTATGAGATATAATATCATTAATGTTAATTTCTAATTTTAAAAAGAACAATTTTAGTATTCATTTATTCTAATCGGTAGGTAGTAATAGCTAAAGCAATAAAATAGTTATTTATTTTTTTACTTTTAGTATTATGAATTACAATTCCATGAAAAAACAATTAATTTATGAGAAGGAATTTGTATTTTTTTATAAATGAGAAGAATAGCTTCTTCTTTTCGACAACTCAGAAAGAAAAAGAACAATAACTATTGACAAGAGTGATATTTATGTCGTGTTGATGATATTCAATTCGTGCTTGTGTTATCATATTGCGTTTTAGTATAATTATTGTGTTTTTATATGCTAATTGATGTATGAATAAATATATTTAATTTTTTTATTACTTATTTATAATATTATAGTAGTATAAAATAATAAGATTTTTAAAGATATGAAAAAATATTAATAAATTTTAATTAATTTTTTAATGTATTGTATTGTGTTGTGTTAAGCACTATCACCTCTAACTATTCATTATCTTAAAGGAATATGATTTAATGCATTTTTTTTCTAATAAGTCTAAAATATATAAATCCTTTTGTAGAGATGAAGGGTATTTTTGAAAATTCATAAAACATATATATTATATTTCTTTTCTTATAGTAATATACCAAACACAATAATATTTTTTTACATTTATACCATATTGACAACCCAAAAATAAAAATTACAATTTTTTTCTTAGTTTTCTATTCTCATGAATTATTATTCTCAATCCATTTATATTTTTAATTATGTCTACAAAGCATATTATAAATGTTTTCATTAATTATTATATGTCACATGTTGGTAGAGATGGAGCTCCCATTGAATATCAATAGAATTACTTCACATATATCATATAATTCTATGCATCAAGTAACATGTTAATGTTGAATTGAATATTAAATTGAGAATTTGAGGTACTAAAGTAAATGTGAAACCATCTATTAACAATGAGTCATTATATTGATGCACATATCAAGTTGTGATAAAAATATTTTACTTTTAAAAGAATATATATAATATAAACCTAGAGAAATAAGAGCTAAAAGTGGAGGGAATAAATAGAAGAAGTCATTTTGATTACACTTATACAATACAATGTCAAATGTTTTATTTTTAGGTTGACATTAAAAGTTTAGTGCTTTCTTGTTTTGGTTAATTCCCTATTACCTTGATATCACTATTATCCATAGTACTTACCTATAGAATTTTGTGTAAATGATTTTGCTGGTAAGTCAAAAAATGTCATGAAAGAGGAAATGATGCAAACTTTTTTACAATTTGGCTTATGAATTGTAAAAGGAAGTTGCAGCAAAGGAGAGACATACCATGTTTTTCTCATTCTTTAGACCATTGACGGTTGTTGATCACTCGATTGTGAGTAGATCTTTGATGGTTGAGAGTGTATGATCTTTGGTGATTGTGAATATATGATCTTTGATGGTTGAGAGTGTATGATCTTTGGTGATTGTGAATATATGATCTTTGATGGAAAATGGTCATCCATCCTAGTAATCTCTTTCCTTAACTATTTTTTTAACTACACTTCCTTTTGTCTTCCCTAATATAGCAATTTAAGCCTTTTCCTTCATTGCAGTTTTGGTTCCCACCGTCCCCACCCACAACCACCTCCAAGCCACCCTTCTCAACCCAATAACTTATAGTATCCACCCCCATTAAGCTTTTTTTGGTCTAGGGTTTTTGCCTCTTAATTATGGAACTACACTTCCTTTTACAGATGTGTCCAAGCTCAAACCCCCGATTTCTATGCATATACAAAAATAGCCTCTAAAGAGTTACGCTCAGGCCATTATCAATTAACTCTTCAAGCTTGGTTATTGAATCATGCGATGCTTCTCCATGAAAGAGTAGATATATTGCTTGTATCACCCTAGATCCGCAAGTCTATCAATCTTGCCTTGACCTATGTAAATAATCTTTTATCGGTCCATTAATTCTTTTTAAAGGAGACAAACCTTGGAGTCAAGGTGACCTAAAAACTTGATTATGGAATTTTCCCTATACTTGGAAACTTATTGCCCTCAATTGCGATTTCTATCACATTTTATTACACTTCTCTGAGGAGTGAGCCAGAGTTTGAGCTAATGCTTCCATTGATGTTAAATAAGGAATCTTTTGGATTCAACCATGGACACCCAACTTTAACCCTCACAATCAAAAATCCACCAATTCTTAAGTGTGGATTTGATTCTACAATTTAACCTTGGAATTTTGGGATAAGAAAATTCTCACATAAATTGCACAAGCCATTAGTGTTCCTCTAAAAATTGGCAACAACACCCTCAATGGTGAGCTGGGATAGTATGCTAGACTCTTTATCGATATAGATCTCACTCATAAACTAAATGATCATGTTATTGTAGAAGTGGACTCACTTATGATTTTCATCGATCTATATTACAAAAATGTGTCAAACTTTTGGAGTCTTTGCTCTTCTATGGGCCATGTCTCTTACAAATGTAGAAAAAAATTCTACTTCTATAACTGAAAAGCCCAAGGAGACTTAACCAACTAGGCCTCGGGCATAAACCCATACACAACATGTTTATAGGCATAAGGTAACCAATATTTATAATGTTGTTTTGATATGTAATGCTTTCATTGCCTTTATGCCTTGTGTGTTGAGGCTCCTACCTTTTATGCAACCCTTTCCTTTCTTGCCACACCCGTGGACCCAAATGTTATAACAACTAAGCCATTACTTGATAGCAACCGCCTAGCCCCTCACTTTGATGCCTACCCTCCAAGAAACATTTCTTTGAAATTAGAGATTAGTAGGTAACAATCGTCGATATCCTTACGGATGTAATAACCTATATAACTTATCCTACCTTAACTACTATTTCTCTATCCATGTAAGGCTTTACTACTTCTACCCTTTCCTCTTCCACTTAATGCACTAGGGTTCGATTTCCCCCCTCTAATTATCCCGACTGCTTTCGTCTTGGTGACTGCACTCAATGCACTTATGCACAAATTAACATAGGATCAATTGAAAAATATCGATAATGAAGGATGAAAATTAGTAATCGATAAAAGTCAATGGATTAAATCAATCAACCCTTACTTTCAGCCTATGAGATTTACACCCTTTAGAAGTGCCTCATACAATAATTCATCATGATAGTTCTTTATTGGAATTGCAAAGATATCTCAAACTCGGATACCTGGTCTACTCTAAAAAACTTCTATAGAAAGGAAGGGCCTGATTTTCTATGTATAGTAGAGTCAATATATATCAGCTTTATAAATGATCGCTTCTGGTTAAATGCTGGCTACACTTTATTTGTGCTAACTATATGTCTGTAACTAAGATTTGGCTTTTTAGGCCTCTTTAGTGGTGAATAATACTATGGTTGTTAGTATAGGTTCGTCTTGTAGTATAATCTCAAATGAGGAATTCAGCGCTACAATCTACTAGTATAATTTGGTTGAAATTTATACTAAATGATCATTTTATACTTACTTAAAGACGGGCTCTCTCATATTCGATCGCGTCTTGACCACAAGTTATGTTTTAAGACTTTTCTTGAATATTGGTCTAATTTCTCTTACTATATTCTCCCAAGTCATCAATCTAACCATTACCTACTCTTACTCTTCACTTTCATGGCTAGGTTGAGGGGTCCGAAGCCTTTCTGATTTCATGGTATATGGCTTGAACATCTTGGTTTTATTGATTTTGTAAGTGTCACCTGGTCAGCTCCTATCCAGGCTAATCACATGAGGATTATTATTGATAAGCTTAAGGCTCTAAAGTTGACTTTTAAGGTTTGGAATAAAGAGGTCCTTGATAATTTAGATCAAAATATTACGAAAGCCTCAACTATACTGGTAGACATGCAAAAGTAGTATGATAATGACTCTTTTTTCGAAGAGCTTCTACAATTGGAGTTCAAAGCGTATGCTGACTTGGATAGACTACTGCATTAATAAGACATTTTTTTGAAGGAAAAGATCAAATTAAAATAGCTGAAAGGTAGTGATAGAAACTTTACCTATTTCCACTCACTCTTCGGACATTTAAAGGCCCAAAAACCCCTAACCCACTTGGAAATTAAACAAGATCCTAAAGCGATAGCTAGCCATATTTTGGGATACTATAAACTAATTTTCTCAACTCAAGTGGGTGACATTGTGGATTTGACTCTTATCGACTTGGTTATTTCCTACTTGGTCACTTTATCGACAAGGGCAATTTATGAAGTGTATTGATGCTTATTTTCGCAAGTGTACGAATCGTTCAAGTAATAAAATGTACAAAAGTACGGATATCGAACCCACAAGGAATGGCGTTACTAAGTACCGAAATTGACTAACCCTAATTTTATTTGAAAACTGAATTGTTGAAATTGTTTAAAAAGAAAATTAACATAAAACTAAACGCAAATAGCAAAATTAAATGTTGTTCACTAATGATTAAAAACGCTAAGGCATTTGATTTTGCTAAATCAATTCAATCCGATTTCAAGTCATGTTATATGAGAATCAAAGCTAAAAGTGATGGTTGAAAAACCCAAACTTATCTAATACTCTTTCTCAAGTTATATTAGAATTACTTATCTATGAAAACCGACTATATTTCTATGAAGATTTAATCACAAATAAGCACATTACGATTTATGGAATTTCTGGAATAACCACATACATCATGCATTAGGTGTCAAACTCGCATTCAATATACGGTATTTATCACAAGAAGCATTCATTACACATCTCCTCTCGGTCTCAATATAATGCAACAAATCATCTAAATCTTGATCAGAAATTTAAAAGCATTAAGCATGGAAATAAATACTCGACTTGAAAACAATGAATTCATATAACCATAACAAAAGAAATCAGATTTCCTTGATCTAACTACATCATAGCCTTAGCAAAAACGAATTAGTTCATAACGGAAATAAGAACAACCATTATTTCAATTGAATCCATGAATAACAAATATGAATAAACTGCATAAAATAAAAACTAAGGAGAAGAGATAAAAAAACTCTAGAAGATGAAGGCTTGGTAGCAACAATGGTGAAGATCCTTCAAGTTTCTCCAAAATTTCCTTCTCTTCTCCAAAAATGCCTTTGAACCCTGCTTTCTGCCGTCCCCCTCTTTTTCCATCATATTATATATATAGATCTAGGGTTTGGGGGGCAATTTTGGAACAAAACAACCAAAAAATCTATTTTCAGACGAAACTCGCGGGTGGTGACATTATTCTCGCCGCGGCGAGTTTTCTGGAAAATAAATTTTTTGGGTTTTCGATTTTGGCCGGCGGCCAAAATAATGTGGCCGACTAGATGCATTTGGCCGGCGAGATGAATTTGCCAAATTTTGTGCTCTCAGAAGATTTTCGCCGTGCTTTCAGAGGATTTTCGCCGGCCGAGAATGAATTGGTCAAGCGAGATTAAATTGGCCTACGATATTTATTTGGCCGGCGGCGAGATTGCTTTGCTCAACGTATTCTCCGTAAGGTTTTCGCCGGCGGCGAGAATATTCTAGCCGGCGGCGAAATTCCAAATTTTGAAATTTTGTTTTCTTTTTATTTGCACTCAATCCCGTTCATAGAAATTTGTCCCAAACTTCTCCAAAATTATGATTTCACCTGAAATTGCACTTTAAACACGAAATACCCATGAAATGACATTTGTGGATTAAATAATCAAATAAACGCAATTTTCACACAAATATCAACATTTAAATCATAACAAAAATGCAATAATTTGACTCTTATCATGTATCATCACCAGAGTTCATTTGTGCCATGGTTTCTAACATAGATCTCATGAGTGCTCTTTGATCGGGTGATTTTACAACTAAATATTTTAGTGGTGTTAGGGCATCATTGGGATAGATATAATATGAGAAGTTCAAGACTATTTTAACATAGGTTGGATGCATCTGAGACTGAATTCAAATTATTTAATCTTATACCAAAAACCCACAAACAAATACTATTGATTAATATATGCCAATCGCCTTAGGAAATTTATGTTCAAACCTATAACAAAGATTATCGCTAGCCATTTAGGAGACATTTGTTCCCTTATTTTGTCCTATAATCATTTTAGGTTCATTTTAGCGTGAAATATTAGTGACTGTCTGGTGGGTACTTGAGAGTTCTTTAATGCGATGCAATTCCCTAATCGTACGGGTAATGTTGCTCTTTAAATTGATATTTGTAAAGATTTTGATACTATACATTGGAATTTTATTATAAAAGTGATGTAATGATTTGGCTTTAGCATCATTTTTCTAGCTTGGATTCAAGACTTTTTTGCTTCTTTGAGAATCTTGATCCTGATTAATGGTTCACCCAAGTGTTACTTCTCTTACTTTAGAAGCGTCCGACAAGGAGACCTTTTGTCTCCGCTTTTTGTTTTATATTGTCAAAGATTTTTTTAGTAAGTACCTTGGATCGTTGGTTGATAATGAACTCTTTCTTCTGATTTCTTCACCTAGAGGAAACATTGCACCAACTCACTTTTGATATGCAGATGACCTTCTCATCTTTGAGGTTGCATGCTTATCAAATTGCCATATTTTAGCTAAGGCTTTCCAATTGTATGGACATCTTTTGAATCAGATAATTAATTTGGATAAATCTTTTGTTTAATTTGCTAAAGAGGTACCTCAAGCCAACTTCTCATCACTTTAGGGAATAACTAGGATGCTTATAGAGGGCTCATTTATGTCCTACTTAGGTATCAATATTTTTCATAAGGCCTAAATAAAGTGTTAGTTCATGGATTGGAAGAAACATACTCTAAATGGAAAAAATCAGTCTTGGATGGTCTAACAAATTCCATCCCTAATTTCTTTTGGTCGGGGAAGATAGATAATCTTTAAATTAGTTCAGGTTTCTTAGGGGTATAGTTTTCTCCCATTAGAGAAAATAGGTCTTGGATTGTGAGACCTTGGTCTTTTAAATGAGGCTATCTTAAGAAAGTCTACCTAGCGGGTTATCATAGGGAACTCGAGCATGCTACTTTATTTAGGTAGATGGTACTTAGATAGGAAGGAAGCTCTATGAAGCTATTATATTTGTTCTACTACTTGGTTAGGTTTATGACTTTATTACTTGACCTTTTTAAAGGAATCTATATGGCTAGTAAAAAAGATCTCTATTGGGAATATGCAAATAAAGTCCCAAATTGACTAGATATAGGGTGATTCATGGACTTATGCTACTCCACCTAGTAAGTTAACCTTTTGGGATGGAACCCTAAGTTCCTTACATTTGGTATCAAAGCCAATCCCAAACTTAGGTACTATGGGAACTCATGTGACTCTTTCTACTACATGAGCTTCATCTGTGTGAACATGAGGCTCGTTTTGGGCTCCATCTACTTGAACACAATGCTCATTGTAGGCTAGAAAGGAGTTAAGCTATAAATTAAAGTGTAAAGATAATGGTTTCTTCGATTGAGAGGGGGCTGGACACGGTGTAAATTGTGATGATAATATATATCTTTGATTGAGGGGGAGCTAAACCATGTGGTCCTTTGTTTGAGGAGGAGATTGTTGGAATATGCAAATAAAGTCCCACATTGACTAGACATGTGGTGATTTATGGGATTACAAAAAGTTGGGTTACTTTACCTAATTGGTTAACCTTTTGGGATGGAACTTTAAGTTCCTTACAATTAGTATCAGAGCATTCATTAGATATACTTAATATTACCTAGAACCTTATTATGGATAATTTGAGAGAAGGTTCTTCTCCCGCCCATTATTCTTTGATGGGTATAACTACCCATATTGGAAGGCTCATATGAGATCTTTTTTATGTTTTCTAGATGAGAGTGTGTTGAAGTTTATGCCTTATGGTTAGGAATGACATACGATTACCAAAGTTGATAAAGTCACACTTAAGCCTATAAATGAATGGACCACTAAGGATTAAATTGTCAGTTGCTAGAAGCAAAAGGACATTAATGCGATCTTTAGTGATGTGTCACCATATGAGTTTTGAATTTATAATGTTGAAACTGTTAAGTGCACTTGGGATATTCTATAGGTTACCCATAAAGGCACTATCTAAGTTTAATGAACTAAACTTCGCATGCTGAGTGCTAAGTTTGAAAACTTTATAATAGAAGAAAATGAGACATTTTTCGAAATTTTATACTAAACTTTGTGATATTGCTAACATATTCTTAAATCTTGGAGAGAAAATTGATGAATACAAATTATTTGGAAGATTTTCTGCTTACTACCATAGATGAAAGCAAAGTTGTCACCATCAAAATTGATGAACTTGTTGGTTCGATTCAAACTTTTGAAATGAACCTTCGAACACCTAAAAAGAATAAGGATGTCACTTTCAAGACCACCATGACTGATGAAGGTGATAGTGAAAATGATAAAGGTGATGAAGAATTGGTATTCTTATCCAAAAGGCTCAAGAAAATCTTTAATCAAAAGAACTCATAAATTAAAGGAAATTAAGCTATACAAAAGAACTCATAATGTTTTGAATGCAATAGGTTTGGTCATTTTGTAGCTGAGTGTGCAAATAAAAAGAAGAAAACTGGAAGGACTTTTAATGTTACCCTTAGTGACTCAAAAAGTGACCACGAGAATGCTATTGACTTAGAAAATTGTGACACCAACTATCGAGCATTCATTACAACTATTGATGGACACTCTAGTGAGTTTGATTTTGACTTTGACTTAAATAGTGAGGGAAGTGATTTTGAATTTCTTATTACTAAATTTAATGCTAATAGTGCTAAGGAATTTTTTCTAGACTTAATGGGGTGTAAGAAATAAAAAGATAGGTTACTTGTAGATGTAACCAAATTAAGTGATAAAGTTCAAACCCGTGAACTTAATTCCTCTATCTTGAAAAAAGAAAAAAAATTACGCTATCTGAATTTGTTGATATTTTGAATTCAAGTCTTACATATCTTAAATAGGAAAACAATAAGCTTATGCAAGAACTTAAACAATCAAAGGAAGTTGTGAATAGATTGACCATTAAAGCTGAAAGGCTAAACTAAATTCTTGGCTATAGAAGGCCTTTTAGGGACAAGAGAGGACTAGACTATGTAGATGAGTATTCTATGCCATCATATTTAAAAACAACTCATTTTATAAAACTCTCTTTTTCTTTACGTGCTACATGATAAGTGCTTGAAAAGTGTTAATATTTCGTAGTTTTATTACACTTAAATATAATAAATAGGTCTAATTATAACATGTTTATGTGAATACTAATGCAAATATATGTGTTCGAAATCACAGGTATTTTCTATTGTATTTTAGATATTTTTAACTTCAAATATATAATTGACCAACACATATAAAATCACACTTGAAACACTCATTTACACCTTAAAAGCTTAAAAGAATAATGCATGTAAGTCTTACATGAAGAACAAGACAATACGTAAGAGGTACATAACAATAATTCAAGTTAAGTATTGTGTGCTACGACAAAAATAGTGGGCCATGATGCATTCCTCACAACATGAATTTATTGTGCATGTTGTTCACTTTGTGTCATGGCATCGAAAAAGTTGGACCGCAGTGCGCATTTAATTATTTCACTTGAAGTCTTTTGATTTCAACTAGCCTATAAATTAAACTTTATATTCATTAGGCAAAAAGTACAAAAAACATTAAAATAATTTATTTTCCTCTACCGTCAATTATTTTATATCTTAGTTTTAGATTTAGTTTTTATACATAATTTAGATTAGGTAAATCAAATAAGAGGCAACAAGAAAAATATTTTTTTAGATCAAGTGATGTAAAATTGTTAATAGAATTTAGGAAATACTATGAAGATTAAAATCACAATTGTAGAGTAGGGCACATCTATCGGTCTAATTTTTAATGTTAAATTATCTGTATTCTTATTTTTTTCAGTAAACATTATTATATTTCTTGAATTTTTTAAAAGTAATTTACTGATTATTTATTATTTTGAACATTCTGAAGGATTGTAATAATGAGATTTTAGTTTTGGTTCTTATTTATGTAGATTATTTACGTGAATATTTTAATCATTATTAAATAGAGATTATTTTTTATTTCAAGATTT
Organism: Hippophae gyantsensis; assembly: GCA_030763125.1. NCBI lineage: Eukaryota > Viridiplantae > Streptophyta > Magnoliopsida > Rosales > Elaeagnaceae > Hippophae > Hippophae gyantsensis. The sequence continues at coordinate 22,270,177 of CM061033.1, read as the reverse complement.
TTACAAAATTTATTATTGAGGAATATATTGACAACATATTTTTCGTAATAGATTTAAAACATAAAAATTAAGTTTTATATACATCATTTAGATCTAATTTAAACAACTTGAATATGAATTTAAATTGGTAACCCTACTAAAGGTATCAAGTTATATGCTTTGTTAATTCTATAGACAATAGAAATAATTTAATTAAATTAATTGGCGATTTGATAAAAGGTATTAAGTGGTTTAATTAATAACGAATAATGATCTAATTGAAGATATTATTTATACATAAGAGGGAGAATAAATAATCTGAATTTATATTTCATTAATCTAATTAATTTGACTAAACTTAATCAACTAGCTAAATTTTACATTAATTCTTCATTGATTTTTAATTACATATCTGCCTATAATTTATTTGAGCCAAATCTATCTTTTATTCTTTTATTATTTTTATCATTAGTTTAATCTTTTCAAAAACTAAAATATTGTGACAAAATATTTAAATTTATTTTTCGTGTTTATTTTTAAAAAAATTGTTAAATTATTTAAAATCAAATAGTTCCTTTTAAACCGACATTAGGAGTGTACTTATCGTTTATTATAAGTTATTGTGCAATTACAAATTTATAAAATTTGATTATCTAGTTTTTTTTCATCAAATTTTTAACGTTATTGTCGAGGATGAATAGAGTTTTAAATTTTTATTATCAAAATTCCTAAAATCTTTTTGTACATATTTGTTAGTTGTTTAATTTAAAAAATTTAAAAAAATTAAAAAATTAAAAAATCTATAGAAAGCTAAAATAATTAAAAATTAGAAAAAAAATTTTACTTTTTTTTTCTTATTAACTTGACTTTAGTTATTAATTTATTACTAACTTAATTTTTTATAGTATTTTTATGTACGAATTTTTATTTTAACTTTATTTAATTTTAATTAATTATTTTAATTTATTTATTTATTTATTAACTTTAATTCTTTGTTATTTTCTTTTATTATTTTATTTTACCTTATTTTTATTTATTTATTTATTTAATTTTTGATTAGTATTTTTATATACAAACTTTTATTTCTTGTTTATTTTCCTTATCATTTTTTATTTATGTCATCTAACAAGTTAATTTTGTTTGTTTTAATTATTTTTTCTTTTTTTTTTATTTTTTATTTTTTATTTTCTTTTTTTTTTATGTATTTATTATTATTTTATTTTATTTTTACCTTATTATAAATAAAAAAAATTGGGAAGGCAAACTTTTCATGCTGAGTTATTTTTTTTATTTGCACCTTATCCCACGATGAATTTTAACATCAAAAACCCTAAAAAATCACGTTTTAACATAAAAACCTCTAAATATTAAATAAAAAAAATTGGGAAGATAAACTTTTACAAACTCTATTTTTTACACCCCAAACATACATAATTCTCAAGATACTTTTTAAGATTTTGAAAGTTTTAATATCTATATCACCTTTTGTGATAAAAAAGAGGTGAATGATAATTAGACTTTGGTCCAAGCGTTAATTTAATTCTTTATTTATTATACTAGCCTCTAGGAGTGGGTGAGCTAAAAGTCATCACCATATTCTTACAATAAAAAGATAAATCTCACATATATCCAAGGTGAAGGATTTAATGATACAAGTAGAATCTTATTATATACGTAGATTTTGTAATTACATATGTGCAAGAAACCTTGGAATTGTATAATGAGTACAATGTATTTTTTGGTAGGTCATTCATGGCCTCTACCAAAATAATTATTAATGTTCATAAAAGAGAGTTTATCAATGAAAGTTTTGGGAGAGATTATACATTTTCAAGTATATACTAACACAAACTTAATAATGAAGAGAATATTGAGTGGATTAATTCTACAAATTATAATTCCCAATAAACGTCTTATTAGGATGTTAAACTAAGCCGAGAGGTAAGACATTAAACTTTTTATCATTATTTATTTATTTATTTATTATTTATTATTTGTTAGTTACAATGAGTACGAATCAAAGATGGTGGTGGTTACCATGCCATAAAAATGTTACAAATTAGGGCAGGGAGAATGCGAAGAGAAGAAGATAGCAAGAAGAAGAAGAAATAAGGTAAAATCTCTGCGTTCTTTATTTCATTTCTTGCGGCTTTATATAGCCTAATATTTCAGAGAGAAATCACAAAGAAATTGTGTGAATCTCGTGTACTAGTGTGCTAACAGATTTTCTGACATTCTAATAAAAAGAGCCAATCGTTTCTCATGCCTGAGCTACGTCGATCTTTGTCCGTCCATGGGTGGTTGGTGCGCTCCGTTCGTTGGTTGCAACGACTCGCAGTGGTGGAGCTGAATTGGTTCGTATCAAAAAACACTTTAGAATGTCTCTTGTTATACTGCTTGATGAAAGGGAGCTATCCAATATTTGGTTATTACTGTTATGGAAGCCTGAGAATTCAACAAGTAAAAAAAATTGAAGATGTTTTCAACAAGAAGAGAAATTTTTAAAGATAAATAGGCGGGTGTGAAAAAAGACAATAATGCAAGTTGATCCACCAAAGCTATATAAAACCAATCCATTGGGGCCAAAAAGTGGTCCTAACATAAAATGGAAGGAACCACTGTAACAGATGGTAAAAATGGAAGAAAACATGCATATATCAAAGTTCGACGAATCACACCCTTTTTATTCATTCGTAATTTAAATGGTAAAGTTATAGTCCTCATTATATATGTTGATATTATTTTGATTGGAAATGAGACTCAAGAAAGGTTTTGGGATAAAGAGTTGGAAACATGTAAACTTTCATTTGTCTGAAAGCAAAAAGGTACAATCTAATTTTCAAACTCTCACATAATGGTTTTTAAGGCCAACCAGTAAATTTCAAGAGTTGTTTGAACTATCTTACAGTTTTGTATGATAAGTTCTTACAATTACATATGACTAGACAATATAAAGCTGATTGGAATATTGTGGGAAGTCATTTGCAAGATAATCATTGGAGAAAACCTCTTCATGAAATTCTTAAATTTAATTGTGATGCTAGTTTCAAAGAACAAAATGGTTCTATAGTGACAGTGGGAAGAGATGAATATGGTAATCGTATTGGCTATTGGGGTAAAATTCTTCGAGCTTCCATGGCTGAAGTTGTTGAAGCCCAAGCACTTTCTTTGGCCATTGGTATTGCTAAAGAGATGGATGTAAAGATTATCATAATTGAAGTGGACTGTAAATAGGTTATTAATTATATTTCACGCAATCCAAACCGCAATCTAGATTCTAGATGAAGTTTTTCCTCTGTTTCCACATTTTGAATCATTTGAAGCTACCTAGACTCCTCCAAAAGAGTGTAATAATATTTCTCATGAACTAGCCAAATGGTGTTTTATGAAGAAAAAAAATTAGAAGGTAGCTTTAAGGAAAATGATGTACCTTTTAATATACATTCCATTGTATCTTTAGAAGCTTCATATTAATAATATTTTTACAGTTTATTGAAAAATAAAAACTCACATAATATATAGAAGCATATCTACCCCAAAATATGTCATCAGATAATGAGTATGTAAGTTCCCTTCAACACAATATTATTTTTAATAAAAAATTATCCTAGAGGTCACTTTTTTGTGTTAATTGGGCATTTTAATCACTTAATTTTTACAAAGAAAAAAAATCATTTGAGTTTTAAAGTTGGGGTACTTTAATCATATAACTTTATAATTATGTGATTAAAGTGTCCTTTTTATACTGTAAAAAATGAACATTTTAGTTACATAACTTCGTAGTTATGAATATATGTGACTAAAGTGTCTTAATTTTAAAAATTGAGTAAAGTAGATATCTCTTACAAAGTTGTGATCAAAGTTTCTTAATGACATTAACAAAGTGATTTAAATAATTGAGCACCTATTATTTAAGTGTACTTCCCTTTTCTCACATAATATGTGGTGGATCGCACTTACCAAATATGAATGCATATATAATATGCATCCTCTTTACCTCAAAACTCATTTTCTTGTAACTAACTTTGTTTTTCATTCGTTGGCATTCCATGCATTTCAAAAATACAAGAATTATGTCTTCTAGGAAAGGTTCATAGACAAAGAATTCCATTCGTTCAATTTCTATACATTTCAAAAATATAAGAATTATGTCTTCCAAGAAAGGTTCATAGACAATGAATAGTTAGATCTCTTCACCAATAATAAAAACTGTTGAAACAAGTTTGTTAATAACAGTACTGAAACAATATTGCCGAAAAACTGGTATGAACTGCTTGGGTTGAGTCGCGGACTAGATCGCTCTCTTTAAGACATTTCGCGGACTAGATCGCTCTCTTTAAGACATTTCGCGGCTCTGCACAATTTGTGCAAGCAAACACAACCCTGTCGTCCCCAAGATAAAACAGCCCAGAATCTTAATCTCTATCTCAGAACTTCACTACACTGATGAAGACTGGAATGCTACACCTGAAAATTTGTTCCTCAGAAAACTAAAAAAAATAACTTAGAATTGCAGAGATAATTTTTTTTCGTAGGGAGATGAGTTTGCAGATTGTTGTGTTGAAACTGAGAGCTGAGGCCCTTTATTTATAGGTTTCAGAAACCGTGTGGAAATTATGATAATAACGGTAATGTCTGGGAATTAAGAGCGTAACAGCCATTCTGAGTAATGAGAAGTAACGACCATTTTCTGAATAAAGACGAGTAACGGACATTTTTGTGAGTAAATACGAGCAACAACTATTTTTTTTGAATAAAGAAGAGAAACGGCCATTTAACGGTCATATTCTGATAAAGAAAATAACGGTTGTTTTTTTCTGGGAAAATATATATATATATAACAACCATTTTCTGATTGGAAACGTTTTTGTAAAAATTAATTTTTCCAAAAAATGAAATGCCACCTCACCTCACACACACGCACACGCATACGCACTCGGACTCAGCTCGGCTCGGCAAGATCGGTCGGACGGACAGCGGCACGCGCTCGCGTGTGGTATCACATTTGCCTAGGTCCTCTCCCTTTCCACAAAAGTGGGTACTCCTTGGGGCCCAATCCCAACAGCCAACTCTTCACTATTTATACCTCTTTTAAATAATGTAAAAAAGCAATGTGGGACAAGGCTTTAAATTTTTTTTATAAACTTCATCTTTTACAACAATCCCTCACTTGAATTTTATATAAAAATAGTTTCATCGAGCAACTGATCAATTAAAAGTATAAGATTGTGCATAAGCAAAGGTGTCTATCGACTTGAACCTTTGCATAGTGTTGATGCTTTAGAATATACTAGAGTAACTCATAGTTTTGAACTCTATCTCTAACAACATTACACATACAACCTTTCCAAGGTGTAGTTCTAAAAGCCTGTGCTTTATGGCCATGCACTTGTATCCCAGTATAGTGAACGCTCTAGTAAATTTTGCCCCAAAAAATTTTCATAGGAAGCGGCCACACTTCCACATTCACATAGGTGAGTCTATCAAGAGTACTCTTGTAGCTATGTACCCCACTCCACATAGAGTATAGAACTCATTAAGTGTTTAACAATTAACTCATCCTTTTCTATCGCTTCAGGACTTCATGCTTCTAACAATATAGAATGGGATTTGAAAAATAGCATGATACATCTCATATCACTTCATGACTTGTTATTACCCTTTGAACTTATTTCTTGGGATCTCCAGTCTATAAGTTGGGTTACCATCACAAGTGACTCTTCATTCTAAGGGCATTAATCCCATTCCTTTTGAGGTTTTGAAAACCTTCTCTCTCGATAATCCTTTCATCAAAGGATCTGCCAAATTTTTATCAGAACGTACATGATCCACTCTTATAGCTCCTGTAGAGAGAAATTCTCTAACATTACTATGCTTACGACGTATCTATCGTCTCTTGTCGTTGTAGTAACATTTTTGAATCTTTGCAATAGCCGCGGTACTATCGTTGTGGATCAAGACAGCTGGTATCGGTCTTTCCCACAAAGGGATCTCACCAATGTGACTTCTTAAATTTACCGCTTCTTCACTAGTAGTAGCTAGTGCTATCATTTCAAACTCCATTGTAGATTGAGCCAATATTGTCTGTTTCTTAGACTTCTAAGAAACACTCCACCAACTATGTTAAATATATAGCCGCTAGTTGCTTTGGAGTCTTCTGATAAAGTGTTCCAATCTGCATCGTTGTATCCTTTTAAAACAGCGGGAAAATTTTTATAATGTAACCCAAGGTACTTAGTTCTCTTAAGGTATCTCATAACCCTTTCAATAGCATTCCAATGCTCTACACTAGGTCTATTGGTAAACCTACATAGTAGTCCCACAACATAAGCTATGTCTGGTCTAGTGTAATTAGTAGCGTAACGTAAGCTACCAATGATGCTCGCATACTCAGTTTGTCTAACACCGTCTTCGGTGTTCTTGAACAATTTTACACTAGGATCATAAGGAGTACATGTAGGTTTACAGTTAAAGTAATTATATTTCTTTAAGATTTTCTCAATGTAGTGAATTGATCTAGAGAAATTCCCTTTTCAGACCTAGTTATCTTTATACCAAGGATTACACTCGCTTCCCCGAGATCTTTCGTATCAAAATTAGCTCTTAACAACTTTTTCACATTATTCATAACATAAATATTTGATCCAAAAATAAGCATGTCATCCACATATAAACATATAATAGTGCAAATATTATCTTCTAATTTATAATAAATGTATTTGTCACTTTCATTTATTTTGAATCCATGTGAGATAACTAGATTATCAAATTTTTCATGCCATTGCTTAGGTGCTTGTTTTAGACCATAAAGAGATTTATCTAATTTACAAACTTTATTTTCTTAACCTGGGATAACAAAACCTTCAGGTTGATCCATATAAATTTCTTCTTCTAAATCACCATTTAAGAAAGCAGTTTTAACATCCATTTGATGTACTACTAAATCATGGATAGCAGCAAGAGAGAAAAGTACACGTATGGAAGTTATTCGTGTAACTGGTGAAAAGGTATCAAAGAAATCTACATTTTCCCTTTGCCTATACCCTTTAACTACAAGATGAGCTTTCTATTTTTCAATAGTACCATCGGGTTTTAATCTTTTTTAGTATCCATTTACATCCAATGGTTTTGCAACTAGGAGGTAAGTCAAATAAATGTCAAGTCTTATTATACTCAAGTGAGTCCATTTCATAATTTATGACTTCTTCCCATAAGTTGGCATCTAAAGAAGATAATGCTTCTTTAAGAGTTTGGGGATCTTCCTCTAAGGTATAAGCATAAAAATTAGACCCAAAATCCTTAAGGGTTCGAGCTCGTTTACTTCTTCTAATTTCAATGTTTAATTCTTCATTTTGTTCACTAGTTCTAGTTATGAGTAAACTACTAGAAGATGAGCCCCCACTATTTTTAAATTTAAAGGGAAACCTATGTTCATAGAAATTAGCATCATTTGATTCTAAAACTACATGATCTTTTAAGTCATAGAATTTATAAGCTTTACTATTCACAGTGTATCCTATGAATACACACTCATATGCTCTACTAGCAAGTTTATTTCTTTTAGGATCAGGGATCCTAACATAGGCTAAACAACCCCAAGTTTTAAAATAAGTTAAATTAGGTTTCTTATTTTTCAAAATTTCATATGGTGAAATTTTATTTATAGATTTAGACACTCTATTTAGCATATAGCAAATAGTTAATAAAATTTCTCCCCGTCAATGGGAAGCAACACCAGAGTTTAATAAAATTGCAACAACTGATTCACTAAAAGTTCTATTTTTTCTTTCAGCTTTACCATTCATTTCAGGAGAATAAGGTGCAGTTTTTTCATGAATGATTCCATGAGTTTTATAAAAATCATTGAAGATATTGGAATCATATTCGGTGCCTCTATCATTTCGAAACCTTTTTATTTTTCTATTAAGTTGATTCTCAATCTAAGTCATAAATATTTTAAACATGTCAAACACTTCACTTTTATTTTTCATTAGATATACATAAGTGTAATCTAAAAGTCATCTATAAAAGTTATAAAATAGAGTTTTCCATTTCTTGTTAAATTTTCATCAAGTTCACATATATCAGAATGAATTAATTCTAAAGGTTCAGATTCTCTAACTACTAATTTATGTGAAGTTTTGGTTGTTTTAGCTTGACTACAAAAATCACATTTTTCAAAATCATTTAAAGATAGTTTAGGAATTAGTTCTAAGCTACTCATGTTCTTGATTATGCGTTTATTAACATGACAAAGTCTAGCATGCCAAATATTAAAAGAACTCAACATGTAAGCAGAAGAAGAGGTTTTATTGATTTCAACATTTAATTTAAACATGCCATCAGTGGCGTACCCTTTCCCAACAAATATATTATTTTTAGTTATAGTATATAAGTCAGCCCCTATAGTTTGAGTAAACCCAGCTTTGTTAAGAAGATAGCCTGAAACTAAGTTCTTTCTCATCTCTGGAGTATGCAGGACATCCTTCAAGATGACAGTCTTTCCAGAGGTAAACTTCAATACCACCTCACCAGTACCAACAACTTTAGTGGAGTGGGAGTCGCCCAACAGCACTTTCTTGTCCTCAGAATCAGAATAGGACTTGAACATGTCTCGATCATAGCAGACATGGTGAGAAGCACCGGTGTCCACCCACCACCTCTCGGATCCACCAACAAAATTGACTTTAGATATCATAGCAATAAGTTGATCTTCGGTAAGGTTTGCCTGTGGGGCAGGACGATTCCTGTTCCGGTAGTTCCTAGCTAAGTGGCCAGGTCTATTACAACTATAACACATGAATGTGTTATTCCTTAAGGGGGTTAAGGTCCATTCTGGGGAGGATAGTTTCTATTTCTATTTTGGTGGTTGCGATTTTGGTTATTATTACAATTCTAAATTTTCATATTTCTACCTTTAGGTTTCAGAATTGTAGAGGAGGGTTTCTTATTGGTATTGTTATTTGAGATTACAAGTACTTTATCTCTTTGGTCTTGCTTTCGAGCTTCTTCTTTTATTCTTAGACGGGTTATAAGACTTTCTAAAGAAAATTCCTTAGTTTTATGCCTAAGTGTATTCTTAAAATCTTTCCAAGTAGGGGGTAATTTATCTATTATAACAGCTACTTGAAATTGTTCATCTAAAGTCATACCTTCAGAAGTTATTTCGTGTGCTATCTTTTGCAGTTCATGTGATTGAGCTTCCACTGATTTTCCATCAATCATTTGAAACTTCATGTATCTACTAACAACATACTTCTTAGTTCCAGCTTCTTTAGTGTCGTGCTTCTTTTGAAGTGCTTCTCAAATTTTCTTAGCAGACTTATCAGAGTTATAATAATCATACAAATCATCAGCTAAACCATTAAGAATATAATTTTTGCACAGAAAATAATTTTGCATCCAGGTGTCTAAATCCTTAGTTGCATCTTCAGTAGGAGGAGTAGACTATATTGGTTTTTCAGTAGTAAGAGCAAAAACGACTTTTTTCATGGTTAAGAAAAATAACATTTTTTGTCTCCATCTTTTAAATTGTAGTCCCTCAAAACGGAATGGTTGTTTAGATCAGCAGTTAGCATTTCAGTAGACATGGCAGATTGAATATGTCTTAAAATTGTTGAAACAAGTTTGTTAATAACAGTATTGAAACAACATTACTGAAACATTGGTATGAACTGCTTGGGTTGAGTCGCGGACTAGGTTGCTCTCTTTATGATGTTTCATGGCTTTGCCCAATTTGTGCAAGCAAACACAGCCCCGTCGTCCCCAGGATAAAATAGCCCAAAATCTTAACCTCTGTCTCAGAACTTCACTACACTGATGAAGACTGGAATGCTACACCTAAAACTTTGTTGCTCGGAAAACTAAAAAAAATAACTTAGAATTGCAGAGAGAATTTTTTTTCGTAGGGAGATGATTTTGCAGATTGTTGTGTTGAAACTAAGAGCTGAGGCCCTTTATTTATAGGTTTCAGAAACCGTATGGCAATTATGATAATAACGGTAATGTTTTGGAATTAAGAGCGTAACAACCATTCTGAGTAATGAGAAGTAATGGCCATTTTTTTGAATAAAGATGAGTAACAAACATTTTTGTGAGTAAATACGAGCAACGGCTATTTTTTTGAATAAAGAAGAGAAACAGCCATTTAACGGTCATATTCTGATAAAAAAAATAACGGTTGTTTTTTCTGGAAAAAAAATATATATATAACAACCATTTTCTGATTGGAAACATTTTTGTAAAAAATAATTTTTCCAAAAAATGAAATGCCACCTCACCACACGCACACGTACTACTTGGCACTACGGCCGGCGGCCATAAGCGCCAAGGCCGTGTGGTATCACATTTGCCTAGGTCCTCTCCCCTTCTATAAAAATGGGTACCCCTTGGGGCCCAATCCCAATAGCCAACTCTTCACTATTTATACCTCTTTTAAATAATATAAAAAAGCAATGTGGGATAAGACTTTAAATTTTTTTTATAAACTTCATCTTTTCCAACAAAAACCAATAATCTCAAACTTGAAAGTTTCAGATTTTTTTCTTCTATTACATTTTTTTGGGAGGGTTGCACTAGAAATGAATATAGTTATAAAAATCATTTGCAACTAGAAAGTAGAGACCATCGAATATGACCCCAAAAAATTAACCATCCAAAGTTTCAAACGTTTCGTGTTTGCTTGAAATACACATCCCTCTATCCAATTAGAGAAAAATATCAATTCAATCCCTTCCATTTCTTCACCTTTCAAACCATTTATAATGTTTGAAATTATAAAGGTGGAAAGCATATAAAGAAGCACGAGTTCATACCAATAGTAAGTTCGAAGCAATGATAGTTTTTGGGTAAAAGCTAGACAGGGTATCCCTTTTAAGAATGAAGAACTAGTTAATTGACTTATAACTTGTTTTGATCTGCTTCTCTTAAAAATGGTTTCAAGAGAAATGATTTAGAATGAAGTGGTTTGAATTATTGATTTTAAGTTAATCATTTAAGTGTTTGGTGTGAAAATATTAAAAGTGATTTTGAGTAAAACTTTACTAATTATTTTATAAAGAAAACATGCATAAAAGACTACTCCTAAATGCATTAATAATACTTCTTAAAATTTTGGAAGCCCTTCTCCATAAGATTGTCATACACTTTAATTAGTGCTTTTCAAAACTACTTCCAACTAAAAGTACAATTCTAAACGAACCCTTAATGACTTCGATAGGAAGTTTGGAATGGTACCTCCTTTTCTAGCAAATAGATAATCAGATGCTAGGAATACTATGATTTGAGCACTAAACGATGAATAAATGCATAAATCTCTATAACTCCTATTAGAAATTAGTATTTACTTGTGTTGTCAAAACAAATTCAAGATGCAATACTATTTGATTTTGAAAAAAAAAATGAAAAAAAAACATTATTCTAGTTTCATCGCCAAACAAATTGTGTGTGCAATGAATACAGAAGTATACGTATCATCACAAGTAATATAATGATAAGTAAAGATCGTTCTTATGTAGATTATTTTATAGAAACTAATTTTTAAAATTAAAAAAAATAAAAATCAATTTTTTTTGTGTTTTTATATTTTAAGGAAGCAAAACTAAAATAACTAAAAATAAATAGCAATAATTAATTAAATCAGATTTGTTGACTAAAAGATATATGATAAAATATCTAGGAATGCTTAATCCCCCAATTTTCTAAACATGTGAATTGCTAAAATCCCCAAATATAATATCAATTAATTATATGATCAATTGAATCTAACCTAACATATATTCCTCTCTCAAGTAAACTACACACCATATAATAATTAATTTAATCACATTCTCATGCTAATTAAATTGCATACTACTCATTAAGTTCATCAATTATGGATCACATACATAAGAATCATACATCTCTGCCTAAAAACTATGCATGTTATTTAATCAAGACAAACAATTAAATAATTCTCTCAAATCTATTTAATTGTCTCTATAGATAAATTGTTGGTCAAACAATTAATAGCATAAAAATCATATTAAATAATATAATTAAATTATTATTATAATTGGGAAAAAAATATTAGATCATCACATGGTAAAAATTGGATTCATAAGATTCTTAGATTAATAAATTAATTACACATAATTCTATTCCTAAAACTCATGTTTTACATAAAGAAAGATATAAGATTGGTAAAAAAAGGAGTAGAAAAAGAAATACAATCAATCTCTTGAATTGTAGTATTAATCTCTTCTTGAATCTCCACCAAAATTGTGTCATTACTTGAATTTTTCTCTCTTTTTACTTCCAAACATTGACCAAAATTATTCTAATGGAGGCCAATTAGGGTTTATGGGGTGATTAGGGCTTAAATAAAGCTCAGGTGCAATCTGAACCATTCGATCAGCTTCAGATAAAGAGCTACGATCAAAACAAGCAAAATTGACAATTTTAGCCAATCACAGGGTGACACGTGGTAGGAGAAATTCATTAGGCAAATCAGGGAGATGCGCGGCAGAGGAGACCGATCAGAGTCAACGCTCGTTGAGTCAGCAACATATAGCACAATGTGATTTGTAGAAATAGATGATGTGGTGCATGAGTGGAACGCACAAAGCAATGGCGTAGCAACACGTGGCATAACGCGTTGACCGATTTTCGAACTTGGATGGAACGTTGTGTTGACACGTGGCACGTGTTTCATCCTCCTCACATGCGGTGCGATGTGATTCACTCTCCGTGCTTATGTGGCATCTACATAGTTTACTCAGTCAGTTCCTCTACCTACATGGCATGCCACATGGTAGCTCTTGATTGATCTTGCGTTAAAAATTCATAAAAATTCTAGAAAAATCTCAAAAAAATCTCAAAAAATTCCCAAAAATACTATTTATTGAATAAAACAAGTAAATATTAAGTAAAAAAGTGTGCTAATGACTATTTTCATAGAGTCATCACACCCCCAAACTTAACTTTTTGCTTGTCCTCAAGTAAAGGTAAGTATAACTAAATAAAATAACTTGGGTAGTATAATCATAAATATACTTCTATTAGTACATGCATATTTCACGAAACTATCTCTCTCAAAAATCGTACAATCCTATGATAAAGAGATTCACACATTTATCAATCAACATTATATCAATACAAGGATATGTAAGGTTTTTGAAAAATTGATTCATGTGTGTGTGCTACATATGATATCATCCAATGCCTTCACGAAATCAATCTATATGAGCATGCTAATCAATTAACTCTTAGAACAAGTCTCATATGTCTATTTTTCACATCCCTCTCCACTAATATAAATGTGCACTTAGCTCAAGATCAATAAAGACTTTACATGGTTGTATTGTAAGGCTTAGGTGGGGGTCAATAAATGAAGACATTTAGGCTCTTTCCACACCAAAATCAATCATGAACATATGCATAAAAATTTGAATCAATCTAATCAAAACTAGCGAGGATATCACATGATTCATGTAAATATCTCAACAAATATGTTACATTCCTTATCCTAATCATGACAACAAATTTTTATCATTGAGTTCATATGTTTCATATCAAGTATATATGCATTTAGTTTCCATATATTTATCAATTTCTACTCAAGTCATGATTAAAAACTACCTAAAAATTAAAAAAACATTTCCTAAAAATTTAAAATACATATTAAATACTAATGTAGAGAATGAAGTTCCCTCCTCCAAACTTAAATTACACATTGTCCCCAATGTGCACATATAAATATGAAAAGGTAAAAGAAAAGAAAACTCCTTTAATCATGGCATACCACATCTGTCACTAAAATGCTCATTCTTGTTGTGCCATTGCTCTCCACATTTATTCATCTACAAAAAAAAAACAATGAAAATATAAGTAAAATAACATTGGGTTGCCTCCCAACCAGTGTCACGTTTAACGTCCTTGACTAGACGGTCCTATCAAGTCCTAAGACACATCCCTTTGTATTTATTTACTTTTGTGTTTGCTTGGAAACATTTTGAGTCTTGATTTTTCCAATGATACCTCATGCTCTGGTTCACAAACACGGTGCTCAATTCTCTTCTCATGCTATGTTTTTGTTTTTTTTTGAACTTTTTGGCATTCTTATAAGCACTTCATCGTAACTCATCCAATTTATGTATTTCCAACATGTTTTTCACCTCTCCATTGAACTCTTTCACTTTTATACTTGATTGGGGATAGGAGGGTAGAAATGCGGGGTCGAAACTTAGTTTCTCTTCAATTGATGGTTTGAGTTTGGATCATATCTCAAAATTTTCCATAATTGCTTCTGATACATACATGAGAGATGCGTCCTCCAAAAAGTTCACACTACCATAATATCAACCTTCGATGCCATTATTTCAAAGTTATAATAGGTTGAGTTGTTTTCTGGTGATTTTATGTCCTTGTTTATAGCAACATGTGTTAAAGTCTTAAGTTTGGACGAATCAACAGAGTCTTTTAAGCTATTCCTACCATTAATAACATTTATCCTTAAACATTCATTAACATTATCAATGTCAGGGGGTTCAGATTCTTTAAAAACTTTAAATATTACTTGTTCATCTTGCACTCTCATTATAATTTCACTTTTTTGTATATCAATGAGTGTCTTTTCGGTTGCTAAGAATGGACGACCAAGTATGATAGCAATGTCACGGTCCTCTTCCATGTCTAGCACAATGAAGTACGCTAGAAAGATGAATTTGTCTACTTTTACTAAGAAATCATCTACCACACCCTGAGGTCTCTTATTTGATCTATCTACCATTTGTAATGTTACTGAAGTAGGTTTTGCTTTACCAACCCTCAATCTCTAGAAGACCGATAATGGCATGAGGTTAATGCTAGAACCCAAGTCACATAGTACCTTGCCAAAACAGATGTTCCCAATAGTGCAAGGGATGTCAAAACTACCTGGATCTTTTAGTTTTTGTGCTAATTTTATATTAAGGATGGCACTATAACCTTCAATCAAGGTTATTATTTCATGATCTCCAAGCCTCCTTTTCTTTGATAGTATATCCTTCATGAATTTGGCATAAGATGGCATTTGTTCAAGTGCCTTTATAAATGGTATGTTTATGTGTAGCTTCTTAAAGACTTTTAGAAAATTTGAAAACTATGTATCTAACTTTTGCTTTTGCAGTCTTTGAGAGAAAGGAATAGTGGGTTTGTAAAGGTTGTTTTTCTTTGGCTAAATTATTTCCTTTTTAGTGCTCTCTTTATCCATTAGTTCATCCTAATCCTTTTTAATTTCTTGTTTCTCCTTATCCTTTTCTATCTTATATTCTTGTTCTAAAGTTTTACCACTCCTCAAGGCTATGGCGTTGCATTGGTCCTTACCTTCTCTTATTGGGTTTACAATTGTGTCATTTGGAAGGTTACCTTGTTGTCTTTGACTTATAGCCCGAGAAAGTTGCCCCATTTGGTTCTCCAAAATTTGAATTGAAGTCTCTTGAGTGGACACTTTTTTATTTACTGATTGGATGAAGTCTTTCATCATCCCCATTAAAGCATTTGTATTATCCTTAGTAGGTGACTTCTTTTCTTGGGCTTGTGATTGCTATGGTTGTTGAAAACCCGGTGGTGGAAATGATTGATGGTTGAATTGATTACTACCTTGACTGTTGTTATTACTCCAAGAGAAATTTGGATGTTGTCTCCATCTTGGGTTATATATGTTTGAGTATGGATTATTGTTTCGATTCATATTACCCAGATAGCATATGGATTCAGTATTATTTGGACAATTATCAAACAAATGAGCTCCTCCACATAACACACATGACACTCTTGAATATTGGACCTAGTTTATACTCGTTGGCGCGTTTTGAACCTTCAAAATATTAACCAAAGATGAAACTTGAGTTGTAAGTGCTGTGATATCATTTACCTCATGCACTTCGGCTACTCTTCTCATGGTATTCATTTTTTCCATTGGCCATTGATAATTATTGCTAGCCATTTTCTCAAGTAGATCATAAGCTTAATTGTAAGATTTGGCTAGCAAAGCTCTATTAGCAGATGCATCAACAATAGTTCTTGTGTGAGTATTGAGACCATTATAAAAAGTCTCCATTTGAATCCAAGAAAGAATACCATGATGAGGACACTTCATTAGCAATTCCTTGAATCTTTCTTATGCTTCATATAGAGATTCTTCTTCGTGTTGATGGTCTTTGTTGGTAGGAAGTATTTCATCAAGAATTTCTCTACCACCTAATTCCAATGCCAAACCATTCCAAGTTGTAATGGAATTAGGTGGCAAATATTTTAGCCAAGCTCGAGCACAATCTCGCAAAGAGTAAAGGAATAATCTAAGCCTAAATGCCTCATTGTCACACTATTGAACTTAAATGACTCTACAAATTCAATAAACAATCTGAGATGAAGACGAGGATCCTCTTTTGACAATCCGCTGAATATTCCAACTGTTTGTAGCATTTGAAACATCATTGGTTTTAGTGTAAACTGATTAGCTTGAATATTTGGCCATGTAATACTTGGATTCAGCTCTTCCAACGTAGGTATTTGATGAATGCTCAAAAAGCACTAAAATTATCTTGATTTTATGCACATTAATTGATTAAAAATATATATATTTATATGATTTTATCATATATTTATATAAATCTGTCTTTTCGTAATCACGAGTATTTTTATTGTTTTTCAAGTATTTTCGCTTAAAAACGTAACTTAAAACTCAAAAAGGAATACTAGAGGCAATACATCACTTATATATTCATAAAATAAATGAGAAAAAGTCAACAAATATGAAAAATTGGACAAAATGGGTCAAAAATGTCAAAAAGGAGGAAATCGTGCACGCAGCCGCCCAGCCGCACCCAACAACGCGCGCATCGCACGCCCAATCCGCACGATACAGGTCTCCATTCTGCCCGTGCCGCATGCGTCCCTGCTCCACTCCACGCGTGCCTACACCCATTACCCACTTTTTCTTCCTCTCCTCACCTATAAATACCCCCATTCTCTTCACTTCAAATCACACCTAAAAACTTCTCTCTTCCTTTCTCTCATTTCTTAGTTTTTCGTTTTTCGTTTTTCCTTAGTTCTTTCTTAGTTTTAGAGTTCTTCTCTTTTTGAGAAGAACTAATTATGTTTTTGTAATTTATTTGCTTTTTGATTCAATAAATGGGAGTGTAAATTCCGTTTGGAGGTTTTCCAGCAACATAGTTAGCATCAAAGTACTGTAAGGATTCTATTTTCTTTGCAGTTATTTTTATGTTTTATTCTTACATGTTATATTTAATTTGTCTGTGATTAACTTTAACTTTGCTGGCTATTTGTAAACATGATATAATAATAACGTTGTTATGCTTGCGAAATATTAAATAGGTAAAAATCTCTAAAATGAATTGATTTTATTTTTATTCAAGATTTTATATTAAGAATGTTAGAGAGAAATATATTATTTTCATTACAAACTTAAATCTGAAAATTAGATTTTAAGGCTTAGTTATTCGGTCTGATTTAGAGTAGTGCTCTTTTATTTGTTGGTACAATCGCCCGGTACTTAGAGTGAAGCTCTATTTTAAAAGCTTTTATAAGAATTATTATCTGAAAGTGTATTGACAACATGTTTTCAATAGTGGTTTTAAAACTTGAAAGTTAGTACTCAAATAATTAAATTCTTAGGTTTAATTTGGACACCTTGAATAAAGTTTAAACTGTCTAACCCCACCAAAGGTGGCATTTAAATGGTTCATTTTCAATCTCTTAGAAAAAAGAATTAATTTAATTAACCAAATTAGTTATCGACCCTACCCATAGGTGTTAATTGATTTGTTTAGTTAACAAAGAATATCTAACCCCACCAAAGGTGGTATTCATATAAAAAAGAGAGAATCAATAAACATCAATTTATATTTTTAATAACCTAAATAATATGAGTAAACATAATTAACTTAGTTATTATATCCATAAATACTCCACTATTATAAATGATAAAATTTGTATAAATATTTATTGAATCTGTATCTATGTTTATTTTTATGTTATTAGGTTAGAAACATAAAAACCCAAAATATCGTGACATGATGTTTATGATTTAATTTTGTTTTTAAAAGTTTGAATAATAAATTAAAAACCACATATATTCCTTCCTTAGATCGACCTTGTGAGTATACTTATCATTTTCTACGAAATGATTCGTGCACTTGCGACAGTTTTATAAAAAAAAAACAAAGTATCGACAGGAGCGACGAAGCCGCTTCTGCCCATCAAGTTTTTGGCACCGTTGTCGAAGAAAGAATAGTGTTTTTAAATTATTTATCAAAATTTTAAAAACTTTTTGTGTTGTAAATAATTGTGATTTTTTTTATTTAAAAAAAAACCAAAATAAAAAAATTTGTTGTTTGTGAATAGTGAAAAAACAAATAAAAATTAAAATATATATTTTTTCATTAAAAAACAAAAAATAAAAATAAACTTACCATTATTGAATAGTAAAAAAATTCAAATTTCAAATTTCATAAAAATATTATAGCTTGAATAATAAAATAATTTTGAATTTTGAAATTCGAAGAAAAAAAAACTTAAATAAAAACAAATAAAAATAAAATCAAAAACTTTATTTTCAATTTTTTTTATCTTTTTCAATTATTATTGTGTTTGAATTTTTAATTTAATTTTTTTCCTTTTTTTATTTTTCTTTTACCTTTTTCAATTTTTTTTATTTTCTTTTACCTTTTCAATTTTTTTATTTTATTTTTGGCTTAATTTTTAATTTAAATTTATTATTATTTTTTTTTTATCTTAATTTTTGTTTAACTTAATTAAGTTAAATTTTTACTAAATATTCATTTAAGTTAATTAACTTAGGTTTTTAGTAACTTAATTTACTAACTTATATTAATTTAATTTACTAACTTAATTAACTTACCTTTTTATTAACTTAATTAACTTAAATTTTAACTTAACTTAACTTAATTAACTTAATTTTAATAGCATGAAAAGTAAAGATCTAAGGGAGTTCTGTCTAGGAGACTAGTTCCTGAAAGCCTTTGTGCCACTAGTTTTTCCTCAGAATGTTGCTATGTCTAGGAGGATGGTTTTTAAGGAGCCTTTGCCCCACCATTTTTTCCTGAGTGCTTAAAAAACACTAAAATTACCATGATTTTATACACATTAATTGATTAAAAATATATATATTTATATGATTTTATCATATATTTATATAAATCTGTCTTTTCGGAATCATGGGTATTTTTATTATTTTTTAGGTATTTTCGCT
This sequence comes from Hippophae gyantsensis, assembly GCA_030763125.1. Taxonomy (NCBI): domain Eukaryota; kingdom Viridiplantae; phylum Streptophyta; class Magnoliopsida; order Rosales; family Elaeagnaceae; genus Hippophae; species Hippophae gyantsensis. The sequence continues at coordinate 22,250,946 of CM061033.1, read as the reverse complement.
TAAAAATGTAACTTAAAGACTCAAAAAGGAATAATAGAGGCAATACATCACTTATATATTCATAAAATAAATGAGGAAAAGTCAACAAATATGGAAAAATTGGACAAAATAGGTCAAAAAGGAGGAAATCGCGCACGTAGCCGCCCAAATGCCCAAAGAACATCGCTGCGCCGCATGCAGCTTGCTCACAGACGCCTCTCAATTCCGCGTCCTCAAGCTCCACTCCACGCGTCGCGCTACCACGTCGAGAATGACATCATCATTCACTACTCCACGTTTCCACCATTTTTTATCATTTTTTCACCCACTTTTTCTTCCTCTCCTCACCTATAAATACCCAATTTCTCTTCACTTCAAATCACACCTAAAAAAACACACTTCTTCTCTCTTCCTTTCTCTCCTTTCTTAGTTTTTTTTAGTTCTTCTTAGTTTTTAGTTTGTCCTTAGTTTTTTTTAGTTTTAGAGTTCTTCTCTTTTTGAGAAAAACTAATTATGTTTTTGCAATTTATTTGCTTTTTGATTCAATAAATGAGAGTGCAAATTCCGTTTGGAGGTTTTCCAACAACAGAGTTAGCATCAAAGTACTGTAAGGATTCTATTTTCTTTGCAGTTATTTTTATGTTTTATTCTTACATGTTATATTTAATTTGTCTGTGATTAAATTTAACTTTGCTGGCTGTTTGTAAACATAATATAATAATAATGTTATTATGCTTGCGAAATATTAAATAGGTAAAAATCTCTAAAATGAATTGATTTTATTTTTATTCAAGATTTTATATTAAGAATGTTAGAGAGAAATATATTATTTTTCATTACAAACTTAAATATGAAAATTAGATTTTAAGGTTTAGTTATCCGGTCTGATTTAGAGTAGTGCTCTTTTATTTGTTGGTACAATCGCCCGGTACTTAGAGTGAAGCTCTATTTTAAAAGCTTTTATAAGAATTATTATCTGAAAGTGTATTGACAACATGTTTTCAATAGTGGTTTTAAAACTTGAAAGTTAGTACTCAAATAATTAAATTTTTAGGTTTAATTTAGACACTTTGAATAAAGTTTAAAGTTTCTAACCCCACCAAATGTGGCATTTAAATGGTTCATTTTCAATCTCTTAGAAAAAAGAATTAATTTAATTAACCAAATTAGTTATCGACCCTACCCATAGGTGTTAATTGATTTGTTTAGTTAATAAAGAATATCTAATCCCAACAAAGGTGGTATTCATATAAAAAAGAGAGAATCAATAAATATCAATTTATATCTTTAATAACCTAAATAATATGAGCAAACATAATTAACTTAGTTATTATATGCATAAATACTCCATTATTATAAATGATAAATTTGCATAAATATTTATTGAATTTGTATCTATGTTTATTTTTATGTTATTAGGTTAGAAACACAAAAACCCAAAATATCGTGACAAGATGTTTAAGATTTAATTTCGTTTTTAAAAGTTTGAATAATAAATTAAAAACCACATATATTCCTTCCTTAAATCGACCTTGGGAGTATACTTATCATTTTCTACGAAATGATTCGTGCACTTACGAGAGTTTTATAAATACATAAAACAAATTAACGGCAAGATCGACGATGTCGGTTCTGCTCTATCAGTATTGCATATTCATTCATAGCTCTATCTCTATCATCCATCAAAAACATTTGATTGTTCAAGTTTAACTCATTGTTAAATAAGTAAAATAAATAAATAAAAGAAATTAACTAGAATAAATAAATAAATAAGTCACTAAAAGAAAATAAGTAAATTAAAATTAAAATTAAAGTAAAGAAAAAAAACTAAGAAAAAAAATTAATAATAATAATAAAATATTATTAATTTATATTATTTATAATCCCCAATGACGACACCAAAAACTTGATCGGTACACAAATTATGTGTGTAATGAATACGCAAGTATACGTATTGAGATAAGTAATATAATGATAAGTAAAAATCGTTCACATAGAGATTATTTTATTAGAAACTAATTTTTAAAATTAAAAAAAATAAAAATCAATTTTTTTGTGTTTTTATATTTTAAGTAAGAAAAATTAAAATAAATAAAAGTAAATAGCAATAATTAATTCAATCAAATTTGATGATTAAAAGATATATGAGAAAATATCTAAGAATACTTAATCCCCCAATTTTCTAAACATGCGAATCGCTAAAATCCTAAAATATAATATGAATTAATTACATGATCAATTAAATCTAACCTAACATGTATTCCTCTCTCAAGTAAACTACACACCATATAGTAATTAATTAAATCACACTCTCATGCCAATTAAATTGCATACTACTCATTAAGTTCATCAATTATGGATCACATACATAAGAATCATACATCTTTGCTTAAAAACTATGCATGTTATTTAATCAAGACAAACAATTAAATAATTCTCTCAAATCTATTTAATTACCTCTATAGATAAATTGTTGGCCGAACAATTAATAGCATAAAAATAAGATTAAATAATATAATTAAATTAATATTATAATTGGGAAAAAATATTAAATTATCACATGGTGAAAATTGGATTCATAAGATCCCTCGATTAATAAATTAATTACACATAATTGTGTTCATAAAGCTCATATTTTTTATAAAGCTCATATTTTTTATAAAGAAAGACATAATATTAATAAAAAAAAGAGTAGAAAAAGAAATACAATTAATATCTTGAATTGTAGTATTAATCTCCTCTTGAATCTCCACCAAAATTGTATCGTCTCTTGAATTTTTCTATATTTTTCTCTCTTTTTAGTTCCAAACATTGACCAAAATTATGCTAATGGAGACCAATTAGGGTTTATGGAGTGATTAGGGGCTTAAATAAAGCTTAGGTGCCATCTGGACCATTCGATCCACTTCAGATCAAGGGTTATGATCAAAACAAGCTAAACCGACAGTTTTAGCCAATCACAAGGCGACATGTGGCAAGGGAAATTCATTAGGCGAATCAAGGAGTGACGCGTGGCAGGGGAGATCGGTCAGAGTCAATGCTCTTTGATTCAGCAACACATGGTGTGACGTGATTTGCGAAAATGGATGGCGTGTTGCACGGGTGGAACGCGTAGAGCAATGGCGTAGCGACATGTGGCATCTGTGTGGCTTTCCTAGTTAGCTCATCTACCTACGTAGCATCTCCTAATTGGTCCTACGTTAAAAATTCATAAAAAATCCCAAAAAATTCCAAAAATTATATTTTCATCCCTTTTCATTAAAAAGTTTATATTTTAATATTTTTGACCTAAAAATACTATTTATTGAATAAAACAAGTAAATATTAATTAAAAAAGTACGCTAATGACTCTATTTTCATAGATTCATCATAGCTTAAGTATGCAGACATGATCACAAACCACGGAAAAAAATATGCACCTAGTTTAGAAAGTTAGTTAAGTTAATCAAAATGCTGTAGAAAGATCGATAAAAGCTACAATGACATACTCTTGCACGAATTAGAGGTGTGATGTAACAAAAGAGATCCAACATGCAATTGAAATCCAAATTTGTGTCCTTAACAAGTTGCAAATTCTTACACTAGTTGATGGTTATCAACCGAGAGCAAAATGTTTGAAAGAGAACAGAATATAGAAAATAGGTCAATGAGATAGTGAAGCCTACTTCAAGAGTTCAAGCAATGAGGAGCATATGGAACTCCACATAATTGCAAAGTTGCACATGCAAAAATATTCATGACTTTGGATGATATTGACTTCACACATTTATTACAATTATAAGTATAACAAGCTTGATGGCTTTGTTTCTACTTCTAGGACCTTATAATAGCCCTTCTTACAGAAGGAAAAAAAGCACTTCACAACCAAATAGGAAAAAAAAATTATTTCTTGGCTCAAAAAACACATTTTGTTCTTAATGACAGAAATAACTATTTTCTAAAACCACTTTTTTTAAACCGCTTCAATCTGAAACCAATTATAATAGAAGCACTAACAAACAAACCCTCATCAGATTGCAATAATGTGGAGATAGAACAAAATCAAACGTGGAATTGACATGTAGCAAATGAGTGAGTGATCAAGCAATTACATCAAACTCTCTAAAGGAAAAGAAAAAAGAATTTATAATTAAAACCCCAAAGGCAACATTCAAAACAATAGACAATATTAGAAAGGCGACCAATAGCCAATTGTGTACTTTCTTTGTATTTTTCTTTTAAATAGGACCAAGAGAGTCAGGAGCTGAGATATGAAACAACAGAACATCTCCATCCGTGAATGAAGGAACTAATATCAACACTTTAACACAGTTGAGCAACAAAAATGAATGGATCTAACTCATAAATATGAGTCATACATAACAGATACTTCAAATTAGAGAACAATGAAACATAAATTTCATTTTGTTAAAAAAACGTAAATATCATGAGGATTAAAAAAAAGAACGGGGGAAAGTGGAGACCTGTACTACCTTTTCTTCCTACTATTCTGTAGATTGATGCTCGAGGTTCAAAGTAGGTTCAAATCTCAAAATCAGTTAAGTTTTACAAATATAATTAAGCAAATAACTTGAGAAGATATAAATATTTCTTTGCAATACTCCCTCGTTTTCTTCTTTGCATTTCATTTAATGCCGATCAGCTTTAATTTAACCATGACCACACCATAAAACATTCAAAACATCCTATAATCCTTTGTCGATGAATTGGTCAAAAGCCATAGCTCCGATAATGGTATGACTTGTTAACTAAACTTGTATAGAATCAAAATACAAAATGAACACAAGATTATTTATCATGAATATAGGAACAATTTTGCTTCGAATTGGTTTCCAATAATCACGATAGTTTCGTACTCAAATTTTTTATTAAAAACATCCAAAGTCCTTAGAGAACTAAATGCTTACAGTTGTAGCACAAGAAGGCAGAGTAATGAACTAACATCAAACCACCTTAATTTTCTACTACAAAAAAAGGTATTAAAATCGGTTCGTTGAACCGACTTTAAATGAAATGACTTAAAATTTAAAGTCAGTTCACTGCGTGAACCGACTTAAAATTTTTTTTTTATTACAAAATTTACTCATTTTTTATTATACTCAAATTAAAACGTGTATTCAATCACTAAATAATAGTAAGAAAAAAATATGTTTAACAAATAGTTTAAATAATACAAATAATTGAAAAATAAAATATTAATTAATAACAGAAAAATTATCATGGTATTGTTCTATGTTATTCAAGATCATCATATTCTTCTCCTGATGGTATAATACAAACCTATATATATAATACAAAAATTTATACACATAATAATAGAAAAAATATGAATAATACGTGCGTAGAATTAATAGAAATACTTACAAGAGTAAATGAAGTGACAAAATGAAAGAAATGAAGAAAAAATGATGTTTTGTATGTGAGAAATGGGTATAAAAATTTGACTATTTTGCTCAAAAAAATAGGGGATCTAAAAGATTAGTTAGAGAGGAAGAAAACCCACTAATCGGTGCTAGAAATGGTGGTCGTAGGTGGCCAAAAAATGAGAAAGAGTGGAGGAGAAGTGGAGGAGGTTTTGGGTTTTTGAGAGTTATGCAGCGTTTGGAATAGTTTCTGTCTGAGGAAGAAAGAAAAGAAAAGAATTTATCCACATGTCTAGCGTCGGTTCTACGTGTCAACCGATGTTATCCACGTGTTTAGCGTCGATTTCAAGTGTCAACTGACGCTACGCTATGTGGATAGCGTCGGTTCCACGTATCAACCGACACTATGCTACATGGATAACGTTGGTTCACCACGTCAACTGATGCTACGTCCACGTGTAGCGTCGGTTCGATACGTCAACTGACGCTACGTCCTACATGGATAGTGTCGATTCTACACCGAATCGACTTTACATATCGACTTAAATACTCCTTTTTGTAGTAGTGATTGCAACATGTACAAAGTGGGGATAATAAGCTCAGAAACATGACAACTGGTGATAAAGCAAATATAGTGAGTTCTTCCACATTACAGGGGTCAGTCCACAGATTCCATCCAATGAGCACCTTTCAGGTTGGTGAAAACACAACCTCAATAAAACTGAAAACCAATTCTCTTAATTATATTAACAAATATGCTAGATATGAATCATCAAAAATTTAACATCCATTGGGGATAGTTAACAACCCCAGTCAATTTGGTTTATTGGAATGCATGTTTATACTTTACTGGAGTAGAAGAATAAACTTTTAGTGAGTTCTACGATAGCTTAGGCTAAAGAGGAGTAATGTACATTTTGAGTATGGGTACTTCTTAATTTTCAAAGTAATTCACATGCCAAATGCATGAAATACCATGTTAACCAATAAATGGTATGTTACCCCATCTTCCAACAACTAAGTTTTTGGTAAGATTGTTGATCTATATACTCTAATATGGTATCAGGTACTATGTTAAAAACCTTGCAATCCCATAATCTTGAATTTTAAATGATGGGCATACAATCTATTTAGAGCTCAAACTTAGGAGCAATGTCATTATATAGAATGAGCACCTTACTCTACTAAACAAATAAGATCCTTTTGCTAGCTTCAATAGACCATTTCATGCATCATATGTGGTGAGAAATCTACAAGACATGTACTATATAGACCTCAGGATGTTTATCGCATAAACTAAGCTATTTTATGTGTCAGTAGGCAATGCAAAATTATATATCTTAGACTTGCAGTTATATCAAGTATGAAATTTTAAGACGAAGCAACATCAATCTCTGCTATTTTAGGCTAATTTTTTAAGGACTCTGCAAATAGGTGGAATCTGGATTGAGAGAACCATGCATTACCTTTTCCCGTGTAGAATTAAAATTTTCAAATAGCCAACACAAACACTGCATAGCTTAGATAGCTATGTACGTACTTACTATCAATCATACTAAATCTTTTTTACTTGGTATTTAAAAAACCTCAGTGAAGGAGACCAATTATACAGGGAAAAGCACGAGTAACATGAAGAATGACCAATTTTTCGTAACCACTTCTTAACGAAAGCTTTCAACATTCTATCATAAAAAGTGAGCCTTTGAACTACTAATATTATCCTTATGAAAACTATGAAATCTTTAATCTCCATCTATGTGAATGACCACCTCTTAAAAGATGCATCAATGAGTTCTAAGCCTTTTACCTGTTATTCCCACAGTTGGTGTTTCAAATCATTGTCTGTGAAAATTAAATTAAACAAAAAAAGTAATCCCTACAGTTCCAACTTGGACTAAAATGGTAGCAATGAATGGAGAATAGATTGTTGGGAAGGATTACATCGACCAACAGCTCTACTGTAAAACCCATGCTGCCAAATGTAATACAAACTATCTTGACCTAAAACAAAATATGATCCAAACTCAGAGCATCCATTTCAGCCTAAGAGTTGGAAGGGTATAATTTGTGCAAGATTATTTAATAACAAACATTGCTATTGCCCAATAGTAAAGTGGCAAGGTTTAACATTTCTCTACAAGGTTCACTGGTTCAATTCCCACCCCCAACCGTTTAGTAAAAAACAAATCTAATAACAAACATTAAGAAATAATTATTTTGAATGCACCATTAAGAAATAATGGTTGAAAAATTTAAGCATAATCAGAACTTAAAAATCATGAATTTTGAAGTAACTTCCTTTAATTATAAAAGATGTTAGTAAAAGTGGAATAGCATCAAAAATTAGTAAAGTAAATGACAAGATTGGTGGGACATAAAGAGAAGATGAAAATAGAAGAGAACTTATGTTAGCAAAATTCTCAAAACACAAAGGAGCTGTTGGAGCTGTTGGTGTGTAAAATAACCACCCAACTATATTTCACTAGGCTGTAAATCATCATTTTAAAATATAGAAAAAGAAAAATAGGTGTTGCATGTCTTCGTCTCAAGAAACAACAATAATGGTAACAAGCTATTTCTTCTTTTTACTCATGATTATCCTCTACTAAGCCTGGGTTCCAGTGAGGGACTTTATCTGAATGTGCTCCTGATCATGGGCAGCAGTTGGCAAGGCCTCATAGGAGCCCTGTCTTCGAGCACTAATAATCGTCGACAGAATTGCATATATGACCATGACAATGAATAGATAGAACATTACATGAACCAAGAATGCAAGATCCAAGATGGCAACGGCTCTAAGACTGGACTCCTCTAGGTCACACTTGGTAGATCCCTCAACCCCCTTAATGACATCAAGAAGACGATGACAACCTTCTGGGATAAAAGCATCAACATAAAGGGAGAGGCCTGTTTGAAGGGTCCAAAGGCCCTGCAGGAAGATGGAGGCAGCAAGACCAACGTCAGCAACAAAGAGCCTAGGCAGGCAGGCAAGGAGGAGGCAGAGGAGGGAAGAGAGAGCCGAGATCCCAGAAGATAGGTAGTCACACTTGGCCTGGAGGTCTGAGGTTTGGAAAGAGGCGGTTGCAAAGGAGACAGAAGACTGGAGGTAGAAGAAGGCAGAGGCAAGGGAAAAGAAGAGATCATGGGGAATGGGAAGAAGAGACGGGAAACAATCAGAGATGAAGAGACTGACAGAGAGCACTAAATATAGGAAGAGGACTACAGCTGACTGGAGGGAAGTGAAGCGGTGTACAGGGGTGCGACCCTTGAGAAGTGGGTCAGAATCACCAGCAATGAGGACCTGATGCACGAAGGCCACAGAGAGGCATGCCATCAACAGGTACAGCTGCAGATACCTAAGACGATGACCATTGTTATTATTGTTGGATGCTGAGGTTGGGAAAATGTGGAATGGTTTCGCCAAATAGGACTGAGAATTTGAGGTAATTATGGATGGAAGCGACTAGGTGGTACAGCCCCAGTGACACCAACACTAATGATGTGAAAATAGGATACAGCACAGCTGTTGCCATTTAATATTACAGTTGCAAATACCTAAGACGATGACCATTGTTGTTATTATTGTTGGATGCTGAGGTTGGGAAAAGATGGAATGGTTTTGTCAAATAGGACTCTGGGAATGAGGTAATTATGGATGGAAGCGACTAGGTGGTACAGCCCCAGTGACACCAACGCTGATGATAAAAATAGGATACAGCAAAGCGGTTGTCATTTAATATTTTCCTCTCCTTTGATTAATTGATATAACTATCACATCAATCAATATGCAAGTTCATCTTGTCTTGTCCCGATTTTATGTAAAAAAATTTAATCAAATTAGACGTTTTTTATTACTTAAATGAAATGTTTGATTATTAAAAATGTTATAATTAAACGATTTTTAATTATTTGATTAATAATACATAAATATGATACAATTTAATCTGAGAAATGATTAATAATTTTTGTTTTCTTAAATAAATAAAATTCATTAATTACATATAAAACTCAATAAAAGGTTAAGAAATTCATAGATTTATATTATAATATTCACGATAAAGAAAATTAAATGACAGAGAAAATTAAAATAAATAATAGAATTAAAGTACCATTGCAGAGTGGTTAGTAAAATTTGAGATTAGTTCGATTGTATTTTGTGCATTTGGGAGAACATTGTATTGAAAGACTAGATGATGGAGATTTATCATTAGGAAACTGTGTAGGCATAAAAAACAGGTTAGATAGATTATGGAGATATTACTTTACGCAAAATAGGTAAAGATGTTGAGTTTTGTCTAGTAATTAATGTAGTAATTGAGAAGTGCTAGAAGATAAAGGATATGGAAAAGAAGTTTCATCAAAAACAATATGCCTCGAAATGTAAATTCTTCCATTAAGGCTAAGACATTTGTATCCTTTATGAATAAGGCTATACCTTATGAAAATATATGGAGTAGACTTAAAGTCCAACTTACGGGTACGATAAGGTTTTAACAAAGGGAAACACTTACAACCAAGTGATAGTATAATACAATACTCTAGTTTGAAAGAATATAGTGCCTCAAAAGGATTGATTTGAGACAAAATTGATGTAAGTAAATGATTAATAAGAAATGTAGAAGCAAAGAAAACTTGATCCCAAAACTTAATGGGAAGATGAGCTTGAGCTAACAAAGTGGCTCCATTTCAACAACATGACAATGGTCACGTTTTGCAAGACCATTATGCTCTACAATTTGAGGACATGACACATGTTTGGCTATGCCAAATTTTTTTTAACAAATGTGTAAAGATTTGAAATTCTCCCCCACTGTCAAATTGTAGACTTTTTATTTGCTTACTAGTCAATTTTTCAACATGTGCTTTAAATAACAGAAATCCATTTGTAATATCCTATTTGAATTTAAGAAAATAGATATAAAAAAAACGTGTGAATTATCAATAAAGTGGACATACCACTTATAGCCATGAAATTATTGCCTAAGTGTTGGACCCTATGAACTATATGTACTAGAAAAGAAAGGAATTTTGGGACTCTTTCCAAGTTGACAAGCCTCACAAAGAATAGATAGTTGTGAATAAATTATTTTCGCATTAACAAAACTCAAAGAAGGCTTTACAAATGAGAAGATTAATGACTTAATATTCTATGTCAAGTATTAAAATCAACATATTTATAAGTTTAAGAAAGCCATATGTTGATTCAAAGAATTTAGTCCTTTAATATGATAAGTGGAAGACTTATTTGTATTACAAAAAGAAGGAGCAACACCATAGATGTTGAACTTGAAGGCTTTGAATTTTATGAAGATGTAAGGAGTGAAAAATCAAACAGACAGAATTCATTTTTAACATGACCTTTGAGTAGCACCTCCTTTTTCTCCCAATCCTTGACAAAACATAAATTGGGGTAAAACTCAAAGAAAACATGATTATAACAAACAAATTTAGAGCCACTTAAAAGATTTTTGACAATATCAGGCATAGGAAGCATATATTTTAAAAGTAAAGGTCTATTAAACCTATTAACAGAAGGATAAGTTGTAGCACCAGTATGAACAATACATATACTATTACCATTGTCAATGTTGAGTTGTTCCAAACCTATGTAATCAAATGTAACAACTATAGTACAAGGATCAATTGTAACATAGTATGTGGCTCTTGAATCCATTTACTAGCAAGGATTTGAAGCTACATCAGCGGTTGTAAGAAAATATTGAGCAAGAGTTAAATTTTTAGAGGAGAAATCGTTTGGATATGAAGATTGAGTGTATGATGGTTGAGATTGTGATTGATTACAGATTTGAGAACCTGACTAACTTTGATTATTGGAATTAAAAGATGGCTAGAAGTTTTGATCAAATCTATACAAACATTATACCACTAGATGACCAATTTTACCAAACAATTGACACAGTAGTCGATTAGAGTTTTTAAAAGACTTACCATGGCTTCTTCCTCAAAAGGAATTGTTATATTGGTTTTGATTATTATTAAATTGGTTTTGAAATTGTGGTTGAATAATCGCCACACAAATTGTGTGTGCAATGGATACATAAGTATAAATATCATAACAAGTAATATAATGAAAAGTAAATATCGTTCCTACAAAAATTATTTTATTAAAAACCAATTTTTTAAAACTAAAAATAATAAAAATAATTTTTTTTTTGTGTTTTTATATTTTAAGGAAGCAAAATTAAAATAACTAAAAGTAAATACTAATAATTAATTAAATCAGATTTTGTGACTAAAAAAAGTATATGAGAAAATATGTAGGAATACTTAATCCCCCAATTTTCTAAACATGTGAATCGCTAAAATCCTTCAAAAATAATTATCAATTAATTACATGATTAATTGAATCTAACCTAGTATATGTTCCTTTCTCAAGTAAACCACACACCATATAATAATTGATTTAATTACACTCTCATGCTAATTAAATTACATACTACTCATTAAGTTCATCAATTATGGATCACATGCATAAGAATCATATATCTCTCTCTAGAAACTATGCATGTTATTTAATCAAGACAAACAATTAAATAATTCTTTCAAATCTATTTAATTGTCTCTATAGATAAATTGTTGGTCAAACAATTAATAGCATACAAATAAGATTAAATAATATAATTAAATTAAAATTATAATTTGGGTAAAATTTTAGATCATCACATGGTGAAAATTGGGTTCATAAGATTCATAGATTAATAAATTAATTACACATAATTGTGTTCATAAAGCTCATATTTTTCATAAAAAAAGAAATAAAATTGATAAAGAAAAGAGTAAAAGAAGAAAAACAATCAATCTCTTGAATTGTAGAATTAATCTCCTTTTGAATCTCCACCAAAATTGTGTTATCTCTTGGATTTTTCTCTATTTTCTAGCTTTTTAGCTCCAAATATTGACCAAAATTATACTAATTGAGGCCAATTAGAGTTTATGGAGTGATTAGGGGCTCAAATAAAGCTCAGGTGCAATTTGGACCGTCCGACTAGCTTTAGATCAAGGGCTACAATCAAAACCAACAAAATTGACAATTTTAGCCAATCATAGCGCGACACATGGTAGGGGAAATTTATTAGGCAAATCAGAGAGTGACGCGTGGTAGGGGAGACCAGTTAGAGTCAACGTTTGTTGATTCAGCAACACGTGGCGCGACATGATTTACAGAAAGGAACGTGCAGAGCAATGGCGTAGCGACATGTGGCATGACGTGTTAACCAATTTCCAAACTCGGATTGAACGTCGTGCTGACATGTGGTGCATATTTCATCCTCCTCACACGCGGTACGGTGTGATTCGCTCTCCGTACTTGCATGGTGTCTACGTGGCTTACCGAGTCAACTCCTTTGCTTACGTAACATACCACGTGGCAACTCCTGATTAGTCCTATGTTAAAAATTCATAAAAATTCTAGAAAATTCCAAAAATTATATTTTCACCCCTTTTCACTAAAAAATTTATATTTTAATATTTTGACCCAAAAATACTATTTATTGAATAAAACAAGTAAATATTAAGTAAAAAAGTGGCCAATGACTCTATTTTCATAGAGTCATCACACCCTCAAACTTAAATCTTTGTTTATCCTCAAGTAAAGCTAAGTATTAAGTATAACTAAATAAAAGAACTTGGGTAGTACATTCATAAGTATACTTCTATTAGTACATGCATATTTCATGAAAACTATCCCTCTCAAAAGTCGTACAATTCTATGATAAAGAGGTTCACATATTTATTAATCAATGTTCCATCAATACAAGGATATGTAAGGTTTTTGATAAATTTATTCGTGTGTGTGTATGCTACACATGATATCATCCAATGCACCCATGAAATCAACCTATATGAGCATGCTATTTAATTCAATCTTAGATAAAGTCTCATAAGTCTATTTTTCACATCCCTCTCCACTAATATAAATATGCATTTAGCTCAAGCTCAATAAGGACTTTACATGGCTTTAATGTAAGGCTTAGGTGGGGGGTCGATAAACGAAGACATTTTTGGCTCTTTCCATACCTTAGCGTTTTTTTTTCATCATGCACTTTTTAACTGCAATTGAGCTTTAACTTGATATTTCAGTGCACCCTCTTTTCATATTCTTTTGTTTAACATCTTTTTTTTTGTAATTTCACAACACCTCTAAACTTATTTTCAACTTTATTTTCTTTTCTTTAGAGGGATAATTGTGTTGTGAGTTTTGCTCTTTTGTTTTTTTCTTTTTTTTATAAGGTGTATTACATTTCACCTTACTCTAAAGCACAACACATGATTGCAAATTTTTTTCATACAAGCTAAAGGTGCAAGGGTAAAGATAATACTTATTAGTTAGGCATTAAATATGGGTTAAAGATATGAATGGTTCTTTGTTAGGCTCAAATGGTGACTAAAGATATTAACAATGGTTAGCTTAAAAGGCTCAATAGATCCAAATAAGGCCTAGATCATTTCTCTTGCTAAATACTATTTAGGATTTCACCTCAAGGGATGATCAAATATATTCTAAAACTTGGTAGATCTAATTGACTCACATAACTCACTATAAATTTTATCTCAATAAGCACACTAAAATCAATCATGAACATGTGCATAAAAATTTGAATCAATCTAATCAAAACTAGCAAGCATATCACATGATTAATGTAAATATCTTAACAATTATGTTACATTCCTTAACCTAGTCATGACAACCAATTTTTATCATAGATTTCATATGTTTCATATCAAGCATGCATGCATTTAGTTTCCATATATTTATCAATTTCTACCCAAATCATGATTAAAAACAACCTAAAAATTTTTAAAAAATTCTTAAAAAATTAAAATGCATACTAAATGCTAATATAGAGAATGAATTTTCCTCCCCTAAACTTAAATTACACATTGTCTCCAATGTGCACATATAAATATGAAAAGAAAAGAAAACTCTCTTAATCATGACACACCACATATGTCACTGAAATGTTCATTCTTGTTGCGTCATTGATCTCCACATTTATTCACCTATAAAACAAAAACAATAAAAATATAAGTAAAATAACGTTAGGTTGCCTCTCAACCAGCATCACGTTAAAGTCCTTGACTAGACGGTCATATCACGTTCTAAAACACATCCCTTTATGTCCATTTACTTTTGAGTTTGCATGGAAACAATTTGAGTCTTGATTTGTCCAATGATACCTTATGCTCTGGTTCACAAACAATGTGCTCAATTCTCTTCTCATGCCATATTTTTGTTTTCTTTTTGAACTTTTTGGCATTCTTATAAGCACTTCATTGTAACTCATCCAATTTATGTATTTCCAACATCTTTTTCACCTCTCTATTGGACTCTTTCACTTTCATACTTGATTGGAGATATGAGGGTAGAAGTGCGGGGTATAAACTTAGCGGCTCTTCAATTGATGGTTTAAGTTTAGATCTTATCCCAAAATTTTCCATTATCACCTTTGATATATACATGAGAGATGCATCCTCCAAAAAGTTCACACAGTCCACAATATCAACCTTCGATGCCATACTTTCAAAGTTATAATGGGTTGAGTTGTTTTCTAATGAGTTTATGTCCTTGTTTACAGTATCATGTGTTAAATTCTTAAGTTTGGGTGACTCAATAGATTCTTTTAAGCTATTCCCACAATCAGTAACATTTATCCTTAAACATTTATTAACATTATCAATATCAAGGGGTTTAGATTCTTTAAAAACTTTAAATATTACTTGTTCATCTTGCACTCTCATTATAAGTTCACCTTTTTATACATCAATGAGTGCCCTTCCGGTTGGTAAGAATGGACGACCAAGTATGATAGGAATGTCACGGTCCTCTTCCATGTCTAGCACAATGAAGCCTGTTGAAAATATGAATTTGTCTACTTTTACTAACAAATCTTCGACCACACCCTAAGGTCTCTTAATTGATCTATTTGCCATTTGTATTGTTACTGAAATGGGTTTTGTTTTACCAACCCCCAATCTCTTGAAGACCGATAATGGAATGAGGTTAATGCTAGAACCCAAGTCATATAGTGTCTTGCCAAAAAAGATGTTCCCAATAGTACAAGGGATGTCAAAACTACCTGGATCTTTCAGTTTTTGTGGTAGTTTTCTATTAAGGATGGTACTACAACCTTCAATCAAGGTTATTGTTTCATGATCTCCAAGCCTCATTTTCTTTGATAGTATATCCTTCATGAATTTGGCATAAGATGACATTTGTTCAAGTGCCTCTACAAATGGTATATTTATGTGTAACTTCTTGAAGACTTCTAGAAATTTTGAAAACTACGTATCTGACTTTTGCTTTTGCAGTCTTTGAGGGAAAGGAATAGTGGGTTTGTAGAGATTTCTCTTTTTTGGATGAATTATTTCCTTTCCATTACTCTCTTTATCCACTAATTCCTCATCCTTCTTTTTAGTTTCTGGTTCCTTCTTATCCTTTAGTTTTATAATCCTCTTTATCCTTTTTAATTTCTTGTTTCTCCTCATCCTTTTATGTCTTATGTTCTTGTTCTAAATTTTTACCACTTCTTAAGGCTATGACGTTGCATTGGTCCTCACCTTCTCTTTTTGGGTTTACAATTGTGTCATTTGGAAGGTTACCTTGAGGCATTTGACTTATAACCTGAGCAAGTTGTCCCATTTGATTCTCCAAATTTCGAATTAAAGCCTCTTGAGTTGACACTTTTGTATTAAATGATTGTATGAAGTATTTTATCATCTCTATTAAGGCATTTGTATTGTCCTTAGTAAGTGGCTTCTTTTCTTGAGCTTGTAATTGTTGTGGTTGTTGAAAACTAGGTGGTAGAAATGATTGATGGTTGAATTGATTACCACCTTGATTGTTCAAATTCCAAGAGAAATTTGGATGTTGCTTCCATCCTAGGTTATATGTGTTTGAGTATGAATTATTATTTTGATTCACATTACCCATATAA
Source organism: Hippophae gyantsensis (assembly GCA_030763125.1). Lineage (NCBI taxonomy): Eukaryota > Viridiplantae > Streptophyta > Magnoliopsida > Rosales > Elaeagnaceae > Hippophae > Hippophae gyantsensis. Next base: position 22,234,649 of record CM061033.1, on the reverse strand, counting down.
AAGATCGATGGAGGATTATATGGACAATTATCAAACAAATGGGCTCCATCACAAAACACACATGACACTCTTGAATTTTGGACTTGGTTTATACTTGTTGGCGAGTTTTGTACTTTCAAAAGATTAACCAAAGATGAAACTTGAGCTGTAAGTGCTGTGATATCATTTACCTCATGCATTATGACTATTTTTCTCGTGGTTGTCATTTTGTCCATTGGCCATTGATAATTATTGCTAGCCATTTTCTCAAGTAAATCATAAGCTTGATTGTAAGATTTGGCTAGCAAAGCTCCATTAGCAGATGCATCAATAATAGTTCTTGTGTGAGCATTGAGACCATTATAAAAAGTCTACATTTGAATCCAAGAAGGAATACCATGATGAGGAAACCTTCTTAGCAATTCCTTGAATCTTTCCCATGCTTCATATAGAGATTCTTCTTCGTGTTGTTGGTAGGAAGTAATGTCATTCCTAAGCTTGTCATTATTTGTTGGTGGAAAGTATTTCATCAAGAATTTCTCCGCCAAACCATTCCAAATTTTAATAGAATCAAGTGGAAAATAGTTTAGCCAAGCTCAAGCTTGGTCTCACAAAGAATAAGGGAATAATCTAAGGCTAAATGTCTTGTCTGTCACACCATTGAACTTAAATGACTCTAAATGCCTTGTTTATATTTTAATATTTTTGACCCAAAAAATACTATTTATTGAATAAAACAAGTAAATATTAAGTAAAAAAGTGTGCTAATGACTCTATTTTCATAGAGTTATCACTAAAGAGAATGCAGAAAATTTTGAGTTTTCTATACCGGAGAATTTGAAGATATATAGTGATCGTTCTTTCTATGTAAGATTAGTAGTTGGTAGAAGTAATTCTTGCGAGGAATCATATAGTTATAACCTATTTTCCTAACTTACGAGCATTGATTGTACGTCTCTAAATGTTGATGCTAACAAGCTCCAACATTAATACAAAAGATAAGACAAACAAATAACGTGAAAAAGGAATAAGAGCATAACATGATGAAGAAAAGATTAATCTCCAATAAAAGTTCTACTAATGACCGTAGTACTTCATAAGCCATAAACAGAAGTCATATATTTTCTTCTCATCAAGAAGAGTCTAATAAGCTAAAAAATTTCCTGGAACCATTTAGAGTTTTCCTCTCATTATTAATTCGTAAGCCAGATCTGGAGGCGAGGGGAAATGAAAGGAATTGAAAGACTTACAGTTGATGCAAAAGAATATTAAAAATCCATATACCTATTTCGTCCATGGATGATATGACTGGAGTTGAGGCGACGATGGTTGGCTAGTGCTGGAGGCAGCGAGGATGCAGATTAAGGGTTTAGGGTTTCAAAGAGAAATCGTTTCGTAGTACAAAAATGCGAACAGTTTTGTAAATTTCTTAAATAATACCCTCTGTTAATATAATTTTTTAATATATTATAGTAACGTTTTGGTCTGGTTCGACCAGTTTAAAAATTAGTATAACCTGACTAAATCGTTTAAAAAATGGTTTTAGTTAATACAAATCGGATCAGACCATGTGATTTATAAAATTGTTCAATCCGAACTGATCCGATATGGTTTTTTGGTTTAATTTGATTTGATCTGATTTTTGGATACCCCTACTATTAGTAAGGTAAATTACAATTAATATATCATGTGAGTCTTAAACTTATACCATTTTATTTTACCAACATAGTGGGTGATGTACTTACAAGAAATTATTCATTATTCTTAAAGCATGTAATGATGTGTTACTCTAAGATAAGTAAATTTAAGATTAATATAACCTTTTATTTGAAAAAAAATACCCAACAAGAGGTTAAAAAAGAAAGAAATTTAATTGACGTGAGTATACTCTAAAAATAATGAATAACGGCTAATATACTTATATAAAGTTTTTTAAAAAAATTTTAAGAGTGACAAAGTAATAATTGTTCTCACATTTTTACAAATCATGTCGTGATTACGCCCATTAGAGTAATTAGTTAAGTCCATATATAATGTATATCAATAATAAAATGAGATAACCATTTCAATTCCCCTTTATAATTCTAACCCCTCCCCACCTCTTTCTTTTTTATTTATTTTCAATCTATTTTTTTTTTACTTTTTTTACTTTTTTCAATTTTTTATTTTCCAGCTTTTCATCTTTCTTTGTAAACTTTTTCTTTTCAATTTTTCACTTACTATTTTCATATATTCACGTATTTTTAAATAAATAAAAAACAACAAAATTGAATAGAACTAATAGCTTTAATTTCATATAATTTCACTTATTATTTTTATATATTTTTAAATAAATAACTTAAGAAATTAAATATAACCGCACTTCAATTTTATATTTTCACTTATTACCCAAATATTAATTTTATATATTTTTCGCTTATTACCCAAATATAAATCCAAAGAATATATATATCTATATATATATATATATATATATATATATATATATATATATATATATATATATATATATATATATATATATATATATAAAATGAAACGAAACATAAAAGATCATTAGTTGATTGATTTTAAAACGGATACAAGACATGATTATGATAGACATACACAAAGAGCTCTCTAACAGTCAAAAATCATCAAAACATAAAACTTAACTTCTATTACATAAGACATTAATGCTGTATTTGTTCGGAGGGAATAGAATGAATCAGAATTGATTCTTTCTATTTGTGTGTTTAGTTTGGCTGAAAAATGAGTCAGGAAATAGAATCGATTTCTAAAAGAAAAGGAATCACAATTCCTTCTCCCCCTTTAAGAATCATGATTCTATTCCCATCTCAAATGTTTTTCCAATTTTACCCCCACCTTAAATATAACCCAAAACTCAAATCCCAAATCCCAAAACCTAAAACCTAAAACCCAAAACCCTAAATCCTAAATCTCTAAATCTCTAAATCTCTAAATCCCAAAACCCTAAAATCCAAAACTCAAAACCCCAAAATCCTAAACCCCAAAACCCTAAACCCCAAATTCCAAATCCTAAAACCTTAAAACCCTAAACCGCAAAAACCAAAACCCTAAACCTTAAACCCTAAATCCCAAATCCCAAATCCCAAATCCCAAATCCCAAATCCCTAAACCCTAAGCCCTAAACCCTAAATCCTAAATCATAAAACCCTAAACCCTATTTAGAAATATAATTATTTTAACCATAAACCTTAACCCACAAATATAACCCTAAATCCTAAATCCCTATTTCCCAAATCCCAAACCTCAAAACCCTAAACCCTATTTAGAAAAATAATAATTTTAATAATATTTTTTTCTTTTTAAGTAATAATTATTAAGAAAAATAATGATTTCAATAATGTATTTTGTGTGACGAAAAAATAATAAATAAATAATATTATTTAAAAATATAGGAATATTAAGGTAATTTAGAGTTTTTTTCATTCCATTCCAGTAGGAAACCAAACAATGTAATACTGATTTCTTCTTTGATTCCAATGGTCAAATCAAAACACATTGTTTACTTTCTATTTCATTCTGATTCCGATTCCATTTTATGAACAAAACGTCACCTAAAGACTAAATAGGCTTGATGGATCAACACGTCAAATTTAGAGAACTAAAATACATTTAAAAAATGAATAGAAGGCTAATTAGAGAGAGTAATAGAAGGAAAGAAATAAAGGACTAAGTCTTAAGTATATCAAAAACCCCTTAAAGAAACCAATCAAGTTTGGATTCCAATTGAGTCTAAACAACCTTCATTAAAATTAACAAAATTTTTATTTAGAGCTCTCTAAATCATATATCTTAAAATTATTTAGAAACTAAATTTTCATAGCTTTATAAAAGGTATATTAAATTATTCATAACTAAACATAAAATAATATACTTTCATCTCTAAAGTTAAATCAAAATTCTAACCATAATTATACGTGAGTACAAGAAGGAACAAATTTTGAAAAAATAAAATTAACTATCTAAAAAGTTTGATCAATTTTTTTAAAAGTGTGTTAGTTTTAACTGTAATCAATGATTACAACAAAAAGTGAGAAAATGAAATCTTTTTCAAAACATATAGAAAAACTTTTAGGTACGGACATTGAATGTACCCAACACTTAAGCTATAGGTACAATAGTTGATTATACTTCAAATATTTTTAGGTAGAATATTTAAAAGTTAGAGGAATTATTCATTGTTTTTAGAATATATTGATACTCGAGGCTAATGAAATTCAAGATTAATATAATTTTTTTCTTGAAAAACAAATTTTCAATAAGAGGTAACAACAATAAACAATATGATTATTGAGGAGTATACACTATGAGCAAAAAATAACACATCTAAAAGTTAAGATATAGCTATAATTGTTTACTATTCCTATAACACTTTTAGGTATAGTAAACAACTATGCCTATAGGTTTTACAAAGTTAAAACTAGGGTTCCAATAACATTACACAAAATTCAAGCTATTAGATGCTTGATAACACTACAAAAGTAGAGCTATTTAGAAAATTTTAAACCATTTATTTGTCTTGTTTTATGATGAATATCATGAAAATGCTTAATTTGTATTTAAATTATTTCAATGTAGATGAAATGATGAAAAATAGGGTAAAAACGAGTCAAAAACAAGAAAAAGAAATCCAGACCATGGTGGGTATAAACTGAGGTGCGTATGATGATTAGTGATACAATAACCTTGGCCTATAACACTCAAGAAACCAGGTTCTGGTGCACGAAATAGTTGGTCAAGATTTGGCTAATGATTCTAATCCTGATCTTAATCTTAGTCGTTAGACCATTTAAGAGATGATCCAATGGCCCATATTAGATCACTTATCCTATTATTTAACCTTAATGAAGTACAAATTAAACACACAATTAAGAATCACAAAAACTTACAGTAGGTACCAAAAAGATAGAGAAGATCGAAAATGTTTAAGAAAGGATTAAAAAAGATACAATTTTGTGAAAAATTCAAGAGAAAATTAGTGCTACAAATCAAGAGATTAAGTGTATCTCTTATTATTCTCCTTTCTTTATCAGTTTTGATGTCTTTCTTTATGAAAATTCTAAGCTTTATGAACTTAATTATGTCTAGCTAATTTATTAATCTAGAGATCTTATGAACCTAATTTTCTACATGTGATGATATAATATTTTACCCCAATTGTGATTGTAATTCAATTATATTATTTAATTTTTATGTTATTAATTATCTGGCCAATAATTGATCTATAGAGGCAATTAAATATATTTAAAAGAATTATTTAATTGTTTGTCCTAATTAAATAACATGCATAATTTCTAAGTAGAAATGTACGATTTTTATGTGTGTGATATATAATTAATGATCTTAATGAGTAATATGCAACTTAATTGACAAGAGAGTGTGATTAGTTTAGTTATATATGGTGTGCAGTTTACTTGAGAGATGAATGCATACTAGGTTAGGTACAATTGATCATGTAATTAATTGGTAATTACTTTAGAGAAAGTTTTAATGATATACATGCTTAGGAGATTAGGAGATTAAAGATTCCTTGGTCATTTTCTCATATATTTTCATAATTGTTGAGTTTTAATTTGAGTAATTAGTTCTCATTTATTTTTGTGTACTTAGAATTTGTTATAGTCCAAATAGTATTCGTAATAATCACATCAGTACTTAGTAATAAGTTACACAACTCTCTATGGGATCGATATTCTAACTTAAGTATATTATATTACTCACACGACCCTATACTTCTGATTACAATATCAAGTTTTTGGCTCAATCACTGGAGAGTTAATTACTTGTAATAGATGTTAATAATGGTTATTACTATACTAGTTTAGATATTTTAATTTTTGTTTTAGTGTTTTTGTTATATGTTCATGTTCACTGCTTAAGAAGGAAATAGTTAGCACAACATCAATCAAAGGTTATGGCAGACCAAGGGGATTAATGAGCTATAACAATTGATGAATGTTTAAAAACACTTAATATAACGTCATTTTATGCAGTTTAAATGATAATAATAGTTTTATATTTGCATAGATTTATTATCTTTTAAAGCAAATCTATCTTTTTAGATCAACACTTGAAGAATAGTACCTAAAAGCACTCAATTACAACATTGAAGTATAAAATATTAACATATGTAAAGCTTACAAATGTTCCAAACTATAGAAAAAGGTGTGAAAGGAAATAGGATTCCAATTGTTCATAGGAATTGGGCCACGATGTGGAAATAAAGTGTGACGTGGCTCGGGTGAAGTGGACCAAGGCCAAAGTGTGTACAACTTGTCTCATATCGCAGCGTGGAATAGAAGTGTGTTACGGTGCCCACCTATCTATTTCATTATTCTCTCATTTTCTTCACCTATAAGATAGACCCTAAATTCTCTTTTAGAATCATTCGTTTCATCCCACAACTCTCTTTATAGTTGAATTCTTAGTTTCTATCTAGTTTTTCTTTTCTTTCCTTAGTTTTAATGTTTTTCTCTCAATTTGAAAGTTGAATACAATTTATGTAGTAGTTTTCATTTCAATTCAATAAACAATGTTGATAATTCTGTTTGGTGGTTTTGATGTTACAAAATTTAGCTAGTTTTTGATGCTAATACTAGTTCTCCGACAACGGTGCCAAAAGCTTGATGTGCCAAAACTTGGTGTGTAAATCTAGTATATTTTTAGATAGCTCACAAGTGCATTAATCACTTACAAAAATTGATAAAGTATACTTCCAAGGTTGGTTTAAAGAGGAATCATATGGTTTTTAAATAATTCAACAAATTCTTATGGACGAAAATAAAAACCTAAACATCTTGTCACAATTATTTGGTTTGGTAAATTCTAAACTAACAACATAAAAATAAAGGATAGATTTAATAAAACAATTGGCAAATAAAACATTTTCATTCAACGGAGAATTTATGGAATAGATTAATTAGTTTATCGTCTTTGCTCATTATTACTTAGGTTATTAAAGATATGTATTAAGATTATCGATTCTCTATTATAAATACAAATAGAAAATTAATTAAATCTACAATTTATTATTAACTAAAATCACTAAGTTAATTTTAATTAAATTTTTTTTTCTAAGAGATAAATAAATCATTCAATTACTGCCTTCGGTCGGGTCTAACAATTTAAACTCTTACCAAGGTGTTAAAGTTAAGTTTATGATTTAACTATATAAAAACTAACATTCATATTTTGAAACTACTACGAAAAATATATTGTCAATATATTTTCAATAATAATTCTTATAAAAATATTTGAAATAGAGTTCTCTAAAGACCTGAATAATCAAAACCAAAATTGAAGAGTTGACTCTAAATCAGAATTCAGATAATTAAACCATAAATCTAACTCTTTTGTTTATTATGAAAAATACTTCGTCAATATATTTTTCTTTTATAAATTTCGTTTAAATCTTATTGAATAAATAAAATAAATTTATTTTATAAGAATGTTTACCTACTTTAATATTTCATGAGCAAAACAACGTTACTAATATCTCATAGTATTTTTAGTCAAACAAGCTTAATTTAATAAATGATCAGTAAATTAAACATAGCATGTAAAACAATACATAAACATACTCCAAAAAGAATAAATTTAAATTATACCTTAAGTGTATTCTTATAAAAATCTCAATATTGTTTCTGTTTTTACAAAACCTCTAAATAGAATTGCCAATATTGTTTACTAAATTTAAAGTAAAACTACTACATAAATTATGTTCAACTATCAATTTGAGAGAAGAACTTTAAAACTAAGAAAAAAAACTAGAAAGAAACTAAGAAATCAGCTAGAAAGAGTTGAGAGATGAAAGAGATGATTTTTACAATAAAGTGTCCTTTATATAGCTTTAGAAAACGCTTTAAAAGAGAGGAAAAAATGGATTAGATAGTTTGGCATCACGTCATACATTGATTTTGCACCGCTGCATAAGACAACCTATATGCATTGAATTACTCGATCCACTACTCCCAAGCCATGGCACACATTATTTCCACAATGTGACCACGTTCTTCTGAACAACTAGAACCCCTATTTTCTTATACACCATTTTCAATGTTTTGGAACATATATAAGCTTTACATATGTCAATATTTTAAGCGTCAATGTTGTAATGGAGTGCTTTCAGGAACTATTCTTCGAAAGTTGATCAATTAAATCATTTTAAAGCTAAAATATATGAAAAACAACAAAACATACTAGTGATTCTAAAAATATGGATTTACTTTAAAAGATAATAAAACTATGTAAATACAAATCTATTTTATCATTTAAAGTGCATAAAATCATGATATATTAAGTGCTTTTAAGCACTTATCACAACTCTTAACCAGCTTCTTGCTAGTCTCTTAGCAAAAAATGTGAAAAAGTAAAAACAAAAACTAGAATAAAATTAAATTATGCTAAATCATTTTCATAAATTGATATTGTTGCATTAGCGTATGTAACAAGCCTTTAAGCCTCTAGGTTACTCTAATGGATAAGTTTAAGTCTTTTGAGGGTTTTCAAAAATAATACCCATAAATATCAAACTAAAAATACAAAAATTAAAAATAAATAACAAACACAAACAAATAATAAACTAAATTTTAAACAATAAAAAATAAAAAATAACAAAGAAAAAATAATTACAAAACTTCTCATGCTTTTATTTTTATTTTAAGTTAACAATTAAAATCATAAGTATAAATTGTAGGATATTTTGGGTCATAGTATTAAGTTAAACTATTTATTTTTCTCTCTTTTTTTCTTTTATCTCTTTTTTTAGAGATATATTTTTTTTTCTTTTTTAGAGAGGGAGAACTTATGTACAATTTGTATATATTTTTGTATGATTTGGATGAGTAGCTAATTTTTAACTTTTTCTTTTATATTTTCTTAGGTAACCCCATAAATATCTATTTTTAGAAGTCATGTATGAATGAAGAAAAATGCATATATTTTTAATTTCTACTTACGTCATTATATTTAACCAATAAAAATAAATATGTGACACTTTATTATATGTTAAAATCCTAGCATTTAATGCAAAACCTATAGAGTTCATCTAAAAATTTGAAATTGATAGGAAAAATGTTTAAAAGAATAGAAAAATATTATCACTCATTATGGGAAGATAATGACTGAAAATATTTTCATAAGGTAGTCTTTACTATTTGATTCTAAACACTGATTTTTTGTTTTTTGTAATTTCGTCATTTTATCATGAAATACAAATTATTACAAAAACTAACTAATTATGTTAAAAAATTTAGCTTAATTTTATAAAGATGTAATTTTTTTCACCCTAACTTAGAACTTACATTTTTTCTCTATATAAAAATTATAAATTAAAAAGAAAGAGTAAGGAATAAAAAGTTACTCATTTATTGAGCGTGCTTAACTATTGATGTGGAATTGCAAGTGCATCCATCATTCTATATATTTAAATTTAAACACATAGAATATTGTGTACTTTTCACAAATTTCAACAAATAGTTATTAAATTAACAACTCTAAACAATGCTCACATGATAAGAAACAAAAAATAATAATTAAGATAAAACAAAAGTAAATATAAATTAAACAATTAAAATTAAAGAAACAACATTATTTAAAAATGATGGGTTGCCTCCAATCCAACGCCTAGATTTACATATTAATAAGATGCATCATCATTGTGATTCTAAGGATTACATATCCATATACAGTCAATATCTTTTGTATTATGTTTTCTTTCTAAATAAGGTTTTACACGATGCCTATTTAATTTAAATGTTCTTTGAGTCTTAGGATCCATCAATTCTACTACTTCATGTAGAAAAAATGGGTAATTATGAACGGTCTACTCCACTTTGATTGTAATTTTCTTGAAAATAATATCATACGAGAGTTAAATAAAAAAACTTTCATTCTAAGAAGAAAAGTCTTATAAACTAGCCCCTTGTCATGATAACGCTTAGTATGTTCTTTGTATAACTTTGCATTTTCGTAGGCTTCGTTTCTAATTTCTTAAAGCTCACTAAGTTAGAGCAACCGTTTCTATTTTGCTTTATCTATATCCATATTTAATTCTGTAATTGCATAATAAGCTTTGTGTTCAAGTTCAATGGATAGATAGCACACTTTTTCAAAGATTATTCGGTAATGGCTCATTCCAATGGGTGTTTTTTTGCTGTGTGGTAAGCACATAAAATTTTGTAGATGATATGGAGTAGCCACTCTATGTGTGATGTTATACTTCTTAGTTCTCCATCAAAAAGTTTTTTTTTGTAAAAATGGCTCCCTCCATCACTTATTATTTTCTAGGTGTCTCGAGCATAGTAAATATTGAATCCTTCAATAATTTCATAACCATATTAGCATCATTAGTTTTAATGGTTATAGCTTCTACCTACTTGGACACATAATCAATAGCAATGGATAATAGGTGGTGAGAATTTTTCTTCAGGGGCTTGTTGCTAGCATAATAGGTCATAAATAGTCTAATCATCTCAATAAAAGAATTGATGCTACTGAGCGTCAGGTCACTAAACCACTTGTTGGCCGAATCATGTAGGGTAGCCAAGAAAGATTTGCATAACATTGCATCCCTTTTGTCTCGATGCATGTTGGGGGGAGACATGATGGTTCTATAGAAGATTACATGAGTAACAAGGTCTTTCATTCCTTTATAACCTGAACATTTGGAAGATACAAATTTTATAGAGGGTTCACTTAGCTCTATCTCTTCGGAGAAGAGGGAGCTAACCAATTGCTTGAACACAATGTCAAGGTTAGTTTGGGATTTTTTTCATGTTATTTCTTTATTTCATCTTCCAAGGAAAACACCTTTCTCTACCATAATAACTTTTCTCGTGCCAAGTTGGGCTGTTCTAAGAGACGTACACCTACTACTTGAGCCCCTTGAGTTGGAATTTATTTTTGATTTGCTCGATCATAAACTATGTTTTCTCGATCATGAAACTCTCTATTCCTCTCATGCTTAGCTAATATCCTATTATTTCATCATCTTCATCGTTTGTTATCCAAAAATTCTCACGAGTAGGCCCAAACCTAAGTCGTGTATGGATTTCATGGTGACCTCAATCCAAACTTTTGATAAGTCTAGGGGGATTAGAGGTGTCAAACTTTATTGACATAATTAATAATTGGAGGATGCACCAAAATCTAAACTCTATAGTGGGCACCAAAATATTGGAGGATGCATCTAGTCTAGAGAGAATGTAGAGAGACATAATAAATGTGCAATGGATAAGGATGATTATTAATATTGCATTAAACATATTTATAGTGGTACATACACGCGACAATCATTTAGGGGGTACACATGAACTTACAAGAATCATCACAAATAGGAATTAATTAATAAATACATATGATCTACACTCTGATAGTACATACACTAATATGATCTTCTTCTCATAAAATACACATAGGACATGTCCAAATAGTAGTATATGGGAAATCCATTATGGTAGAGAAGGAAACATTTGTTCTCTTTTTCATGTATATGTGAGATATTTGGGTGTAATGGGCTTGGGGTCCGAGTGTTATTTTTAGGATCCTTATATTATTCTTAGAATACTAAGTGTATTGGGTATTGGATTAAGATTATTCTATCAAGAAGTGATATTATTAAATTTATTTGTGACTTTGGGTGTGAATTATACAATTTGTCGAATCACGTAAATTTTTTTTCGGTCATATTTTCTTATTTATTTCTTGTGTGCTTCTACTATGCCAAACAAAAAGGCTATATTAATAATTTTTTCAATATAGAAAACATAATAATAATTGAACACACAAATATGAGTCTATTTGAAATATAAAAAACAAAAACCACGTCTATCTATAGGTATATAGTTTAATATGCAGTGATCTCACATATATAAGTCAAAACCGTTTTTTTTTCTTAATAAATAGATAGAGATGTATGCAGACTTTTCGAGCATCTAGTAGCAGGATCTGAATTGTTTGCATCATGGTTCATGCATGAAAAATTAAAAATAGATCACATTATGGTTCGGGCTATATAAAATAAAATGATGATGATATGGTAAAATAGTTCCATCAGTAGTACCATAAAGGAATGGCTTAATTAAATATTATATGGCACCCCAACCTTTGAGATGTGAAAATGTTAATATTTCACACCATATTTATTTATAACACCTTGAGAATGTTATGGAGATATTTTCGATTGCATAACATGTTACATCTTTGTATTTATTTCACCTATGATTTATGAAAGCATGTTACATTATTATATGCATTATAATGTCTTAATGTTTTAACGTCACTTTAGCCTTGGAATATTAAAGAGTGTTTGGACTTGAGCTAGTTACTAGATTGAAGTTGGCCTATTTCATTTTTCCGAACCCAGAGCCACAAGGACATTATTATCATTTCACACCGTAATATAATACCCTCATTAGGGTTTGAATAGGTATGATATTTCTCATTTCTCTCTTAGGATTTCCTCTCGTTTCAGTTTCTCTTTGGTTCCCGAGAGCCTCTTTTCTCTTCATCTCCATTTATTTGTGTTCTTTGAGTATCATCTTGTATATTTCCTTATTATGTTTATGAGAGAATTACTATAAAGGCTTAAGAGTTGTTTTTCCCTTCGATTCATTCTAGGTTTTCACCTCTATAATCTTTTGGTGTTTTACTTCTCTATACAAACATTGTTACATATATTGGATATGAGTATTACCCTTTTAGTGGATTAGGCCGTGTAGAAAAGGGATCGAACCACTTTACATCATGTATTCCTTTGTTTCTTGATTTATAGTTATTAATGTTTTAGAATATTATTCAATCTTTCAGTGAATCTAAAATAGATTGACCGAGAGTGAGTTTTTGAGTGTGAAATCATAACAAAGTGGTATCAGAGCAAGGATTTTGTGTTATTTGGCCTTCGATTTGCTATCGGAGTGTACCAGACTCACAAGATTCTTACATTTGGCTTTCTTGCTTGTGTTCTTGAATGATTCAATAACCCTAGGGTTTTCTAAGTCCTTTGAATAATGTGACTCTTCGATTTCCTCAAACATAAGAAGAGGGTTTTCTAATATTTTTCTTTTACTTTTAATATAATTGATTATTTTCTTTAATATGTCTACTCTGTATAAGATTTTTATTTTTGAGGCACATGTGACTATGTTTTGTGAAAACATAAAATGAAAGCACTCTTGGTTTAACAAGAGGTGCATCGTGCTATTGATGTGGAAAATTTGTTTGAAAAGGATTCTGATGGCGAAAAGAAAAATTTGAGAAAAGGCCTATGCTTCTATTTTGTTAAACCTCTCTCATAAATTTCTCAAAGAAGTTCTAAGGAAACTACCTCTAAGAATATATTTTCTAATCTTGACTTCATTTATCTTGATAAATTCCTACCTGAAAAAGTTCATTTGCAATACTATTTTTACTCTTTTAAAATGAATCTATCAAATAATCTTGAACATAATCTTAATGATTTTAAGCACTTATCACTCAACTTGATGATATTGATCATAAAGTTGAGGATGAGGCCTAGACAATTATTTTGTTAAATTCACTTATGATAAATTTAAAGATCTTAAATATGGTGTTATTTATGGAAGAGATAATTTGACTACTAATCTTGTTGTTTCTAATTTGAGGTCAAAAGATTTTGAATTAACAGATAAGAGTAATTCCAATAATGGGAATTATGTTAGGATAGATTTGACAAGAGGGAAAATGGTTCAAGTAAGGGTAAAAATAAATCTATGTCTAAATTTAAGTCCAAGAAACATGTAAGATGTTACCTTTGTAAGAAGAAAGGTCACTATAAGAATGCGTTCCCTCTTAGGAAAGGTAAAAAGTATGAAAAGTCTAAATCAGGTACTAATAGTAAGTCTAGTCTTGTCTCAAAAGGGTATGAGAGTTCTGAAATGTTAGCTATGAGCTCCATTAGGTCAGGTACATATTGGGTCTTAGATTAAGGTTGTTCCTTTCACATGATTCCTTTTAGGCACTAGATTAGTGACTTAAAAAGACTTAATAGTGGTAGGGTTCTTTTAGGTGATGATCATGAGTGTTAGGTAAAGGTATAGGCTCAGTTAAACTTTCCTTATTAGATAGGATTGTTAGTCTTAGATAGTGTTAAGAGAGATTTTATTTCACTAGGTGCCTTAAATGCCATTGGTTCCTCTATTAATATTAGTGATAGGGCTATGAAAGTTATAAAGGGATCTCTTATTAATTTTAGGGATGATAGAGTAAATTATTTGTATTTATTATAAGGGTCTTCTCTAGATCTTAGCGCTAAGGCTAGTGTAGCTCAGTCCTTAGATAATGTAATGCTTTGGCATAGAAGGATAGGGCATGTAATTGATAAATGTCTTAGTGAAGTATATAATTTTTTTGTCTTAGGTAGTAAAAATTTAGGACTCTTAAAATTGAAAGTTTATAAGATATAGACCTAATTAACCTAAAAGAGGGTGAATAGGTTATTTTTAATTTTTATCAGTTTATAACTTAATAACCTAAATAAGGCAACCAGGCATGCAATCACATGTAAGAATAAAGTGCGGAAATAAAGTAATAAAATACGATATTTTTAGGTGAAAACAACCTAGGCCACAAAATACCTAAGAGGAAAACCACGGTCCATTGGACCACCTAACTTTCTACTATGAAAATCAAATGTTCAAGTACAAACTCGGTCTTATGCTACCCTCCCTAGGATACTGCTCCAATGTACTTTACATACGAGCCCCTACTCTATTTTCATAGTTTCTAAAATTAGCGTGAACAGTTTTCAAATCAACGTTCTAATAAATTCCCTGCCAATCAGATCGTTCACAAATCAACTGCAAAAAAAGGTTAGCACAAAAAGAAACACAAGTGCTCGTGTGTGTTCAAGAAAAAATTTAACAATGAATAATCCTAACTAGATGATTCAAAATATATGTCACTTAAATTAAATCAACTAGAAAATTCAAGATAAAAAAGATTAAGCCCAAATTCAATAAAAATAACTCTTTTAAAATTTAATAATTAAATCAAATAATTATGATCACATAAAATTATCTAATCTGAACATGTATAAATCTAATAAAAAAGAAGTCATATAAAGATAAAACATATCAAATAATTTATTAATAAATACTTCTAATATTATATCAATTTGATATTAATCAATCTATTAAATTTTTTTTGCTTTAATTATTTTCTAAGTTATCATCACACAAATATATATATATATATATATATATATTTTTGATATAAAGTAATATATATATTTTTGACATCACTATCGCAAATATCACTCTTGCAAATACCACCAACTTTGATCTCCCCTTCACTGCCGCAAATACCACTATCTTTTTGAATGACTTCTGAGTTTCAATTATATATATATATATTAATTAACTTTGCTGATGACATGCTTTCTTCATTGTATCGTTGTTTTTATTATTCACCAAATTTTGAATGTTTTTTCTTTGTTTCAATCGGTAGCCCTTTTTTTTCAGCACGTCCCTAACCCTAACCCTATGTGTATGTATATGTATATATATATAGATAATGATAACCTACTAACATTTGGGTTATAATATTTTAGGCTTCATTGTTCAAGACCCATTCAAAGCCTTAATAAAAAAATATTTTTTTAAATTACATCTTAAAAATATTATGACACAAAAAAATATTTAAACACCAAAAATAATTTTAGATTTATGAACATGTACTATTAAATGTATAAATACAATCATATGTATCGTACTTATAAAAGATATACCTGAAATATGATTATTTGAAACTTGAGCATTTGTTCGATTTTTCTTGATAGACTTGATAGCAGGCCTAAAAACAAGTTTATAGGTAAATATTTTGTCTACGAAAATAGCCAAAACTCACAATTCTTACAAACTCCCCCTTTGGCATTTTTGTGTGGCAAAACCTCTCATTCATTACATGACACTTATAAAAATAAGATAAAAATACAATGATGTCCGAGACTTTATAGTGGAACTATCCTATGGTCCAATGAATCCTTTTTCGCTGCAACTTGACAAGCTTGTAAATAACTAAAAAGACATAGGCAAAGCAAACAACAACTTGGCTTGAAATCCTCATTGTACATTAGTTCAGTTTATATAAAAATAAGTGAAGTATAGAGAATAATAATGTATTATTGATGAGCAGAACCGGCATCGCCGATCCTGCCAATATTTTGGTTTTATATTTATAAAACTCTCACAAGTGCACGAATCATTTCATAGAAAATGATAAGTACACTCCCAAGGTCGATCTAAGGAAAGAATATATGTGATTTTTAATTTATTATTCAAACTTTTAAAAACGAAATTAAATCTTAAACATCCTGTCACAATATTTGTGTTTTTGTGTTTTTTACCTAATAACATAAAAATAAACATAGATATAGATTCAATAAATATTTATGCAAATTTTATCTGTTAAAATAGTGGAGTATTTATGGATATAATAACTAAGTTAATTATGCTTACTCATATTATTTAGGTTATTAAATATATGAATTGATATTTATTGATTCTCTCTTTTTTATATGAATACCACATTTGGTGGGGTTAGATATTCTTTGTTAACTAAACAAATCAATTAACACCTATTGGTGGGGTTGATAACTAATTTGGTTAATTAAATTAATTTCTTTTTCTAAGAGATTGAAAATGAACCATTTAAATGCCACCTTTGGTGGGGTTAGATAGTTTAAACTTTATTGAAGGTGTCCAAATTAAACCTAAGAATTTAATTATCCAAGTACTAACTTTCAAGTTTTAAAACTACTACTGAAAACATGTTATCAATACATTTTCACATAATAATTCTTATAAAAACTTTTGAAATAGAGCTTCACTCTAACTACCGGGCGATTGTACCAACAAATAAAAGAGCACTACTCTAAATCAGACCGGATAACTAAACCTTAAAATCTAATTTTCAGATTTAAGTTTGTAATGAAAAATAATATATTTCTCTCTAACATTCTTAATATAAAATCTTGAATAAAAATGAAATCAATTCATTTTAGTGATTTTTACCTATTTAATATTTTGCAAGCATAACAACCTTATTATTAGATCATGTTTACAAACAGCCAGCAAAGTTAAATTTAATCACAGATAAATTAAATATAACATGTAAGAATAAAGTATAAAAAATAACTGTAAAGAAAATAAAATCCTTACAATACTTTGTTGCTATTCCTGTTGCTGGAAAATCACCAAGCAAAATTTGCACTCCCATTTATTGAATCAAAAAGCAAATAAATTACAAAAGCATAACTAGTTCTTCTCAAAAAGAGAAGAACTCTAAAACTAAGAGAAATTAACTAAGAAAAGCTAAAAACTAAGGAAAACTTAAAAACTAAGAAATGAGAGAAAGAAAGAGAAGAGAAGATGTGTTTTGAGGTGTGTTTAGTTATGAAGAGAATGGGGGTATTTATAGGTGAGGATGGGAAGAAAAAGTAGGTGAAAAAATGATAAAAAATGGTGAAAATGTTGAGTAGTGAATGATGACGTCATGGTGATGTGGGCGTACGCAGATGTGGCGTAGATGGGCAGCGGTGCGTGCAGACTGGAGTAAGGGTACGCAGAGGCACATGCGGAAAGCAGCAGGGGCACGCAGTGATGCTCGCGGGACTGGGCGGCTGTGTGCGTGATTTCCTCCTTTTTGACCAATTTTGTCCAATTTTTTCATATTTGTTGACTTTTCCTCATTTATTTATGAATATATTTGTGATATATTGCCTCCAGTATTCCTCTTTGAGTCTTTAAGTTACGTTTTTAAGCAAAATACCTGAAAAACAATAAAAATACCCGTGATTCTGAAAAGATAGATTTATATAAATATATGATAAAATCATATAAATATATATATATTTTAATCAATTAATTTGCATAAAATCATGGTAATTTTAGTGCTTTTTGAGCACTCATCAATTATGCATTCATACCAATCAAGCTTAATTAAATATGTTCTCCCCTATATGCATAACAAAATAAAAACATGGAAGTAAAATACATAATTCTCTCCCCCTTTTTGACATACGAGAAGGACAAAGTATTAGACAAAGCAATGTAGCTAAATTCCTCCTAAAGATATAGCTAAACTCCCCCTAAGTTCTATGGCTCTATAACGTAAAAACCAATTAAAGAAAAATAAGATCTAAATGAATAAAAAGTTGATTGTTTTTTAATTTTCATAGATAGCCACACAAGGTATTAAACTCATTTAATCACAAACGAGTACACAAGCACACTTCACACATATAATGACATATTGAATTTACTTAAAGTAGTATATCTATTTAAACTTTACAAATATGTCAATTAATTCATTTATGACCAATCAAGAAAGACTTAAAAGAAAAAATATCACCTATCATGTAAAGCTATAATCGAGTCTCTAATCTTACAAAATAAAGTATATCTACTAGAGTAGGACTTTTTATATATATGAGGTGAATGATATTTTTTTATAACCTCTATTGGCTCTTTCTTTTTATGCATTCAATGTACAAGATTTATAAGTAGTCATTTTTTGCATAATTCTTTTTTTTTTGCACGAGCCATAAACCTAGCATGATTACTTTCACACTAGTTATGAGGTAGCCCTCTCTGCTCACTGCGGTAGCTTCACACATCATAGTAGGTATCCCTCTCAATACTAGGTGCCTCCATACATTAAAATTTTAGTAAGCAAAAGTAGAACTCAACACAATTTTACAATCAAGATTAGTTGAAGTTCTAGAGTCTTTCAAGAAACTTCAAGCATAACATATATGTGTGTTCGTGAGTGTGTGAATAATTTTATGTCAACATCGATCATCACATATATAAAAACATGTGTGTGCATAAGTAAAAATTGTAGAATAATTTATACGATAAATATCAAAATGAGTTGAGCCACTAAAAATGAGATTATGTGTATGTAAGTATTAAATAAGTTGAATACCGTTTGGCTAGACAAGGATGCTACTTTTTTTTTTTGGTAATAAAATTTGAAATTCAATTTGAGGGAGAAATTTCCAAGGTACTTCTGAGATATTCAAATCTTTGAGTGTCTATGACTTTAGTGAAAATATCAACTAGTTGTCTCTCAGTAGGTACAAACTCAAGTGTCACTGCTTTCTCTTCAACTAATTCTCAAATAAAGTGATGCCTAATGTCAATATGCTTAGTTCTAGAATGTTGAATTGGGTTCTTAGAAATACATATAGCACTAGAGTTATCACAATATAAGGGCATCATACCTTGTGGTTGACCGTAGTCCTTGAGCATATTTTTCATCCAAAGCATTTGTGTGCAAGAGCTTCCTGTAGCAATGTATTCCACTTCAATTGTAGAGAGTGAGATAGAGTTATACTTTTTACTGTGCCAAGATACTAAGTTGTTTCTAACATAGAAACAACCACCTGATGTGCTTTTCCTATCTTCCTAGTTGCCTGCCTAGTCGTCATTTGTAAAACCACTTACTTCATAAGTAGTGTCAGTAGTAAAATATAAACCATAATTAATTATTCCTGAGATATACTTGATGAATCTCTTTACATTCTCTAAGTGTGATTCCTTAGGGTCAACTTGATAACGGGTACACACACCAACACTAAAACATATGTTAGGCCTACTTGCAGTGAGGTAAAGACACTACCTATCATACTCCTATAAAGGATTTGATCAATGCTTTTACCTTGAGTCTCCTTTGTAATTTTTGTGCTGGTACCTAAAGAAGTCTGTAATGGCTTGCTAGTTT
Organism: Hippophae gyantsensis; assembly: GCA_030763125.1. Classification (NCBI taxonomy): domain Eukaryota; kingdom Viridiplantae; phylum Streptophyta; class Magnoliopsida; order Rosales; family Elaeagnaceae; genus Hippophae; species Hippophae gyantsensis. Next base: position 22,214,900 of record CM061033.1, on the reverse strand, counting down.
CAAGACCAAACCTTTTAACAAGGTTATAGGCGTACTTGGTTTGAGAAATAAATATATTATCATGAAATTGTTTGATTTGCAAACCAAGAAAGAAAGTCATTTCACCCACCATGGACATTTCAAATTCATTTGTCATAACATGCACAAAATCATCCACTAGTGTACTAGATGTGGATCCAAAATCTATGTCATCCACATAAATTTGAGCAATAAAGATCTCATCACTACTCCTTTTAATAATAGAGTCTTATCAACTCCCCTTTGAATAAATCCCTTGTTCAAAAGATAGTTGATAAGCCTCTCATACCATGCTCGTGGAGCTTGTTTCAAACCATAAAGAGCCTTTTTGAGTTTGTAAACATGATTTGGAAATTTTGGATCAACAAATCCTTTTGGTTTTTCCACGTATACCTCCTCATTTAGAAATCCATTCAAAAAAGAAAACTTAACATCTATTTGGTATAATTTGAACTTCATGTGTCAGGAAATGACAAGTAAAATCCTAATTTACTCTAGTCTAGCTATAGGTGCAAATGTTTCATCAAAGTCAACTCCTTCTACTTGTGTGTAGCCTTAAGTTACCAACCTAGCCTTATTTCTAACAACTATGTCATGTTCATTAGATTTATTTTTGAACACTCATTTTGTTCCAATAACATTTTTGTTTTTAGGCTTAGGTACTAATACCCACACTTGATTTCTTTCAAACTAAGCTAACTCATCCTGCATGGAATTTATCCAAAATTCATCCCTAAAGGCTTTATTCACATTTTTTGGTTCAAATTGAGAAATATAGCATAAATGTGTTACCTCACTTATTTTTCTTCTTCTTGTTACCATGCTTGCATTAGGATCTCCAATTATATTCTTATAGATGGGGTTGATTCTTCTTCCTTCTTGCCTTAACTTTCCTCTAACTCCTCTTCTTTTATTCCAATTGTGTCACTGGTCATTGTTAATTAAGGTGTTGTGAAATTTTCTTCATTTCCAACTTCTTCACTTGTAATATGCTTACCTCCATCATCTATAATGACATTTTGGATTCCATAACTACATTAGATCTATAGTTGAAGACTCTGTAGGCTCTACTATTTAGGGAATAACCAAGAAATATACCTTCATCACTTCTTGAATCAAACTTACCCAATTGTTCTCAATCTCTAAGTATGTAGCATTTACTTCTGAAAACATGCATGGATTTCATATTAGGTTTTTTACCTCTCCATATCTCATAGGGAGTTTGGTTTGTACTTGGGCGAAGGTATACATGATTTATAATGTGACATGGAGTGTTTATAGCTTCAGCCCAAAACCTTTTAGAGACTCCTTTGGCATGTAACATTACTTTTGCCATCTCTTGAAGTATCCTATTTTTCCTGTCAACTACTCCATTTTGTTGAGGTGTGATAGGAGTAGAGAATTCATGAAAAATACCATGTTTTTTGTAGAAGTCAGCATACTTGGCATTTTCAAACTCTTTTCCATGGTCTGTTCCCAGTCTCTTGATGGTTACTATTTTGTCACCTATTTCAACCTACACTCTTGTACAATATGAGATGAAGAACTCAAAATCATCTGACTTGACTCTAAGAAAGTCTACCCACGTGTAGCGAGAAAAGTCATCTACTACAACTATGATATATTTCTTACCTCCAATACTTTCTATTCTTATAGGACCTATAAGGTCAATATGTATCAATTCCAATACTCTGTTTGTATTTATACCCTTGATCTTCTTATGAGAAATCCTAGTTTGTTTACCCAATTGATATGGTCCACATACAGGTGTTTCAATTTTTGAGAGAATAGGTAAACCACACACAGTCTCAGTTTTACTTAATCTAACTAAATCTTTAAAATTCACATGACCTAGCTTTTTGTGCCATAAGGTAGTTGAGTCATTGCTAGCTAAGTTACATGTTAATCATGTTAATGTGGGTGATGTATCAATACAATAACAATTGTCATGTGATCTGATTCCCTTAATCATACATTCACCCTTTTGATCTGTTACAATCCAATGATTATTTGTAAATTGCACATTAAAATCACTATCACATATTTGACTTATGCTAATCAAGTTTACCTTAAGTCCTTCCACATATAAAACTTTATCAAGTTTAGGGATACCCTCTATTTGAACAGAGCCTTTTCCAATAATTTTAGATGTTTTACCATCACCAAAGGTAATTGTCCCTTCATTGTATTCCTTAAAGGTTTTAAACAAAAAACAATTCCCCATCATATGTCTAGAGAATCCACTATCAAAATACCAAGCGGTATTTGATTTAGCTTTACACGATATGTGGGACACAAAGCAGTGCAACTCAAATTTCTTAACCCATCCTCTTTTAATTTTGGACATTTGAGTTATCGATTTCTTATGTTCCTTTTTTGTGTAGTTCTTGCAGTAAAAACTTTACGTTTTGAAATTTTTTGAGGTGTCCTAGAAACATTTGTACTCGTGATAGAATCATAAGCATAAATAAATCTATACTTAGGTCTAATGTGTCCTTTCCTACCCCAACGATGACAGATGAGAACAAACTGAATTTGCTTAGAATGATAAGGTGCATAAACTACCTTCCCTAACTAAGCAATAATGGGTTTTACAAATTGAGTTTTGGATGATGAAGGTGTTGAATGTTCATCTATGTATCCAAGACCTCTCTTATCTCCATGTGGCTTTCCATAGTCTAAGACTTTGGCCAATTTTTCAGCACCAATGATCAAATTCCTCACTGTTTCTTTAGCAATACTAAGTTCTTGACTAAGCTTTTTGTTTTCCTTAGTGGTTTCTACAAGTCTCAGATTTAAGGCATTAATATGATCATACAATCCCTTTTTATCTTTCTCTAGGCTAGAGGACTTTTTTTTGTGAACATTGTTGATATCATTAAGTTTAGTTACTTCCACAACTAGTTTATCTCAATCTTCCCTAGCACCTAGACAATCCATGAATAGTTCCTCATAACTTGATACATTAAACTTAGACAATAAGAGAGAAGAGTTTGCTTCCTCATTTTCTTCATCTGAGCTAAATTCGGAGTCATTATGATGTGATTTGGTAGTTGAGGTGAAGGCACAATAATTAGTATCATCATTATTTGAGTTACTAGTATTGTCCTGCTTACTTTTTGTGTCACTAAGTGTAACATCAAAGGTTTTTCCAAATTTCTTTTTCTATTAGCACATTCTGTAGAAATATGACCAAATCTCCCACAAGTAAAGCATTGAGGACTAGTGGACTTACTTTTATTACCATCAAGGCTAGAAGCCTTGATTTCCCTTGACTTTCGATCATTTGAACGACTGGATTGTCCCTTGTTAGATTGATTATTCTATTGACCCTTTTTCTTTATGAACTTCTTAAATTTTCATGCTAACAAGACTAGTGACTCATCATTCATATCATCATCACTATCAAAGATGTCCTTTTTGGAGCTTTGCAATGCCACATCCTTATTTTTCTTGGGTGGATCAAGAGAAAGCTCATAGGTTTGGATTGACCCGACAAGTTCATCAATTTTTAGTGTGTCCACATTCTTGCTTTCCTCTATTATTGTAACTTTCATCTTGTAGTCTGCTGTTAAAGAGCTTAGGATTTTGCATACTTGTATAGGTTGTGGAATTTTCTCACCAAGGTTAGAGCAAGTATTAGTGATATCACAGAAGCAAGCATAGAATTGACCAAAAGTTTCAATGTTGGTCATTTTAATGGAGTCAAACCGAGATGTTAGTAATCTCAATTTTTTTGTTTCACTTGGGAGGTTCCCTCATGAGCCAGAGCAAGTTCATTTTTTGCATCTTTAGTAGTCTCACAGTCGGAGATGCTACAAAACTCATCCATCGACACTGTAGCAAATATTGAGCTTAGACCTTTTTGGTTTGCCAAACTAAGGGTGCGTTTTTCAGTAGTCTAGTCTCTTCTTGGCTTTATGATCGTTACACCATCTTTTTTTACCAAAGGTGGTTCCCAACCATCAAGAATAGCATGCTAAATGTTTTCATCTTGTTTGAGAAAAGCTTGCATACGAGCCTTCGAGTAAGGGTAATTAAACCCATCAAAGAGTGAGGGTCTAATAGATGACCCACCTTCTTTCATTTAGTCCATATGTAGGAGTGTGTGTGTCTCTAAGGATCAAACTCACTAAGTGTGTCTAGTGTCGGCTCTGATACCAATTGAAAGTTTATAAGATATGGACCTAATTAACCTAGAGGGGGATGAATAGGTTATTTTTAATTTCTATCAATTTATAACATAATAACCTAAATAAGGTGGCCAGACATGCAATCGCGTGTAAAAATGAAGTACGGAAATAAAGTAATAAAATACGATATTTTTAGGTGAAAACAACCTAGGCTACAAAAATGACCTAAGAGGAAAACCACTGGTCCACCAGACTACCTAAATTTCCATTATGACAAATGTTCAAGTACAAACTCGGTCTTATGCTACTCAACCTAGGATACTGTCCTAATGTACTTTACTTACAAGTCTCTGCTCTATTTTCATAGTTTTTAAAATTAGCATGAACGGTTTCTAGACCAATGTTCCAATAAGCTCCCAGCCAATCACATCGTTCACATTAGATGATGAATAATCGTAACAGATTTAATAATGAATAATCTTAACTAGATGATTCAAATTATATGTCACTTAAATTAAATCAACTAGCAAATTCTAGATCAAAAAGATTAAGCCCAAATTCAATAAAAATAACTCTTTTAAAATTTAATAATTAAATCAAATAATTATAATCACATAAATTATCTAATCTAAACATGTATAAATATAATAAAAAAGAAGTCATATAAAGATAAAATATATCAAATAATTTATTAATAAATACCTCTAATATGATATCAATTTGATATTAATCAATCTATTAATTTTTTTGTGCTTTAATTATTTTCTATGTTATGCAAATATATATATATATATTAATTAACTTTGACTCACCTTCAGTGTTGCAAATACCACTATCTTTTTGAATGACTCATGCATATAACTTTGTCACTGACTATACCACTGTGCCTTTTCTGAATGCTTTCTTCGTTGTGTCGTTGTTTTTGTTCTTCACCAGATTTTAAATGTTTTTTCTTTGTTTCAATCGGCAGCCCTTCTTTTTTCCCGGCACGTCCCTAACCCTAACCCTATGTGTATATATATTTATAGATAACGATAACATACTAGCATTAGGGTTATAATATTTTGGGTTTCATTAATCAAGGCCCATTCAAAGTCTTAATAAAAAAATATTTTGTTAAATCACATCTTAAAAATATTATGATACATAAAAAAGTATTTAAGCCCCAAAAATAATTTTAGATTCGTGAACATGTACTATTAAATGTATAAATGTAATCCTATGTGTCGTAGTTACAAAAGATATACCTGGAATATGATTATCTAAAATTTGAGCATTTATTCGTCTTTTTTTGATAGACTTGATAGTAGACCTAAAAATAAGTTTATAGGTAAATATTTTGTCCACTAAAATACACAACACTTATAATCCTTACAAAGGTTTTTTGAACATTGTATCTTTGGTAAACAAACTAGAGTTAAGTTTTCTAAAGGTCAACAACTACCACACATGCACTTGGTTACATTCACTTTGATTTATGGGGGCTTACCCCTATCCAATCCTTAGGTGGTAATTGCTACTTTATGTCCTTAGTTGATGATCATACTAGAAGAGTTTGGACTTTCTCCTAAAAAACAAAAGATGAAACCTTTGATACCTATAGACATTGGAAAGCTCTCGTAGAAAACCCAAATGGTAGTATGATTAAAGTACTTAAAACTGATAACAATTTGGAGTTTTGTAATTAACTTTTTGACAATTATTGGAAGAACCAAGTGATTATTAGACATAGGACTATTGTAGGTACAACTCAACAAAATTGCCTAACTAAAAGGATGAATAAGAGCATTTTAGAAATAGTTAGGTGTATATTATCCCTTTCTAGCCTGCTTAAATGTTTATGAGTATCTTATCAATAGGTGTCCCTCATTTTCCTTAGATCTTAAGACACCTAAGGAACTTTGGACTGAAAAACCTATAGACTACAGTAACCTTAGGATTTTTTTTACATTGCATATAGTCATGTTAATCAAGGTAAAATCTAAGCTAGATCTTTAAAGTGTGTTTTTATTGATTATCCTTTGGGTGTTAAAAGATATAGATTGTGGTGTACCTCTCTTAAGAAGTGTATTACAAGTAGAAATGTTGTGTCTAATGAATCCAAATTTTATTGTTATTTGAATTCCACTTCTCTTACTTCTAATACTCTAGACTCTTTAATTGAGGTGGAGGTTAGTACCATACCCTCTTGGATTATAAATTTTGAGAATAAAATGGAGGTACCAGTAACCTCTTATCCCACTGGTATTACAACTAATAGAATAGATGCTAGTGATGATGATGGAACTACTAAGGATAGTTCTTGTCTTCCTAGTAGTTCCCCTGAGCTAACAGATTACCTTCTAGTGAGAGATAGGTCCAAAAGGTTCATTGTTGCTTCTAAATGGTACTTTGAATCTTTATTTTCTTCTAAACCTTCTTGTCATGATTTAGTTGCTTATGATTTATCTATTGCATCTAAGTTAGATGATTATAAACCTAAAATCTTCGATGATACCATGAATTTTTTTTATTCTTCTAATTGGTTGATTGCCATGAAACATAAATATAATTCATTAATTAAAAATGACATATGGGTTTTAGTTGAAAAGACTAAGAAATCTAAATTTTTAGGTTGTAGATAGTTATTTAAAAGAAAATAGGGTATTAAAAGAGTTGAACTTGCAAGGTTCAAAGCTAGATTACTTACACAAGATTTTGCACAAAAGAATCTTTTCTCTTCATCTCCATTTCTCTATGTTCTTTGAGTATCATTTTGTATATTTTCTTGTTATAGTTTTTAGAGAATTACTGTAAAGGTTTGATGTTTATTTTTTCCCCTAATTCGTGCTAGGTTTTCACCTTTGTAATCTTTTTAGTGATCGTCTTCTTTTTACAAACATTGTTACATATATTGAATATGGGTATTACCATTTCAATGGATTATTCCGTGTAGAATATGAGCCTTTACATCGTGTGTTCTTTTGGTTCTTGATTAACAGTTCTTAAAATTTTCAACTTTGATTCAATCTTTCATTGAATCTAAAATAGAGTGAATGAGTTTTTGAGTGTGAAATCGTAACAAAAATTTATATCTCTAACATTAGAGGTAATGTTATTATGATACCCTAACATTTAACATATAAAATTCATACCCTTAATACTAAAGATAATGTTATTATGATATACTTTCGTTGGCTTAAGTTAACAACCCAAATGAAATACTTTTGTTTTAAATATTATTACTTTAATACCAATATTTCTTCCCTTCTAAAAAGATCCAAAATTGTTTTCCTTTCTAAGTTTTTTATGGCTAATATTCTTAATAAGTGATCTAAGTATAAATAGCAATAAATAAGAAGTTTTCATTATGGTTTCATTGACTACTATTGAAGATCCAAATGTCAAATTACTTGAAAAATCTAAACTGATTTCAACAACGAATAAAATGAAATAAATAGTAACGAATAAGTGTAAAAAAAATAAAGTCAACAACAAGAAGAATATTACTAGTATATGTACATATTTATCAATAAAACGTAATGTATAAAGATTACATTATACATTATATTATATTTCATTGTATATCAGTAATATTCTTATTAGGGGTTGGGTATTGATTAGTATTTTAGCATTAAAAAAGGTACACAAAAATACTATATCTTTTAGAGATTTATCAAAAGTGCTATTATTTTTGGAGACATGTCGAGGCTATTGCAAACATTTTCTATATGGCTTTTCATGTTTAAAAGTTATTTTCGTTTGTAAGGTTGCTCTTCATATCAAATTAAGTACGATTTAATTTTTATGACATTGCTATTGGTTTTAAAATGAGATATTCCGAATTTATTAAATGTTATTAAAATAACCTTTTGAGATTTTTCTTTAAATACATTTTAATTCATCCATTCTTCTTACCTCATGTATCCATTTTTCAGGGCATGAAAGTTTACTATCGGACCATGATTTTGATCTCCCAGGAATAAATCAAAAGATTAACCGAAGATTTTTGAACTATTTTTATTTTTCTCAGTATGCCTTGAAGAAAAAGAATGGCTAGAAATGAGCTCGATGAGGGTGTGGATGATAACCACGATGAATGTAACCTATTTCAAGCATTAGTAAATTAATTACTCGGATAGTGAAACCTGTGGAAAGAGGAAGAGAGCATTATTTGAAGAATTTGAAAAGACTAGATCATCACTTTATGATGGGAATCTAAATAGTGATATTGCTCAAGAATGGATTCAAGAAACTAAGAAGAAGATGAACGCTCTAAATTTTCCCGTATGTTTTAAAGTTGAGCTTGCTGTATACAAGTTAAATGGAGAGGCCGACTATTGGTGGGACTCTGTGAGTAGATGAAGGAACATTGACGAAATCACTTGGAAAGAGTTTCGGAAAATTTTCTATAAAGGGTTATTCAATAAGATTGCCAAAGAAAACAAGGTGGTTGACTTTATGAATATGAAACAAGAGGATATAACAATAGCTGAATATGAAGCACGCTTCAACGAATTATCAAGATTCGATGAAAACATGGTGATTAAAGACTCGAATAATGTTACTAAATTTTTGATGGGATTACGAGATGATATTTGAGTGCAACTCATGTATCAAGATGTTTGAACCTATACTGCAACTATTTTTGCTGCTTACAGGGTTGAACAAGTAAACATGGAGTATAAGAAATTTTGGAAACTGAGGCATGGTAATCAACATAGTGGATCATCTGGAAGTAATTTTTTTGAAAGTCGTCGATATCATTCTTATGATTGCTTTAACTGCAACCAACCTGTACATGTCAAACAAAATTGTCTTCAGCTCATAACTAACCCATGAAAGGGGATCATGGTCTACTTTTAACGCATCAAAATTTTTAACAACCAAGACAATCTTTTCAAAAGCAGCCTTCCAAATCCTATTAGCCTCCTAGATAGTCATTTCAATAATAAATCAATTTTGTGTAGACGTATTGGGGACAACAACCTATCTGTGGGAAGGATAAAGGCAAGGTGTCGCATCATAAGAACCAGGATCAAAATGTCAAGCCTTTTCGTATTATTTGAACAGTATTTGAAGAAAAAATGAAAATAATAGATTTTTCTATATAAAGTATAGGGAAATAAATAACTGTTTCTAACGGGGTAGTGCAATGACTATTCTATATATTTTAGTAATTGTTTCTGTATCATTTCATATTTATGATACAACTAAAGCTAGAAATATATAAAAATAATTTCATTTTTAGTTTCATTCCCTACAATCAAATTTAACCTAAGTGTTCTTTTCATAATGTATATTTCATTGTTTATCGGCAAGCCTAAGGTGTTTCCAAACTAATTTTGACAGTAACAAAATTATCTATGTTCAAACGAAAAAAAAAAGGAAAAAAAGAAGGAAGGAAGAAAGAAAGAAAAGTACACATGACATGAGTTCTTTTTTCTAGAATTGACATTTAGGCTAAGCTGAAAGTTGCATTGGCGTGAATTGAGCTTAACGAATTACAGAAAACTAGAAAAGAGAGTGACTAGAGAGCAAGCAAAACAATATTCGCTGTTAGAAACTTAGAATAACAAGTTAACTCATTAACTTTTCTGAAAGATTTTACGAACAGGTGCAGAATTAGGAATATATTAATTTTCAGGGTATTAAAGTATAATCTTTTTTATATTTTTATATAAAATAAAAATTTATATATAAATATTTAAAAGTAAAATATATATCATAAAATAGATTTAGTAAGAAACGAATAACAAACAAAACTTTCATTTTATAATAGTGATATAATTGAATTAAAAATTATGATAAAAACCTTAAATTTTCACATTAAAAAAATTTGAATAAAATAAAATATGAAATAATATAATATTTAATAAAAATAAAATTTAAAGTTAAATAAAAGACAAAAAAAAAACATTGTTATCATAAATTAAATTTAAATATATAAAATATTTTTAAATTATATTAATTTAAAAAATATTTTTATATAATATATATTATTACAACTAATTAATATTAACTAAATAAGTAAATAAAAATGTCCATTTTAAACCATTTTAATGGTAATTTATTTATGTTATTTTTATTTATATATATATTGAAAATATAATCGTATGTTAAAATATGTACCCAAACAATTAAAAACACTCTATCATTCTAAATAAAATATTTATTTAATATTAACAAAATATATCTAATTAATTTTGTTTTTTGTAAAATTTGTAGGGGGCGAATGTTCCGCCCCTGTTTTCATATCGTTCCCAATATCGTTCAAAGAAGATAATATGAACAAGAAACCTTTGGAATTTATTTTAATTTCTTTGTTTCCTTTTATAGATGGAAGTATAATAAAATACTTTGATTACTTTTAGAAGGTTTACAAGTCAAGTATATGCAGATTCAAGGTCTAACTAAGCAAAGTATCTTCCTCTGTTCCATATATTTGAGTCCTTTTTTTTTTTGGTTCATACCATGAACAAATGAGAAAATACAACAGTCCTTTATCTAAAGAAGCAGAGAAGTGACAGTTGCCTGGTATGTTATAGATCGATTAATTAAATAAATTTTATTTTTCTCTTTTCAAAATGATAGCTGTAAGACTAGATCTAACTGATGAATTTGATATGGTTTCTTTATAAACATTGATTTATCTTTCGTTTTGAATTGATTGAAGTACCTTTCCATTTGGTTCATGATAACTAATTCTTCTTTTTTGAGATATTTCTGTTCCAGGAATACTTCATGTGATTAACATAGATTCTTTCTGATCTATATCTAAGAAGTATAAGCCAAGACTCAAGAGTCAATCAAAGTTGCATTGCTTTTTTTTTTTCACTTTTTCTTATTCTGACTTTGTGTCTGATATATTGCAGGTGATAATTCATTCACAAACTCAATATCTCAGTTATAGTTAGCTGCTTAGCATGGATAACTATGATCCATTATACCGAGCAGCAAGGGGGGGTGATTTAGATGCTTTGAAGAAATTCATTGATGAACATCCACCAGCTTTGAAAGCAACAATTAATCCAGATGATCAATATAGTTATAGCCTTCTTCAAGTTGCTGTTCTTGCTGGACATGTTCATATAGTAGAAGAGTTGGTGAGACTAATTTCTGCACAAGACTTGGCAATAAAAAGAAATGGTTTTACAGCTCTAGCATTTGCAGCTATTTATGGAAACAAAGAAATGGCAGAAGCAATGGTTAAAAAGAACCCGGAAATACTAGGGATTTCTAATGCAGATGGTTCCATCCCAGTTTCGCTTGCATTCTGTAACTGTAGAAAAGAAATGGCTCGTTACCTCTACGATGTTACACCCAATGATGTTCTCATTTCTGGAGATGGCAAAGTTGCTGCAGCAATCATTACTCAAGCAATATCCTTTCAAAAAGATTATGGTAAGTTAATATTTGTCTCGCTACTTTAAATTATTATTAGTGGTTTCCTGATCATGAATCAATACTTCTAGTGTCTAAAATTTTTGGTTTGTGAATTAGAACTTGTTAGAGGATCTTAATTGACATAGTTGTGCCTCTTAATGCCAAACTAAGTCACAAGGCTAGTGGATAAAAAAATATTTGTGTGCTTAAAATAGATGTTACATAACTAGCAAAAGACTGAGTGAGCCCAAATTTTTATATTAAACTAGAATTGATCTATGACTATATTATGATGCTTTCCTCATCTCATCTAAAATCTCTTCAAGTTTCATTGGAGTTTTTAGATAGAAATTAATTTTGTCAAATTTTTCGAATTTAAATAGTATGAATAGTCGTAGTTATTTAAAAAAAATAATAATTTTGAATTATTTTTCATTTTTTTCCTTGAGATTTTTTTTCAAGTTTCTTCCTTAACTTGAATCCTTTATCTCTTTTATGTATGTCATCTAGTGTGTTCAAATACTCCTTTTATCTCTTATTGTTTCCACTTTAGGTGTGAATATTTAGTTTTCCTCTCAAAATCAATAGAGTAATGAGTTTCAGTTTTTCTATCTTTGGTGTGTTAACTACTTTAGTATGGGCATGTATCATTAGTTTTTGCAAATTAGTTTGGACCTTTGTATTTAGAAAACACTTTGAATATCTTGTACCCTATATCTCTTTTGCAGCTTATTAAAATGGTGATTTTATGTATCCTTTTTATCCATGTTTCAACTTAATTTGTTTACATACTCATTTCACACTAGTCTAGTATCAAGCTAGGAGTTGCTCTAACACAAGGTCAATACAAGGCTAGCTTTGATTGTTATAATGTGAAAGCAAGTGTGCCATATGCACTAATTATGATTGAAGGAAGTGTAACTAATTTAGCTATAAATGATTAAATGTAACTAACTCTTAATTAATGGAATCATTTCTTCCTCCTAGTTATTTCATTTCTTGTGTTATCTCTCTTTACTTTCACTTGTGTATTAGAGCATGAGTTGTGAGAGTAAATAAAGCTAGGGCCAATATTTGTTTCATCTTTGCTTTCTCATTCAATTCAAGATTAAGATCATCTTCTGCTTTCAATATTTGGTGCAAGATCATCATATGTTCTTCACATTCTGTTTGTAAGCTTCTAGATTCTCTATTCTTGATTTCTTGATATTTTTTCTTAAATCATAAAGTCATGGAAGATCACAGCTCATGATCAAATTATAATGATCATGTTGATGTTAATTCATTTCAAGGTTTGCAATATACAATAATTCATCCAGCAAATGTTAACTTTCTTGTTAAGTTTGATCGATCAAATTACTTAATCTAGAAAAAACAACTGCTTTGTGTAATCACAGCTTATGGAGTAGAGGAGTTCATTGATAATTATGGTATAATGCTAGAAAGGTATGTTGTTGGTACTATAATGAATACACCTAAGTTTTCTTTGTAGAATCCATCGATGGAACTATTAGGAGTTGGATGTATAGATTAGTCTCCTTAGAAGTCTCAAGTTAACTTCAATTATAGACACTCAGGAAGGATAGCTTATATGTTGATGATATTGTTACGAAGCTCAAGTCTCTTGTTGATAGCTTATCTTCCATTGAAGAGGTTATTTTATCACAAGATTTGATCTTATATGCTATTGGAGTATCAACTATAAGTATAATACCTTTGTTTGTGGAATTACTGATTAAGCCAGTAGTATTACAATGGAGGAGCTTCACAGTAACTTGCTTGTGTTTGAGCATCAACTTAAACAATAGAAAAAAGATGAAGAACATCAAAAAATTTAGGCTAATACTGCTCGAATGAGTCGTATGAATCTCAATACTGGTGGTAGAGGATCTAATGGAGAAAAATAGAACTATAAAGGTTCAAAAGTCCACACTCTACTCAGAATTATGATCAATTTTCTTCCTTTTCTAGAGGTAGAGGAAAAAGCATAAATCATGGTAAAGGACTTTAGTGTGAATTTTATGAGAAGAATGGTTTTGTTGCCTCCAATTGTTATGAGTTATAGAATATGCACAAAGTAAATTTTGGTGCTACAATATATGCTTATATTGCTAATAATACCTCTGGTTCCAGTAACAATGACACTGCATGGATTCTTGACATTGGTGCTATACATCATATCACTTATGATTATTCCAATCTTAGCAATCCAACTCCCTATCCTGGTACCGATGGAGTCATTGTAGGTAATGGTGTTTCTATACCAATTTTTAACTTTGGTCATGCTAATTTAACTTTGTTTGATAGCACTCTTTCTCTTAAAAATGTTCTTCACACTCCTCAAGTTAGTACTAACTTAGTTTCTATTCATAAACTTTACAAGGATAATGACATTTTTATTGAATTTCATTTACACTCTATCTTTATAAGGACAATTCTATGAGGAGAGTTCTCCTTCAAGGACCAATTGATAAAGGCTTGTAAAACTTGCTTGTGGAAAAGGAGCAACTAAGGATCAAGTCTTGTTTGAGAAGCTCTTGGCCATGTTTTCTTTGGTAACAAGTTTTGTGTGGCATTGGTCATGTTTCTGATTCTTTTGTTCATCAAGTGGTCTAAAAGTAACATCAATATAATAAAGTCCCTTTCTAAATATGTGTCTAAGTTATATGAACTAGCAAAGTCATATAAACAACACTTTTATTCTAAGATCCATGTTGTTTCTAATTCAACATTTAATTTGTTGTATATCGATATTTAGGGACCTTTTCCCATTTCAGCTGTTAATGGAGAAAAATATTTTATTTTAGTTTTTGATGATTTTTTACATTTTCAGTGGATTTATTTTATACATTCTAAAGATCAAGCCATGTTTATATTTTTTAAGTTTAAGTCTATAGTTGAATGCCAGTATGACACTCATATCAAAGTTGTTCAATGTGATGGTGCTAATGAATTCATTCCTTTAGGAAAATTGTTATCCAATCTTGGTATCAATTTTAGGCATACTTGCCTTAACTATTCTTAAAAATAGCATGGTTGAGAGTCGCAATAGAAGAATTGTGGACATTGGTCTCACATTTCTTCTTAGGTCTGGTGTTCCTAAGGCATATTGAACACATGCTTTGAGAACAACTACCTATGTATTCAATAGAGTTGCTTCTAAAATTCTTTCTAATCAATCACCTTATTTTATGCTTTACAATTGAATTCCTGGCTACCTCTTCCTTAGGGTGTTTGGTAGCCTATGTTTTCCTTAGCTATGCCTTTATTGGCATCACAAGTTAGATGTTAAATCTATCACTTGTGTGTTCTTAAGTTATGCTCCTAGCCAACATAGTTATCAATATCTTGAGAAATTTATTGGTAAAATTCATGTTTGTAGGCATATGGTGTTGGATGAGTATGTGATTCCTTTTCTTTTTGTGTCTCAAGAAAAGTTTTTATCTTAAAAATAGTCTTCTCATTTGTCTTCGTCAAGCATTGATTTTAATGCTCGTCAATAACCAATTTATGTTTCTTTACCGATATATATGCACCTCAGGTTTATCTTTACCTGTTTCTATGCTACAAGAGCATGATGTTATTGTGTAGCATAGTCCTTTTTGTGATCAACCTCATTTGGATGCTACTTCTAGTGTTCAACACAATTGTTCTTATGTGTAAAGTTCCTTGGTTCCTACTATTTCTTCTATTCCTGTCACTATTCATGTTGAGTCTACTCTTGTGTCTCATAAGCATCCTATGCAACTATAGGCAAGTCTGGTATAATGAAACCAAAGCTTTACCATGTATCTTCTAATGTAACTTGGAAGCCTCATAATTGGTAATACGCTATTAAATATCCAACTTATAAAGACTCTATGTAAGCAAAATTTAAGGCTTTGCAACATAATCACACTTGGGATTTAGTTCTAATGCCTCAACATCATAAGGTTATTGATTTCCATTGGCTTCACAAGACCAAAACCTTAGCTTCAGGTGATATTGACAAACAAAACTTTGGACTGATTGCTCAAGAATTTCTTCAAACTCATGGCTTAGACTATATTAATACATTTAGCCCATATGTCAAGTTTACTACCATTCATTTAGTGCCTTCCATATTTATTTATTTTGGTTGGAATGTGAGGCAATTAGACATCAATAATGTTTTCTCAATGGCGACTTGGAGGAATCTATTTACATTGTCCAAACACCTGGTTTTATTGGTTCAACATGCCTTGATTATGTCTGTAATATTAACAAATCACTTTATGGATTGAAATAGGCTCCTCGAGCCTGGTATCACAAGCCTAGTACTTGTATAGTATCCTATGATTTCTCAATGCTCTTACAGATACTAGCCTAATAATTTAGAGGAATGGTACTGGTGTGATTATTCTATTGGTCTAGGTTGATGACATATTACTTACGAGAACCAATCATGATCTTCTTCAGGACTTTGTTCATTAACTTCACAAGGTTTTTCCTCTTAAAGATCTTGGCAACCTAAGTCACTTCTTGGGAATGCAGATGAAAAGTTCAACCTCTAAATTGTTCCTTACTTAGGAAAAATACATTCATAGTCTATTGCTTAAATTTGTTTTTGGCAGTTCCAAGCCATTGTCTACTCCAATGGTCTTAGAAGAGTAATCTCTAAGATCGATGGAAATCCATTGGATAACACTACTATAAATAAGTTCAGGAGATTAGTTGGTTGTTTAAAATATTGCGGCATCACACGTCCTAAACTTGCCTTCTCTATGGGAAGATTGTGTCATTTCCTTTCATGTATGACCACTGTGTATTCAACCACTTAAAGAGTGCTTTGATACTTGCAAGGCATTGTGACACATGGCTCACATTTAATAAAGTCTAAACCTCTTGACATTACATCTTTTTCAAATGTAGATTGGGGTGGATGCGTTGATGATAGAAATGTTAGTGCATATTGTGTCATTGGAGATAGTCTCATCTCATAGGCTTCAAACAAACAAAATATTGTAGCATGATCATCTATAGGGTCTGAATATCGAGCACTTTCCTCAATGACATTTGAAATTAAGTGGATTTGATTTTTGATGACAAAATTGGGTATTCAAAACAGCAACTCCTCTTTTGTATTGTCATAATGTGAGTGCGAAATATTAGATTTAAAATTCTATCGTGTATCGATGTACAAAACATATAAAAATTGACATACATTTCATTAAAGAGCAAGTATTAAGAAATGAATTGTTAATGGAATATTATCTAACTGAAGATCAATTAGTAGATCTTCTAATCAAGCCATTATCTAGACACATGTTTTTTAGAGTTAAGAAACAAACTTATGGTATATAAGTCGCCTTAAGTTTGAGCGGGAGTACAACAATGTCTATACAAGACTAAGTTAGGTTGTTATAGTGTAAAAACAAGTGTGCCAAGTACACTACTTATGATAAGTGAAAGTGTAACTAATTTAGTTATAAATAACTAAATATAACTTACTCTTATTTAATGAGAATTATTTCTTCCTCCTAGCTATTTAATTTCTTGTGTTCTCTATCTTTATTTTTCACTTGTTTCATGTTTATTTTTTTGAATTATTTATTTATTTATTTATGCTTTAAATTTACCAATTAATCCTTTAATTTACTTGTTATGACATTGTAGATATTGTATTCGATCTTCTTCGTAAATATCCAACTTTGGCATTTGTTAAGGATTTTAATGATCAAACTCCCTTCTATATGTTATCCTGTTTGCCCCAAGCTTTTCCTAGTGGATACCGGCTCATATTTTGGAAGAAATGGATTTATAATGGTATGTTAGTCATTTCTTAATGCATGAATACCCTAAATTTTAATACATTCAAGTTGTTAATAACGAAAAATAGGATTTGAAAACTAAAATAGATTAATTTAATTCAAAAATATTATATTAATATATATATATATAGTTAATTTATATACAACTTCGTATATAAATAAATATATATTATGTAAAAAATCTACATATAATATATTTATTGGTTATATATTACTAATATACTCTGCCTTATTTTGTAAGTCCTGGCATGCATTATCCTAAATTATTATATGATAATTTACATGTGTATCTTGTTGAGATTCCATAGATAATACTAATAATTCTATATACAATTTTTAATTTCTAAAAAAATTGAGAGTATGAATTTACAAGTCACGTACATATTTTAAAAATAACATTTAGTCTTGTATTTATTTTTTATGATATTTTAGTTCTATTTTTATTAAAAAGTGACCACAATAATAAATTATTATTTTTATGTTTTTATTTTTTTTATTTTTATTTAATTTTTTTCAATGCTTTGAATTATAAATTATGTAAGTCAAAACAATCTATATTTAAAACAGTCAAAAAAAATAACTTTATTTTTATTCAATAGTTTTTAATAATAATAAGATTAAAATGAGTTTATATAAAGTGAATTGAGAAAATAAGCATTAGTGAGATGATACTCATACCATGTTGTGAGTGTGATTTGTCTTAAGAACAAATCCCACTCAAAACACATGACATAACATACTAAGTCTGTAGATATACCGACGTATTAGTTTTACTTTTTTAAGATTTTTTATAAATGATGACACTTATTATTATTTCAATTTTTAAGATCATGTCCATGAATCGTTCCAAGTTTTTGTACCCCACCACTCACAAGCATAAGTTTGTGTAATTTCAACCAATAAATAATAACACTCATAAACTCAACTTAAGAAGCATATCTCTATTTTCTCAAAAATACATCGAATGTAAAATAACAGAAAGAGCAAGAAAAAATGAATAATAAAAATAAGAGAAAAACTAATAATCAACACAACACATTAGGAAAAAGAGAGCAACCTAACAAAAGAGACGAGATACAATCTATATGATATTGTTTGTAAATGAAATGACTTTAAAAAGAAGTTTTTTAATATTAAATGAAATCATGAGATGTGATACTTACGTAAAAAGCTGCATAAGAAAAATAACAAGCAAAAAGCAAAATAAACACATATATAAAGCATGCTAAAGCAACTAGTAAATGAGAATACTAATAAAGGGTTAAATAGCCAGACATTGTAATAGAAAATAATTAAAACATTATGCATAGTGAGAAGTAGAGAATACAAGATATGCAACAAATATACAATAGATACTTCATGTAACATATGCAATTTACATTTAATCCTAGAATGATGATATAACAATAAAATGCATACTTTAAAGGAGAGATGCACAAAGAAAACATGCATGAACATGAAAATAGGGATGATGCAGTCAATACAAGTTCACAAAGATAAACAACCTCATAGAACAATAATAACCCTCTCCACTGGAGACAAAGGGGACAAGCATACAAAGGCGTTTGTACGTGTAGGTAAAGCTCTAGACTTGAGCACCCAGATGGTTAAGCATAAACAATGGTGACTTACTTTGATACTAAATGAAGTTCCATCCGTCAGAATAATTGCATATAGGTGACATGAATTTTTAACTCAAATAGACATCCAGGACCTCGAAAAGGGATGAATATGCTAACCCATAGAAAAATTTTGTAAGCTCTATACCTACTCAGACAAGCATGTTGTTTGGACATCTAGACCAGGCCAAAGATCGAACCTTACAAACTACCCAAGATAGTGTAGCCCAAGACGGAAGATGAAGTACCTAAGACATCCCACCCATGAGACAGACCGAGCTCAATGGGCTCGAGCCATTCAAATATCGAGCCAAGGCAAGCTCGAGCCCTGTCAAGACGGAACCCAATGGAAGCCCGAGCCCTTTCAAGATCGAGCCTTAAGGTCTAGTCGAGCACGGTTCAAATCAACTTGGATCTCTGACACATTATACTTTAGGCTAATCATGCTCTCCTGACACATTGTACTATGCCCTACTTACATGTACACCTTGTATATCTGACATCTGTACCATAAATGTGCTATAAATATATGGAACCCTCATGAGGATCTACCAATTCAACCCTTTATATTATTAACCTTTCTCTATTCTCTCTCTAATCATCATGTGATATGATCAATTACTGATTTCTCAACCTCTTGACATGCATATAGGTTGTTGTCTTGCAACAACTAGTAGACAATCGACATACCATCTTTGAGAAATATCACAACATAGGCTTCTCACCTATGATAAAATTAGCCACCTCGCAACACCCTATCAACATACTACAAACTAACTTAGAGGGTTATCACCATATAGGCTTCTCATTTATATACAACATAGTGACCTTGCAACAAGAAGCAAACACCAGACATTCCACTGTATAGGCTCTTCATCAATAAGAACTTTTACATCCTCACAACTACCAACTCACACATGAAAACTCAATGTTGATAGAAATGCCTCAAAATGATGTGGTTCTTCACTAGCCAACGATACATTTTAACTTTCAATAAAATCTCACTTAATCACACATTTTTTTTACATTCAACCCAATGTTTGAGAAATAGGAAAGAGGTCCTCTCTGATGTCTTACATACTAGAAATGAAAGACTATTTATTAGACTTAACATTTATCAAGAAAATGGACCAAGAAAGGACTAGGAAAAACTAGTGCTAAATAGGTAAAGCTTCCCTCCCTAAGATTCTTTCCAATAAAATAAGAGAAGAAAAGTAGAATTTATAGAAAAACTTAGCCTTTTAGACCCTTGTCGATCACCCTCATTGACCATAACTGTGAGTCTTCACCATTAACATTGGCTAGGGTAAATGCTACCAAAACAAAGTTGCAAAAGCGCGTTGACCACTTTGGCAAGTCCTCAGTGAGGCCTTGGTGAGAATTTTATTGAGCTCCTTGAAAACCACATAGAAAAGCATTTAAAACATAGAGAAATGCTTCATCCTCAATAAGAAAACACAATAACAACTAAACACCTAATAATGTAAACTATATACAATATTAGAGAATAATTGTGTGTAACATGCAAACACGAAACTGTGTCTTAAGTAATATTGAACCACTAATAATCACCCTTACAAAGGACAAATAGAAATATTAAATAAAATAAAGACACCTTATTTTCCATATAGAAATGCCAATATAAAAATGATAGGACTTATAAACTCACATGAATGTGAAAAAGTCCAGATAGAGAGGAAAACAATAAAAATGTAAGCACATAGATCAAGATCATCCATCCATCCATCCACCTTCGAGCCATCCAACCAAATGGATGGCAACTTGCATAGAAAAAGTAAATAGGGTATGTGTGGCTTGATAAAGGCATGGCTGACCAGAATAGTTGTCGGCTAGACATGAGTATGGCCCAACTTGATAGCCTCCAAGCATATATAAACAGTTTTGGTAGGATTGGATTGAATAGGCACGGCCTACAAACCAATCAACCATGCTCGTCCTTTGTGCATTATCTCATCATGGTTACCCAACCTACTTCTTTTCCTACACTAATGACAAGGAGCACAATCCTTAACAATGGACATACTTCAAAAGAGCTCAAGATATCATAGAAAGACAAGACCACGAAAAGCCTTACTATTAGATTGCAAGTCAATAGCAAAGATAAAGTGAAAAAATGAAACATGAATATAGAAATAGAGAAAGTAAAGAAAAAAGTTATATATATGAGTAATTATCAGTGAACATCCTTGTGTTTAGCCAAAATATTAATCTCCTTAGTGCATTTCAAATTGGATCAATCATGTCCCTTTTACTTTAAGTTATTCTCAAGTATAATCCTTTTGTTAGAAAAAGTTGAAAAAAGTTGATAGGCGATTATGATAATAAGGGTATGAATTGAACATGCTTTAAAGTAGTGGAGGAATGATTAAATCAAAATGAAACCTACCATTGGTCGCTATGATATGTGTGTAAACATACAAAGGAGGCTGATGACATATTTTTCAATTATGTTTCAACCTTTGTCATATTTTTTCAACCTCTTTCTAACATAATCAATTGTCTTTAAGAATTACTTGAAGTAGATGGAATCTAAATAAGCCACTATGAAACAACACAGTAGATGATGATATTAGGCTAAAGATAAAGTCTACAATTAAAAAGGAATAAAGATAAAGTCTACAATTAAAAGTAAACTTACAAATACATACACTTTGATGATAAAACACATCAAGTTATACTAAGCTAAATAACATAAACATAAGAGACAACCTACTGTCTTTGTGCTCAATCGTACCCAAAGAGGTGCTACCACTTTCTGCATCATCATCCTTGGACTCTTTAAAGTCCCCATTATTTGACTAGTTGAACTATCATCTTTTTAGTTGGAGGTAACCATGCTATGTTAGGAAGCACACCTTTCCACATTGAGAAAGATAGTGTTAGAGAGAGTGATTTTTGGATTAATCTTCTTTAATTGTTGCCTTGTGGTCTAAAAACTACGAGCCTATACATCCAAAGTGTCTTAAATGTATCTCCTAGAAGCACAATACTCTATGATGCCTAAACATTAGGTGCCTCTATTAGTGGTGAGCCTCTGTACCTACTCCTATGATAGGCATAGGCTCTCATTTAGCTCCTAAACTTACTCCCTTTCCTAGGTCACATCAATCATCTCTCCAACCAAAGTAGTCTCTAGCCTATTAACCTTCCTCTTTGTCACCTCATAAGCTACCACCATAACAACATGTGTTTGATAAGCCATACTAGTTGGATGCTTAGACTTATTTAATACATATTATACCTTATGGTGAACGTCCTCATTAACATCCCAAATGTTGACTGCCCCATACAATGCATTCTTAGTGGCTGTCACACGACCTTCCAAAAAATCATATGCTCTAACAACATAATCCAAATATACAACTAACAAATAGGCCTTGGTAACCACACAAACATCATACCTTCTAGGCTCTATAGGTTCTAAAATATTTAAAATAAAATTTGAACAAGAGAATCTAATTCAATAGGCTTTGAACCCCTCTCGTCAACTACCAGCACCAAAGAAATGTCAAAAACTACTAAGGAAGGCTATGCTCTTCAAGAAGGCAACTCTACAGTGCATAGATTTAATGGTTATCTTCCTCTTAGAATCCCTTGACCTCCAAACCACTCTGGTTGGTATGGGAGCCTCTTTGGTTTAGACACCACAAGGTACTTGATACAAAAAAACATAATATAAATTTTTTGTATATTTATAAATAACTCGCAAATATACAAATTACTTTATAAAAAAAATAAGTATATTTTCAAGATTAGTCTAAAGAGAAATTAAATGATTTTTAAATAATTAACCAAAATTCTTAAAAATGGAAAATAAACCTAAACATTAATTCTATCATAATTATTTTGATTTGAAAACATATATAGTCTAATAACATAAAATGAAAAGATAAATTTGACTGAACAATTATCAGCCAGATAAACATTTAATCATTCAATGAAAAATTTATAAAATATATTAATTTGTTAATTATGTTGCTCAATATTAACTAGGTTATTTAGCTCTCAAAATTGAGAGAAAAACTTTTAAACTAAGAAAACTAAAACTAAGAAAAAAGAGAAAGAGAGAGATGAAGGATGATTATTTATGAAGGGGTGAGGCACTATTTATAGGTTGGACGCACACAACAAAAGAGAGAAAAATATGGATCATATGATTGGACATCATGACATGCATTTTCCTGCCACGACACAAGATAATTCTCGTACGCGTGAAATTCTGATCCGATTACCTCGCATCATAGCACACAATTTTTCACCATCGTGGCACACATCAAATTGTGTTTCCAACTTCTTTTTCTTTCACCCCTTTACAAGCTTGGTTGGAACATATGTAAGACTTATACATGTTTAGTCTTTATTCTTCTTCGGTTGCAATATAATGCTTTCAAGTACTATTCTTCAAGTGTTTATCAGTTAAATAATTTTGAAGCAAAAAATACTTAAAAAATAACTAAACATACCCGTGATTCCGAAAATATAGATTTGTTCAAATAATAATAAAATTATGCAAATATAAATCTATTTGGATACTAAAATACATATAAATCAGTTATATTTAGTGCTTTTTAAGCACTTATCAATACCTCAAAGCACTAATGCTTTTACTCTTCTTCTTAGTGGAATGCCTATAAGTAATACCTACAAGGATCATATGATAAACATTACAACCTGGTATTCAAAGAATACTAGAACATAAAGTGCCAAAATGAATGCTTATTGTCCAAGTTTGGAGGGCTACCACTCTTTGGAAAATTAACTACCTAGTCCAAGCCTCAGTAAGCATCTCTCTCAAGGAGTACGAGTCTATTACTATTGGTTTAATTTTCTCCTCGAATAACCTAAAAAGTAAGACTAAAAATCTCATCTAATTTGGAGGGATGTCACCACATGCCCAATGAGTTGGAAACAAAGAAAAACATTTCAGAAAGAAACAGAGTATTCTGCAATGAGATTAAGTCTTAAATGCATTAATGTTTCTTTCGTACTAGTGGTATGGGAGGAACGTTTGGGTGTGCAAGGACAAAATCACTCATAATTGTGAAAAGACCATCCATCTACCCTTTGTTTGTGTCTGGGAGGTCCTCGATCAAAATTTAGTACAAACCCCGACTTTCTCATTTGACATGCAAATAGTAGCAAAATGTGAACTCTTCCGCAGTTAGCTCCCTCCTATTCTCCTTCCAGAGTACCCAACAATCCACTAGTGTTCTATTTGAGTTAGGTAGTAACATGGTCAAAGTTGCATCAATATGTGCCAAGAAGATATGCAGTATAGGCAGAAAATGGAGTTGCAATCCAAAAAATAAAGGAACTATAGATAATGTAGCTCTGCCATGAATAGGATCACTCCAAACTATACTCGGACCCTGAGGTGTCAGCATGATAGACTTGGGTATCTAAAAAAATTCCCTAAGTCTGTCCAAGAACCAATCCGTCATTCGAGAACTACCCTTATTAACAAAAAAGAGAGTGAAATTGTTCCCTGGAGACCTAACTGATACAACAGAATGCCAACCAGAATGGCATCCATACTTCGTCACTTAAAAGAGTCTACTCGTATCAAAAGAAAGCTTGAGCAGACTTCACGGAAGAAATCGAAAGAACTATAATTTCGAGAAGAGTTGGGCCTATTGTCCGGTGTGACCAACACCCAACCACTATCTAGCGAACTCGTGCCACACATCTTGTTACTGGATGAAAAATTGTTGAACATATCATCGCTGGTCGGTTCACCATTAGACAACATGCACTTGACTAGTCAGACAATTACCAAATGGAGAGTGTCGAGTGGACCATTGTCGGATAGAACCCCACTGGATGGAGCCCAATCAAGCGCACTACTTTTGCATGGAACCTTGCTGCCACACTCCTATCCATCCTCCACTCGGTAACCAACCCGCACAACCAACTCTAGTCTGCATCCACCTCAGTGCGTACCCATGGTGGCCAAACCTGACCATGAATGTCCATTACTCTGTCCTTCATCACTGTATGCACTAACATATAGTATGCGTGCTTCAAATTATTATTACCAGGATGTACTTTTGCATTATACTTTTTGTGTTTATTAATCTATAATGAAATTGAAAAGAAATCGTAAATATATGGAATTGGAAAATTAAGGGAATTGAAAGGATAAATTATTTTATATTAATGCATTTACTTGTTTTTTTTAATAGTACTTATTTTTTAAAAAATTGAAATTAGAAGCAAACTAAATTTCTTTATTGTATAATAAAAAAGTTAATATTTGACTAAAATTTACTAAAGTATCCGCAGCAAAAAATTGAAATTAGAAACAAATTAAATTTTTTTATTGTATAATAAAACATTAATATTTGACTAAAATTTACTAAAGTATCCCCAACAAATTTAATTTAAAGATATTTTGATATTACTTTGAGGATAATTTTTGTAAAATGAATAGATTATAGGTATCACGTTCTTAGAAAATTAGTAAAACAAAGAATTGAGTTTAATAAGAGAAGTGATGTAAATACTGCGTATTAAATTGTTAAGGCAATGTCTTATATAAATATTCATAGCCTAATGTTACGTCCTACTCAAATTGTTCCGTAAAATCTAAACAAATAGTGCTTGTTTAAAAAATCTAGACTTTTCTACATAAGAAGATTCTAGAGTGGCCTAGAAATGTCTAGAATAAGCTAGAGTTGGATGTACTCAACTCGAGCTTTGAAGACCCTAGAATGTTCTAGAGCACGTTGGAGGGTGCTAGAATAGATTGGAATATTCTAAAATGTGGTGGATGGTTCTTCAAGGATGTAGAAACCGCTGGAAGCTTACGAAACATCCTAGAACTTGCATGAAGGAGCTAGACAAACCTAGAAGACTCTAGAAATGGCTAGAAGGTCCTAGAACCTTGTGGCATATTGTAAATAAAACTAGAACACTCTTGTACATTCTAGAGTTAGAATGATCTAGAAAGTTGTGGCATAGCCTTAAGCTTGGAACCACATTATAAATAGACCCATTGGTCTTCATTTGTATTCATCTTGGAAAATCTTTGGAAATTCTTAGCATCTTGTAAGATAAACTCTCTCTAGAGCAATACAAAGCATTCTTTCTAGTCTCTTTGGAGTTTCATTCGGATTCAAAGGCATGCTTAGTGCAACGGACGGTGCTAAGTGCCGCACGATCGCTACTTGAAATTTAAGGTCATGACAGTTGGTATCAGAGCTTTCGGTTGAATCATTTTTACCTTTGGTATAATGAAGAGCGTTGCTCCATCTACACCAAGCGTCGATGTTCCACTTATGGAACGTGGTCGTGAGGAAGTTCGGAAACCACCAAAGGAATCTCGAGCCAAGTCGAAAGACTTGCTTTCTAGCTTAGAAGCACGAGTTGGGAGTGCGCAGGACAGCTTAGGGGAGCTGTTCGATCAGGTGGACAACTTAGAAGAACGTTGCAATGGCTTGGAGGCCGAGGATGTGGAGATCCATGCAGCGCTTAAGATGTCCCTCAATGAGCTAGATGGTGGGTTAAGGCAAGAGATTGAAGGGTTGAAGGCCGAACTTGCCAAGGTAAGAGATATTGTCCAAAGAGAAGTTGCTAATGTCTTGCTTAGAGTGGAGGATATGGGTGGTGATCTAGCTCTATGTAAGCGGGCTATGGCCGCGGGAACTAGCACAACCACAGTCATTGAGGCTGAGAGGGTGGATGTTCCCAAGCCTAAGACCTTCAATGGTGTTAGGAATGCTAGGGAAGTTGAGAACTTCCTGTGGGGGCTGGAACAATACTTTGAGGCTACTGGCATAACGGACCATGCCAACAAGATCCGAACTACTGCCATGTATTTGTTCGACACTACTATGTTGTGGTGGACACGGAGGCATGAAGATGTGCAACGTGGGGTGTGCATAATTGAAACCTTTGATGATTTTAAAAGGGAGTTCAAAATGCAGTTCTTTCCCGTAAATGCTGAAGAGGAGGCAAGAGGCCGACTGTGATGGTTAAAGCAGACATGTAGCATAAGGGATTATGTGAAGGAGTTCACAACCTTGCTGCTTGAAGTTTCTGACACATCAGACAAGGATGCCCTATTCTTGTTCATGGATGGTTTCCAATCGTGGGATAACTTCGAGCTCAAGTGACGTGGTGTCCAAGACTTGTCTTCAGCTATCGCGATTGAGGAAAGCTTTATTGACTACTCCACAAACAAGGATAGCTCAAAAGCCACAGATAAAAAGTTTGTTGGAGGAAAGAGTGGGGGAGGCCACGCTAAAAGTCAGGGATCCAAGAATCATAAAGATAGCTCCTCATTCAAACCAAGGGACAATGGGAAGGAGAAGGAAGATCGTGGTGCCTCGAAGCCCCGTGTGACATGCTTCATATGCGACGGACCGTATTGGGCATGTGAATGTCCGAAAAGGAAGGCCTTGAGTGCCTTAGTTGCTTCCACTCATGACCAGGATGGAGGCGATTCAGACGAAGGTGCAAAGGTGGGTTCTTTGCGCTTACTTGGTGCATTGCAAAGTGCCCCAAAGACCCCAAAGACCCCAAAGGCTTGATGTACGTAGATGAAACCATCAATGGGAAGTTCGCCAAAGCTTTGGTCGACATAGGTGCATCTCATAACTTTGTTTCAGTGGAAGAAGCAAAAAGACTCGGCCTGAAGGTAGTCCATGGAGAGGGATCTCTCAAAGCAGTTAACTCGGTAGCACTACCATTGCATGGAGTTGCTCGTGGAGTTAAGGTCAGTCTCGGTGCTTGGATTGGCCAAGTGGACTTATCAGTAGCACCTATGGATGACTTCTCAGCTATATTCGGCATGAAGTTCTTGGACCAGGTTAGAGCTTTCTTGGTGCCATGTTCAAACTCTATATGTATCATGGATGGACCAAAGGATTGCATGGTACCGACGAATAGGACCACTAAACGTACGACCCAAGCTCTCTCGGCACTTCAATTTAAGAAGGGATTGAAGAGAGAAGAAGAGAGTTACTTGACCATCTCAAAAGAATACGACGAAGAGGAGGAGTCGCCAAAGCCAAGCTTTCCGACGGACGTGCAAGTTGTCTCAGATAAGTCCCATGAGGTGATGCCTGAAGTGTCGCCCAAACGGTTACCTCCAAGGAGGGAGGTGGACCACAAAGTTGAGTTGGATCTTGATACAAGACCACCAACAATGAGTCCTTATCAGGTGGAAAAATCAAAGTCGCGCAACAGAAATGTTGTGGTTGACCCACCAAGTCGAAAGGCGGAATTAGCAGCCTTGTGTAGGCCAAGCAGTCCTTTGCTGGATAGGATCAAAGAAGGATTGGAGCATGATTCCCTTGCTCAAAACCTCCTTGCCCTCATCAAGGAAGGAAAGACAAGGCGATTTTGGCCACAGACTACTCTATGCCAAGCAAAATCGCATCTTCGTGCCAAAATGGGGGAGCTTAAGGAAGAAGCTTATCAAGGAGTGCCATGATTCGCTATGGGCTAGAGACCCAGGAATGAGGCGTACCCTTGCTTTGATCAAGTCAATCTACTACTGGCCTCAACTACGGAATGATGTTGAAGCCTATGTGAGGACTTGTCTTGTGTACCAACAGGACAAGATAGAGCAGCATGCACTCGGAGGTTTGCTAGAGCCAATGCCTATTCCAGAGAGACCATGGGATAGTGTCTCTATGGATTTCATCACTTGCTTGCCAAAATCAGAGGGCTTTGGCAGCATCATAGTATTCATTGATTGCTTCAGAAAGTATGCAACATTCATACCTGCCTCAATGGATTGCACGACAGATGAGACGGCACGATTGTTCCTCAAACACATTGTGAAGCATTGGGGAATTCCATCCAATATCGTGAGTGATCGAGACCCACGATTCACCGGGAAATTTTGGACGAAATTGTTCAAGTTGTTGGGATCAAACTTGAACTTTTCTACAAGCTTTCATCCACAAAGCGATGGACAAACAGAGCGTGCCAACGCATTGTTGGAGCTGTATCTCAGGCACTTTGTCAGTGCCAATCAACATGATTGGGCTAAGTTGCTGGATATAGCCCAATTATCCTATAACTTACAAAGGAATGAGTCTACCACAAAGAGTCCCTTCAAGATCTTCATGGGGCAGCAACTCATGACTCCTCATGCCTTGGCCACGAGTTATGAAGGAAAGAGTCCTGCTGCCTTCAAATTTGCCAAGGCGTGGCACGAACAAGCTAAGTTGGCCCAAGCATATTTGAACAAGGAATCTAAGAAGATGAAGAAATGGGCTGACAAGAAAAGGAGGATGTTGGAATTTCAGGAAAGAGATTTGATCCTTGTCAAACTATTTCCCCAACAATTCAAATCTCTACGGAAGGTTCATAAGGGGTTGGTGCGGAAGTATGAAGGGCCATTTCAAGTCCTCAAGCAAGTTGGTAAGGTGTCCTACAAGTTACAACTCCCTCTGAAGCTTAAAATCTGTCAAGTTTTTCATGTAAGCATGTTAAAGCCTTATCATGGAGACGAGGATGACAAAAGTCGAGGAGAATCAAAAAGGGCGCCCATTGTAGTGGTAACCTCCTTTGACAAAGAAGTGGACTCTATATTGGCGGATCGCCTAATCCGACGAAGAGGCGTACCAAGTTATCGGGAATACTTGGTCAAATGGAAGAATGCCGTGGATATAGAGGCAAGTTGGGAACCTGAAGTTTCCTTGTGGCAATTCAAAGACGACATAGAAAGGTTCAAGCTTGAAGGCACGACGAGGGCGTCATGAACTTGAGTGGGGGAGGATGTTACGTCCAGCTCAAATTGTCCCGCAAAATCCAAACAAATGGTGCTTGCCCAAAGGATCTAGACTTTTCTACATAAGAAGGTTCTAGAGTGGCCTATAGATATCTAGAATAAGTTAGAGTTGGATGGACTCAACTCGAGCTTTGAAGACCCTAGAATGTTCTAGAGCACGCTGGAGGGTGCTAGAATAGGCTAAAATATTCTAGAACGTGGTGGATGGTTCTTGAAGGATGTAGAAGCCGTTGGAAGCTTACGGAACATCCTAGAACTTGCATAAAGGAGTTAGACAAACCTAGAAGACTCTAGAGATGGCTATAAGGTCCTAGAATCTTGTGACATATTGTAGATAAAACTAGAACACTCTTGTACATTCTAGAGTTAGAATGATCTAGAAAGTTGTGGCATAGCCTTAAGCTTGGAACCACATTATAAATAGACCCATTGGTCTTCATTTGTATTCATCTTGGGAAATTCTTGGGAATTCTTAATATCTTGTAAGATAAACTCTCTCTAGAGCAATACAAAACATTCTTTCTAGTCTCTTTGGAGTTTCATTCGGATTCAAAGACATGCTTAGTGCAATGGACGGTACTAAGTGCCGCACGATCGTTTTTAAAATTTAAGAGCGTTACACTAAGCTATTCGTAACCAGTTGTATAACATATTACCAAGTACAGGAGCTATTCTACTAGCTATTAACATATTACTAAGTAACTTATTTCACATTATTTGTGTGTGAACTTATTCCTTAATGTCATATTTTGAAGGGAAACAAGTAATTTAAAATTATTTTTAGTAATCTAATTTTTATTTTTGAAATTAAACACACTTGTTACATTTTCTCCCATGGAAAATTAAATTCTCGTATTTCAAATTTTAATATTGAATTCAATACAAAATATATGGATAACAGGTTTTGATTTGTAGAAATTTCATAAAATAAATGCATCATTTTTAAGTTCTTTGACACTTTTCACATTTGTCATGTTTTCAAATCCATATATATTATATGTAGGAATAATAATACATGAGATAAACTCTCTCCTTTCTTCTTATTTTTCACGGGCCTCTCTGCACCACCTTTCTGGTTTATTTTTTTATTAAAACTGTTTTTATTTTTTTCTCTTTCTTTTAAATTTTTCTATTACATTTCATGAATAAATAATATACGTCTAATTTTATTTAATTAAATTTTAAATACATATTTATCAAGGATGTTTGTAATTGATCAATATATATTCAAGATAAAATTATTCCAAAAGTTATTAAAAATATATTATTTAGATACTTTTATAAAATTACATACTGTCACTTAAATTAAGATATTTCATAGTTACTTAACTTCAATTACACTTTAGAATTGATTGCCTCAATATTTTGTTGAATACTCATATGTAATTATAATAACTTAAATCATTTTTAACACGAGCACTATCTTTCCTTATTTTTCCTTATTTTGTTGTGTAAATCATGAAATACTTATCTCAATATAGAGAATGATACCAAAGATCTGTATTTATTTATAAACTCTCCCGGCGGATAGGTAATACCCGGAATAGCTATTTATGATACTATGCAATTTGTGCGACCAATTATATAGGTTATAATTGATTTGTTTTACAATTGGAAGTATTACAACTTACATTTCTGTACAC
This sequence comes from Hippophae gyantsensis, assembly GCA_030763125.1. NCBI lineage: Eukaryota > Viridiplantae > Streptophyta > Magnoliopsida > Rosales > Elaeagnaceae > Hippophae > Hippophae gyantsensis. The sequence continues at coordinate 22,183,568 of CM061033.1, read as the reverse complement.
GTAGTAACATGTGCGTTATAATAATGTACCACAAATATTTTGATAAAGATGTCAAAGTTTTTGTAATTGGATAAACTATTTGAAATAATCTAAAAATTTTAAAAATGGTTGCATGAATGAAAATTGTCCATTTTAAGTGAAAATAGGGAATTTATGTCCATAATTTTTTTTGGTTTGGAAGTTAAAATCTAAAAATATTATTGTGATTTTATAGGAAAATATTCTTGTCTTTAGTTTTTAATATTTAATTTGGTTGGACAGTCATTCACATTGAAGCATATAATAGCAGCACCAAGAGAGATTGTATAAAAAATGAACAAAGTATCGAAAGAAAGATTTTTAATTCAGGTACGTTTGAGCTTTATCTTCGGCTTTTATTTTAACTTTTAAAATTTTGCCTTCTCTAGCAGAGGCTTTCGGTGTCCCAAAAAGTAAAAATGATTGCCTTGACCCCTGTTAGCCTTGTTTTTGGAAAAGATTCCAATGTACGTTTACTATTATTTTAATTACTTTAAAAATAATACATTTCACTTAAATTAAAGTTTAAATTCTGTTATTGTTTCATTTTATTTTATATATAAACTATCTTCTTCATTATTATATTTAATATGTAATGTTTTATTTTTATCTATATTTATAATAATTTATGTCTAAATCTCTTTCAACTATTTACTATATGTTTTTTTTCTTCATGTTACAATGATTATGTACATAGTTAAATAATTCTAAAAGAAAATTTAACTTATATATTAATTACACTAAAAAAAATGAAGTGAACGATATCTATTAAAGAATTTGACTAAATATAAGGATTTTTATTTAATTTTTACAAATGTAGTTTAAGTTTTGAAAATAAATAAATATATAAAATATATTAATATATTTTCTTTACAGATTAATTTAAAACTAATATAGAAGGCTGAGCTAAAAAAAACTAATATATTTGTGCTCTATCCCTATAAAAGCATCGACCAGCTCTCCTGTAAATAACTTTATTTTTAATATATTCATCAATTTTTAGTGAAATGAGATCAAGAAATTAAATATATCCGACGATCACTTTTAATGAATATTTTGATAGAAAATGTGATTTAACATATTATATAAAAATATATAATTATATATAATATGTTATATAAATATATCAGATATAACATATTATATACGAAGATATATATTAATTTAATATATTTTATATAAAAATAAAAATGTATATAATACTTTAAGGGTATTAAAAATCTTGATACTTTAGTATTTATGACTATAAAATTATAATTTTGAGTCAAATTTTTGTTAACTGTGAATCAGTTTCCAGTGGAAAGAATGAGAGTAAATGAGAACACAAATTCCAGATGTGAATAGTTGTTATTCATTGCTAATAATTAATAAGTTGTAGTGTTTTACATCACTTACATGTACCCATTTAATTGGAAAAATAATAAATTTAATAATATTAAAACTCATAATAACAAGAATAAAATCATTAATATTAATTTTTTTTTCATTTCACAATGACTCATAATACTAATTAACTCATATACTTGTCAATTTAAAAAATCAATACTATATTTATTATTATAAATTTTTGATCTGCTATTTAAAGTAATTTTTTAATTTAATTAACAAACTTACAAGCTTCAGGGGGAACAATTTAAACAATTTAAATAATACGTACAACTCAATCATACATTACTTAACACAACAAGCTATTAGCATACAAAGCCAATATAGCTCTTGTAAACAGTAAGAGTTGCTGGGTTAAAGGTTATATTCCAAATACAAGTATTACTAGTTAGTTTTTAGTCCTTTTACTTTAATGAACAATTTATTCTACGATTTTCAAATATAGCCCGCACTCCACTCACACCCACACCCACACTCACACTCACACTCACACTCACACTCAATGAGTGTAAACAACATATATATGACAAAAAATTTACATATTCAAAATAATGTTCCAAATATTTTGTTCATAAAACCATATGTTATATAATATTTGTAAAAAGAAGTTTTTATGTTATAATTACTTAACAGATGTTTAAATATAACATACGTAAATATTAAAAATACTTAATAATTGTATTATATCTTGTATATTAAAGAATATACATGATGTTTTTATATAAAAGATATAAATAAACTAGTTGGACCTAAAACCCATAACATAATATAAATTAACGGTCCTTCCTCAAACTCAAGATGAATGTGAGACCAACTTAAGATTGTCAACCAAATTATGATACGTCTCTTAGGAAATACCTTGGTAAAGATATCTGCAAGTTGATCATTGGAAGAGACGGGGAAAAGCTTGAGAGCACTATGTACAACATGAGAACGAATAAAGTGACAATCAATCTCGACGTGTTTAGTCTGTTCATGAAAGAAATCATTGTGAACAATATGAATGACACTTTGATTGTCACAATAAAGGGGAGTAGTAGAGGATGTGGACACACCCAAATCCTTAAGAAGTCATCGTAGCCAAAGGAGCTCAGATGTGGTATCAGCAAGAGGACGATATTCTGCTTCAGTATTGGAGCGGGTTACGAAAGTTGTTTTTTACTTCGCCAAGAAATCAAAGAAGAACCAAGGAGAAAGCAATAACCTGTAATGGACCTACGATTAGTGGAATCTCCTGCCCAATCAGCATCAGAGAATGCACAGAGTACAAGAGAAGACTAAGCTGAGTAGAAAAGGCCATGGAAGAGAGTGCCCTTCAAGTATCGTAGAATGCGCATAACAATAGCATAATGAGTCGATCGTGGAGTAGGCAGATATTAGCTCACCTGATGAACATCATAATAAATGTCTGGACGAGTAATTGTGAGATAAAGTAGGCTAACAACCAATTATCTATAAAGAGAGGGATTAGACAATGGTTTCCCTCCGAGGGTGTCAAATATGCATTAAGTTCAATTGGAGTGTCAACAGTCTTGCTGTCAGTGAGTCTAGCTCGAGATAAAATTTCAGATGCATACTTGGCTTGGGTAATATAAAGACCATCTGTGGAACGAGTGATCTTAAGACCCAAGAAATAACTAAGATGTCCAAGGTCTTTCATATCAAACTACTGACTAAGAAAATCCTTGACTTCTTGAATGCCATTGAGGTCATTACTAGTGATGATCATATCATCCATATATAGGAGAAGCAAAATAGTGCCTTTATCATTGCGACGGAGAAATAAAGTAGAATCATAAGGACTGGAAGTGTAACCCAAGCGAAAGATGGTGGAGCTAAACTTGGCAAACCAAGCTCTTGGAGCTTGTTTAAGGCCATGAAGTGCACGTCGAAGGTGACAAATCTTGTCTGTTTCAACAAAAAGATTAGAAAGAGGTTGCATATAGACTTCTTCATGCAGATCTTTATTAAGGAAGGTATTTTTAACATCCATCTAAAAAAGGTCCAATTTACTAGCAGTGGCAACAACTAAGAGGGCACGAACAGAGGAGATATAGGGAATTGGATCAAAAGTACCTTCATAATTAATCACATACTCTTGTGTAAAATCTTTTGCAACAAGACAAGCATTGTAGCTCTCGATGGAACCATTAGAGTGAGTCTTGATCTTATAGATCCACTTACAACTAACACAAACTAACCAGGAGGGAGAGTAACCAGATCCCAAGTATGGTTTTTGGTTAATGCATCAATTTCCTCTTTCATTGCAATCTGCCATAAAGGGTCAGCAGAGGCCTCACGATAGGTGTAAGGCTCATGTGGTGTAGCAAGGGTAGTGTAACAATGATAGTCAAGTAAATCTACAAGAATGTATCTTACCTTGGTTGAGTGGCGATGTGGAATGTCTTGTGGAGGATCTTTAGGGGAAGCAGGAGTAGGGGGACCTAGGCTCAAGGTGGGGTAGCTCGTCATCAACCTGTTCATCTACAACTTGTCTAGGAGAATCATCAAAAATATTTGAAGATTGAATAGAGAAGTCCAAAGGAGGATCAAGAGTATCTATAGAAGGAACAAGAGACTCATCTGGAAAGATTTATAAAACATAAGAGTTGGTTAGGGAATAGTGAAAGTGAGAGAGTTCAACAAATAAGTGGTGTTCCCAAAAGACAACATCACGAGAAACATGAAGAAGATGAGAGATAGGATCATAGCACCGATACCCTTTTTAAGTTTCACCATAACCAAGAAAACAACAAAGTCTAGATCAAGGCTCAAGTTTGTTGTGCTTATGAAGCTAAAGAAGAACGAAATAGGTAGATACGAAGGAGCAAAGGTAATAATAGTCAGGGGATGACCCAAAAAGGCGCTCATACAAAGTTTGATTATGAATGACAGCGCTTGGAATGTGATCAATGGCATGAACAATATGAAGAGTGGCTTCACCCCAAAATGAGGCTGGAACTTTGGTAGAAAGAAGAAGAGCATGGATAGTGTCAAGAATATGACGAAGTTTTCTTTTGGCTCGACCATTTTGTTAAGAGGTTCTTTGATAGGTTAGATGATGTACAGTGCCATAGGAATGCAACAAAGCTTGAAAAGCATATTGAGTATATTCAAGAGCATTATCAGATCAAAAAGTTTTGATATGTTTGGAGAATTGTGTTTCAACCATTTTTGCAAAGTTACTGTATATTGGTAAGATTTCAGAATGAGATTTCATAGGAAAGATCCAACTATAACGAGAATAATCATTAATAAAAATAACAAAATAACGAGATCCACCAATATTAGTAACATGAGAAGGTTCCCAAATATCAGAATAAATTAACTCAAAAATACTATTAGAGATAGATTCACTATTATTGAAAGGTAAAGTTGGTTGTTTTCCTAACTGGTATGGAGTACAATCAAAATTGTCTTTGGACACAGAACTCAATAGACATTTAGAAGCTAACTGTTGTATATGAGTAGATGGGTCATGACCAAGACGAGAATGCTAAAGTGTGAGAGAAGGTTAAGAAGAAGCTGCAGCAGCAACAGAGAAGGAGCAACATGTGGAAGATGAAGATTATCCATAGGAAACATATGCTCAACCCTAGGACCGATCCCAAGCTCTTGCCATGTCCTCGGATCCTATACAATACACCCAGAATAGTAAAAATAAGGCGATATCTTAGTTCAACTAATTGTCCCATAGAGCAAAAATATAGGATAAGTCAAGTACATAGAAGATCTCAGGAACAGAGAGGTTAGATGTCAAAACAAAACCTAAACTATTCCCATGCATGGTAGAACCATAAGCTATATGAATATTAAGAGGATGTGGTGTAGGGTCAAGTTTGGAGAATAAAGATCAGTGAGGTGTTATGTGATTACAACAGGCAGAATCAAAAGCCAAGTTTGAGACTTATTGGGCAGAATTGAGAGAGTAGTGGAAAGAGATGCATTACCAGCTATACCAAGAGTCTGAGTTATGATCTTCTGTAGTTTAGTAGGGGAGAGGTTGATAGTGAATCCAAAAGACTGGGACTCAATTGAAATGGAAGGCATCAATGAAGTAGGCTTAGTATTAGCAACAAAAACAGTAGATTTGTTATGACGGTAACAAGTCTCAATGGTGTGGGTAGGATGCTTGTAATAATTGCAGAACTTCTTGTCGATCTGCTTGCGACAATTGCTATAGCCAGATGAATCACCTGACTACTGAGGTTGCTCAATGATAGAAGTAGAATGAGTAATAGCCAAAAAATTGAACTTATTCTAGGCTTGAAGGGTTGCAAGTCGAGCTTCTTCTCTAACCAACTCGTTTACAACAGTATCAAGAGAGGGAGGAGGATTGCGATTGAAAAGCTAACCTCGGATGGGCTCAAAGTCCTTGTGAAGTGACATCAGAAACTCATAAAGACGAAATTCATCTCTAACTATAGCATATTGTTGAGCATCCTTTAAAGATGCCCAAATTGGATCAAAAAGGTCAATTTGGTCCTAAAGAAAGCAAAGTTGATCATAGTAGTCATTGATGGATTGCCTTGGTTCTTATCGAAGTTAATGCAATTCAACTACCAAATGATATTTCATAGATCTGTGAGTAGTGGAGTACCTTTTGGCCAATATATCCCATGCTAATTTTGCATCATCAAAGCTGCCCAATAGATTGGAGATAGAGGGAATGGAAGTATTCTGAATCCATGTGAGGATCATATGGTTATAACTATCCCATTCAATCATGCGACCAAGGTAGGCAATATCCTCTTCACTTGCTCCTTTGACAGGAATGGTAATTGCACCAGTACAATAATGCTAGAGCATGCAACCCTTAAGAAAACTATGCATAGCTTGAGACCAAGATAAGTAATTCTTGGTCCCCTCCAATATAGTATTGATGGGACAAGAAAGAAAAAACATCCTTTTTATCCATTTAGAAACATAATATGCAAAAAAAACAGACTGTAAAAACAAGGTCTACGTGAAAAAATGGGTAAGGAGAACATGATTTTCAAAGTTAACCCTATAGAAGAGTCAAGGGTCAAAGTCAACTATAGTCAATGGTCAAGAGCCAATGACGGTCAACGATGATGTCAACTGCACATGGTGATGACGTTAGCCCTAAGTGACGTGGTAGTATGCAGCACTGATGACATCAACATGACATCATGGTGGTGTGTGAGGTCACGTGCTGATGTTGATGCTTGCGAGACTTCCACATTTATGTAGATCATGGCGAGGCGATTACTATGGTACATGTAAAAAGGTTATCGGAGCAAGATGCACGATGGAGCTCGGTTTCTATGGCGACGCGTGTTGGTGTCGATGCTTGCGAAACTTTCATAGTTATGTAGATCAAGGCGATCAGATTACTGTGGTACTTGTAGAAAGGTTATCGAAGCAAGATGCATGGTGGAGCCCATGATTGTAGTGGTCTGTGTGGTACGGGACTCCTCAACGAAGGTGGCTGTAGGCTTGGAACCCAAGGACATCGGCTGAGAGACATCAGAGGTTCGAGCATAATTTAATAAATAAATAAATAAATAATAAAGAAAAAAGAAAAAATGGGGGTGGGCAAGGGAGGTTATATGGTGCTATTAAATTTGCTGGTTAGAATTAAATGCTAATTATTTTTATTGTAAAAATATGAAATTTTTATACTTACATAAATAAATAACTTATTAAAATTAATTTAAAATTATTATAATAATAAATAATACGTATAAACTTGGGTTCAAAAATATAAACATGAACATGTACAATACTAATAAATTAACAGGACACCAACCAGCACAATTCTAAACAATTTACCCCCTTCGTCCTCGTATAACTCACTCCACTTATGCCCCATGTTTAAGGGAGCAAATCAGGTCATGGTACAATCTGTGTTGGGCACAGCGGGTAAAAATGAATTCAACAGAGTAGAATAATGACATCGAAATTTAACGTGGTTCACCCTTTTAATTTGGGCTAAGTCCACGGGACAAACTCCGAAAAATATTTCTTCCACTAATAAATTAATGGGTACAAAGTGAGAGGCAATACAACAAATTGAGATAAACCCAAAATAGTGTCACACAAGTGTTTCCCAAACTCACTATTTTGTCACTCCCCTTTTAGAAAAATATCCCAATATTTTTCTAAGATATTCTTTCTCACTTTCTTACACACAACACTATTTTTCTTCAAAGGAAATTGTTCCTTTGGCTTTGCTTTTCTTCTCTTCTTGTTTTGGTGTGTTGGTTTATCTCTAAGGCAAAGACATTGCCTATTTATAGGCAAAATTGCATGTCATTGGTGGTTGCACCTACCATTGGTGGTTGCACTTACCAATTATGGTTGCACCTACCATTTATGGTTGCACCTAATATTTGTGTTTTCTTCCTCTTAAATGTAGGAGGGACTTACAAATCTCCCCCTCCCGACTACATAGAGGGCTCCACCAATCCAGCAGCTAAACGACAGTATTCAAAATTTTGTCTTGGGAGAATTTTCGTCAACATGTCTGATCCATTTTCTTCTGTATGGATCTTCTCAAGTTGTAATAGCTTCTTCTCCATTACATCCCTAATCCAGTGATATCTCACATCAATATGTTTTGATCTTGAATGAAAGGAGGCATTCTTTCCAAGATGGATAGCACTCTGACTATCACAAAATAACTGATAACTGTCTTGTTGCAACCCAAGTTCTTTCAAGAACTTTTTCATCCATAGCAACTCTTTACATGCTTCCGTTGCTGCTATAAACTCTGCTTCGGTAGTGGACAGTGCAACACATTTTTGTAACTTTGACTGCCATGACACAGCTCCCCCTACAAATGTAATCAGGTAACCTGAAGTGGATTTTCTGGAATCCACATCACCAGCCATATCTGCATCTGTGTATCCAACTAACATAGGTTTGTCATTTCCAAAACATAGGCATATTTTGGAAGAACCTCGAAGATACTTGAAAATCCATTTCACTGCAGCCCAATGTTCCTTTCCAGGATTTGAAAGGAATCTACTCATAATTCCAACTGCATGAGTGATATCTGGCCGTGTACAAACCATGGCATACATTAGACTTCCAACTGTTGAAGCATATGGAACCTCTTCCATCTCTTCCTTCTCTTTGTCTATAGAAGGGCTCTGCTTAGAGCTTAGCTTAAAGTGATTAGCAAGAGGACAACTAATCGCTTTAGCCTTATCCATATGAAATCTTTGAAGTACTTTCTCAATGTACTTCTCCTGTGACAACCATAATTTCTTGGTGCCTCTGTCTCTAATAATAGTCATGCCAAGAATCTGCTTTGTTGGCCCCAAGTCTTTCATGGAAAAAGACTTACTCAACTGCGTTTTCAAGTTGTTGATTCTAGAAATATTTCGACCAACAATCAACATATCATCCACATAAAGCAAAAGAATAATGAAATCATCATCAGAGATTTTCTACACAAAAACACAATGGTTTGAAGTAGTCTTTTTGTAGCCTTGCTCCCCCATAACAGACTCAAACTTCTTGTACCATTGTCTTGGTGCCTGTTTTAAGCCGTAGAGACTTTTCTTCAATTTGCAGACATAGTCTTCTTTTCCCTTTTGCTGAAAACCCTCTGGTTGTTCCATGTATATCTCTTCTTCCAAGTCACCATATAGGAAGGCAGTTTTGACATCCATTTGCTCAACTTCCAAGTCAAGACTTGATGCTAACCCTAGCACGCATCTTAATGGATGTCATTTTCACAACTGGAGAGAAAATCTCATCAAAGTCAACACCTTTTCTTTGGCTGAATCCTTTGACAACCAGTCTGGCTTTGTATCGCGGACTGGAACTGTGTCCTTCATGCTTCACCCTGAATACCCATTTATTTTTCAAGGCCTTCTTCCCTTTGGGTAGTTTCATCAACTCAAAGGTTTTGTTTTCATGCAAGGATTTCATCTCATCTTGCATAGCTTCAATCCATTTTTGTTTGGATTCGTCATCCATGGCCTCTTCATAACTCTTAGGTTCTCCCTCATCAGTGAAAGTAACATACTCATATGGAGGATATGAGATAGAAGGTCGTCTCACTCTATCACTTCTTCTCAGTGGAACAGGAGAAGCCGCATGTGTTGGTACTGGATAATGAACATCATTATTTCCCTCATCTTCAGAACCAACTTCTATGGGGGCATCATCTTCACCAGGTGGATAAACCTGGTCTTCATCTCCAACTTGTCTTGGCACTGATGTTGGAGGAATTAATTCCAAATCTGATGAATCACCATTGGAATTACGAACATCTTTCTTCATTTTGTTAATATCTTCAATGGTCTCATCTTTAACAAATACAGCATCACGGCTCCTGACAAGTCTCTTTGCAACCGGATCGTAAAATCTATAGCCAAATTGATCTTGACAATAGCCAATAAAAATACACTGTCTTATTTTGGCATCTAGTTTGGATCTCTCATCCTTAGGGATATGAATAAATGCTTTGCAGCCAAACACTCGCAGATGATCATAGGAAACATCTTTTCCTGACCACACTTTATTTGGAACATCTAACTTGAGAGGAGTACAAGGTGAAAGATTGAACACATGTGTAACTCTGAGTATGGCTTAACCCCAAAAGGTTTTAGACAACTTTGCATGTGAGAGTAGACATCTGATTTTCTCCATCAAAGTTTTGTTCATCCTTTCAGCTAAGTCATTCAACTACGGTGTCTTTAGAGGTGTCATCTGATGCCTAATACCATGCTTTTTGCAATAAGCATGGAAAGGTCCTGTGTATTCTCCACCATTGTCTGTCCGGATGCACTTCAACTTCTTTCCAGTCTGTCTCTCAACTGAGGCATGAAATTCTTTGAAGACATCTAGCACTTGATCCTTTGTCTTTAGAAGATATACCCACGTCTTCCTTGAATGATCATCAATGAAAGTCACAAAGTATTGAGCACCACCAAGTGACTTTGGCATTAGTCCACACAAATCTGAATGAATCAGATCTAAAATATTATTCATTTTGGAAGGAGGGAAGCTCTTGAAAGCAACCCTGTTTTGTTTTCCTGCTAGACAATGAACACATTTCTCCAAATGTACTTCATCCATTCCAGGCAATATCTTCTTTTTAGCTAGACTTGTCAAACCTTTTTCACCCATGTGACTGAGTCTCTTATGCCATAACTCAGCTACACTGTCTTTCTCTATGGCATTTACTATGTCGGTGGAGAGCTTCGCTTGCATTATATACAGAGTTGTATGCTTCTCACCTCTAGCCACTGCTAAGGAGCCTTTTGTAAGTTTCCATTTGTCATAAATGAAGGAGCTGCAATATCCTTCATTTGCAAGCTTGTGCACAGAGATCAAATTCAGGCGCATATATGGAATATGCCTGACATCCTTAAAAAATAGTCTGGTTCCGTTCTCTATTTCTAAGCAAACGTCTCCTCTGCCTACTACCTTTGACAGGCCTTCATTTCCCATTCTAACAACACCAAAAATTCCAGGTGTGTATGATGAGAAAAATTCTCTACGCGATGTAGCGTGAATTGTAGCACCATTATCAATCACCCAGCTGGTCTCGTGTGATGCAAGATTGACAAAATCTTCATCAAAAACGATATTGAACTCGTCTATGGTATTTGTTTGCTCATCATCACTGCTGTCATCTTTCTTCATTACTTTGCCTTTGTTCGTTTCTTGTTCTTTCTTGAACACTCGGCAAAATTTCTTAATGTGACCCTTCCTCTTGCAGTGATGGCATTCAACATTGGTAAATTTATTTGATTTGCCTCTGCTTTTGCTTCTGGGTTTTTGTTCTTTGTACAGTCTCCTTCCTCTAGACTCTGTGATAAGGGCTTGTTCTTCTGAATCTCTTTCCTTGTTTTGTTTCTCATATGAGAACAAGGCTTCTACAACAACTTCAAACTCCATCTTGTCTTTTGCATAAGTCAGAGTTGTTGTGATATGATTATATGATGAGGGTAGTGATGCCAACAACATCACAGCTTTCTCTTCATCGCCAAAACTCACATTAAATCTTGCTAAGTGAGAAAGCTTGCTGTTGAAATTGCTAACATGCTGCATCATGCTCACATTATCTTCTTTTCTCATCTGATATAGCTCCTTCCACAAATAAAATTTATTGGCAAGGTTCTTTGACATGTACATGTTTTCTAGAGTCTCCTATGTTTCTTTAGCAGTCTTGCAATTTTTTGATTCAATATTTTGCAAGACACTGTCCGAGAGATTTAGACGGATTGTACTAGCTGCAATCTCATCTATTTCCTCCCATTGTTCCTCGGTGACAGTTGCTACCTTCTTTTCTTTCCTTAGCAACGCCTTATGGACCTTCTGTTGAATGAGAATATCCTTCATCCTCCTTTGCCATAAAGAGAAATTATTATTGCCATCAAATTTCTCAATATCTACCTTCTGGCTTGACATTTTTTTTTCTCACTGTGTTTCTTTTTCTGCAAATAAATACGCCCTCTAATAAAAATATTTTCTGATGTGGCAGGTCAGTCTAGGCTGCAACCACAAAGCATATTAAGAATTTTACTAGACCAGCTCTGATACCAGTTGTTGGGCACAGCGGGTAAAAATGAATTCAACAGAGTAGAATAATGACACCGAAATTTAACGTGGTTCACCATTTTAATTTGGGCTAAGTCCACGGGACAAACTTCGAAAAATATTTCTTCCACTAATAAATTAATGGGTACAAAGTGAGAGGCAATACAACAAATTGAGATAAACCCAAAATAGTGTCACACAAGTGTTTCCCAAACTCACTATTTTGTCACTCCCTTTTTAGAAAAATATCCCAATATTTTTCTAAGATATTCTTTCTCACTTTCTTACACATAACACTATTTTTTTTCAAAGGAAATTGTTCCTTTGGCTTTGCTTTGCTTCTCTTCTTGTTTTGGTGTGTTGGTTTATCTCTAAGGCAAAGACATTGCCTATTTATAGGCATAATTGCATGTCATTGGTGGTTGCACCTACCATTTATGGTTGCACTTACCAATTATGGTTGCACCTACTATTTATGGTTGCACTTACCAATTATGGTTATACCTACCATTTATGGTTGCACCTAATATTTGTGTTTTCTTCCTCTTAAATGTAGGAGGGACTTACAATCTGGAGAGTCCATGAGTTGAAAACCAAATCGTGAAGAACATGAAAAAACAGCTATTATTTGGAAAACTTATGAAATAGGGATAAGTTATGCCAATATTTATAATTTATTTTAAATTATTTTTATTTCACATTATGTTTTTAATCATATTATTCATCATTGTTCATATATATATATATATATATTCATTTCCCCAATCCTAAATTCACTGCATGCTCCTGTAAACAGTTTGCACAAATATGTGTATAATTTCGGTACACGCCTGCAAACATTTAACACACCCACACAAATTCTTTTGCTTTCCCTTTTCCACCAGCTGTAGAACTCATGTTAAGTTGGTTCTATGTTGGTCTCCTGTTATTTAAAATTCTTCGTTTGACTTCTTTTCCCTGTCTTGTACTTTAGCTGTCGTTTTGGAGAAAATTATGTTGTGTTATCTGTACATGAATGATTCTGCTCTCTTCTCTGTATATAAAAATAATTATACATCATGAAATTTATTATCACAACCGTAATAATTGTTAGGAGAATCACAATTTCAATTCGAACTTAATCAAGTTCTAAACAGCGGAATTAAACCTATTCTTCTTCTTTGTGTGAATCTTTTAAGAAACAAATAAATAGAGCTCAAAATCAAACATGCACAAAATCAAAATAAGTAATTTACGTTGAAAAACCTTCTCGGTGTAGGAAGGAAATAACCACGGTACTCATCTCCAAAACTTCCACTATTAAGAAATAATTGTACAACAGTTCTCTCTAGGTAAAACTAGAGGCAAACAATCAACAACATCATCAAGAATACACTTCTTGGAAACTAACAATTATTTCAAGAAAATGGAGAAATCTAACTCAATTCGTAGTTACTGTTCACTGCTCAGAATTTCTCAAACCGGTGAGCCAAATCCAAATCTCACCGCACATATTAAAGAGTCTTGAGTCATGAACCTGACTAAAAAAATTCAGCTTAATCGTACCACAAACGACCTTCGATCGGAGCACTTGATGAAGGCTTGCTGGAGAGAAAAAACTGAGCTTTTTTGCTTTTCTTTTCTACAGATTTCTCTAGCTGTTGTCCTCTTGATTTTTCTTTAGAATACTCACACAACAAACCCTAAATGTGTTTATTAATTAAAGCAATGAAATGACACAATTGCCCTTCTTACTCCATGGACTTTTAAGCCACCTTGACTTCACTTGAGCTCCTCCAAATCAAGAGGAAAACCCAACAATAATGAGTTTTCTTCATTTTGGGTCCTATTCTAAGAAATTTCTGAATATTTTATGTTTATGTTATACTTTGGGTTAGGTATATTTCGAAGTAAGATTTCTCAAATCGTACAACCATGTAATTACTTTAAGAAGTGTTCATTTTCATACATTAAGAGTTTTTACAAAACTCATTCATATACCCGTTTTTTTAATATGGTCTATTTGGCTTTTTATACACCTTGGTAGGCCGCCGTGGTGGGATACATCTTTTCTAAGTCATGACATTATTATTATTGCAATATTGCAGTTTACAGCGCACTACAAAGACTTCTACTGGAGTTTCTTCAATATTCAGGTACTCTGATATGCTTTCATGAATGTTAATTAGTTTCCAATTAAACTTATTTCTTTTTATAATAAGTACTGTTTACTTACCTTTTTATTTATTTAGGCTAAACTTAAAAAAAACGAATTATTGAGTTTAATACAAATACACAACTAAATATTTTTTTTGTTACAAATATATCATCCATCATTTGTGGCATTTAAAAAAAAATCTAAAATCACCCAAAAATCTATTGTTCAAAACTGTAAACTAATGTGGTCAATAACAACCCTCTATAGACCTATTTCTAGCATTCACTCCTCATTTGAATTAGTACACTCTCAAATATCCCTAAAGACAAACAAATAGAATATATTTAAGCGTAAATTAATACATGTCATGTAATAAACGATGGGTTATCTTAGTCACCAAAATGACTTATATGTCATCCCAATAGACAATGAATCATCAGATAATCATATATGTTGAATAATAATCTAAAGATAAATAACATATAAATTTTTCCTAATTGCTTGTAAAATAAATGTAGAGAGAACTATAGTACTACATGAAGTCTATCTAAATTAGTATTAGATATGCCTTAGGTAGATTCTCTCCCCTGTGTATATTCATCTTGTACACTTTACACAAGATAACTAAAGATAATTGAATCATAGAATTATCACACATACTCTTTCCATTAATCATAGAGCAAGATCTTGAGCTCCTCTATCTCTCTACAAATATCATATTGACTCATAGTGTCTTTGCAAAGACACAACACTAGTGTCCCAGTAATTCTTTTTTGTAGGTTATAGGAAAGGCGTAAAACTAGTGTTGACAAAAATTTGCATCAATGTTTGTGGGAAAGAAGTATGCTTTATTGGTTGAATAAAAAAATATTGTTGAAAGTTCATTCAAAGTATTCTTTATACGTTTAACTAATCAATTATGCTTCTTTTTAGAAAAAATATTGACCGTCTAATTGGAGTTTTGCAAGGCCTTTTAAAAAAGACCTTCCATCCATCTAATCTATAGTGTGTCTAATGGATCAACCCTTTATGCTTCCAAAACGAGAAAAATGAGTCAATCTTCGGGTTTTGACATGCAAGCCTCCATTGAGAATTATGAGGTCCAACTATCCGTGCTACTTGATGAACAAAATTGGAAATGTCGATCTTGTCAATACTTTGGTTTTATATTTATAAAACTCTCGCAAATGCACGAATCATTTTATAGAAAATGACAAGTATACTTCCAAGGTCGATCTAAGGAAGGAATATATGTGGTTTTTAATTTATTATTCAAACTTTTAAAAATGAAATTAAATCCTAAACATTCTATCACAATATTTTGGTTTGTGTTTTCTAATCTAATAACATAAAAAAAAACATAGATATGGATTCAATAAACAATTGTAGATTTTTATCATTGATAACAATGTAGTATGTATGGATATAATAATTAAGTTAATAATTCTTGCTCATATTATTTAGGTTATTAAAGATATAAATTGATATTTATTGATTATCTTTTTTTTATATGAATACCACCTTTGGTGGAGTTAGATATTCTTTGTTAATTAAACAAATTAATTAACACCTATGAGTGGGGTTGATAATTAATTAGATTAATTAGATTAATTTTTTTTAAGAGATTGAAAATAAACTATTTAAATGTCACCTTTAGTGGGGTTAGACATTTTAAACTTATTCAAGGTGTCCAAATTAAACCTAAGAATTTAATTATCCAAGTACTAACTTTCAAGTTTTAAAACCATTATTGAGAATATGATGTCAATACATTTTCGAATAATAATTTTTATAAAAACTTTTGAAATAGAGCTTCACATTAACTACCGGACGATTACACCAACAAATAAAATAACACTACTCTAAATCAGACCGGATAATTACACCTTAAAATCTAATTTTTAGATTTAAGTTTGTAATAAAAAATAATATATTTCTCTCTAACATCCTTAATATAAAATCTTGAATAAAAACAAAATTGATTTATTTTATAAAAATGTTTTACCTATTTAATAATTCGTAAACATAACAATGTTATTATTATATCATATTTACAAACAGTCAGGTATGTTAAATTTAATTACAGAAAAATTAAATATAACATATAAGAATAAAACATTAAAATAACTGTAAATAAATTATTTTAAAATTATACCTCAAAAGTATCCTTATAGAATTTTGACGCTAATTTCGTTTCTAGGAAACCTCCAAACGGATTAGCATTTTCGCTTATTGAATTAAAAGCTAGAAATCTACAAGATCATAGCTAGTTCTTCTAAAAAATAGAATAACATTAAAATTAAAAACTAAAAACAACCTAAAAAAACTTTCTAGAGAGAGAAAGAGCTGAGAAAATTGGTGTTAAGGTGTGATTTTTACAATAAGAGAGAGAGGCTTTTTATAGGTGAGGAAAATGTAAAAAAAAAGTGGAAAAATATCTCAAAAATTGATCTTCGATGTGTATGGACAAAAATGGCATGCGTGGGCGGCGATGGTGTGCATGGCACTCGACGTGGCGTGGATCTCAGCGTAGCATGCACTGGCGCGTGGGACATCGCATGAGTGCGGATTTCGACGTAACATGCATATGGCTGCGTATGAGACGCAACGTGAGCGTGGATCTCGATGTGATAAGCGCGGTTGCACGCATGATTTGTGTAGTTTTCTCCTTTTCTCCATTTTTTGACTTTTCCTCATTTTCTTTCAACATATTTGTGATGTATTGCCTTAATTATTTTTTTCCGAATCTTTAAATTATTTTTGAAGCGATGATACCTGAAAAAAAAAATTACCCGTGATTCTAAAAAAACAAATTTATATAAAAATATGATAAAATCGTATAAATATAAATCTTTTTAATCAATTAAAGTACATTAAATCATGGTAATTTTAGTACTTTTTAAGCATTCATCACCATTAATGATGCATAATTTTAATTACTTGGAAGTAGACTAATCACTAGTAGACTAAAGATAAGTTACCCTGAGGTCGCTCTCTAAATAAATTGGTCGGTTGTTTTAAAAAGTTGAATTATCTTCTATTTAGTTAAAAAGAAAACAATTCTAAATGTTCTATCAATTATCGGAAGTGCTCTTTCATAACTTCACTTCTTTCTTGGCCTTTTCATTACCACCTTGAGCATTGTTTCCACTTTTCAGGTTCTCCACTGTATAATCCTCCTCAGATGACTTATTCTCATCATCATTATCCAAGTAATAACTCTTCTTTACCTGCATTATTTTTATTTTCTTATTCCTTTTATTTCTTTGAACCCTTAGTTTCTTCTTCTTAACATTATCTTTCTCATTTTCTTGGCCTATTATTGTATTTGTTTCTTCTATTTCCCTAAAGTTATAAGGATTCTCTAAACATGTAAGAACTTTGAAAGTGACTTCCTTTTTTCTACTCTTATTGTCAACTCTTATCTTTCCATATCTATTAAAGTCCTCCATATAGCTAAAAATGGTCTCGCCAAAAAGATGGGTATCTCATTGTTTCCCCCCATATCTAGAGTAATTGAATCTACTAGAAATATATATTTCTCCACCTTGATAAAACATCTTCCACTATTCCTAAAAAAATTCTTGCTTGTATCATGAGCCATCTCTAGGATAATAGATGTTGCTTTAGGTTCGTGAAGCCTAAGTTTTTGAAAAACTAAAGGGGTCTAATGTTCACACTTGCTTCAAGGTCACCAAATACATTGACAAAGTGTAGATTACCAATTGTACAAGAGATTACAAATCTCCCTAGATATTTTTGCTTGAGAGGCAATTTTCTTTCCAAGATAGCACAACACCCTTCAACTAAAGGTATTGCCATAGTTTTCAAGTTTCCTATTTCAAGATCTCATTTCTTTCATAAATTTTAAGTAAGAAGGAATTTTCATTAGGGGATCAATAAAAGGTATACTTTTTGAAGATATCCAAGAATTTTGGAAACTGATTGTCCACGTTTTGTTTTTGTAACCTTTGAGGAAAAGATATAGTTGGAGTATAAATATTAATTTTCTTGGGAGGATTGACTTCATAATTAACTTTTTTCTTTTTCTAAATCCTTTGGCTTAGGTTCTTTATGTTTATCCAAATTAGTCCCAACTATAGTGCCATTTCTTAATATGATTGCATTATATTGTTCTTTACAAGGTCTCTTTGAATTCACTTTTGTAACCCTTGAGAGGGTACCTTAGGGTCTTTATTTGATATCTTGAGCTAGTTTCCCTATTTGTAGCTATAAGTTTCAAATAGATGCCCCATGATGAGTGGATTCAAAACTATTTACCTTGGTGTTCATAGATTGAATAAAATATTTCATAATTTCAACCAAATCATTTGTATTACCCTTAGTAGTAATTTGCTTTCCTTGATTCTACTGAAGCTCTTATTATGGTTGTTGGAAACGTGGTGGTGGGATAGGTTGGCGATTAAACTAATTACCACTCTGATTGTTGTTCCATGAAAAATTAGGGTGGTTTCTCCAACATGGAATATAATTGTTGGAATATGTGTTCCCTTGTTTATTTGGGTTGTTAACATAATTCAAAGATTCGATAACATTTCTACACATTTCAATTTCATTGGGTCCATTTTTTTTTATTAAAAGATAATAATAAAATTTTGCACCATATTTACACCGGCTCATATCCAACTTCTTATACAATCCAACAACAAAGCATTGGTGTGAACTTGTAATACTATATGGGTGTCGACTGATAACTCTATGAAAATAGAGTCATTAGTGCACTTTTTTACTTAATATTTACTTGTTTTATTTAACAAATAGTATTTTTATGGCCAAAAAAATTAAAATATAAACTTTTTAGTGAAAAAGGGTGAAATTATAATTTTTGGGATTGTTTTGGGATTTTTATGAATTTTTAACGCATGACCAATCAGAAGCCGCCACGTGGCATGCCACGCAAGCAGAGGAGCTGATTGGGCAAGCCACGTGGACTCCATGCAAGCACAGAGAGCGAATCACGCCACACCGCGTGTGAGGAGGACAAACACGCACCATGTGTCAACACGACGTTCAATCCGAGTTCGGAAATTGGTCAACGTGCCATGCCACGTGTCACCATGCCATTTCTCCGTACGTTCCACCCTTGCACCACACCATCCACTCCACCCGTGCACCACACCATCCGTTCTTGCGAATCACATCTCGCCATGTGTGATTGACTCGGCAAACGTTGACTCTGACTGATCTCCCCTACCACACGTCGCTCCCTAATTCTCCCAATGAATTTCTGATGCCATGTGTCACGCTATGATTGGCTTAAACTGTCGGTTTTACTTATTTTTATCGTAGCCCTTGATTTGAAGCTAATCAAACAGTCCATATCGCACTTGAGCTTTATTTAAGCCCCTAATCACTCCATAAACCCTAATTAGCCTCTATTAGCATAATTTTGATCAGCTTTTAGAGCTAAAAAGAGTGAAAAAATACAAAAAAATCAAGAGAAGATACAATTTTGATGGAGATTCAAGAGAAAATTAATTCTACAATTCAAGATATTGATTGTATTTCTTTTTCTACTCTTTTGTTTATCAATTTTTATGTCTTTCTTTATGAAAAATATGAGCTTTATGAACACAATTATGGTTAATTAATTTATTAATCTAGGAATCTTATGAACCCAATTTTCACCATATGATGATCTAATATTTTTCCCAGTTATAATATTATTCTAATTATATTATTTAATATGATTTTTATGTTATTAATTGTTTGGCCAACAATTTATCTATAGAGATCAATTAAATAGATTTGAGATAATTATTTAGTTGTTTGTCTTGATTAAATAACATGCATAGTTTCTATGCAGAGATGTATTATTCTTATGTATGTGATCCATAATTGATGAACTTAATGAGTAGTATGTAATTTAATTGGCATGATAGTGTGATTAAATTAATTACTATATGGTGTGTAGTTTACTTGAAAGAGGAATACATGTTAGGTTAGATTCAATTGATCATGTAATTAATTGATATTATATTGGGGGGATTTTAGCGATTCACATGTTTAAAATATTGGAAGATTAAGTATTCCTAGATATTTTCTCATATATCTTTTTAGTCACAAAATCTGATTTAATTAATTATTGCTATTTACTTTTAGTTATTTTGATTTTGCTTTCTTAAAATATAAAAACACCAAAAAAATTGATTTTTATTATTTTTAATTTTAAAAATTAGTTTCTAATAAAATAATCTCTGTGTGAATGATCTTTACTTATCATTATATTACTTCTTGCGATACGTATACTTGCGTATTCATTGCACACAAAATTTGTGTGGCGATCATCGACATCTCCTACTTTAACTATTTCTTTAGGTTAAGCCTATCTACAGGCCATTAATAATTTTTGGAGGCTATTTTATCAAGTAAAGCAAAAGATTTTTCTTCAATCTTACTCATTAAAGCACCCCTTTTATAGAATCTATTATAGTCCTTGGTTGACCTATTAATCCATTGTAGAATGCTTGTAACTACAAACAAGTAAGCTACAATGTGGGAATTTATTTAATAGCTCTTTAAAATGTTCTCATGCTTCCTAAAAAGATTCATCATCAAATTATTAAAAAAGAGATGATATAATTCATAAGCTTGATTGTCTTTGAATATGAAAAGTACTTAGCCAAATTTTTTTAAGATAATTGCTTCCAAATAGTAATGGATTATGTTGATAATGAATATAAACAATCCTTAGCTTTGATCCTTAGTAAGAAAAGGAACAAACAAAGGAAAATTACGACATCAAAAACACCATTCATCTTGAAGGTGTCATAGATTTTCAAGAATGAAGCTAGATGAAAGTTAGGATTATCATTAACTAGTCTTATAGACCGATTTGCCTATACCATTTGAATGACACTTGACTTGAGTTCAAAGTTGTTAGCATTGATGCTCGATGTAATTATAGATGATTGGGCACCATTCACATGTGGGACAAAAAAATCCCTTAAAGATTTAAGGACTCTAGCCATCTATTGGTCATAATTTTCTGCCATAATTCCTAGTTGTTGATGTGATGGTCTTTTTCCTTAATTGGTGTAGAATTATTTCTATCTCGGGATCAAAAATTTTAAGATTTTTACCTGTTGGACATAAAACAAAAACATTAAAACAAAAATTAAAAGATGCATACTAGTATAATAATGTCCATTATTGATATTCTTTGGAAATTAATTAAAACTCCCTAGCAACTTAGCCAAAAACTTGACACGCTACTGCAAGTGCATGAGTCATACAAGTAATATAGTGTATTTTTAAGTATGAATATTGATCATACAGAGAGTTTAATTAATTTATAATTGAATACCAATTGAAAATTATCAATATTATTTGGACAGTGAAAAATAAATTACAAAAAATTACTAAACTAATAACTAAATTATTGAGTGTACAAATATTAGAGAAAGATCTAAGAGCTTTAATCTCTCAATTTCTTATACATGTGAATGATTAAAAATTTACTCATATAGTTTTCATAACAATTATAAATTCAATTGCATCTAGTCGAGCATGCAATTCCTTTATAGTAAATTACATACATAAAGCCTACAAAATATTTACAAGTTGAAAAGCTGAAGAAGATGATGGGTGCTTTTTATCAATTTTGACCAATGATAACATGAACAATGTCACCATGGAGGAGGAAGATAAATTTTTGAATACTCATTCCTCTCAATATTGTTGAAACTACTTTTTGGGGATGACAATTGTAGAACCGCTTTGAAAAAAATGAAGGAAGGATTTGCTAGATCAAAGTTGGGTTGTAAACTTTGGTTGTTTCAAAATCTTCTTGTAGAAGGAGAAGATGATGGTCAAGAAGAAGATGATGACCAATAAAGTTGAGAATTTCTATTTTTTAAAAATTTAACGCCACATATGATTGAAAAACAGTTGAAATGATATATTTGAAACTCTTTTAATAGTTCGATGATATCTTTATCATAAAAAATAGGAAAAATAATAAAAATAGTACTTTAAAAATTTATAATAAAAAATATAACATATTTTATATCAAACTCATATATTTTCACTATTAAAAAGAGTTGCACATTATTTCACATTGAATACTGTCTAATTAAACGATGTTTAAATTAAATTGTTGTCATTTAATCAATTCAATGTTAAATTCTACTCAATTGGATCACATTTAATGCTATTATGTTGTTATTTTTTATTATTTAAAACAAATAGTGTTATATTCGTAACAAACTTATTGTTAGGTGATTTTGTAGGCTTACCCCTTTATTTATGACAGTCAAAATAATTTTTTTTCATTTGTTAATTTTGTTAGGGTTTAAGCACATATATGAAATGAAACGAATCCATGTAAACTCCTTGCACTTGCTAGGATTTATGTGCAAACATATAAGCCATGCAGAGTTGTACAAAGAAGCAATTTTAGCACCTGTCTATAGAGCTATTTGTCATGGGACAATTGAGTTTGTTAGAGAGGTATTAACAGTATATCCAGAATTGTTTTGGAGCTTGTGGTGTGTAAAAGGGCTATGGAGAAACTTGGTTGCCTATGTTATAGAGTATCGTCAAGAAGAAATATATAGTCTTATGTATGGGCTTGATAATATAGAAGTACTGACTTCTCATCGGGACCAATTAGGAAATAACATACTCCATATGGTTGGAAAATTGGGACCAAGTGCACGACTTGATCGTATCTCTGGAGCAGCTTTGCAAATGCAAAGAGAACTACAATGGTTTAAGGTACCTTCCTACATCTCTTGTTAATAATTAATTATGTTGTCCTTCTTCATAAAATAAGGAGAATAAATTGGTTAAAATGTTCTTATTTCTCTTCGTTATAGAATAGGACTAAGATGTCAAAAGAAATATTTTTACATAAAATATCATCTTTAAAACTTCTAACAACAAAAGTAGTACCCTAATAATATTGAATATTGTTAAATATAATGGGTTCAATATTAAACATTTTAAATATAAGCAATTCAATTTGAATAGATTTTAATTGGACGACGTGTGAAATAATGTGTTAATCTTTATTTAATAGTTAAAGTATATGAGCTTAACATAAAAAGTGTAATTTTTGTGATTACAAATTTTATGTTTTACTTTTTTTTCCCAAAACAAAATTCCTTAGGATACAATATCTAGATTATCCATGCAAAAAATGATTTTGTTAGACATGTGGTTTGTTATAGTTCTTGAAGAAGTTATGCTAAGTTTGTTAGAGAATTTGTAAGGTTGTTACACTACCTATTCACACTATACACTATAGTCTATATAAATACTTGTAAACATATACTTCAATATATAAGTTAAATTACTGATCTTCTCTAATTTTGTTCACACCATCTTCTCCCTTTCCTATCTATGTCTGTTCACATTATCATGCTATCAGAGCCTTAGCTTATACTATGGCTTCATCACCTCCATTTATTCATTTTATATGGGGTTGTTCATCGGATCGAAACTGCTGATTTTATACTCATTCGATCTGATCCGACCATCCGTTCGGATTGAAACATTCTAATCCGCAACTGATCCGATCACTTTTCACATCCGCTCAATCCGATCCATAAACTATTCGGATGACATCCGATCAATCCGACCAATAAACTTAATTAACTCTATTTTTTTGTATTTTTAAATAATTTTTTTAAAATTTTACACAAATCATAACATAAAATTATTTGACTTAAAAAAACATTAAAAAATTAAATAAATATATAATTAATTTCGGTCGGATCGGATCAGATCAAATGAATCGTAGTGAAATTCGCCATCCGATCCGACCATCGGATCGGATTTTTTACACACCCCTAATTTTATAGCTTCCATAAATCCTATAGTTTTTAAAAATGATTTTGACTATCAATCAACAAAAATGGATGTTCTTCATCCACACAGCTTCAACTTTAATTACCTATGTACCTAATCAATCCTAATTTCTCTCTCTATGGCCTCCAGTCTTTGATGGATGAAACAAATATTCCTTCTCATTTTTGAAAGAATAATATATATGTTATTGATGAAAATGGTGTTATGTGAGTCAGTGAAGTAATTAAATAAAACTCAAGCTAGATAGACAAGATAATGCAGTTGAAAATTAGATTTATTGTTCAACAACAACTGTTTTCTCAAACACCTAATTGGAAAAATAACAACAAAGGATAATTGTACTATTCTTGCAAAAGTGTTCTATGATGATTCTCAGTTTAGATTGCTTGATTTATGTTGGCATCTACAATCTCTAAGAAAAGACACAAAAATGGTAGAGCAATAAATCAACATGGCTAAAGATCTACGGGATTATATTATGGCTACAAGAGACGTTATTTAAGATAGAGAACAAATGCTCTATGTAATTGTTGGTTTTGACTCAAAATATACCTCTTTAGTAACAAATATCACAAGTAAGAAACATGTTCTTCCTGAAATTGATCTAAACAAGAATAAAAATATATGAGTACACATAGGGCCATATTTGTAAGAAAATGGGGCATACTAAAGTAAGATGTTACTTTAGGTATCGTTAGTCTAAAAAACAGTGGCTCAATTGCTAATTCATAGGAAAAAGTTTCTAGAAGACCTCAATTTAATCTGACTGAATTTCAAGAAAATAATGTGTCTAGTGGCTCATAAGAACAATCAATGGATTAATTGATTGTATATCTACAAAATCATTTTCCCTCACCATCTAAATTGAACCACAAGCTTTTCTTGCTTGTACTCAGCCTTAATAAATTGTTCCTCAGTAATGGTTTATGGATACAAGAGTAACTCACTATCTTACCTCTGATTCACAGCTTCTTCTTCAGGCATCCTCTTATGGTATTGATACTTATATTAGGCTAGGTAATGACACTACAATCAAATTACTTATGCTGGTCATGCTCACTTATTTTGTGTATCCAATGCCTTACCTTTGCAAAATTTATTGTGTGCCCCACAACTTGAGAAAAACTTAATTTATTATAAGAAATTGTGTGATGATAATAATGTCTTAGTTGAGTTCTTTCCTAATACATTCTTTGTGAAGGATCTGGACTTTTGGACTACTATTTTAATAGGAGAATCTAAAGGTGGGCTGTATAGAGTCACCTCTGATCATCAACAACATAACAACATTCTCTGCCATAGCACAAGACTCAATGGAGGATTACGGCATGATAAACTTGCACATCCACATTTATCTATATTTCAACATGTTGTAAATAGTTTCAATAAGGTTTTAGGACCAAATATCATTCCTAAATTGTGCAGTGCATATCAGTTAGGAAAGTCATATAGGCTTCCTATTTCAAATGTGCACACTCAATCTACCAGTGCCTTTGATATCATTTATATTGATTTGTGGGATTCTATCCCTATAAATACTGGCCAAAATATGAAATATTTTTTGTTGTTTATTGATGATGGCTCACATTTTTAATGGATTTAGTTGCTTAACAATAAGAGTACAATTGAATCTATTTTCTTGCATTTTGAGGTAATGGTACAAAGATAAATTAATACCATTTGGTATTGAGATAGGGGTACAACCTTCTACAGGTTAAGAGGATCTAGTTTGCTTGAAAAAGCTCAACATTAAGTCCGAAAAATCCTAAACCAGACCAAGATGGCCCAGTCCCAAAAGAGTTCAACATTGAGCTTATAGAAGCCCGAACTAAACCAAGATGGCCTAATCTTGAAAGAGTTCAATATCAAGACCATATATGCCCGAACTAGATTAAGATGGATCAGATCCAATTTGCCCACTACAAACCAGATTATACTGATGGATAGTCAGACCTTACTATTGAAGCCTAATTGGTACCAAGATATTACCTTGTCAACCCTGGTCTACCCTACTAGTAAACAGCTCAAATAATGCCCAAATGGTCCCTCATACGTTCTGGTATACATGTAGTATGGTAGCCCGAAAAACAAGTTAGACCTAATTAGATTCATTAAGCCACGCACCAGATACACACCATAGGTTCTTTATAAACCCTAATTTTTTATTGTTCCCAATGAAATGTCAACAAATGTACTATATATATGCTATGAATAGAAGATTCAGGGATGTCATTTGGATACTTTGGAACACCATTAGGCTGTAACCCTTTTATAGTGACTTTCTCAAACAAACAGATAGGATCCTCACCTATGCATCATACTGTAACCTCGTAACACCTAGCCAACACATGACACACCACCATACGGGCTCTTCACCTATGGAAACTGTTACATCCTTGCAACTACCAGCTGACACACAATACATCATCTTATAGGCTCCCCATCTATGAGAATTTTTTTACTCTTGTAACTAATAGCTGACATATGATAACTTAACTCTAAGAGAAACTCTTCAAAATGATGTGGTTTTTTGCTAGACAAACATTCATTTAGAATCTCAACAAAACCTTACTCAATTTCAATTTTTTTTACTAAATTATGATGTTTGAGAAATATGAGATAGGCTCATTTCCTATGTCCTACCCCTATAGATGTACACATTGATTCCTGGACCCTACACTTGGAAGGAAAATGGACCAAGAAAAGATCGAGAAATTTTTGTGCCAAACAAGCAGAGCTTCCTTCCAAAAATTTAGCCAAAGAAACAAGGAGAAGGAGATGGAATTTATAGAAAAATTCAACTACTCAAATCCATGCCAATATCCTCATTGATCTCTCACCAAGCAGTAACCACTAATGAGGGTAAAAGATCTTACAATGCTTGTAAACCACATTGGCAAGAATGTTAGAGAGCCTTGCCAACCACAGTGAGAACATAGATAAGTGAGCACATAGAAAAGCGTTTTAGACATTGAGAAATACCAAGTCCTCAACGAGAAAACACGACAAAAAAGTTCCAATAGGACAAAAATAACACACAAACACCTAACAATGCAAAGTATATGGATTCTAAGATAGTGTGCCCTAAGTGATATTGAGAAACTAGTAATTAACCTTACAAAGAACAAACAGAAACATCAAATGAAATATAGACATTGTATTTTGCACACAAGAATGAAATATCTTGGTTATCAAGACAAATATTTGGCACCCACTATTGGGTATAGAATGTTTAGTTTGATAACATCTTACTAACTTAGAACAAAAAAGTTAAGGGATCCTATAAACAATCATTTTTATTGGCTATTTAAAAATCATAACTAGCATGTTAAAAAAGAGGATCTTATCAAAACACAATGGTTATTACTCGAGAAGAAAAGGTTGTTTAACATAAAGAACTTTCACCCTTGGTGGGGAAAGTTCTACTCATAACATTGCCCACTCACCCAA
Organism: Hippophae gyantsensis; assembly: GCA_030763125.1. NCBI lineage: Eukaryota > Viridiplantae > Streptophyta > Magnoliopsida > Rosales > Elaeagnaceae > Hippophae > Hippophae gyantsensis. Next base: position 22,156,219 of record CM061033.1, on the reverse strand, counting down.
GGTGATAAATAAGTTAGAGAAATTCTATAAAATGAAGGTAAAGGCTAGATTGATAAAATGAATGATTACGTAAGAAGCTTTAGAGATTTCACCAACCCCCAAAAAATTACAAAGGAAGATTATGTATGGTTAGCTCGATACATAGAGGATTGAAGTTTGAAGATAAGCTTGAAACCTCTTAGGATGAGAGGTCAAGGAAATTAAAAAATGCTTCACAGAAATTGATCTACAGGTTAGAGGATTGGTCATGAATAATCTCATTTCATACAATGGAAGGGATGAGGTGTTAGGATCACATAATGATCCACTAGTTATCATTGTTGGGAAAGGTTCTTGTGATGTTTGTAGAACCTTAATTGACATAGGAAATTTGATTGAATTCTTGTTAGTCTTTGCCTTACAGGCCCTAGGTATAGTAATCGAGTATAAAATCAAGAAAGAGATACCTTTGGTTAGTTTTGACTAAATCATTACTCTCACTATAGGTACAATCATGTTACTAGTAATAGTAAATTTTGTGTTAGAAGCTAAGGTTATAGTAAATTTTGTGGTCATTAATGCCATGATACATTATAATATGATATTAGGGAGAAGCTGTGTGTACAAAATGAAAACATTTTTTTGACTCTCCATCAAACACTAAAGCACCTGACCCTAGAGGGAATAAAAAGATTAAGTGTGAGAAAGTGATGCGAAAAGTCTGTTACAACTCTTTCATAAAAGAGACATAAACCAGAAGCTAGACAAAGATTGGAAAAGAATGGTCTAGTACATGTCAAGTATGATCTTTCAACACGATGTGCATGGAAGAATTATAATTGGAAAAGGTAAAAGATGGCGATGAGGGTCAAATGAGGCCACTTGAAAGTTAGTAACAAATTAGATAGCACAACCCGGGACAAAATAGTAAAATTTCTGAGAAGAAATACTAATGTCTTCACATGGTCACCATAAGACATTCTAGGGATTGACTTATGAATTATTAATCATCGATTGAATGTGGAACTAAACATGAAACCTATGGAACAGAAGGAAAGAAAAGTCCTTAAGGAGAATAATGAGATAATACGAAATCAAGTTAGTACTTTATAAGAAATAAGTATGGTCAAACAGGTCGACTACCCCACTTGTTTGTCCAATATGGTATTGGTCAAGAAACCCTATGGAGTAGCTCGGATGTGAATTGTCTTTACTAATGTCAATGATACTTGTCCAAAAAATTGTTATCCTCTACCCAATATAGACCAATTAGTGGATGTGACAATTGGGTTTAGTTTGTTTAGTTTTCTTGATGCTTACTTTGATTACCATCAAAGAGGAATGCATCCAGATGATGAAGAAAAATCACCTTTATCACCAAAGAAGGCACATTCTTTTACACTCACATGCCTTTTGGATTGAAGAATATAAAGCCACTTATCAAATGTTAGTAAACATGATGCTCAAAGATCACATTGGGAAAAACATTGAGCAAAGTAGATGACATAATGTTAAGGACATGAGAACTGGCAAATCATGTTAAGAATTTGGAGGAGATATTCAAGGTGAAAAGATGCTAAGTAATAAGGCTAAATCAAAAAAAGAGTGTGTTTGGTGTATAATAGGAAAAATTCTTGGGTTATTTGGTTTTATCTTGGGCAGTTAAGGCTAATTTGCACAAAATTAATGCATTGGTGAACATGAAGTCACCTTTAAACTTGAAAGAATACTAGTAATTGAATGGTATTATCATTGCTTTAAATAGGTTCATACCTAAATGAACTGATAAATATAAGTCCTTTTAGTTACTTAAGAAAATGTGGCCGTTAAATGGGACAACGAATGTGAGGAGGCTTTTTAGAGAATAAAAATGTACCTTAGAGAACCACAAATTTTGGTCAACTTGAATTCATAGAAACTTTGTACTTTTACCTCATGGTAATTGATCGAACATCTAGATAAATCTTGTTGGAGGCAATAGAAAATTTAGAGCCGTGCTTACTACGTGAGCAAGGTTCTCACTAGAACTCAAGATAGAACATTTAGAGCCATGCTTACTACATGAGCAAGGTTCTCACTAGAACTCAAGATAGGTACTTGATGTTGGATAAATTGGCACATGCCTTGTGTATAACTACGTAAAAATTAAAACACTACTTTGGTTCTCATCCCATTGTGGTTGTAACGTACCATCCATTAAAGAACTTGTTGAGTCATTTTGAAGTATCTGATAGACTCGCACACAACTAGGAAGTACTATATTAAATATACACCTTAGACTATGATCAAGGCATATGCAGTGGTTAACTTCCTCATTGAGTTTTCAAAAATACTTGAATTATAAGATGAGCTCAATAAGAAAGTGTTTATAATGATGATTGACTCCTGTTTTATCGAGCCAAGATCAACATTAGAAAGAGGATGGAAAGTATATACTGATAGAACAAGTAATTTTAGAAGGGATGGTATTGAATCGTTATAATAAGCCCTAAGAATAACTTGTTTGAGTATTTGATACAAATTAACTTCCAAGTGAAAAAAGAGGCAAATAGTCTTAAAGTTTCAAGATCGAGAAAATTCCTAGTTGATGTAATTTCCATGCAGATGCTTTAACAACATTTGGAACAATATGTAAGGGCTAAACCGCTTGAACCATTACCATAACCATACTTTTCAAAGCTAACAAAGAGGAAGACAAACAAGATTTCAATCAAGTTAGTACAAAAATGTCCTCTTGGTTTACTTTATACCTATAATATTTTCTTAGAATGGTTATGGCAAAATAAAAAAACCTGGCTAAGGTTGTAAAGACTAAGTCTCGAGCGTACATGATCCAAGGAAACTAGTTATACAACAGAGCACCCATGGTATCGAGTTTACTATGTATATCAATTGAGGATACAACTTGGGTAATAAGGGAGGCACATGATAGGGTATGTGGATCTCATTTTGAAGGAATAAAGTTTTCCTTAATAATTATGCCACAAGGGTATCATTGGCCAACTATACTAACAGATTGCACAAAGTATTATAAGGAATGTGACAGATGCCATAGGTAGTCATCGCTTTCTCATTTTCACGCAACCCCTAAGATTGGAGTAATTAGCCTATGGTCATTCTTCAAATGAGGGTTAGATTTTTTTTGGATTATTACTCAAAGTGTCCACAACTTAGTACTCACATAAGTAAAGAAAAACAGACTCTTATTAAACTCATCCTCACATGTAGCGTACATAATAAAAGCTTGAAAGTAAAACACTCAATAGAAGCAGTAACAATGTAATATCAAAATAACCAACAACATTCAATGATATATATTATATGTAAATGAAAAGGCAGATAAAGAGTTAAAAATCATGCTAATAAAGGTTTAAATAATAGTATATTTTAATATACACAATTCAAACTCAGATTATACTAACACCACAACAGAGAATGCATAACACAAAATATAACGAGGTAAACTCACATAGAGACTATATCTACATGGTAACGTCCTCATGATGCTTAAGGTAATCGCTTAGTAGAAAACAATTCAATAATCAATATAACAGTTACAACTCTAAAAGAAATAAAATCAATATTACTTTTATCAGTTGGGACCATCGTCCTAATTTCTTATTGCAGCTCTTGCTTGTTGCTTTCGAAACGACTTGGTTCGACACACGAACCTAGCTAACCTTCACAGCCAATACCACTTAATGTGATGTGATCAGATAGCATAGAATAGTAATATTTAGAGTAAACTAACACAACTTTTGAATACTATTCACACATAAAAGTATTCATTCATAATGTAAAATAGCAACTCACATTATTCTAAACTAACACGAATGTATCACAATTATAGATATAATTAGTAAATATGGAATTCGAATCAATGAAATCTACAAATAAAATCTACAAATACCTGCACTCAAAACAAGCCAAAAACCACGAGTAAAAATGTCAGTTCGCTCGCACTCTCACTTATCAAAAACCAACATTTTACTTAGCATACATACTACGAAAACAACCTTGTGTTATGTGTAAATATGCTCGTAAAGAAAGTGTACCTAATTATATGCGTGTGTGTATTATTGTTCCATATTAATCAACCTTATATCGAAAAAAACACTGAGTAATATAAAACAGATACCGTATTTTACATACGAGAAATCAATACACATAAACAAATATAATGGGACTTATAATTACCCAAAGCACCGAGACAAAAAAGTTTCTACTCATGGAAACCGACTATTTCACCCACTTGATTGAAGTCAAAGCTTTGGCCATGTCAAAGAGGAAGAGGTGATATGCTTCATTTGGAAGAATATTATTCATGGGTTTAGTTTTCCAAGAGAGAGAACAATGGCTATAATAATTCCTTAAAACATTTAAACCATTTGTTATCATATAATGATTTGTAATAATAAAGAATAATGTATATTATTGATAAATTTAATCAATCTATATTTTGATTGTTACATAACATGTTTGGTGCCCTAAGCCTGTAGATTGTTACCCTAAGGATTTGTTTTTATTTTTTTTCTTTCATTCGCTTTGTTAAAATTATGAATAATTAAAAATAATATATATTAATATTTATTATCAAAAGTGAGAGTAATATATAATTATATAAATGATATACTTTACTTAATATAAATGATTTTATTTAAAATTATACGGTTTACACATCGATTGAGCATCAAATATACACTTTTGAGTTTTGAAATAAAATTAGGCCCAAATTTAACATAGTATCAAAGTAGGTGACCTTGTCGGTGTAATAAGTGATGCATTCCGACACTTAAGTACCATAAGCTTATTATCCCCATCGGTAATCAAGGGGACAAACTCTTGTCGATGTGAGGAGGAGTCTTAAAGTCCCACATCGATTAGACATCAAACATCCACTTCATATATAAATAGAGACAATCATCAATCTCATAACCTGAGTTTTAAGATAAAGTTAGACTCAAATTTAACATTTATGTTACTTTCTATCTCAATGTTCACCAAAAATAGTATAAATTTTTTACCATAGGATTTAATTCGACCTTATTATAAATATATGTTATTTTGCATGCATGGTTGGTTTAGATATAATATAACTAATGATGTATATTATCTAATACCTTAAATTTATATTAAATGACATTTTTACAATGTTTCCCATGAGACAAATGTAGGAGGTGGAAAAAGTTGTACCTCCTTCATATATAGAATTCACTAATTCAGATTTTAAGAGGCCAAGAGAGGTATTTTCTAACGATCATAAGCAATTGGTAATTGAGGGAGAAAAGTGGATGAAAGAAACAGCAACTTCATGTACAATTGCAGGAGCTCTTATTGTTACTATAATGTTTACTGCAATATTCACAGTACCTGGAGGATATGATGGTAATTCAGGTTCTCCCATATTTTTGAACGAGAAGAAGCTTATGATCTTTATAATATCAGACGCAATCTCACTATTTGCTTCAACAACTTCAGTTTTGTTTTTTCTTGGAATACTCACATCTCGTTATGCCGAAGAAGATTTTTACAAGTCCTTACCCACAAAGTTGATAATTGGTCTGTTCACTCTATTCTTCTCTATTGCAGCTATGATGGTAGCCTTTTGTACTGCCCTTTTCATTATAGTTGGAGATAAACATTGGGTTTTTATTCCAGTCATCATGCTAGCAAGTGTTCCTGTCATGTCTTTTGCATACATGCAATTTCCATTTTTAGTGGAAATTTTCAAGTCAACTTATGGTAAAGGCATATTTGATAGAAAAAGAAATCCCTTATTTAAATAAGTAATTAAATTTTCCATGTAATAATATATTTGTAATGTACATCATATTCATATGAACGACTTTTAGTATAATGGTTTATCTACCCACATGGGAATAAGGTATTGATCTCGATCAATGTATAAGCTGGATTCATGGTAAGGGTGCGTGTATAATCACTTTACTTTAAAAGGAAACAATTATGTGATTGTAAATGTTCAAAGATTTAACAAAATGTGATCGAAGCATTTTATTTTTATTCTTCTATATATATATTTTGTATACTTCTTGTTGAGAGTTAATTACGTTTTATTCTAAAAATATATTAGATTTGTAATAAATATACTTAAAACGTTTCAAAAATTGCAAACATGATTACAACATTTTATAATTTTACAATTTTACTTTCATACTCAATCGTTAACTTTCTTCCACTAAGTTAACTGATAATGTGCTGTATATGGGATGTTTTTAAGGTTATTTTGATAAATCTATCTTCTAAGTAAGATATAAGATACGTTTTATGTCAATAGTTTGAAATAAATATGACATTAATTTATATGATTGTACATCATAGATAATCAATAAATTTCATCTATTAAATTGGGTATTAGGTCATTTAGGTCCTATATCCGTGTGATTTATAAACTTTAGTTATGTAATTTTTTAGATAAGTTTTATTAATTATGTAATTTAAAAATATGATCAATTAAGTTAAAATTTTAAAAAATTGAGAATTTTTAAGAGATAAAATAAAAATTATATATTTTATTAATAAAAAACACCACAACACAACCCCTCTTGCATTCTCTCTCTTTCTCTCCCTTCCCCTCTACATTTTTAAATTACAAAACTAAAGGAGTTCACTTAAAAAGTTACATGATTAAAGTGTATACATCAGGTAGTTACAAGCAATGCGATATTCATATTTTTGGGTTAAATTGTTGCAAAATCATCATAAATGTTGTTAAAATGTCTTTTAAATGTTGTTATCACTTAAATGTCTTTCAAATATCTATTTTTAGCCAAAATATCATGATATTATGGATAGTCACTAAAATGTCAAACAAAATAAAAAATATATTAATTCTTGATTTATTTTCTTATTTTTCTTCTTTCTAAGTAACTATTTCAATTCAAATATTTCTGTATAAGAGAATACATTCTCTTTTTTCTTGTTTGTAGCATTATTGTGGATATATATAAGTACTTTTAAAAGTAAATAATTAATAAAACTTATTTTCATACAGTCAAAAATTAACTATTTATAATAGTTAAAATTAAATAATATATTTAATTATTTCAAACATTTTAACTACTTATTCTACAATATTTATTAAAAATAATATATATTTTACTATATAATATTTTAATTAATTAATTAACTTATTAATTAATATAAATATTTTTTGTATTTAAAAATACATGTATTAGATACAAAATTAGTTTAAAATATAAATAATTGATTGTTTTGATGTTTTATAAAGTTTTATAATTTTTTTATATTTTTGATAAAATTTTCATAATTTTTGTGATTTTTTTCAAAATTTTCTTCGATAATGATATTATCATCAATATTTTTGTAAAATTTATATCTTAAAATCTTCATTGATATAGATATTTCAAACTTTGTTTACTAACAATAAAATTACTATACAAGTAAATTAACATAAATAGATCATGAGGTACCCACTTGAATATTTTAATGTCTTTTAGTAATTAAATTTCATTTAAGTTAAAACAATTAAAATAAAAATGAACTGAAATATCTTAGTATTGTGGTCAAATATTGCATATCAATCAAACCCCATTTGCGGGTGAAGAGTGAGATAGATGTGGGGGCATGTGGTCAATGGCGTTGTTGATAAAGGATTGTTAGGTTTGACTACTCAGCACCTCCTGAACCTTCACTCTCCAAAGTTGCCTGTAGAAGAGGCAGAGTATTCAGTCATAGGATTGAAATTTTTTCTTTTTATTTATTTTTACTTAATGGAAGTTAATTATTAAAATATTTAAAAAAATACTCATATGGGTGGCCTGTAATATATATGTTAATTTAGCGGAATAAATTTACTCATTATATATAATTATAATGTTATATAAATGTTTTAGGTACATTTATTACAAACTGAATAGGAATGGGCATAAAACATAATTTGCATTTCACCCGGGGATAGATTTACCAAAATACCATAATCAATGGTTAACGTGAATAACATGATGTATAAAAACTTAATAATCAAATTTTATAAAATTTATAAATAGCTTACAATTAAGTGCATGAATCACTTTGTAAAAAATAATATGTATATTTCCAAGATCGATCTAAAAAAACCATAGAATTTTAAATAATTTAACAAAATTCTTAAAAACAAAAATAAACTTAAACATATTGTCACAAAGTTTTGATTTTAAAATATCTACACTATAATATAAAATAATAAAAGATAAAGGATAGATTGGTTTGCATAAATTATAGACAGACATACAATTCATTAATTAATGGAGAATTAATGTTATGTTTCTAGTTGATTATGTCCAATAAAATTAATTAAATAAAATATAAACCAAAATTTATTGAATCTTTCATATATATATATATATATATATATATATATATGATTAATTAAAATTATTTAACGCATTCGATCAGTTTTATCAGTTAATTTTAATTAAATTATATTATTTTTTTAACAAATCAACAAACAATTTAACTTATCGCATTCAGTGAGGTCTAACAAGTTAAACTTCTATTTAAACTGTTTAAATTAATTTTAAGATTGATAAATATGAAATTTACCTTTCATGTTTTAAATTTATTACGAAAATATGTTCTCAAGATATTTTTCAAAAATAAATTTTATAAAAACATTAAAATAGAATATAATTCTAAATTAGATCTTTATTTATGTTTCTAAAACCTAATTTTTATATTTTAAATATATTACAAAAAAATATATCATTAATATATTTTTCGATAATAAAGTTTGAAAATTTTTTAAATAGAAAATAATCTATATTTAATAATTGTTAAAAATATTTACCTAAATAATTGACACAAGTATACGAACATAGCTAAAATCTTATTATCACATTTCAACTAAACATGCTCAATTTAATAAATCACCAATGGATTAAATATAATATTTAGAATAATATATAAAATAAATCTATAAATAAAATATAATTAAAATTATTACCTCGATTATATTTTTACAGATAATTTCTACAACGCTATGCTATATGTAAAATCTCCTTTATTACTATCACTTACTTATTATAACCTAATCTAAGATGTTTATAAACTAAACATAAAATATAACTTGTAACTCTCAAAAACTTTAGGAAAACTATAACCACCTATAGCAAGAAGTTCACTATATTAAGCAAATCAATAACTCACAATCTAAGAAGATATAAACACAAATAACATTATTAGATGGAGTACTACATTCAACTACACCTAATACTCACCTTATCTAAATAGAATCTAACTCACTTGCTAGAGCTCTACCATTACGTGATGTGATTGACTATAGATGGCTCTAATACTCCTAGCATGCATTCACATAAGCTTTTCACCTATAGATTCTGATGCTCTTTTCACATATATTACTCACACATGGAAACCGTTGTGACCTTATGATGGATGAATTTTGTATTTATAAAAAGCTCGTAGGTACATGAATCACTTATAGTAAGTGACAAGTAGTCACAAGGTTGGTCTCAAGAGGAAAAATGTGGTTTTAAATAATTCATTAATTTTCTTAAAAACTCAAAGAAATATAAAATAATAAAACCTAAACATTATATGACAATGGTTGAGTTTTGAAAATCCTAATCTAATAACAAAATAATTAAAATATCTAAATATAAATTTGATTCAAACAAATAAAGGAAAATATAAAATTAATAATCAATAAAGAATTTATAGGAATATTTAACTAGTTAACCATGTTTGTTTAGAATTATTTAGAATAATTAAAGTATAAATGCAGATTATTAACTTTTTCATTAAAATATGAAAAATCTTTTGGTGGGGATCCTTTTTTTGGTTAATCAAACCAGTTAAAGTCTTCTAGTAGGGATCATTATTAAATTAAGCCTTATGCATAAGGAAATATCAAACCATTTAATTTAATGATTTTAGAAGGATCACAAAATTTAACTCTTATTCAAGTTGTTTATATTAGATCTAGATGATGTTTTTGAAACCTAATTCTCATATTTTAAATCTATTATGAAGAAAACAAATAGGTAGAAAATTATTCATGAATAAATCTTGTGATGAAACGTGAATCATAGAATAATCTTTATTTATTTTATTATAAAAATATCCACCTAAATAAATCTACACAAACCTGGCAACAAAATTCTTATAGTTAAATTTAGTAAGACATACTCATATTAAATTCCATGATTAGTAGTATAAAATCAGCATTCAAATATTCAAGAAAATACAAAGAGATGAATCTAAAGAAAATTATTACAAATCAAATCTAAATACCAATTAAGGATGGATGACGTATTCTGCTATGAAATTGTGATCTTGATCTTCAAAGCATTATTGAATATTTAGATATTTTTTCTTCTTTTATTTATCTTTACAAAATTCACAAAATAAACTTCCTTTGATCAATTATGAATCTAATTCATATTGTGTTTGAAAATAAAAACTATACTAAGAAAACTAAGTTGACCGCTATTGAAAAATAATGTAAAAGCTATATATAAAGTCTAAAACCTAAATAGATATTTATAAGAAAAAGTGTGTACAGAGGTCTCAAAGTCAAAAATTATGTTTGCAAGCCATGCCACAACATTGTCCTCACTACAACATGAAGTTCGATCACCTCGTTCAATTTCAACCTGAGAAGGCATCGCTGTAGCACAACATATTTCACGTCCCGACACGCAAAGTTCTACATGCCCAATTATTCTTCCTGTGAGTTGTGCACTATAGCAAACTTAATTCTTCACTATGGCATACTTTATTTGTCTTGAATTATGCCTAATAAACCTTAAAAATTGATTAGTTTTTTATGTAAGACTTATGTGTCTTAGTTTTTTAAGCTCTTAGGGTGTAAAATAAGTTCTCCAAATGTTTTTCTTTGTGTGTTGACAAGTCTATTTATTTTGAAACTAAAAACATAAAAAATACAACAAAATATACTCTTGATTCTGAATAGATTGATTTGCATCAATAATCACATAAACATGTTATATGCAAACATAAGTTATGTAAAGAATAAAGAAAAAAGGTTCGCATATGATAAATAAGGAAGGCTCAAAAGTGCATACTATTAATCTTATGAATGGAATCAAATGTTGGGATTTATGACTATATCGCATTACTAATTTCATACTTTGATATCTTTAAGCAAAAAAATTTAGTATGTTCATGAAGATGAATGAAAATGATTTTGACTTCAAAGGGATTATTTCCTTCTAGTTGTAATAACTATCTCATTATTTTCAAGAATTTAGGCTCATACTATTTAGTTATACTATTTTCTATTTTTTTAGAAATGGACCCTTATACATATAGGTGTTTTGGTAATTGGCTCTTTTGGCTCTTTTTGTTCTAAGGGAACCCCATCTATCTCTCTCTCTCTCCCTTTAAATATAAGTCAAGCGAATGAAGATAAACATACACTTTTAATTTCTACTCATATAATTTAATCCAAGCTATGAAATTAAGTGCAGTACTTCATCCAATGTTTAAAATCCTAATATTCCATGCAAAATCTATACATATCATCTAACAATGTAAAATAATAAGAAAAGAGTTTAAAGGAGTAGAAGAAAAATCATCACTCAGAATAAAATACTTTTAGCTTAATGATCTCGCAATGTAGTATCTACTATTTGATTCTTAAACACCAATTTTGGATTCATCTCAATTTCATCATCTAAGTATGAAACACAAACTATGAATAGAACTAATTCTTATAATAATCCATGAATATGTTTAAGACATCAAACAAGAAATACAAGGACTCAATCATTCACTTTAAATTAACTAGAAGCATGACAATTTTATAAATATTTTATAGGACCTAAATATTCCTAACTAAACTAAGTAATAGCAAACATATGTTTAATAAAATTTCAAATGCATAATTTCATTAATAACATTTTTTACACCCTTAACCTTGAATCTATATTGTCCTCGATTTTTCAAATGTAAATTAAAGTAAAAGAGAAAAAAAAAAAAAAAATTACCCATTGATATTAGTTCAATGTGATTAACTAGATGATGTGGTTACTCATGTTGCATCCATTATCTAACTTAGTTATATTGTACAAAGATACTTACTCACGTATTATCAAAAAGTTATGAAATTAACAATTCTAAATATCATAAACATTCCACACAATATTAAAAAATAAAAAATTGAGTTTTAATTATTTTCTAGGATTTTTAGGGTAAAAATTTATAGTAAGTTGTGGCAAAAGTTGTTTCATGCCACTGTACAAACAAATAAATAACCCAGAGTATTCAAAAAGGACATATATGCCACAGTACACTTTACATTCATGGTGCGACGTGATGTCATTTTCTTCACCCCAGTTTTTCACAAGAGCCCCGTACTATTACCCACAAAAGGTCATGTCGCGGCACATTTTCAATTTTTTTAAATTAAACTAACATTATACTGTATACTAAATTAAAATAAATACTAAATAATTATAATAGGATAAAAATAAAATAATAAAATCAAATAAACTAAACACATAAAAGAAAATAACAAAAGAAATAAAAATAAACTATAAAAAAAATGAAAAAAAAGATTAATTAAAAAAATGTAAAGAAACCACAAATATTCACAAAAATCACAAAAGAAAAATAATGAATATTAATATAGACTTTTTAAGAATTTTGATAATAAAAATCTAAAATGCTATTTTTCCTCTACAACGTCGTCAAAAATTTGATGCATAAATTTTATATTTATAAAAAACTTGTAAGTACAAAAATCACTTATAATAATTAAGAATTATACTTCAAATGTCGATGTAGATAGAAAAAATATGGTTTTAAATAATTCTTTAGTTTTCTTAGAAACATAAAATAATACGAAAATAAAGTCTAAACACGCTGTCAAGTAGGTTTTGAAAACCCTAATCAATTAACAAAATAATTAAAATACTTAAATATAGATTTAATATAAACAAATCAAGACATATATAAAATTAATAATCAATAGAGAACTTATGAGATTATTTAGTTGGTTAGCCATGTTTGCTTAGAATTATAAAGAAATTTGGTAACGAATCAAAAAATAATCTTTATTTATTTTGTTATAAAAATGTTCACCTAAATAAATCTACACAAACATGGCAACAAAATTCCCATTGTTAAATTTAGTTGGACATGCTCCTATTAAATTCCATGAGCAATGGTCTAAAATTAGCATTCAAATATTCAAGAAAATACAAAAAAGTTTAATTTGAAGATAAACATTTTACAAATCAAATCTAGATACCAACTAAGGATGGATGACATATCCTGCTCTAAAATTATGGTCTTGATCTTCAAAAGATTCTTGAATATTTAGATATTTTTTCTCCTTTTCTTGATATTGAAAAAAACTCCCAAAACGAATTTGCTTTTGATTTGTTATGAATCTAATTTATATTATGTTTGGAATTAAGAACTATACTAAGAAAACTAAAGTTGATGACTATTGAAAAATAATGTAAAAGCTATATATAAAACCTAAAATCTAAATACATATTTATAAGAAAAAGTACGTATAGAGAGCTTAGAGTCAAAAATAATGTTCGCACACCACGACATAACATTTTCCTTACCACGACATGCAATTTGATCACCTCGCACAATTTCAACCTGAGAAGGCCTTTCCGTAGCGCAACATATTTCACGTTGTGACACGCAAAGTTCTACATGCCCAGTTATTCTTTCTAAGTGGTGTGTGTCGTGGTACACTTAATTCTTTGCCATGACACACTTTGTTTGTCTTGGATTTTTCCTTGTACCCCTTACAAATTATTTGGTTCTTGATGTAAGGCTTGCATACCTTAGTCTTATAAACACTTAGGGTGAAAATAAGTGTTCCAAGTGTTGTTCTTCGTGTGTTAATAATTTTATCTATTTTGAAGTTAAAAATACCTGAAATACAACAAAATATATCTGTGATTTGGAACAGATAAATTTGTATAAATAATCACATAAACATGCTATCAAACCTTTTCCTTTTAATTAAACAAATAAAATCCTAAAATATGAGTGATTTTCATGCACTTATCACCTTGCATCACATATCCATCTACCAATAACTGAAGACTATGATAATCTCCTTAGATGATGTGATTATTTACTAGCCAAACACACATCTTATCACTCACCAAATCCTAAATGAATATCACATTTTATAGACCCAACTCGGTATCTAAAGTTATAAGAGAGACCCTCTCTAATGTTTGATTTCCTACAAATAACAACTATTTACTGAATATTAGACTCGAAAGGAAAATGAACAAAGAATGGGCTAGAAAAGTCTGGAGCTAAATGGGTAAAGATTATCTCTAAATTTATAGCCACAAAACTCAAAGAAAAAGAGTGGAATTTATAGTAAAATTCAATCCATATGATATCTTTCCGACTACTTAGCCATCCTCTCGTTGAGGACATTAGCCACTAAGGAACTTCCTGGGCGTATCTCAGATAACCCTCATTGGCCTCATCGAGTAACTCAACAAGGTACCTCAATGAACCTCATAAAACTTGTTAATGAGGTCAATAAGGTCATTTAACCCTTAGAAAGTATCCTAGAAAAACACAAAGAAAAGAATTTTTTACTCTAGAAAAATGCCCACTCCTCACCAAGACCAAACAACACAAATAGATGCCTAACCCAACAATGAAAACTAAATTCCATCTAACGTGAGTATGTATAACATGCATGAGTATGCGTAACATACAAAACGATAATTATGTCCTAAGTGTGTTATAATGAGCCACCATTAATCAACCTTGCAAAAGGACAGAGAAACACCACATAAAAATACAGATCCCATGTTTTGCACAAAGAAATGCCAATACAGATGAACATGATGTACAACTTTCTTAATTCCTTGTGTATATGGTATTCTTCTATCAATAACGATATAGGAATATTACACTACATGAAGAGTTGATAGAAAAAGCTATATGAGATAATGGGTTTAGAAAGCTACTTCAATTCTTGAGATCAATCTAAAAAGAGATTGTAAGAACAAGATAATAATAAATATTTCAGGTGATCTACATCAATGAAATCCTCACCTTTTAGCAATCAATCTCCGTGCTAGTCGGATAATCTAATACCCTATCTCTAATATCAAGTTGTGGTGGATCTTGACTATGGATCACTATTTAATAACTAGGTTGAGTACCAACATTAAAAGGTGGTGGTTAATTGATTCCATTAGACTCTAATTTCTCAAGTAAAAGCTTGCTTCAATGTTTATTATTATTATTCATATAATCATGTTTAAGAAATATGGAATTTGTTGACATAGACATCCTATTATATTGACTTTTATATAACAAGCTTTTTTTTATTTCTTTACAATATCTAACAGACACGCGTACTTTTGACTTTGGCTCTAACTTTCTAGTCTTCCTTTAAGCATGTGTGTTGGACATCCCTACATATGGATGTGACACAAACTAAGTTGATGTCCCATCCATAGCTCCATTGGAGTCTTAGGGACAGACTTTGAAGGAACCATATTCAATATATATGTAGATGTTTATAAGGCTTATCCCTAAAACAATATAGGTAGGGATGCATAACTCGTCATTGACCTAACCATCTCAAACAAGGCTATATTTATCCTTTTTGCAACACCTTTTTGATGTGGTTTACTAGGCCTTGTGAGCTACAAGACTACACCGTGGTGCAGTAAGTTCTCCTTGAGCTTCATGTCAAGATATTCCCTACCATAATTCAATGATAACATTTTTCATGACTTACCTAATTGCTTTTTGGCTTGCATGAAATTTTCAAAACTTTTCAAAAGTGTTTGACTTCCACTGTATTAGATAGATATACTCATATCTCGAGTAATCGTCTATAAACATGACAACGTACTCATAACCACCTCTCTCTTGATCACTTATCGATCTATAACATATGAATCTACTAGTTTGAATGGTCGGGTGGATCTTTAACCCTTCACTAAAAATATCCTTTGGTCACCATACCTTCTGAACAAGATTCATAGAATATGAGAGTACCAACACTTATTTTTCTCAAAGGACTATCCTTTACTAGTCTTTTAGTCAGATCAAGGTTGATATGACCTAGCCTTAAATGCCACAAATAGGTATCATCACGAGGAGAAATTATTGCATGTTAGGTTTAGGTTGTTCTACTCTAAACATTTCAAAGTTATGAGCATTGATTGGGTTTAGTATATAAAGGCCACTTTTCATAAGTGTAGTACAAATATTTCTTTCATATTTGAAAAATAGTCACTATATTTTTCTCGAAAGAAATCTTATATTCTTGTTTGTATAACCTTGAAAGAGAAATAAAATTTATCATAAACCCAAAAATATAATACCTATTATTCATAACAAGGTATTTATTTTCTTAAAGAGAAGTCTTGCTTCTCCCACTGCATTAGAGAAAACAAGAATCACATTTCCCATTCATATGGTGAGTTGTTAATTATTTTAGTTCAATTGTTGAACTAGTAAATAACAGAGAAGAATATACATGATTAGTCAACTATCTAAAGTAACATATCTTTTTCATCAAACAAGCTTCTAAAACAAGTAAATCATATTTATTATCCACTCTATTTTTTATGGGTTGTAGAACAAACAAAGAACTCCTTCTCATAATGTTCCCAACTTTTAACAATGGAAAGCATTTTCATTTGCACATTTCTTCTCTTTACCCTTCATGTTCTTATTGTTATTTCACCCTCTATGAGAAAACCTTGTTTTTTTCTTTAGCATTCACAACAATGTTTTACAAGTTGAAGTTCTAACAAGTTGTTTGCACTTATTAAGAAGCACTGAGATTATAATATCTCATGCGGGGTCTTTTTTTTCTTGCAAGGATTTGATTATATCATCCATGCCAGCTATCATATAACTATTGGCTATGTCTTTGGATCCAATGCAATGATCGTAAATCTTTCGAAGGAAACATTTTGTATTTTTGACATTCCAACTAGAAATTAGCTAAGAAATTTTTTAATAGATCCAATCCAACGATTATATTCATTTCATACACTACAAATCACATTTTTGAGAAGAGTTGGAGAAAATTCATCCATAAGTCCACTAAGAATATTTATCAGCACAAATTTAAGGTTCAATTTGTTTTTCCACTAGTTAATATTATCATCAGTCAATATTTTATTCCCCAAGAAGGGTTAAAATAGGATAATTCTTTTTTTTTCAAAACAATAAATAAAGACAATTCAATTTACATGCTTCTCCTAACTATTAATTCATACATAGTAAATGACTCATGAATACATAAAATATAATTTTATAGGTTACTATGATATCCATTATCCATTTCCCATGAAATTTAGATGATGACTCTATGTCGAATATTATATCTCCTAATTGGACAAGACTTTCTCAATTAACAAACTACTCAATATTCTCACATTGGTGAATCAATTATAACCTCTATGATTTTGTCCAAATATAATTAACTCCTTAATTATATTTATTGAGTGTAACCCATCATTTTGAGTCTCATTACTTATTTCAAGGACCACTTCCTTTAAGAGTCACCCCTTGACTTCAATAGTATTTTTGCATCAACCTTACAAGTAATAGTTATTACTAACCCTAATTGAAAACCTTCCTCTAGGAGATTTATCTAGGATGATACAAGCCCTAACCATTTTTTCACAATTGTGCACTAATAGCTAAGACCTTGGGAAAGTAGTTAGGCTAATCCCTCTCAATATTCTAAATGATTTAATTTAATTTTGAAAAAAAATCTCATGTTTATTATTGGACAATCTATACTACTTAAATTTTGAACAACTATCAATTTAAATTAAATTATTCTACTTTTGTTAATATAAACACATTAAATTATCCTTATGCATTATTTCATAAAACTCATTTTATAAAACTTTATCCATGCACCTATATGTGATACATATAATTAATGCAATAATTAAATTAAATCCTATAGGTTGTCACTTTAAATCTACGTGACATGACATATGAATATCAATATAATCAATGTCATGAACTATTCATACATAAAATAATAACATAAAAGATAAAAGCAATATCACATCATTTATGACCGGGTTCCTTTGGGTTAAAAAATAAATAAAATTAATTTAATATTTTTTTCAATTACACGTATCCAATTCTTCATTTGATGGGCATGACCTGATCCATTTGAAAACCAGCTAGAAATCATTTCTTCTCCCAAATAATCTCAATTTAAAACGATATAAAATTTCAACCAAATATGATATCGAATCGAAAAAAACAAGGAAATCAAAAAGACCTACTTAAGTATACCCGACTCTTCACAGCCACCATGCATGGCTAAGGTGATATCGCTCCCTACTTGAACATGGCCTTCAATCAACATGCTCGTATGGTCAAGTGGTGCTGCCACCTAGAAAGAGTTCATCGATGCTTCTAATGCCACCGATCATATATTGTTTTCATTCTATGTTGCCCCAGTTTTTGATACAAACAAGTTTTTAGTTTCAATCCAAACATGGTACAATAGCAAAGCACAAAAACCTTTTCAAAAAATTCCAAGAAATTGAATTTTTTTTACTAAATTCCTATATCCTCAGTTGTGGTATGCATCAATTTTCTATTGCAAGAACTTAAAAGAACCATATAATTAATGATTGTAAATAATTTCATTAAACTAATAAGAAATGCATATACAAATCACATCAAATGTAATATAGTGCCTATCCTAATCATGAGTTCACATATGTAATTAAATTAGAATATCATAAGTTAGCTCTGATACCAATTTTTGGTTTTGAAAATTCTTCTTGAGAAAAAGTCTAATTTTTAATAGCAAAAATTGTGGAAGTGGTTGGTATTAGACAATAAGAATTTACCCAACAGAGATCTTATAAGATTAAGTAGAACATGAAACATATTTTTATAGCTTATGAACAAACAATTGGAATCTTCGGGCTTCTAAGTCTTATCCTGCAAGAATGGGATTGATGAGAATCCTTGCAATCTCCAAGTTGATCAAAACTTACTTCTGGTTTTCCAACCAGAGCCCCTTATTGCATGAAGTCTATATTTGAAGAATAATAATTTTCTATAAAAAAACACCTTTTTGGATCACTATGGATTCATGTTGAATTTTGTTCTAAAAAATCTCTCAATTGAGTGCTAGAAAATTTTCTAAATTCCCTATATGTTGGCCAATCATATTAGAGGAAATATGGTGTATTTAAATAGAATACATTTGACATTGTTTGATCTAGATTATGATCCCAAAATTATCTCCAATTAGGAATCCTACACACATTCAAATTGTGTGCTTTAGTTAGAATCTTATTCTCATTATCTTAGCCATCTTTCATGCCAACAAGGAGTCCTACTCCAATTGGCGTGCTACAATTTAATTTGGAACTAAATTTTATAATTAATTTAAAAATAAATTCAATTCGATAATTACTAAAATTTCCTTCTTATCCCATGAGTATTTAGAGGACTACTAAATATTTAAATTTAGCATTCTAACATTTTAATTTATTCAAATAAATATTTAGTCCCCTAAATATTATTTAATCAATTAATTGGATTAATTTAGCTATGCCAAATTATCATTTTATCCTTACATATTTTTATGACATTTATGGACCATCCTAAAAATCCTAATAAAACAATATGCATTTTAATCATATGAAATAATTAATTCATTTATCTTAGAAGTAATACCGTTCAGGCATTGTTATAGAGTATACTTAGGGATCAATGGAACTACGATTTCAAGCTTAAATAAAGCATTGATATTTGAAGTAACCCCTTGAATAATTATCAATCTTTATTAATCTTAGA
This sequence comes from Hippophae gyantsensis, assembly GCA_030763125.1. Lineage (NCBI taxonomy): Eukaryota > Viridiplantae > Streptophyta > Magnoliopsida > Rosales > Elaeagnaceae > Hippophae > Hippophae gyantsensis. The sequence goes on along the minus strand of CM061033.1, from coordinate 22,136,428 downwards.
GTTACTTCACTATAAATCTGAGACTTAAAACTCTCGAATATCATAGCTGGTATTTATTGAAAGTAATATATATGACTAATCTATTCAAATAACCATTAGCTATAGTTCAATCCTCCATAGCTAGTTCGTACTATAATTGAGGTTAATAAATTTATTTAACCTCTTTATTGCATCTTCTCATGATTACTAGCGATGTGTATGATTAACTATTTATAATCATATTATAGATTGTGTATAGCCATTCAAGCTCTCAATCACTAAACAATGGAATTGCAATCAATCATTAACGAAAAAATAGAGAGAATTTTACATCTTATAAGATAACCTCACAGCCCACTATACATACAGAGATACCAAGATATAAGGTATCTTAGCCTACTATTTCAGGCATCACTGAGTATGCCAAATAATAAGGTATTTTGTAAAATAACCTACCAACCCACTATACATACCAAGATACAAAGATACAAGGTATCTTAGCCTAACACTTCTGGTATCACCTAGTATGTCAAATACCAAGGTGCTACAACAAGGAGCTAGCTAAATCACTAAAGATTAAGATCAGCCCACAAATGGTCATCAAGTGACATAGAGAAACAATTGTGAATGAATGAATATTTATAGTATTTCTAATATGTATGATCATGTCTTATATAGTCGAATATTATACATAATACCTCCAACTAGATGTCTCTACATCAATCACCCCAGATAAGGGTCACTCTATTCCAAATGGATGTGGGTCATACTAATGATTTAATTAAATATATCATTATATAATTTAATTAATCATCATATAAAATTTGATTATTTTAGTTAAAACCAATCTTCTTATAAATATGCTAATTAACTGAGTTTTAAGCATATAAGACTAATTAAGGATTTTTATGATTTATTTGAAGAATAAAATAACACATGTAAATAAATGAAATATTCCTCTTATTTATTTAAATTACAAAAATAATTTAAATACAAACTTATTTATATTTAGGGCTGTATCTAAACAAAAATATAGTGTATTTCAAAGGCAATTAAGTAGAGAAGGTACTGACTGTTATATGTTAAGACTATCAATGTCCTTAGATTCCTTTATCGCAATGATCTTTCCTTGAAAAAGTTGATCATGAAGACATATAAGTCATAATACACATAATAAAAATCAAGAATAGGAGTTTCAAGGTTGAAAGATGTGTTAACAATATGAGTAAAAGGAGCATAAAATTGATCAAAGTTTCTTCCTTCTCCATGTGAAGTATCTAAAAAGTTGTGTTGAGACAAGTGGATAACTCTACAAGAGTAGAGTTATTTAGTCATTCTAAACATTCTATTTTTCTTCATTTGGAACGAATATTATAAAAATAGCTAATATTATGTATAAATGTGCTAATGTGAGTGGAGTGATATCAATCGAAGCTCAAATGGACAAATTATAGCATTTTTAGGGAAATTACAAAAAATGCCACTCCTTCAATTGATTGAGCTTCACTCGACTTTGATGAAGGGTTCTCAGGTAAGTTTTCTTATCGCATCTCAATCAATCCATAAGATTCTTAATAGATCTATGAGGATCTTAAATGATTGATTGAGAGATCTTGGGTTGAAATGATATCACACTTGACCAACGACATCCAAAATAATGTCTTTCTTGTTACTCTAGTTTTTAATCTTGGCCATTTGATAAAAATGATCATTTAAGGGTTAGGATTAGGTCATTTTTAATCTTTCTAGCAATAGCTTATTGGAGAATGACTTATGCACGTGTTGTTTTTTATTTAGAGCAAAGAGAACAACCATTGATAGCCAATTGAAGAAGTTACAGATTTTTCAAGACCATAGCCAAATTTCACCGTAGAACTCTGAAAATCTTTCTTTATTGATTTAGATTCTCTCAATGAACTCATTTAATTTATTGTTGATTATGTTTAGAATGATGAGTGACTAGGTTTTTTATTTAGGATTTTACTTGAACCTAGCCACGTAGCATGTAATCAAAACAAGTTTATTTATATGATTTTTCTCTTTAGTTTATATCATAATTAATCTTATATTTAATGCTTCAATTAATTTTCCATTAATTTCATGATATTGAGATTAATGTTCTTGCTTGAAAAAAAAAGGTAAAATTTGAGTTATTTATAGATTAATAATATATGTATTGGAATAGTACGAAAGTATGGCTAATGTATGTGTAAGATGATTTTATGTGAGTTTAATTGTCGTGTAAGCGAAATAGCATAAGAATGTGATTGTTTATACAATGTCATATATGATTGCTTGAAAAATAGTCATCAACATCTAAGATCATGTAGTTTGATATCATAATTAGAGAAGTCATTTAGAGATTGTTTTGAATTATATGTCAAGTAATTAAGAGATTCTGAAATCCTAAGTTTTTTTCATTCTTAAAATCACATATTTGGTATTTCTTAGTTTAATATATATATATATATATATAATTGCTAAATCTGATTGCTAGCCTAAATAGTATTGCAACTACTTATTACTGATATTCTACTATAAAATATCCTATTGTTCAAGGATTAATACTCATAATTTAGCACTATATTACTTGCATGAACTATCTATTTACAAACCATGTGTTATGTTTTTAGTGTCATTGCTGAAGAGTGGTAACTCTTATATTAGTAAGTAGAAGGTATAGTAATACTAGTTTAGATATTTTAATTTATTTTTAGTGTTTTTATTTATATTAGGATGGCTTATGAACAAATTACTCCCTACAATCTTGAAATCAAAAGAACTCTACAAAAGTGGAGGAATGAGAAGTGTTAGAATCATAAACCAATTCCAATGGAATCATAAACCAATTCCAATGGAACAACAAGACTTACCAAATTCCAACCCACCTTTTACACCATTAGCTACTGCTTGACAACATTCTTTAAGTGACTACCCCATGCCAATATAGAATTTATTCAACAATTTGAAGGTTGGGGATTCAAGCTAATAACTTTGAGATCAAACCTATCACTATCCAAATTGTTCAATCTCAAAAGATGTTTATTTTTATTGGAATGATGAATGTCTTATCTCCTTTAATACTTTAAAAAATAAATTAATATATGCCCTATAATTTTGGCATCTAATTAGTCTCTTCATTTGAAATTACGCATGATGTTTTCGATTATTTAATCAAAGTAGTTTTAGGGAGAGAGTGAATAATCATTCATTTATTATATGTTATGCTAGCAAAACACTAAATGATGCCCAAATAAATTATTCACCACTGAGAAAGAACTTTTAGCTGCTATGTTTTGTTTAGATAAATTTTGGTCTTACTTAGTAAGTTATAAAATAATTGTGCATTCTGATCATGCTACTTTAAGATATCTACTAAGTAAACCTAATATTAAGAAAATATTAATCTGATGGGTTTTACTCTTATAAGAATTTGACATAGAAATTAAAGATAAACAGGGTAGTGAAAACTTAGTAGCTGACCATTTATCCAAGTTAATTTTTTAATTCAATTCTCTTGAAGCTGAGAGTAAAGAAGAAATTATTGTAACTTTTCCTAATGAATAGTTATTTTCTATAGGTCCATTTACATGGTATGTTTATATAGTTAATTATCTTACTAGTGGTATTTTGAGACCTAATATATCTTATCAAGAAAATAAAAGGTTTTTAAGCTCTTATAGGCAATACTTTTGGGATGACCCTTATCTATTCAAGATTGGTCAAGATTAAATCATCTAGAGGTGTATGCTTCAAGAATAACATAAAAGAATATTTTCTTTTTGTCATAATTGTGGAGGCCATTTTGGAGGTAACAAAGCAACCTTTAATGTATTAGAATCTAGATTTTACTCACCAACTCTTTTTAAAGGTGGTATTACATTTTTTACTCAATGTGATAGATATCAAAGGAAAGGTAGTATAGGAAAATGAGATAAAATTCCATTAACATTTAATTTAGTTGTTGAAATTTTTGATGTACGGGGGATTGACTTTATGATTCCTTTTTCCCCATATTCTAGGTATGAATATATCTTGGTTTTGATGGAATACTAAAAAAGTATAATATCACACATAGAGTGGCTAGTACATATCATCCTCAAACTTTCCATCTAGTGGAAGTGATTAATAGGCAAATAAAAAGGGTTCTAGAACACATTGTGTGCCCTTCAAGAAAGGATTGGGAAATGAAGTTGAATGATGACTTATAGACTTACCGTACAACATACAAAACAACTATTAGAATGAACCCTTACTGATTAATCTTTGGGAAAGCATGACATTTGCTCTTAGAACTTGAGCACAAGACTTATTGGACAATTAAATAACTAAACTTGAGTTTGATAAAGAAAAAGATAAATGGTTGTTCCAACTCAGTGAGGTTGAAAAGATTAGGAATGAATCCTATGAAAATGCAAAGTTGTACAAAGAACATACAAAGCACTATTAAGACAAGAGGCTAGTTTGTAAGACATTTTTTCTTGAATGAAAGTTCTTTTATTTAATTTTCATTTGAGATAGTTTCTAGGAAAACTAAAATCAAGATGGGATGGACAATACACAATCACTCAATCATTTCTGTATGGAATAATAGAGTTGTTGGATCCAAAAACATGAACAACATTTAAAGTCAATAGGCATCATGTAAAAACTTATTTTGAAGGAGGACACAATGCAATAGACGTTGAGTCCATAGAGGTGTATAATCCTAGGCACCATATGGCATATATGTCTTGCTGAGATTTTAAAATAAGCATTGGATAGGAGGCAACGCATTATTGTAATAATATTATTTTATTTCATGTTTTGCGAAGAGTATTTAAAAATGTTAATTTTATAATTTTTTGTTGAATTTGTGAGAAGTACATATATGCATAATAATAATATGTTTGGATCGATGGATACACTTGCAATTCCATATTAAATTTCGAACAAGTTCAAACATATGGGTAACTTTCCTCTCTTTACTCTTTATCTTTGATTTATATTTTTTGCATTGAGGGCAATGTAAATTCTAGTCTAGGGTTAGGAAAAGTTACATTTATAAAATTATGTGCTAAAATTAAAATTTTATGTTCACATGTTTACATTTTTGTGTGCTTTTATTTATTTTTATTGAAATAGGAACTTTTGGTTTATTTTTAATTTTCTTACAAAATTATCATATCTTATAAAGTTAATTTTTGGAAAATGAAAAAGTCTTTGCATTGTTAGATTAATTTCAAAAATATTTCATGGAGTAATGTAATAATTAGTTAATTTTTTTATAATTAGTATTTCATGATAAATTGCGATAAACATAAAATCATTGTTTAAGAATCAAATAATGGAGACTACCCTTGTGCGAATATATTTTAAGCCATTTTCTTCTCATTTTGAATGAGTAATATTTTTTCTACTCCTTAAATATTCTCCTTATCAATTCTAATTGTTAGATTATCTCTATAGATCTTTGCATTAAATGTTAGAATTTTTACATCTAATAAAGTGTCATATATTTATATTTTTATTACTTAAATTGAGTCAAATAAATAGAAAATGAAAGTATATGCCTTTCTAATCGGTCATACATGACTATTAAAAGAGAGACATATATGAGGTTACCTAAATTAATAAAATAAAAGGCCACAAATTAGTTACTCACCTATCATATAAGATATGAACAATCTGTACATGGTCCTTTCTATAAAGAAAAGGAATATCTCTAAAAGAAAATAGAGATAAAAGAAAAATAAATAATATAAATTATATACTCTGACTCAATATCCTTTAAAGTTGTGATAATTAGCTAAATAAAAAAGAAAACAAATATAGGAAATAATTTCCCAAGAAGTCATTACATTTTCTTCATCTCCTAAAAAACATATTACTTGATATTTTTATTTGATGATTTTGATTGATGTATGAAAATAATATGTGATTTCTTTATAAATCCTTTCATTTGATTTCTTTCATGAGATCAATATGATGCACCACTTTTGGTTTTTATTCTTTAAACCTATGCGAACGTATTAATTCATTTCTATTCATAAACTCTTATGCATATACATTTGAATGAGTTCTTGAACCAATAAGATTAGTGCTATTGATAGTATACCTTGTGAGGTTAAAGTTCAAACAAATTGGAATTCCTTTCACATAAATTGGGTAAATTTTATATTGATACATTTTTTTTATTTGAATATGAAAGTGATTCTCAAACTAATTAATATAATAAATCATGACTATTTAGAATAATGAAATGACTTATGATATAGAATTTTATTGTAAACTTAAAAAGAAATTGTAAAAGCATGAGAAGTTTTGTTTTTCTTATTCTTTTATCTTTTTACTTTGTTTTTAAATTTTATTTGTTTTGTATTATTTTTAATGTTTTTGGGTACCATAACAGAAAACCCTCATGAGACTTAAACTCATCCACTAGGAAAACTTAGGGGTTTAAAAGCTTGTTACATATAATAAATGTAATCATGTCAATCTATGAAAATGATTTATGATAGTTTAATTTTTAGTTTTTTTGCCATTTTTGCTAAGAGACTAGCACAAAATTGGTTGGGGGTATTGATAAATGCTTAATATATCATGATTTTATGCATGTTTAATGACTATCTAGATTTGTATTTGTTTTTTTACTATCATTTTATACAAATCTATATTTTTGAAATCATGGATATATTTTATTGTTTTTCAAGCATTTCTTGTATTAAAACAAATCAACTTAAAGAATTATACTTGAAACACCATTAGGAATTGGAAGATTGAAAGAAAACATTAGTAAAATATTACATATGATTAAAAATTAGAAAAACATTACATGGAAATTAGGGTTTTAAAGTGAAAACTTTGTAAGTCGCGATGTGAGGCCAAAGGAAAAGATTAAACGTATCCTAGATATGATGTAGGTAGTGGTGTGAAAACATTATGTGTTGCAACACAAAAATAGTGGATCATTCTTAAACAATGTATAGGCTGTATATGTTGTATATGTTGTGGTGTCAAGTTAAAAATTTCACTATTTCTTCCTTTCCTTACCATATAAATAAGACCCTTTTCTTTTATTAAAATATATCCTAGAATCCCACAGCTATCTTAGCTGCTGATTTCTTAGCTTTCTTTTGTCTTTTTATTTCTTTTAGTAGTGTAAAGTTCTTCTCTCGTTCAAGAGTAGAACAAATTTAGTTAATGTAATAGTTTTTAGTTTCAATGCAATAAACAATATAGCAATTTTTTCTGGAGATTTTCCATAAGTAATTCTAAGAATTTTGTTAAGGTATATTTAAAATGTAGTCTTTTCGAGGTATTTTTAAGTATTTTTTTGCACGCTATATGTTTAATTTATTGATCATTTATTAAACTATGCATATCTGGTTATAAATAGTATGGGATATTAGTAATTTTGTTATGCTTATAAAATATTAAAGTAGATTAAATATTTTAATAAAATGAATTAAGTTTTATTTTATCATCAAGATTTAAACAAAGTTTGTAAAAGAAAATTATGAATTGTTTTACATAATAAACAAGAGAGTTAGATTTAGGATTTAAATTATCTGAATCTGATTTAGAGTTATAGTCTTAAATATTTTTGGTCTATATCAGCTGTATAGTTAAAGTAGACTCTATTTCAAATATTTTTATAAGAATTATTAATTAAGATATATTGATGTCATATCTTTCACTATAGTTTTTTAATCTGAAAGTTAGTTCTAGATACTTAAATTATAAACCTAACTTAGACACCTTGATAAGAGTTTAAATTGTTAGACCCGATTGAAGGTAGTAATTAAATAGTTCTCTATCTCTTAGAAAAGAAGCATAATTTAATTAAAATTAATTTCTAGACCCGACCGAATGTGATAAGTTATTTTAATTAATAATAAATGGTAGACTTAGTTGGTCTTCTATTTTTAAATACAAGAGAGAATCAATCATCTTAATTCATATCTTTAATATCCTATTTAATGTTGAACAAGGATAATTAATTAGCTAATATATCCCATAAATTCTCTACTGCATGATAAATGTTTAGTTGCTTAAATTTTTGTTGAATCTATCTTTATTTTAATGTCAGTAGTTTAGAAACTCAACCCAAAACAATAGTGACAAGAATTGTAGGTTATTCATTTTTTTGTAAGAATTTGTTGAATAATTTAAAAACCATATGATTCCTCTTTAAACCGACACTGTAAGTATATTTATCATTTTCTATAAGTTATTTGTACACTTGTGAGCTATTTAATAAATCATACAAAATTTGTACACAACATTTTTATGCATCAAGTTTTTTGTGTAATTGATAGGTAAACTAGTAATAGCATTGAAAAATACTAAACCTTTGCAAGCATCAAGCATTCATATTTTGTGACTTTGATGTGCTTAATTGAAATAAATAGTTTTAGTTGTAACATGTTTTTATGATTATTTGTGTAAATCAATCTTTTCAAAATCATAGGTATGTTTTGTTGTATTTTAGTTGTTTTTTTTGCTTTAAAAGAGATAAATATGTTAACATACAAAGATTCAATGCTTAAATCACTCAAATAGCACGCTAAGGGCTATAAAGGGTAAGTAATGTACGACTTACATCAAGAAACAACCAATATGTAAGGTGCAAGGTAAAATTCAATAAAAGTATTGTGTGATGCAGCAAAAAATATATGTGCTGGGATTCTAGAAAACATATTGGGCACGTTAAACATTTAGTGTTATGTAGAGAAATAATGTATACCGCAACACAACCTATTCGAGCTGTCTTTGCATATAATGTCCAGCCTTGTGCCTCGATGAAGAAAAAATGCATGCCATGGTACGCACTGTTATTCTAGGACTTTGACCCCGTTTCAACACATCCTCTTCTAAATAGAACATTGTATTAGATTTTTAGTCTCAGCTTTCATTTGATAGATAGAAATCGTCTATAATTGTTAGTTTTAGTGTAGAATTTAAGTTAGCTATTCCACCACCATGTACAGATACAGAGAGAAAGGCCTCCAATTGAAAATATGATCTAAGTATTTGAAGAAGGTAGTGACAATACATTCAGAGATCTAGAATCATTTTTATTAAGAAGGGGTAATTTTATTATTATATCTTTTATGTCTCTTTGTAATTTGATGTTTTTCATAGTTGAATTTTCTATAATTAATTTAGCTATGATTGACTAAATCAATATATGGGATTTTAGTCTTTTCTTCCAATGATAGGAAGAAGAGTTTTGTGATTTAAAGAAATAAAAATTTTAGATTTATTTCTTGTTCATAATCTTCATATTTTTAATCATAAATTCATGATGGTCAAGTCTTGATTTATGATTAAAAAATATTAAAACTAAAAATTAGACACATCATATGTTCTTAGCTGTGCACAATGAATAAGAGTCTATTTTAATTTTATTGATTTGTATTAAATTAGATGGTTGAAAGATAATCTTAATTATAAATTAAAGATGAACCAAATTTTGATTTATAATTAAAGAGTATATCTACCTTAAGTATATCAATTTATTAATTTCAAGCTTAATCAATGAGGTTTTTAATTTATTGAATATTCTGGTTTAAATATATATATTTCTTTAGTTTACTAATTAATCAATTTCAACATTTATCAAGGAAGAATTGATTTATTGAATATCATTGTCAATTCACCATGATTATATAGTGTTTCATTTAAAAAGAAAAAGAATCAATAAATATAACTTATGTTTAAATTAATTAATTCATTATGTTCATATAGATTTTTGCTTGCTAGAATCCCAATTACATCCATTATTTGGTTCGAACGTAGTTTAATTTACTTGCTTTCATTCACTACTTTAATTTATTATTTTTATTTATCTACTTTAATTTACTTACTTTCTTTAGATATAATTTAATTTAGAATTTAAAGTTCTTGTCCACAAATAAATAATTTATTAGTGTTTAGGATTTGTTTTTTTTAATTAAATTGGAAAAATAATATAACTTTTAAAACCACCATCATTTCTTCAGAGTATACTTATCGCATATTATAAGTGATCAATGAACTTACGAGGTTTTTATAAATACAAATTTGATTATCAAGTTTTTATATAACAAGTTTTTGGTACCATTGTTAGGGAATACACGTTTTAAATTATTTAGTTATTTTCTTTTTAATTATTCTCATGTTGTTCAACTCCCATTCTCAATCCATGACCAATATGAGCTCAAAATTTTATTTATAACTCCCGAAACTTCTTTGTAGTGGTTCTGTTTCATGCATAATTTCATAGGGAATCTCAAAGTAGCTTTATTTCATTATATTCTATCCATTCATTTAATATTCGTTTTGTGTTTTTGAGATAAGAGATGTTATTTCTAGTATATCTCTTTCTACTCCTATATATATGAAAAGTTTAAAAATCATTACATAATAATCCAGAATTTGAAATACAAAAGAAAAAAAAGGGAGATTTGTGATGATTTTTTAAATATTTTACACTGCATCAAGATAATTAATTCAATCATTGTGGTTAGACTCTATTATGAATTTCTGACCACATTCTCCACATGACCTTTTTATCTCTTCCTTCTCCGAGCTCGCGTTGATTTTTTTATTTTGTGATTTTTTAAATATTTGAGTTTATTTTTATTATTTTTGTTTCTTTTTTATTTTTATTTTTGTATCTTTATTATTTATTTTAATTTACTTATTTATTTCTTAGCATATTGTTTAGTTTTAAAACAATTAATAAATAAATAAGTAAAAGTTTTATTTTTATTTTTGCTTCTTTTCTTTTATTTATTTGTTTTGGTTATTTATTTCCTATTTTATTTCTTTTGTTATTTTCTTTTATCTATTTATTTTTTATTTACTTTTCTTTTTATTTTTGTGATCTAACTAGTTATTTTTGTTTGTTTTAATAATTTTTCTTTCTTGTTTCTTTTATTTCTTTTATGCGTTTTTATTTCTTTTTATCTTATTACAATTATTTAGTATTTATTTCAATTTAGTATTTAGTATTATGTTAGTTTTATTAAAAAAAAATATTTTTTGAAAGTGTGTCGCATCATGGCCTTTTGTGGTTGTGGCATGAGGCTTTCGGGAGAAAAAAAAATGAAAAATTAGACTTTGTGATGAGGCATGAAATACTTGTGAGCTGCAACACACTTGTCTCGAGTTGTTTTAATTGGGTTATATTTCCTTGTAACCCATGGCATGCAATAAACTGCATTAATTCAAACATATTAGATCCAAACATATTTTCTCTTCTTCTACAAACTCTATTTTTCATTAGCCTAACACAAATAATTCTAAATCTACCTCCAAAGATCCTTAAAGCTTTATTGTTAATATCACCTATTGGTGATAAAAATAAGGTAAATGTTAACTTAGACCTAAGTGCAAACATTAATTTAATATCATATTCTTTATACTTGCAGCTAAGAGTGGGTGAACTAAAACCTATAGTCATGTTTCTACAATTAGTAAATAAATATATAATATATTCCAAGGGTATGGTATAAGACTTAAAGGCACAGGTAGATAATCTTATTGTACCTATATATTTTTGTAATTGTTAATGTGCATGAAACCCTAAAATTAGACAAGGAGTACAATGTACTTCTTGGTAGGCCATTCTCGTCATCTACCAAAGTAATTGGTAATGTCCATAAAGAGAGTTTATCAATGATAGTCTTGATACTATACACTTTCAAGCATATACTGATACAAACTCAATGGTGAGGGAGACATTGAGTGAATTAAATTCTACAAATTGTATCCCCTAGGCAATATCTTACTAAAACGTTAAATTAAGCCCTAAATGGAAGGTAACCCAATAATCTCTTTTTTCTTTCATTTTTATTTATTTCTTTTTTAGTTATAGTCGTTTTTGTTTTTATTTTGTTATGTTTTATTTAGTTTAAATTAAGGTACTTTATTTTGTTTTTATTTTTAATTTCCTATTAATATGAACCATGTTTATTTTATTTAGAAATATTAAATTCATAACTCTATAATGAAATGTGATTTATGAAAAATACATAGTATTCTATATGTGTGATATAATTGAGTTTGATGATGGATACATCACATCACCTACTTGATCACTTATCACATTGAGCTAAGTCAAATAGGTAAATTTTCTTTTCTTTTTTTTTTCTTTATCTTTGATTTACCTTTGATACATTAAGGACAAAGTAGATTCTAGATTGGGGATGAAAGAAAAGTTACACATGAAGTTAAGCATTTTCAAATTTTTTGTTAAATATGTGTTTACTATTGTTTAGTTTAGTTTGTTTAATTTGTTATTATTTAGTCATTTAGGGACATTTATGTCCACTAGGAAAAAATATACAAAATTATCATGTTTTTAGTTAATTTAAAGTGAATGATTGAGTCTTTGAACTATTTGTTTGATTTCTTAAATAAGTTCATGGATTATTGTGAGAATTAGTTTTTTTTGTTCATAGTTTGTGTTTCATGCTTAGATGTTGAGATTGAGATGAACCCAAAATTGATGTTAAGGAATCAAATACTAGAAGCTACCTTGTGAGATTTTTTGAGCCAAAAGGGTTTTATTATGAGTGATGAATTTTCTTCTACTCCTTTAAACACTTTTCTTATTATTTCAAATTGTTAGATGATCTCTATAGGCTTTTCATTGAATGATAATTTTTAATATCTAATGCAGAATCATGTACTTATTTTCATTACATAGATTAGATGATTTGAGTAAAATTTACAATATGTGTCTATTTCAATCATGGTTGATTTCTAAATGATATATACACACACACCACCTACCAAAACATACATATGTATATGGGTCCATTCTCTTAAAAAAAAGAATAAAAAAAGAGAACAATAAATAGTATAATTAAATACTATGGCCCTAAGTTCTTCAAAAGTTGTGAGATGCTTATTACAAAAAGAAAAAAAAAGAATTAATAACCCCTTGATGTCAATGTATTTTCATTTATCCAAGGCACACATTTAAATTTTTTTATTAATGATTTTGATTGGGGCACTAGATTAGTAATGTGATATCTTCACAAATCCTAGCATTTGATTTCTTTTATGAGATCAATGTTTTGTACTTGGGATCATTTTCTTGTTTAATCATATGTGAACCTTTTAGCTTATTTCTTTACATAAATTATGCTCGCATATACCTTGTTGAGTTTTTGAACTCATAGGATTAATGTGAAATTGAGAGTATATCTTGTGAGGGTTAGAGTCCAAGTGAAATCTAATTCCTAACACTCAGATTGGGTGACTAAAAATTGATGTATTTTCATATTCAAACAAGAATTTGTGATGTTCATTGATTTGAACAATAAAATTTGAACCTTTGGGATGTTAAATTAACTTGTACTTTAGAGTTTGATTATGAACTAAAAAGAAGCTAATTTTACTTAGTAGGATGTTTGTGGGTATCATCATCGAAAGCCCTCACGATACTTAAACTTATTCACTAGGGCAACCGAGGGGTTTAAAATCTTACTGCATATGCTAAATGTAACCATGTCAATCTATGGATATAATTTAGGCTAATTTAGTTTGTTTATTTTTGTTTTTAGTTTTTAGATCACTTTAATTGCTAAATACTAGTAAGAAGTTGGTTGAGAGTTGTGATAAGTGCTTGAAAAGCACTCATATTCTATGATTTTGATGTGATTAATTGAAATAAATAGGTATTGTTATAGAATATTTTATGATTATTTGTGCAAATCTATCTTTTCGAAATCACATGTATGTTTTGTTGTATTTCAATTTTTTTAGCATCAAAGAGATAAATATGTTAACATAAGAAGATTCAACACTCGAAGCACTTAAATAGAACCCTTACGGCTATAAAGAGTAAGACATGTAAGCCTTACATCTAGAAACAACCAATACTAATTAATGGATAGAAGGCAAAATTCGACAAAAGCATTACATACCATGGTGAAGAAAATGTGTGTCGTGGTGGTAATATCTCAAGAAAACATACTTGCACATAAAATATGTTATGTCACAATGAGAAATAGTGTATGATGCGGCACAGTCTATTCAGGTTGTCTTGGACAGGTAATGTCTAGCCTTGTGTCGTGGCGAAAAAAACACTTTCCATAATGCACATTGTTATTCTAGAACTCTGACCCCATTTCAACCCTCTAATTGTAAAGATGATTCAAGGATTTGAAGAATGTAGTGATAGCACATTTAGAGATCTAAAATCGTTTTTATCAAGAGATGGTGATTTTATTGCTATATCTTTTATTTCTCTTTGTACTCTATTATCTTTCATAGTTGAATTGACTTTTGTTAATTTTTAGCTATATGATTGACTAAATCTATATATGAGATTTTAGTCTCTGCTTCTAATGATAGGAAGATCAGTTTTGTGATTTAATGAAATAAAAGTTTTAGATTTATTTCTCGTTCATAATCTTTAGATCTTTAATCATAAATTCATGATTGCCCAAATCTTGATTTATGATCAAAGAAAAAATTTTAGAACTAAGCATTAGACATATCATTTGTTCTTAGTAATGTATAACGAATAAGAATCTATTTTGATTTTATTAATTTATATTAAATTAGATGATTGAAAAATAAAATTAATTATAAATTAAAAATGGGACAAATCTTGATTTATATTTAAAGAATATATTTAACTTAGGTATATCAATTTATTAATTTCAAGCTTGACTAAGAAAATCATTAATTTATTGAAGATTTAGGTTTATATATATCTCTTTAATTTACGAATTAATTAATTTCAAACACGACTAAGAAAGAATTGATTAATTGAATATCATTGGAAACTCACCATGATTATAGGGTTTTTATTTAAAAAGAAAAATAATTAGTAAATCTAGCTTATATTTAAATTACTTAATTCGTTCTATCCATGGAGGATTATGCTAGCTAAAATCCTATATAAAATATCATCTTACGTTTGCTTATAATTCAATTTCTCACTTTAATTTACTTCTTTAATTTATCATTTTAATTTATTGCATTCATTTATCTACAATTATTTACTTACTTTATTTAGACATAATTTAATTTAAAATTTGTAGTTCTTTTCCACAAACAAACAATATTTTAAAGTGTTTCACATTCAGTTTTTTCGTAATTAAATTAGAAAAATAATTTTACTTTTTAAAACCACTACAATTCCTTGAGAGATGATATTGAGAGTATACTTATCACTTATTATAAGTGATACATGCACTTGCGAGCTTTTTACAAATACAAAATTTGACAATCAAATTTTTATGCCTCAAGGACCCTATAAGCTTTCACATTCCATGCACAATTGAGGATCATCCCTTTGAGAAAGCATTCTATGATTTGAAAGTAAACATCAACCTAATGTCGTTGTCATTGTTATGGAAGTCAAGACTTGGAGAAGCACAAATGACCTTAGTGACATGTTAGTAAAGGTTGACAAGTTTATCTTTCCCGTTGATTGTTGTCATAGACATAGAAGAATACAAGGACATACCCATTAGTTTAGGCTGCCATTTCCTAGCAAAAATACATTAATTGATGTGGAGAAGGGAAATTTGATTATGAGGGTTCAAAATGATGAAGTAAAATTCAAGGTATTCAAGCCTTCAGAGGCACATATAGGGGGGCTTTAATGTTAAAGATGTACATGGGCCATAACACACACAAAAATTTATTCCCCAGAATCCAACCTAAAATCAATGTGCCACGACGCTCATAGAATCATACTATAACACGAATCTATTTCACATTCCCATTTTTTGATCCGAGAGCATTGCACCACGTTGAAGACAAATTTGTGGTGCGGCACGTAAAGAAAATTTTCAATTTTTTTTGAAAATTCCAGTTTTGTAAAATAAAAAAGGGAAAATATTACTAAATAAAAATAGTATTTGATGATAATGCATCATCCATCCCCAACCTAAGTCATACATTGTCTACATTACAATCAAATGACACAAAAATAGTAAAAATTAAAAATAAAGAAATAGTAAACATAATACAAAATAAAAACTAATGTTCAACTGAAAATAAAATGAATGAAAATCAATTGGTTACCTTCCATGTAGTGTTTGGTTTAACGGCGCTAGCCTAACAGATGTAACTTTTAGTAGAAGTTGAAACCACTTGAAAGGTATTGGTTGGGACCTTCTGGTTATTTATCAAATTTTGCAAAAACAACATTGACTATCTCCTTAGGATTTATCACAATTTGTAAGGAGAATTTTTGAGATACTTGTGCTTAATCTTTCCCATAGTTGTGGCTAATTGGCTCATCTGAGTCTCTAGTTGTGAATTGAAGCCTTGGTGCCCTGCTAAAATTTAGCATTATGATTAGCTAAAGTAAGAACCAAATCATCTAGAGACTTACCTTGAGGTTATTAAGGTGGGTACTGCTAAGGTGGCCTAAGATTTTCAAAACCAGGTGGACATTATTGGTTGTTTAGGAATGTTGTGCTAAACAACATTATAGGTGGCCTAGACTTACCTTGAGGTTATTAAGATGGGTATTGCTAAATTTTTGATGATCCTTCCATCCTACATTATAAGTGTTAGAGTAAGAATCATACCTGGGCCTTTGTGCTTAAAAGCCTCCAACAATATTGGCTTGTTTAAAATTATTGTCTTAAAGAGTGGGGCATGTTTATGAGATGTCCCACTAAAAAACATATGCCAAAAGCCTTAACCTATACACTAGTTATCTATTGCACCAAAGCTATTAAATTATTAACTTCAACCTCAAGAGTAGGGTTATTGCTTACCTCATTTGCCTTGTTTATGGGTTACTACAGTTGCCAAATTTTTTAGAGTTGGTTATCATAGTTGCAATTAAATTTCTTGCCTTATATGAATTTTTTTTCACCGAGGCTCATCCACTAATGTCATTTGCCATGATTCTCTCCATTGGCATTAGTCCTTCATAGAAATATTGGAGAAGGAGTTGCTCATTAACTTGGTGTGAGAACAACTTGCACATAACCTCTTGAATCTCTCCTAGTATTCATATAGTATTTCCTCTTTTAATTGCATCATGCTACATATTTATTTTCTAATTTATTTTGCTTTAAAAGATGGAAAGTACTTCTCCAAAAATAATTTAGTTATGTCATCCCATATAGAGATAGTACCTAAAGGGAGATAATAAACCATTCCTTTGCATTGTTAGTAAGTGAGAAGAGGAATGCTTTAAGTTTAATTTTCTCTTTAGTGATCCCAACTGGTTTCATGGTAGGTAAAAGATGTACTGGTTCAAATTTGAGTTCAAACCTACCCCCAAGTTGGGATACAAAATCCACAAAGGGTTGCTGCTCCAAGTCAGGTAGAACTGATTCCTTAAGTGTTGGGTCTATTGTTGCCATATCTTTATGTTCAAATCCAAATTCATTTGAAGAAGCAGATTCTATTGTATCTACTTGTAATGACCTTTTTGATCTTAAATTGTAGGAATTTCCTTATTGTATTCAGATCCTAAAATTAAAAGACATAGTAAAATTTAGTCAACTAAAAAAGAAAAAGGAAAAAAAGTATATAAAGAATTTAAACTAAAATAAAAGAAAAACTTAGTGAATTAAAAAGTAAAAAAAAAACCTAAAATTAAAAATCTAAAAATAAGTGTAGGTCTCATTGTACTTATGTCTCTGTGTTGGATTTTTGTATACAAAACATAATGCATGTTTTCTTTTTACTCGGTGTATTTGTCATAAATCTCCCAAAATTTACTATGAGCCTTTTATCTATTTTCAAAATTATTTTGGAGAGTATACATTTGAAAATGTGTCATTTTTATGGTTAGTTATCAAATCATTATCTGTATGAGTATCTGGTTTGATAGTGTGTTGTCTGTACATGATTTGATATTAATAGTAGACAATGTGTCCCATGTGGTGTGAGTTGATACACTTCAATTTACTTATCATTGGTTACAAATCACACCACATTAGATGGTGTTGGCTATAGAGGATAGTTGGGTTCAAGATTTAAAAGTAGCAAGTGAAGAGTACCAATAGGTAGTTTGGATGGAGGTCCTGGCTAATAGAGGTAATAGTAGTTTTAATATCTATTAGTGTTGTAAGTCGTTTACTGTTTAGCGAATTAAGTTGCTGAGTGATTACCTTAAGTAACCTGATGATATTACCAAATAGATATAGTCTCTATATGGGTTTTCCTTATTATATGGAGTATTATGTATGATCTCTTATTGAGCTAGTATAATCTAAGTGTGTTATGTATATGTTTCAATATATTTAAGCATAAACTCTAATTAGAAAGCATTTTTTGTTTACTAGCTTCTGCTTTGATATTATACTATCTATGATTTTACTGTGTGATTTATACAAGTGTTTATTTCCTTAATTGTGCAACTTAGAACCAAGTCCTTTAGGAGTCTATATCTCTTTACCCTGGTCACATACCAAGTCATGTAATCTTTCAATTAGTATTAGAGCAAGTGCACCTTTTTAGGCTTAACCGCTCTTGTGTTGATATTATTACCTCACTTTGAGTAAAGATAAAGAGGTAATGTAGGTATACCTCCACTTTTTAATAGGTTGAACTATGCCTATTGAAAATCACAAATGAGGGCCTTTTGTGGTCCCAAGGAAACCAAGTGTGATTACTTGTCGATAATGGCTGGATGTATCCAACCAAACTCTACCTGATAACAATGTCATTCCTAAACCTATGATTGAATTGACTAAAGATGAGAGCAAGCTATCTAAATGGAATATCAAGGGTTTCTATGCAATCATTAGGGTTGTTTTGCTAGATGAATATCAAAGAATTTGGAGTTGTACTTCAAAATAAGCATGAGACATTTTGTAGACCACTTATAAAGGTACTTCAAATGTAAAAAGATCCAGAATTATGAAGTTGAATAGAGATTTTAAACTCTTGAAAAATTCTATGCTCATTTTTTAAATATTGATAATTGTTCCTACAACTTGGGTAGACCTATTAGTGAGGAAAAACATATTGAGAAAATCATCGCTTGCCTACCCCATCCTTTTCATGCCAAAGTTACCTGGCTTGAGTTCATGTACAATCCTGGTGAACTTACTATTAATGAGTTGGTTGGTGGCCTGCAAGTCTTTAAAGACAAGAGCAATCTGCTTCCAAGAAGAGAAAGATCTTGGCTCTCAAGACATTAAAAGATAATGGCCCAAGAAAATATGTTTTTTCCATAGTTGTTAGTAATGATGACTCTGATTCCAATGAAGAGAAAATGAGTCTGCCTTCCTAAAGATTTACTAAATTTTTCATAAAGAAGAAACCATCTTCTGGGGGTATTGGATAGAATAATTCAAGTTCTAAAGGTTCAAAATCTTTAAAATTTGATGGTGATTTAGATGATAAACCTAAGAAAACAAAAAAAGGCACTTGAATAAGATTAGATACTTTAAGTGTGGGAAACTTGGTCACTTAACTCTTTCTTTATTTATTCAGATTCTCTTCATGAATTGATTTAATTCATTCTTGATTATGTTTATAATGATGAATGGCTAGGTTCATTATTTAATATTTTGGTTGAACTTAGCCACATAGCATGTAATCAAAATAATTTTATTTATATTACTTCTATTTAGTTAATATCTTAATTAATCTTAGATTTAATACTTTGATTATCTAGTCACTAATTGCATGATATTTAGATTTAGGTTCTAACTTGAAAAAGCGAAATCTTGTTCATAGATTATTAAACATATGCATTGGAATAGTATGAAAGAATGATAATTTATGTGTAGCATTTACACATGAGTTTAATTGTCATGTAAGTGAAATAGCATGAAAATGTAATTATTTATGCAAATTCATATATGATTGCTTCAAAGAGATTTATTGACATCTAAGATCATATAGCTAAGTATCATATTTAGAGAAGTTCATGTGATGTGCTTAAGGGATTTATAAAATCCCAAGTTTTTCTTATTGTTGAAATTGTATACTCGATATTGCTTAGTTTAATAGTAGTATTAATTATTGCTCAATTTTTCCTTATATAGTATTGCAATTACTTACTACCAGTATTCTACTATGAAATGTCCTACTCCTCAAGAATTGATAATTGTGTTTTTGCACTATATTACATGTCAATTTATATTTATTCATAGCTAAAGCATATTCATAAGTAACTTCCAAAATGTCTCGAGCTTCTTTAAAGGTCAAGTAAGCAAAAATACGTATGTACTCATTGGGAGTGACATCATGCATAATTGCATAGAGTCCCTTGTTGTTCTAATCACTTTCCTTACTCTCTTCTTTGGTTAACTCGTCTATTTTTTCAAATATTTTTCATCTTCAAGGGTCTTCATAGGGAAGCACCCACTTGACATGAAATCCTATCACTAAGAGACCACAAAAAAACCCACACATTTATGACTTCCAGTAAGCATAGTTCATGCCATTATGAGGTGGAGGAAAACTATAAAAAGTGTTTTAAAAGTGAGAAAAGTGATCAATATTGGAGCGGTTAGGCCCAAAAGATTTGTACATGTTTTAATACCAATTAAAACATATAGATAAATGCACAAGATCTAGAAGGTGAATAGGTCACCACTTCATACATAAAATAACAACACCACCACAAATAATCCAGAACAATAAAACAAATTAAAGATATACAAATCAAGAAAGCAATAAAAGATTTTCAATCACTTAATACTTTCAATGTGTTTAGCATATTCAATGAATCATTATTATACTCTCCAATTTGTGAGCATACATAACACAATAATATAAAGTCATAAAATCATATAGACTTCTTGCCTATGTGGGGGCGACAATAGAAACAACTAGTAGAAAACATTCTACTAATAGAACGTAATTATGTAAAAATCAACTATGTCATATTCCAAGCACACTGAACTAGAGTAAAATATTTCAAAAAATGAAGTTATCAAAAAGCCATAATTTTCCATAATTTTCTAGCTAAGAAACTCATTTATGAAGGGTATTTATTGCTAAGTAATCTAATCATGGCATATTCACTAAGTTCTCTAATCAAGGCATATTCACTAAGTTCTCTAATCAAGGCACATTCAGTGCCCTCATTGAGACTTATTGGGTTTCAGTAAGAAATTCAGCGTAAGGGCTGTATAAACAATGATGTTGTGCGAGGATGCAGTTCGCCAAGCTAGGGCAAACAAAGCTGTCTGGCCCCCTATCGGATTAGGAATGCGAAGACCTTTCCTTTTGAGTGAGACCCAGGAATGAATCACACATTGTTACGCAAACTCCACTCGACAATCCAAATATGTATTCAATGACTACACAATGAACCACAATTATTGTTGTTGATCTAGGTCAACAAGAGTCAATGAACCTCCCAAAACGACTCTATAATAGCCCACTCAAATTGCAATAACTGAACAATGAATACAACCCAACCTAAACACAAAACCCTACAAAGCATATATCTAAATGCAATATCAAGTTAATGTATAAAATCATAATCATGCAAGTGTGTCGTAAAAATGAGTGTATGATACTAGACCTATATGTGATCACAAGACCGAAAAATACATGATAAAAATACATACTTTATGGTTTGTATAAGAAAATGCCGACACAATAAAAAGAACCTTACAAATAATATTAAACATGCATGATATAAAATGTACTTGAAAAAATAAAAATCAAAAAATAAAAATTATTATCAAATATAAGATAGCAATAAGTTTGAAGAGGACATTTAGGAAAGAAGTAAACTCGGCTTTTCTTTCTTGGGTCATCTACACTACCCCTTCTTTCTAAGCCATACAATATCTTTTATCAAAGAAAACCTTTATCCCCTAATCACAAGCTTTGATCACCTCTTAGATCTTTTAGCAATCCTTCGGGAGGCACAACCCAAAAAACCCATTTGGTCATTTTTGCTTTAGCATAAGTGGCAAGATCCTACATATCGACTCTACATGCTATTCGAAAAGAAGAAACAAACAGAGAAGTGGGAAAAAATTTAAAAATTCAAACTTTAAAATGACATGTCTATCCATAAATTATCTGTAAAGTGATCATGCGAACGTCACATTTATACTTTTGTTAACTAACTTAAAAAATCTATAAAACCTTACTTTATTACATTTATAATAGAGTTGAGGATGCAATTGAAACTTTTAAAATGTTAAGGACATAAATATTTTAATTCTAGGTTCAGTATACTTGAAAATTAATTCAACTATTATGTTCATGTGCACGTGATTTGCCATATCAATTTAAAATGTTAAGGACATAAATGATATACACACCAAAAATTAAGGACATAAATGATATATACATCAAAAATTTTAAAATGTTCTTTTTAAATTAATTTTGGTACAGCAAATCACATACGTTATATAAATATACTTATAAAAATTAAAAATCAAAATCATTATCAAAGATAGCAATAAGTTTGAAGAGGACACTAGAAAAGAAGCAAACTAAGTTTTTCTTTCTCAAGTGTCCCAATATACCGCTTCTATATCAGCTTTACATTTATCAAAGAAATCATCCTCCAGTAATCTCAAGCTGTGATGGCCTCCTAGATCTTCTAGCATTCCTTGGGAAGATACAACCCAAAGAACCCAATTGGACATTTTTGCTTCAGCATCAATGGCTAGATCCTACCGACTCCACATGCTATTCGAGAAGAAATGAACGAAGAGAGAAACATTTTAAACAGGACTGTCCTCAAATTATCTTTATGGAAAATCATTGAACGTCACATCTATACTTTTGTTAACTAACTTTAAGAATGGATAAAAGCACGACTTTATTACATTTGCAATAGAGTTGAGGACGCAATTGAAACTTTTGAAATGTTACGGACATAAAACGTTATGCAAACCAAAAAGTAAAGAGAGTTAATCCAACCTGGAAAATAGTGAGACTCTCCGTTTTAAATTGCAAATCTGATGGGGCCCTAAGCCTTAGTCGAGTAAATATTAATTAAGTAGAAAAAGTTGAACCTTAAAATTAAGTCTAAATAACTAGCATTCTACAAGATAGCCAATCATCCAAGCATTCCTCAATTACATATAGCAGAAGATTAAATACACAAACCATATAGATTTATCTACCTTAGTGAATTTCAAGCATATTAACTACACAACCAAACCAAAATACAAAAAAGAACATCCCCTATCCTAAATGACTAGCAGAAGGAAGTAGCTTTCAGTTCGAGGGGAGAAAAACAAATGAAAAAAAATACTAACCGAAGCTTAGAGGTTTCCACAGAGAAGAATATGCAAGGAATGAGCCCTATTGATAGTTTATAAGATATGGACCTGATTAACCTATAGGGGGGTGAATAGGTTATTCTTAATTTTTATCAAGTTTATAATTTAGTAACCTAAACAAAGCGGCCAGACATGTAATCGTGTGTAAAAATAAGTGTGGAAATAAAATAATAACACACGATATTTTTAGGTGGAAACAACCTAAGCCACAACTATGACCTAAGAGGAAAACCACCGGTCCACCGGACCACCTAACTTTCCACTATGAAAATCAAATGTTCAAGTACAAACTCGGTCTTATGCTACCCTCCCTAGGATACTGCCCCAATGTACTTTACTTACGAGCCCCTGCTCTATTTTCACAGTTTCCAATATTAGCGTGAGCGGTTTTCAGACCAATGTTCTAATAAGCTCCTCGCCAATCAGATCGTTCACAAATGAACTGCAAAAAATGTTAGCACAAAAAACACAAGTGCCCGTGTGTGTTCTAGAATGGATTTAACAATGAATAATCCTAACTAGATGATTCAAAACATATATCACTTAAATCAAATCAACTAGAATATTCTAAGGCAAAAAGATTAAGTACAGATTCAATAAAAAATAATTTCCTTAAAATTTAATACTCAAATCAAATAATCATGATTACTCATAAAATTATTTAATCTAAATATTTAAATATCTAATCCAAAGGAATTAAATTAATTAAGAAACTCAATATATATTAATTATATATAATTCCAAAGTCTACCGAATATGTATATATATATAGCTTTTATGAATCTGAATTCTGCAATATATATATATATATATATATATTATATTCCCTTTATGAAGTCTTTGAAGTGCTCTAACCGAATCATATGCATATATATATATTAGCCTCCATCACACATATATATATATATATATATATATTAAGTATATATATATTCTTCCTTTCCTCCGCGATTAGAGTTTCTTTTTTTCTTCTTTTTCAATTTTTCTTTTCGGTAGTTTTTTCTATTCTCCACGAGTATGCAGCAACCCTAATGTCTCAATATTTATTGATAATAATAATACCTAATAATATTAGGTTTAAATGTATTTTGGGCTTAATTTTTTCCAAAGCCCATTCAAAGCCTTAATAAAAAATATTTATATTTTTTAATCACATCTTAAAAATATTAAGACACATAAAAAATATTTAAGCACCAAAAATAATTTTAGATTTATGAACATGTACTATTAAATATATAAATAAAATTCTATGTGTCGTAATTATAAAAGACATACCTGAAGTACGGATATTTGGAACTTGAACATTTGTTCGGCTGTTCTTGATAAACTTGATAACAGGCCTAAAAACAAATTTACAAGTAAATATTTTGTCCACGAAAATAACCAACAATCATAGTCCTTACAAACTCCCCCTTTGGTATTTTCGTGTGGCAAAACCTCTCACTTACTACATGACACTTATAAAAATAAGACAAAAATACAATGGAGTCCCAGACTCCATAGTGGAACTATCCTACGGTCCGGTAGATCCATTTTCGCTGCAACTTGACAAGATTGTAAGTAACTGAAACAACATTGACAAAGTATAGGACAACTTGGCATGAAAGCCTCATTGTATATTAGTTCAGTTTACATAGAAATAAGCGAAGTGTAAAGAATAATCATGTAGTATGCATTCATATCAATCAAGCTTAATTAAATATGTTCTCCCCTTATATGTATAACAAAATAAAAACATGGAAGTAAAAATTCTCTCCCCCTTTTTGACATACGAGAAGGACAAAGCATTAGACAAAGAATTGAAGTTAAACTCCTCCTAAAGATATAACAGTGTAAAATCAGAGTAATGTAAAAGTGCAATGTGCTTTAAACTCCCCCTAAGTTCTATGACACTCTAACTTAGAAACCAATTAAAAAGGTAATAAATGAAAATATTTTTTTTTGTTTTTTTTTTAATTTGCATACATAGCCACATAAGGTATTAAACTCATGTAATTACAAACAAGTACACACACAATTGAGAACTCATCATTTTTTTAAACTCCAATTTTGATTATTTATCATATAAATAAATAAATAGAATAGAAAAGGTGCACACGCACACTTCGCACATATAATGACATATTGACATTTACTTAAAATAGTATACATGTTTAAACTCCATAAATATGTCAATTAATTCATTTATTGTCTATCAAGAAAGACTCAAAAGAAAAAATATCACCTATCATATAAAAATATAATCGAGTCTTCAATCTTACAAAATAAAATATATTTACCAAAAGAGGACTTAATTTTTTTCTTATAAATGAGGTAAATGATATATATATATATTTTTAACCTCTATTAGCTCTTTCTTTTTGTGCATTCCAAGTACAAGATTTATAAACAATCACTTTTTGTATAATCTTTCCCTTTTTTTTTTTGCACGAGCCATAAACCTAGCACGATGACTTTCACATTAGTTGTGAGGTAGCCCTCTCCGTTCATTGCGGTAGCTTCACACATCACAGTAGGTAGCCCTCTCAATACTAGGTGCCTCCATACGGTAAAAGTTTAGTTAGCAAAAGTAGAACTCAACACAATTTTACAATCAAGATTAGTGAAAGTCCTAGAGTCTTTCAAGAAAATTCATAAACTTCAAGCATAACATATATGTGTGTTCGTGAGTGTGTGAAGAAGTTTATGTCAACATCGATCATCACATGTATAAGAATATATGTGTATGCATAAGCCAAAATTGTAGCATAATTTATACAATAAATATCAAAATGAGTTGAGTCACTAAAAATGAGATTATGTGTATGAAAGTATTAAATAAGTTGAATACTGTGTTGGCCAAACAAGGATGCTATTTTTTTTTTGTAAGTTTAACTAATAAATAAAATAAAGACAATAAAGATTACTCACCTAAGTTCATTTAAGCACTCTAACAAAAATACCTAGATGAAGGAATAAAAGATAGTCAGGTGACCAAGAAAAAACAACCTTTCCTAACCCACATTTTCTTGCATTTTGATTTCTCTATATCATTGGGTTGGGACTCAACTAACTTAGGTTTCATAGGCATGTTTTTGAACTTAGATGTTCTTTTCTCATTCATCCCAAATGAAGATGCAGTATGCATAATAGGATGATGATAATGAGTCATAGCATTAAAAGTACTAAATTTTGCTTGCCTCTTTGAACCTAAGACTTCATACTTCCTAGTAGAATTTCTGAACAAGTTATTATAATTTCCATTCATCCTTGAGTATGATGTAGCATGCATAGATGAATAATGCTTATGGGTCCTACTATGTGAAGCATGGAAAGAATGATTAAGTTTAGGAGCATTCATCAAATATCTACATTTTGGTCTTATATGACCTTTCCTACCACAATGATGACAGATAGGTACAAACTTAACATTTTTTTCTACCATAGGTGCAATAGTTCTTTCTGCATAAGTAGTAACAGTAGGAGTAGAGTTTAAGGACCTTACAAATGTGGTTTTTGATGTTGAAGGTGTTGACAGTTCATCTATGTATCCAAGACCTCTCTTATCTCCATGTAGCTTTCCATAGTCTAGGACTTTGGTCAATTTTTCAAAGACCTATGGTCAAATTCTTCACCGTATCTTTAGCAATACTAAGTTCTTGCCTAAACTTTTTGTTTTCCTCAATGGTTTCTACAAGTCTCAAATTCATGGCATTAATATTTTCAGACAATTCCTTTTTATCTTTCTCTAGGCTAGAGGAATTTGTTTTGTGAATATTGATGATATCATTAAGTTTAGTTACTTCCACAAGTAGTTTATCTCTCTCTTCTCTAGAACCTAAACAATCCATGAATAGTTCCTCATAACTCGATACATTAAACTTAGACAATAAGAAAGAGGAGTTTACTTCCTCATTTTCTTCATCCGAGCTAGAGTCAGAGTCATTGTGGTGTGCTTTGGTAGTTGCGGTGAAGGCACGATAGTTTGTGTCATCATCTTCTGAGTTACTAGCATTATCCTGCTCACTTTCCGTGTCACTGAGTGTAGCATTAAATGCTTTTCCAAATTTATTTTTATTGTTTGCACAATCTATAGAAATATGACCAAAACCCCCACAAGTATAGCATCGAGGACTAGTGAGCTTAGTTTTCTTACCATCAGAGCTATGAGGCTTGATTTCCCTTGACTTTCGGTCCTTCGAACAACTAGATTGTCCCTTATTAGATTGATTATTATGTTGACCCTTTATTTTCAGGAACTTCTTCAATTTTCGTGCTAGCGAGACTAATGACTCATCATTTATATTCTCATCACTATCAGAGATGTCCAGTTTGGAGCTTTTGAATGCGACATCCTTGATTTTCTTGGGACGATCAAGAGAAAGCTCATAGGTTTGGATTGACCCGACAAGTTCATCAATATTTAGTGTGTCCACATTCTTGCTTTCCTCTATCGCTGTTACTTTCATCTTATAGTCAACTGTTAAGGAGCTTAGGAGTTTGCGCGCTTGTATAGGTTGTGGAATTTTCTCACCAAGGTTAGAGCAAGCATTAGTGATATCACAGAAGTGAGCATAGAATTGACCAAAAGTTTCGTTGTTGCTCATTTTAATAGAATCAAACTCAGATGTTAGCAATCTCAATTTTGTTTGTTTTACTTGGGAAGTTCCTTCATGAGCAAGAGCAAGTGCATTCCATGCATCTTTAGCAGTCTCACAGTCGGAGATGCGACGAAACTCATCCATCGACACTGCAGCGAATATTGAGCTTAGACCTTTTTGGTTTGCCCCACTAAGGGTGCGTTCTTCAGTGGTCCAGTCTCTTCTTGGCTTTATGATTGTTACACCATCTTTCGTTACAGAAGGTGGTTCCCAACCATCAAGAATAACATCCCAGACTTTTTCATCTTGTCTGAGAAAGGCTTGCATGCGAGCCTTCCAGTAAGGGTAATTAAACCCATCAAAGAGTGGGGGTCTAACAGATGACCCAACTTCTTTCATTTGGTCCATAAGTAAGTGTATGTGTTCCTAAAGATCAATCTCACTAAGTGTGTCTAGTGTCGGCTCTGATACCAATTGAAAGTTTATAAGATATGGACCTGATTAACCTAGAGGGGGGTGAATAGGTTATTCTTAATTTTTATCAAGTTTATAATTTAATAACCTAAACAAAGCGGCCAGACATGTAATCGTGTGTAAAAATAAGTGTGGAAATAAAATAATAACACACGATATTTTTAGGTGGAAACAACCTAGGCCACAACTATGACTTAAGAGGAAAACCACCGGTCCACCGGACCACCTAACTTTCCACTATGAAAATCAAATGTTCAAGTACAAACTCGGTCTTATGCTACCCTCCCTAGGATACTGCCCCAATGTACTTTACTTACGAGCCCCTTCTCTGTTTTCACAGTTTCCAATATTAGCGTGAGCGGTTTTCAGACCAACGTTCTAATAAGCTCCCGCCAATCGGATCGTTCTCACAAATGAATCGCAAAAATGTTAGCACAAAAAACACAAGTGCCCGTGTGTGTTCTAGAATGGATTTAACAATGAATAATCCTAACTAGATGATTCAAAACATATATCACTTAAATCAAATCAACTAGAATATTCTAAGGCAAAAAGATTAAGTACAGATTCAATAAAAAATAATTTCCAAAAGAATTAAATATCTAAATCAAATAATCATGATTACTCATAAAATTATTTAATCTAAATATTTAAATATCTAATCCAAAGGAATTAAATTAATTAAAAAACTCAATATATATTAATTATATATAATTCCAAAGTCTACCGAATATCTATATATATATATAGCTTTTATGAATCTGAATTCTGTAATATATATATATATATATATATTATATTACCTTTATGAAGTCTTTGAAGTGCTCTGACCGAATCATATGCATATATATATATTAGCCTCCATCACATATATATATATATATATATATATATATTAAGTATATATATATTCTTCCTTTCCTCCGTGGATTAGAGTTTTTTTTTTCTTCTTTTTCAATTTTTCTTTTCGGCAGTTTTTTTTATTCTCCACGAGTATGCAGCAACCCTAATGTCTCAATATTTATTGATAATAATAATACATAATAATATTAGGTTTAAATGTATTTTGGGCTTAATTTTTTCCAAAGCCCATTCAAAGCCTTAATAAAAAATATTTATATTTTTAAATCACATCTTAAAAATATTAAGACACATAAAAAATATTTAAGCACCAAAAATAATTTTAGATTTATGAACATATACTATTAAATATATAAATGAAATTCTATGTGTCGTAATTATAAAAGACATACCTCAAGTACGGATATTTGAAACTTGAACATTTGTTCGACTGTTCTTGATAAACTTGATAACAGGCCTAAAAACAAATTTACAAGTAAATATTTTGTCCACGAAAATAGCCAACAATCATAGTCCTTACACCTACATTTCAGAAAACAGCAGGCAAAAATCCAAGGTAATTTAAGTACATTTGAATCCATGACAAATGGACAAAACAATTATAAGAATCAATGCAATAATGATGCCCAAAACAATCAATTTAATCTTCATATTTTGAAACCACATCTTCCTTCTAATCTTCGTTCCCTGATGCCTGAAATCTTGAGCCTGTAGCATAAGTATATCAGAAACTTCGAACCAAAACATCCAGCATAAGGTACAGAATAAACTCAAACAGAAAGCTATAGCAATCCTCTGATAATTTTCTTTGGACCAAAAAAATATCTTTTCATAGTTTCCAACTTATTTAATTGAGTGACATGGTCGGTTTGCCTGGTTTTCAAACGTTTGGAAAAAAATAAACTCAAACAGAAACTGGCATATCCTATTGCACTGCAAGACAATCTTATAACGGTTCAGCTTGGTTGATTTGGAGGATTAGAAATTTTTAATTAAAAAAGAAGCTACTTTAAGCTTCGTAAATCAAAAACACCTACAACGAAATTGAATCAATTTACAAAAACAGAGAGACAAAATTTAATGCATTTTATATCTAAATTTAGGATCAGAGACGTCAAAAAGATTAGTAATTGGAAAGAAAAAGTTAAGTCTAATATTGTAATTTTATAATCTTATCCAATAATCTCTTAAATATATAATATAATAATAACAATCCTATCCCAACCCTAAAAGTAAAATGTTCAAAATTGATTGGTGAGGTATGTTTCAACTATCTATCTATTTTCTCACACAATAATTCAACTATCTATCTATTAAACATTATGAAAACTTTTGGTTTTTCTTTAACATAATCTTCCGGTTACACTCATTAAACGGATATAGAAGACCCTTCATCTTTTATACTTTTAATTTGTAGACTTCAAGAAAAAATGATATTTATTTTATTTATTTATCCAATTAGTCTAAAGTCTTTCTAAATTGCTAAATCATAATAGAAAAAGCCTTATATCTATTAACCCCTTTCCAAAAGCTAAGCCACTTAATGAAATGCCTGTAGAAGACCTCAAGGATGAAGAATGCATGTTAATAATAATACCTTTGTAAAAGGGAAAAGGAGAGGGGCTAGCCTAGTTCATTAACAAAGTCGAAATGCCAGTAAATTGTGGAAGCTTTATTGGTAAAAAAATAAGTAGAAGATACTCAATAGATATTTTTGTGGAAGCTTTATTGGTAAAAAAATAAGTAGAAGATACTCAGTAGATATTTTTTGAGAATCGCATGAGCCTACCATTAACATCATTAAAGAGCTAGATTTATTTTTGAAAAATCTAAATGAACTAAACATAAATAAAATACAAAAATTAAATTAAATTAAAATTAATGAAACACATTGATTTTTAATCGGGGGTTGTTAGTGGGAGAAATAAGCAATTTAAATTTTTCTTATTTTTCCTCTTTTCAAGATGGTAGGAGTTTACCATGAACATCAAAAAAGAGAGAGATTTATTTATGACATATATAAATGAACTACTTAGCATAACAAAAATACAAAGAAAAATTATTGAAATGCATTGATTTTTAATCAGGGGTTGTTAGTAAGAGAAAACAAAGGGATTTTGGTTTTTCTTATTTTTCTTCTTTTGAGGATCGTAAGAGTCTAACATGAACATCAACAAAGAGATAGATTTATGTTATGTGGTATGGCTTGAATTAAAAAGGACCATTTATGAAGGAACGGTAAATTAAGTTTACTAATAATATTGATGCAAAAATAAGAAGATGATTTAATAGTCATTCAATGTAGGAAATGACTCATTTATATATATTTTATTAAAAGATTACATGTGCAAGCACACAATTCAAGAAAAAATGTTCAGTTTTGTTTTTATTGCAGGCGACTTAAAATCGTACAAATTTTTTATTGCAGCTCAGTTTTGTTTCGATTGGGTATGTCGGGTAAATTCAAGAAAAAATGTTCAGCCCTACTTGATTACTTTATCATGAGTATAATTTAATATTTTATTGACCCTTTCTTCTCTTTTGTTTCTTTTCTGCCAATTCATTTGATGGTCCATAAAGCTGAAGACACATAATTTCCTTCTCATATGTTCTTTTATGTTTGTTGTCTAATTGACTAATTATGACTCAATATTTAAATGCTCAGGCAAGAAAGAAAATAGAAATTTATTACTTCAAATCCATGCAATAAAACATCCACCAAACATGTGATCACAGAGAAGTTCTTTGTCGTAACTTAGTCAAGTACCTAGACAGCTTTTTTCTATGCAATCAATTACCTAGTTAGATATCATATGTGAAAAATAAAGAATGAAGTACGGAGAAATAGTCATCCACATCCTGATTCTCAAACAAAAGCACAAAATCTCTACTAAGGGGTAAGAGGAAAGGAATGTGTAGATAGTAAATTTTTTTTTAAAAGGAGCTAAATAGAACTTTTAATGGCATTCTTTCACACCATTCGACTCAAAACACACTTTCTCAATGCATCTTTCATAACATTAATTTTTAAAATTTTTCTCACTACTCGTCTAACTTATCCACAAACCTTTCTGAATTACCCAAACAACCAAGCCCCTTTTCTCGTTATACACCCATGACCGTTCTAAACCACATAACCCAACAAATCTCCAAACACTGTTAAAAACACCAAAACTGATATGGAATCAATGCATAAAAACAGAGACAGAAAAATTAATGCATTTTATTTCTAAATTTAGGATCAGAGACTTTCAGTAAAGAATTGTAATTGGAAAGAAAAAGTTGAGGCTCTATATACAATGCTAAATACAATTAGTAAATAGAAAATATCTATTAATATATAGAAAAACACTTGGCAACACTACTAAACTACTAAATACCACCATGTGTTACACATCTAACGGTCCTGTGTATTTTAAAGAAATCTGCTACCAAAATGGGTCCATATTGTCAAAATATTGTGTTTATCTGATAATTATCAGTATATTTCATTATTATTTATGTTCTGTTTCTATACAAGGTATTGAGATATATGTATACAAAGAAAACGAAAATTAAACAATGATCATAATTCCTGCACATCCATGTTTTATGGCTCCAGTAATATTATTGTCTGCTCCATGTTTTACTCCACTGAGCATTGGTGTACGCCACCGGCGTACGATGCACCACAACACACACCAACACTCCTCCTCAAGTTGGTGCATATATGTCTCTTATGCCCAACTTGTCAAGTGAGTTGTAGAAGTTCCTTACAGACACAGATTTGGTGAGTATATCAGCCAATTAATCTTCTGATTTAACAAATGGAAGCTTAATAATCTTTTCTTCAAGATTCTGTTTGATGAAGTTCCGATCCACTTCAACGTGCTTCGTGCGATAATGTTGAACTGGATTGTGAGAGATGGCAATGACTGCTTTGTTATCACAAAATAAGTTCATTTTAGAGTTAGGAGCAACACCAATCTCAGTTAGAAGTTTTTTCAACCAAAGGAGCTCACATATTCCCTTGACCATTCCTCGAAATTTAGCTTCAGCACTGGATAAGGCAACTACATTTTGCTTCTTGCTCCTCCATGTAACAAGGTTGCCCCCCACAAAAGTAAAGTACCTAGTAGTAGATTTCCTATCCTTTATATTCCCTGCCCAGTCTGAATCTGTATAGCCAAGGACTTCCAATTGACCATTCTTTGAAAACATAAGTCCTTTCCCAGGGGAGGATTTTAAGTAACGAAGTATTCGCATGACCGCATCCATATGGTCTTCACTTGGGCAGTGCATGAATTGACTCACGACACTCACAACATAAGCAATATCAGGTCGAGTATGAGATAAATATATGAGTTTACCTACTAACCGTTGATATCTCTGTTTATCTGCTGGTACTTGGTCCACATATTCTCCGAGTTTATGATTTTGAACCATTGGAATATCGACAGGTTTACAATCTAGTAGTCCTGCCTCTGCTAGTAGGTCCAGAGTATATTTCCTTTGGGAAAGACACGTGCCTTGTTTTGATCTTGTTACCTCAATACCTAAGAAGTATTTGAGCCCTCCCAAGTTCTTCATTTCAAACTCATTTGACAGTTGTTCTTGAAGCTTAGAGATTTCTTCTTTATCATCCCCTGTAATGATCATGTCATCTACATAGATATAAGGGCTGTTATCTTCCCTAATCGATGTTTTAGGAAAGGAGTATGATCAGAGTTGCTTTGTTGGAACCCATATTTCTTCATTGCTGAACTCAACCTACCAAACCACGCTCGAGGTGATTGTTTTAGTCCATACAATGCTCGTTGTAATCTACATGCAGTTTCTTTTCCTGATGTAACAGTATATCCTGGTGGGATATCCATGTAAATCTCTTCTTCAAGGTCACCATGAAGGAAGGCATTCTTCACGTCAAGTTGGTGCAATGGCCAATCTAAATTTGCTGCAAGAGATAACAAAACTCTCACAGTTTTTAGTTTAGCCACAGGTGAGAAGGTTTCTTGATAATCTATCCCATGTTTCTGTGTATATCCTTTTGCTACAAGCCTCGCCTTGTATCGATCAACTAACCCATCTGCTTTATACTTAATGGAAAAAATCCACTTGCATCCTACCATCTTCCTCCCTTGAGGCAACTCGCTTAACACCCATGTGTTATTCTTCTGCAATGCCTCAAATTCCTCTTTTATAGCTTGAGCCCATTTTGGATCAGATAAGGCTTCTTCAATGCTACTCGGAATTTGACACGAGGAGAGTGTTTGTGCAAATGCCCTGAAAGGTTCTGATAACCTTTGAGTAGATACATAATTTGCTATTGGATACTTGGGTTGTCGTTCTTCTCTTTTTGGGGAGTATCGATTTGGAGGTTTACCACGATTGTGTTTGAAAGGTAAAACATAACCAACAGATGTATCTATAACATTAGTTTGTAAAGGTGTGATAGGATAGCTTACCTCAGGAGTGTTCTCAGCAGGAGGATCATTGGGTACTAGAGAATGGATGGGTACATCAACCACTTCATCTTCGAGAGATTCAATTACTACTTCAGCTTCAATTCTTGGAAGTTCAAGCTCGGGTCTAGCTACTGGCTCCTCCATATTATTGGCACGATCCGAGTATGTTGGACTAGTGTCTAATATTTCAACATCAAGCCAATTTCGTTCTTCACATAAACTCTCCTCCTGAAGAGTGTAATTGGATACCGGTGATGGGAAAAAACATTCTGATTCGAGGAAAGTGACATCCATGGTAGTATAGATTCTTTTAGTAATTGGATCATAACATCGGTAACCCTTTTTTTGTACACCATACCCCAAGAATACACATCGGACAGCACATGGATCCAACTTAGTTCGTTGATTTTTATGGAGGTGGACAAAAGCAACACATCCAAAAATTCGGGGCGGAAGCATCAAAATAGTAGGCAAGGGAAGATGATCAGATAACACCTTTAATGGAGTCTGAAATTGTAAGGTTTTTGTGGGCATACGATTCAGTAGATACACAGCTGTAGTAACAGCATCACTCCAGCATTTATTAGGCATATGTGCACCGATTAGTAAGGCCTGAACCGTTTCTAAAATATGTCGATTCTTCCTCTCCACAGTCCCATTCTGTTGTGGGGTTTGTGAACACGAGGTTTCATGGAGAATACCATGGTTGTCCAAGTATGTCCGGAATTGTTGATTAACATACTCCCCTCCATTATCAGACCTAAGTATCTTAATTTTTTCAGAAAATTGTATCTGAACCATGGTGTGAAACAGGTGAAATGTAGCAAATACTTCATCTTTATGTTTGAGAAGGTAAAGCCATGTCATTCATGTACAATCATCAACAAAAATAACAAACCAACGATGACCCGATGACGTAATGACCGGGGAAGGTCCCCAAACATTAGAATGTACCAAAGCAAAATGAGTCATACTTTTATTCATGCTCATAGGATAAGATGGCCTATGAATTTTTGCTAGGATACAAGTATCACATTTGAAATCTGAATGTGTGATATTTGAAAATAAACTAGGGAGTAGGTGCTTTAAATACCCGAATGATGGATGCCCAAATCTACGATGACATAGCCAAATTTGTCGTTCCTTGTTACCAACAGTATGTTGCATGTGATTGGCTCTTCCTGAACTGAGGTCATCCACATAATATAGCCCTCCTCTCCTAGTATCACGCCCAATGATCTCCTTGGTGAGAATATCCTGTAGAAGGAAAAAAGTAGAATACATCAATACTACACAGTTAAGATCTTAAGTGACCTGACTTACAGACATTAGTCGGTTTGACAGAGAGGGTACAAGCAAAGTATTAGATAATGATAATGAAGGAGATAAGGTCACTGTTCCAGCTCCTGTAACTGGATAAGTGACCCCATTTGCATTGGCAGCACAGCTCCGTCTTGGCTGGGTTGTATTGGAGAGATCATTTGGGTCAAACGTCATGTGATCTGTAGCTCCAGAGTCCAGAATCCAATCCTCTTTATCACTACGAGTAGATATGTGAAATGCTTTACTTGAAATACCTGAATCCTGGGAAGATTCGGCCTGAGAAGTAAGGGATAGTGAGGCATTATTAGTAGCCACAACTGCTTGCCCAGTGGTGTCCCGTTTCTTCCGTGCTTGAAGATCATTCCACCATTCTGGATACCCATGTAGATTGAAGCAGTTTTCACGGGTGTGTTTGGAGTTTCCGCAATGGCCACATTTCATGTCAAGAGACGGTGGATTTCTTGCTACCCAAGGAAGGTCCTGTTTTTGGTGGCATTAGATTATGATGTCCCTTGACCCCTTTAAAAGCCATAACTGCTCCGGGTGTCGTATCTACACCTGTTATCATCACGGTCTGCCTGACCTCTTCCCTACGGATGAATCCATAGGCTTGTTCCACCGTAGGAAATGGTTTTATCTGAAGCATATCACTTCGAGTTTTATCCAATCTATCATCAAGTCCATCGAGGAAGGTATACACTCGATCTTTCTGTACGATGGAGTTGTATTTTTGTATATCAATCGCACACTCCATTGGATTAGGACGATGAAAATCAATTTCACGCCACAACCCTTGAAGGTCATTGTAGTATTTTTCAATGGATCCACCTGCTTGCTTCGTACGAGTAACTCGACGGCGAAGATCATACACTTGAGACGTGTCTGTACCATCATAGTAGGTGGTAGCTGCAGAATCCCAAACCTGTTTTGCAGTTGGGAATCGAATAAAATTTGCAATCAAGGAGGGGTCCATCGAATTGATCAACCATCCTTTAACAATGTCATTTTCAGTGCGCCATCTCTTGAATGAGGAGTCAGTTTCAGCAGGTTGAGGAAATTCCCCATTAATATATCCCAGTTTGTCTTTGCCAGAGATATACATCTCCACCACCTGGGACCACAAGGCATAGTTGGATCCTCCCAACTTGATACTAATGGGGGCAGTCGACGCTTTAGTTAGCGGAGGTTGTGAGACGGTCTGAGCTCTGGCTAGAACTTCCGTCATTTTCGTCGTCAAGTCTTCCAATATGAAATTGGTGGTTAAATCTCTAGATTCTGCCATGAAATCTAAAAAAATTTTCCTTCCGTTTTTCCTTTTTTTTACACTTCGTACACTATATATAGAAAAAAATTATGTAACCCTAAAAAAAATTTCCAAATGAGCGCAGCTTCTGCGTTGCTAACCCTAATTCAAATTTTTTTTTCGTGCGCAGCCCTTTCTTCACGCAGCCTCTTCTTCACGCAGCCTCTGTTGCATTTTCTTCCCTCAGCTGCAGATAAACCTACAGCTCCAACCAACCACACGCACAAAGACAACGTAAAAATGTAACCCTAAAACAGATTCTCATTCGCGCAGCCCTCCTAAAGTGGCGCTCTTCGTCTGCTGCTTTCTTCTTCTTCGTCTGTTGCTGCTATAATGAAACAGTGCCTTCCATTTCCGTCTGTAATAAATTTTTTTTATTTTCGCGAAGCGAAAGTCGACCACGCACCTCGTCCTGTGAAAGCGGTGTTCTTTTTCTTGCTTTGGTTAGGCGGTTATGAATCCGGTCGACCAACCATAACCGACGCGTTGAGCGAAATTGGCCATCTTGATACTAGATGTTGTTGTTTTGCTTGATGTTATTATTATTTTTTTTCTAGTATTGCAACTGATCGGTTTCAGAAATAAGAAATCAGAAACCAGAAACAGCTTCGGAACCAATATAAACTAGAAATCAGAACTCAGCAAAACGAAAAAATGCAGCTACAATCAGCAGCCACACCAGAAATCAGAAATCAAAAATCAAAAATCAGCAAATCAGAATGAGAAATAAAAAATGGTAGTTCCATCATAAATCAGTAGGTAGTTCATTAGTCAGCAATATCCTGCTCTGATACCATGTCAAAATATTGTGTTTATCTGATAATTATCAGTATATTTCATTATTATTTCTGTTCTATTTCTATACAAGGTATTGAGATATATGTATACAAAGAAAACGAAAATTAAACAATAACCATAATTCCTGCACATTCATGTTTTATAACTCCACTAATATTATTGTCTACTCCATGTTTTACTCCACTGAGCATTGGTGTCTGCCACTGTTGCAGCATGCACCACAACACACACCAACACATACAGAATTACCGTAATATATGAGTACAATGTGGTCAGTTCGGTATCGGTGGTTTTGTAATGTTAAAACCAAAATCGAACTGCAATCATACTTTTGAAGAAATATAAAAATGCAGGCGACTTAAATACCGACAAAATCTTGTTGCAGCTCAGTTTTGCCTTTTGCCTCAAATTGGGTTGATCTGGTAAATTTTGAGGAACAAATGCTCAGCCCTACTTTATTTTACCATGATTAATAATTACTTTACAGACCCTTTCTTCTCTTACTTCTCTTCCTTTTCTGGCTATCATTTGATTGTCCATAAAGCTCATGCCACATACCATACTTTCTCAGATGTTCTTTTATATTTGTTGTCTGTGATATAGTCATGATCCAATATTTAAACGCTTGAGGCAAGAAAGAAAAATAGAAATATTGAACTTCAAATCATGTAGGAAACATCCACCAAAACATATGATCCAAGAGTTCTTTCTTGTAACTCAATCAAGTACCTAGACAAATGCTTTTTTCTATGCATCTCAATATGTGAAAAATAAAGCATGAAGTATCGAGAAATGGTGATTGACTTCCTGATGGTCAAAGACAAGCACAAAAACTCTACTAAAGAGGAAAAGAGTGTGCAGATAGTAAAATTTCTCGAAAAGGAGCTAAATAGAATTTTTAAGGGCAGTTCTTTGACACTTTTTGACTCAAAAACGTTCTGTTTTATATATAACCAACTTATTTAACTGGTTTCATTTTAACACCCTCTAAAAAAAACCATATGTTTACCATTTTTACACATTTTGAACATAAGTTTAAACATATATATTTTCAATTCAAGTTTTTGGTATAAATATAAAGATTAAAAATATATTCATATTATAAAATAAATATTAAAAATATGCAATAAAAGTATATTAAAAATGTTATAAAAAATGAACATATGTTACACATTTATAAAATAATTGCGTTATAAACATGTTTATCGCATTATAAACATATGTTTAGTACTTAGGGGGGTCAAAAATAAAACTTTATTTTAAAAAAAAGTCATGTTACATACTTAAACCACTCAAAAAAATACATTCCCAAAATACCTTTAATAATATCAAATTTTTCTCTAACCATGGTGGTTATCACGTCATCCACTAACATCATCAAACAAGAACACCCAAAATTATAATTGAGGAGATTAACTATGTTGCAAATTTGCAATAGTAATTGATTGAAGCTCCACTAATCGATATCCCAACTCAAGAAATTCAAATAAGCCATTGAATGAGGTTGAAATATGGGTTATTTTAATGTCTTACATGCTTCATATTCAAATGGACATTAAATGATAATAAATACTTAAAATTTTCAATGCTCAGAGCAAATCTCAGTATGAAACGGAGGGAGAGAGAGTGAAAGATTCCTTCTCATATGCAAAGTAAAACCAATTTGGTCTTAACTCATTGGCTGAATCGAGTTCTAAAATAAACCTGTCACTATCATAGACAAACAAGCCAAAATTTACTTTGTAACAAGCAAGTCAAATTTGCTAATTGACTGTAAAAGAGATGCTTTAATGGTTGGCATAGTTTTATATTTGTTATTTTGAGACTCGCAATGAGGATCGCTCTAATAAGCCTCATCTCTTCAACGAGTTAAAGTTTAATCTCAAATAATTTATTTGAAGCTTACACCTTTTTTAGTTTAGACTTATACAATTAGGTGGTTTGAAAGTCCTTAGTGACCAATACTCCAATTATAATCATATTTACTACTATTATATTCTTGAGATGTTATTCATATTCTAGTCCCTACTAACTAAAATCACATTTTTGACTTACTATCGTGATCAATGTTAAATTCTAACTACATTATTATAACTTTGTTAATTTATGAATCTTCTTATCAAGGTATGAATTTCTTATCATGCGAGAAAAAAGCCTCAATATATAAAACCGTCAAAAACCTTGGTGGTTTGTAAATTATAAGGCGTGTTTATGAGTTATGACTAGTAATAAAAAGATATTGGGTTAATTATGTGATTTTGTTTGAAAGGAATTTTAGAACTTTACAAATTTCTATTTGTAATGTGTGATGAGTTAAAAGGTGTGTACACGAAGAATCAATTAATTTTTAATCCTTGAAATTTTTGCCCAAGCAAAAAAAAAAGTCCCTGAACTCGAAATTATTAAGAAAAGATCCCTAAACTCACTATTTACGTTACAGTACTGTTATGGCATCCTGAATGTTACTGTTACATTATTCAATAAAACAACACAACGTGATCTACACTTGGTTGAATTTGAACACCATTTGATGCAGGAGCCTAGTATCTCCTTACTGCCGTTTTTGGTTACATTTTGTCGTTTATTATATGCTTTATTTTATTGTTATTTATTCCTTTAGGTGAGGTGTCATTCTGGTATAACATAACCTGATTAAAGTAGTGAGGTAGTAAAGTATAGTTTTCAGTTTTGATTTGCTGCTCATGTTTTATACTGAGAGAATACTCTCTGATTTTATGCAATTTTCTGGTTAGAATAATAGCGTTCTATCCATTAATGGGAAGTTTCTTCTTCCTCATACTAAAATTCAGGTTTCTATGCTAAGTGGTATCTGAGCTCAGGCCTTTCCTGTGTAATGATGACTAACTCTGGTAAAGATGGCCAACATGATGTTAACAAAGCTTCCATTGCAAGGGTACTTGCGACTTATCTGCGAGAACAAGAATAGAAGAACGAGGAGCAATTTCGAGCTTTTCTGCAAGAGTTCAAGCAGAGCATGACCCACTTTCGCGATGAATTCATGAGCGAGTTGGGAAACTCAGTTACTCTACTCGACCGGCCAAACCCCGAAGTCCGGTCACCAAACGAGCCGTGAGTGAGCAACACGTGCCACCGCGACTTTCTGTCATATTTTCACGCGTCCGTGCAACAGTCTTCTCCGGTCGACCTCGTGTTGCTCTCCGGCGTTCCCCTGCGTCATCTGTGGTGGTTTGGCACTCATCGCTTGTGACTGTTCAGGTTTGGGTTCTTCCAATTTTGTGTTCTTGTTTGCTGCATGTTTGGTCGCTGTTGTTGTTGGATTTTGTTTGTTTGTTTGTTCGCTGCCTTATCATTTGTAAGAGTTATGGCTGAAAACAAATCTAATGTTGTGACGGATATGGTGCTTGTGATGTCTAAAATCACGAACCATAAGCTCAATGGCTCGAATTATTTGGCTTGGAGTAAGACCATTCGAATTTATTTGAGAAGTATCGACAAAGATACTCATTTGACTAATGATCCTCCTAAATATGATTCAAAGTAGACATGGCTTAAAGAAGATGCCCGCTTATTTCTGCAGATTCGGAATTCTATTGAAAGCAAAGTAATTGACTTGATCAATCATTGTGAATTCGTTAAAGAATTGATGGATTATTTGGATTTCTTATATTCTGGTAAAGGAAATTGTTAAAGATGATTAGTTGTGTATGTATTAGGTGTCTAACACTAGGTGAATATATTAGTTGTGTATTAGGTGTCTTAGTTGTGTATTAGGTGTATGTCACCTAAGATTGTCTCTAACTTTGTATATAAATAGGTAGTGTCTTTGAATGAGAATATAAGAGTAAATTCTGAGTTTTACATGGTATCAGAGCATTTGGGTTACAAAATTTAGGAGATTTTTTTTTCCGTTCAAATTGGGGGCTGATTTTAGGTAAACACAAATTAGGATTTGGTGCATTTTTGAGTTCCAACTCTAAACACCCTTTTAGAGTGCACATTTTTTCTCACCGCCGGCACAGGGAGGAAGACCAGCCGCCGACCAGCCAAACCTCGACGTCCGGCCACCAGAAAAGCCGTGAGTGAGCCACACGCGCCACCGTGACTTTCTATCAAAATTTCCACACGTCTCCCCGCTGGCACAGGGGGGAAGAATAGCCATCGAATGGCCAAACCCCAAAGTCCGGTCACCAGAAGAGCCGTGAGTGGGCCACACGCGCCACTGCGACTTTCTGTCAACTTTCCACGCGTCGGCGCATGACAGCGCATCCGTGCAAAATTCTCCTCCGTTCGACCTCGTGTCGCTCTCTCCCGTTCCTATGCGTCATCTGTGGTGGTTTGGCACTTATCGCTTGTGATTGTTCAGGTTTGGGTTCTTCCAATTTTGTGTTCTTGTTCGCTGTGTGTTTGGTCGCTACTGTTATTGGATTTTGTTTGTTCGTTTGCTCGCTGTCTTGTCGTTTGTAAGAGTTATGGCTGAAAAGAAATCTAATGTTGTAACGGATATGGTGCCTGTGATGTCTAAAATAACGGACCATAAGCTCAATGGCTCGAATTATTTGGCTTGGAGCAAGACCATTTGAATTTATTTGAGAAGTATTGAAAAAGATACTCATTTGACTAATGATCCTCCTAAAGATGATTCAATGCAGACATGGCTTAGAGACAATGCTCACTTATTTCTGCAGATTCGGAATTCTATTGAAAGCAATATCATTGACTTGATCAATCATTGTGAATTCGTTAAGGAATTGATGGATTATTTGGATTTCTTATATTCTGGTAAGGGAAATCTTTCTTGCATATATGAGGTATGCAAAGCATTTTACCGTGCAGACAAACAAGATCAGTCACTCACAAATTATTTTATGGAATTTAAAAGGACTTATGAGGAGCTCAATAGTTTGATGCCTTTTATCCCTCATGTCAAGGTTCAACAAAGCCAACGGGAACAAATGATGGTCATGAGTTTTCTTGCCGGTCTTCCCTCTACTTTTGAGACTATTAAGCCCCAGGTTCTTTCTGGTTCTGAGATCTCCTCTTTACAAGAGGTGTTTAGTCGAGTACTTCGTACAGAAGGCACTCCACCTCCACCTGCTCAATTAAATGGTGCTTTGGTCAACCGAAGTAATAATTATGAGCATGGATGGTCAACTTATATGAATAAAAATAAAGGAGGTGGCTCGCACGGGTTTGAAACTCGACCATAGATCCTAGGAGGTATTGTATGTCACTATTGTCCCAAAGCAGGACATACGAAACATGAATGTAGAAAGCTTCAGTACAAGTATCAGAAAGGTCACTCGGCTCATATTGCATCCACTTCTGATACTTCTGAAAAATCGGTTCTTATCTCTGTAGATGAATTTACCAAGTTCTCACAGTATCAAGAATCACTAAGGTCTTCATCACCCTCTGTCACTGCTATTGCTGATTTAGGTAAATCCAATGCGTGTCTCATTTCCTCATCTTCCAAATAGGTTATTGATTCTGGTGCCATAGATCATATGACAGGTAATTCTAGTCTTTTTTCTACTCTTCAGTCACACACTTCTACCTCTACTGTTACCTTAACCTATGGGTCACCATCTCGTGTTCTTGGGTCTGGCACAATTACTCCCACTCCTTTGCTTCCTTTGTCGTCTGTCTTACATTTACCTAGATTATCCTTTAATTTGATCTCTGTAAGTCAGCTTACTCGCAATCTTAACTGTTACATCTCATATTTTCCTGATCGTTGCTTATTTTAGGATCTTATGACGAAGAAGACTATTGGTAAAGGACATGAGTCTCAAGGCCTCTATATTCTTGACACACCAATACCGAAATCTATCGCTTGCTCTAGTGTAACCTCTCCCTTCAAGGCACATTGTAGACTGGGTCATCCATCTCTTCCTTTACTGAAGAAACTTTATCCTCAGTTTAGTAAGGTGTCTTCATTAGATTGTGAGTCTTGTCAATTTGCAAAACATCATCGTCTTAGTTCAAATCCAAGAGTTAATAAACGTGCTAGTGTTCCTTTTGAATTAGTTCATTCTAATGTTTGGGCTCTTTGCCCTATTTTGTCTAAACCTAGATTTAAGTATTTTGTTACTTTTGTGGATGATTATTCTCGTGTAACTTGGTTATATTTAATGAAGAGTCTTTCTGAATTGTTTTCTATTTTTTACGCACTTTGTGTTGAGATTAAAACTCAATTTAATGTTTCAATTCGTATTTTGCGAAGTGATAATGCCAAAGAATATACATCAGCTTTGTTTCAATCTTATATGGTTCAAAATGACATGCTTCATGAAACTTCATGTGTTGAAACTCCATCTCAAAATTGAGTGGCCGAACGTAAGAACAAACATCTTCTCGAAACTGCACGTGCCTTATTATTTCAAATGAATGTTTCTAAACCTTTTTGGGCCGATGCAGTTTCAACAACATGTTTTCTTATTAATCGCATGCCTTCATCTGTTCTTCATGGTGAGATTCCTTACAAAATTTTGTTTCCTAATAAGTCACTATTTTCGGTTGACCCTCGGATATTTGGTAGCACTTGTTTTGTTTGGGATGTTCGTCTGCATGTTACTAAATTAGATCCCAAGTCTTTGAAGTGTATCTTCCTTGGTTATTCTCGTCTCTAAAAAGGTTATAGATGTTATTGTCCTAGTCTTAACAAATATCTTGTCTCAATTGATATTACCTTCATGGAAGACACGCCCTATTTTTTGTCTTCTCCTCCTCCTGCATGTTAGGGGAGGATGACGATTTGTTAGTCTATTCTATCACATCATCTGAAACTGTCTCTGATCGAATTTCTGTTAGGCCTCCTATAACTCAAGTCTACTCCAGACATAAACCTTCTGATTCA
The DNA here is from genome assembly GCA_030763125.1 of Hippophae gyantsensis. Lineage (NCBI taxonomy): Eukaryota > Viridiplantae > Streptophyta > Magnoliopsida > Rosales > Elaeagnaceae > Hippophae > Hippophae gyantsensis. Next base: position 22,091,651 of record CM061033.1, on the reverse strand, counting down.
TGTCCTGTACCTGCTCCTTCGTCATCAGATCCAGTCCTAAACGATGATCTTCCTATTGCATTACGCAAAGGTAAACTTCAATGTACTTATCCTATTTCTTCTTTTGTTTCGTATAACTACTTGTCGTCTTCCTCTTGCTCTTTTATTGCTTATCTTGATTCTATTTCTATCCCTAAAACTATTCGCAAAACCATATCTCATCCTGGTTGGCATCATGCAATGATCGAGAAAATGAATGCGTTGGATGACAATGGTACTTAGGACTTGGTTGATTTACCTTCGGGGAAATGGGCTATCAGATGCAAATGGGTGTTCATAGTTAAGGTTAATCCAGATGGGTCAGTTGCTCAATTAAAGACCTGTCTTGTTGCTAAGGGATATGCTTAAACCTATGGAGTGGACTATTTTGACACTTTTCTCTCATGTTGCTAAATTGACATATGTTCGATTATTTATTTCTATGGCAGCTACTCACCATTGGCCTTTGCATCAACTAGATATCAAGAATGCTTTTCTTCATGGTGATCTTCAAGATGAGGTGTTTATGGAGCAACCTCATGGTTTTGTTGCTCAGAGGGAGTCTAGGCAAGTTTTTCGTCTCCGCAAATCTTTGTATGGTTTGAAATAGAGTCCTCGTGCTTGGTTTGGAAAATTTAGTCAAGCTATAGAAACGTTTGGTATGATGAAAAGCAAGTATGACCATTCCGTGTTCTACAAACAATCAGAAGTTGGTATCATTCTTTTAGTTGTGTATGTAGATGACATTGTTATTACTGGAAGTGATACTACGAGAATTTCATCTCTTAAGTCTTTCCTATATACTCAGTTTCACACGAAGGATTTGGGGATGCTAAAGTATTTCTTGGGTGTTGAAGTCACAAGGAGTAAAAAATGTATCTTTCTATCTCATAGAAAATATGTCCTGGACTTATTAACTAAGATAGGAAAATTAGGAGCAAAACCTTGTAGTGCTCCAATGACTCCGAACATCCACCTTATAAGAGATGGAGAACTCTTTAAAGATTCTGAGAGATATCGAAGGGTGGTTGGAAAGCTGAATTACCTTACCATGACTCGTCCTGTTGTTAGCCAATTTATGTCATTCTCAACAATTCATCATTGGGTAGCGTTAGAGAAAATTTTGTGTTACTTGAAAGGAGCACCTGGACGTGGTATCTTGTATGCAAATCATGGACACACTCATATTGAATGTTTTTCAGATGCAGATTGGGCAGGTTCCAAAGTGGATAGAAGATCCACATTAGGCTATTGTATTTTCATTGGAGGAAATTTGGTCTCATGTAAAAGTAAGAAGCAGATCGTTGTGTCACGATCGAGTGCAGAGTCAGAATATAGGGCTATGGCACAAACTGCGTCTGAGATAATATGGATATATCAGTTCTTGGATGAAGTAGGTCTTAAAACTTCAGTACTAGCAAAATTGTGGTGTGATAACCAAGTTGCTTTTCATATTGCTTCTAACCCTGTGTTTCATGAGCGAACTAAACACATTGAAATTGATTGTCATTTTGTTCGCGAGAAAATTTAGCAAGGTTTGATTTCTACAGGATATATGAAGACTGTAGAACAACTAGGAGATATCTTCACGAAAGCTTTAAGTGGGGTTCGGGTTGATTATAGAGGGCTCATCTATGTCCTACTTAGGTATCAATCTTTTTGATAGGGCCCAAATAAAGTGTTAGTTCAAGGATTGGAAGAAACATACTCTAAATGGCAAAAATCAGTCTTGGATGGTCTAACAAATTCCATCCCTAATTTCTTTTGGTCGGGGAAGATAGATAATCTTAAATTAGTTCAGGTTGGTTAGGGGTATAGTTTTCTCCCATTAGAGAAAATAGGTCTTGGATTGTGAGACCTTGGTCTTTTAAATGAGGCTATCTTAAGAAAGTCTACCTAGCAGGTTATCATAGGGAACTCGAGCATGCTACTTTATTTAGGTAGACGGTACTTAGATAGGAAGGAAGCTCTATGAAGCTATTATATTTGTTCTACTACTTGGTTAGGTTTACGACTTTATTACTTGACCTTTTTAAAGGAATCTATATGGTTAGTCAAAAAAAATCTATTGGGAATATGCAAATAAAGTTCCAAATTGACTAGACATGGGGTGATTCATGGACTTATGCTACTCCACCTAGTAGGTTAACCTTTTGGGATGGAACCCTAAGTTCCTTACATTTGGTATCAAAGCCAATCCCAAACTTAGGTACTATGGGCACTCATGTGACTCTTTATACTACATGGGCTCCATCTGTGTGAACCCAAGGCTCACTATGGGCTCCATCTACTTGAACACAATGCTCATTGTAGGCCAGAAAGAAGTTAAGCTATAAATTAAAGTGTAAATATAATGGTTTCTTCGATTGAGAGGGAGCTGGGCACGGTGTAAATTGTGAAGATAATATATATCTTTGATTGGGGGGGAGCTAAACCATGTGGTCCTTCGTTTGAGGAGGAGATTGTTGGAATATGCAAATAAAGTCCCACATTGACTAGAAATGTGGTGATTCATGGGATACAAAGAGTTGGGTAACTTTACCTAATTGTTTAAATTTTTGAGATGGAACTCCAAGTTCCTTACAATTGGTATCAAAGCATTCATTAGATATACTTAATATTACCTAGAACCTTATTATGGATCATTTGAGAGAAGGTTCTTCTCCCGCCCATCATTCTTTGATGGGTGTAACTACCCATATTGGAAGGCTCATATGAGATATTTTTTATGTTTTCTAGATGAGAATGTGTTGAAGTTTATGCCTTATGGTTAGGAATGACATACGATTACCAAAGTTGATAAAGTCACACTTAAGCCTAGAAATGAATGGACCACTAAGGATTAAATTGTCAGTTGCTAGAAGCAAAAGGACATTAATGCCATCTCTAGTGATGTGTCACCATATGAGTTTTGAATTTATAATGTTGAAATTGTTAAGTGCACTTGGGATATTCTATAGGTTACCCATAAGGGCACTATCTAAGTTTAATGAACTAAACTTCGCATGGTGAATGCTAAGTTTGAAAACTTTATAATAGAAGAAAATGAGACATTTTTTTTGAAATTTTATACTAAACTTTGTGATATTGCTAACATATTTTTAAATCTTGGAGAGAAAATTGATGAATACAAATTATTTGGAAGATTTTCTTCTACCTACCATAGATGAAAGAAAAGTTGTCACCATCAAAATTGATGAACTTGTTGGTTCGATTCAGACTTTTGAAATGAACCTTCGAACACCTAAAAAGATTAAGGATGTCACTTTCAAGACCACCATGACTGATGATGGTGATAGTGAAAATGATAAAGTTGATGAAGAATTGGTATTCTTATCCAAAAGGCTCAAGAAAATATTTAATCAAAAGAACTCATAAATTAAAGGAAATTAAGCTATACAAAAGAACTCATAATGTTTTGAATGCAATAGGTTTGGTCATTTTGCAATTGAGTGTGCAAATAAAAAGTGACCATTAGTAACTCAAAAAGTGACCACGAGAATGCTATTGACTCAGAAAATGGTGACACCAACTATCGAGCATTCATTACAACTATTGATGGACACTCTAGTGAGTTTGATTTTGATTTTGACTTTGACGTAAATAGTGATGGAAGTGATTTTGAATTTCTTATTACTAAATTTAATGCTAATAGTGCTAAGGAATTGTTTCTAGACTTAATGGGGTGTAAGAAATAAAAAGATAGGTTACTTGTAGATGTAACCAAATTAAGTGATAAAGTTCAAACCCGTGAGCTTAATTCCTCTATCTTGAAAAAAGAAAAAAATTAAACTATCTAAATTTGTTGATATTTTGAATTTAAGTCTTACATATCTTAAATAGGAAAACAATAAGCTTATGCAAGAACTTAAACAATCAAAGGAAGTTGTGAATAGGTTGACCATTAAAGCTGAAAGGTTAAACTAAATTCTTGGCTATAGAAGGCCTTTTAGGGACAAGAGAGGATTAGACTATGTAGATGAGTATTCTATGCCATCATATTCAAAAATAACTCATTTTATAAAACTCTCTTTTTCTTTACGTGCTACATGATAAGTGCTTGAAAAGTACTAATATTTCGTGGTTTTATTACACTTAAATATAATAAATAGGTCTAATTATAGCATGTTTATATGAATACTAATGCAAATATATGTGTTCAAAATCACAGGTATTTTCTATTGTATTTTAGATATTTTTAACTTCAAATATATAATTGATCAACACATGTAAAATCACACTTGTAACACTCATTTACACCTTAGAAGCTTAAAAGAATAATGCATGTAAGTCTTACATGTAGAACAAGCCAATACGTAAGAGGTACATAACAATAATTCAACTTAAGTATTGTGTGCTACGACAAAAATAGTGGGCCATGATGCATTCCTCACAACATGAATTTATTGTGCATGTTGTTAACTTTGTGTCGTGGCATCGAAAAAGTTGGACCGCAGTGCACATTTAATTATTTCACTTAAAGCCTTTTGATTTCAACTAGCCTATAAATTAAACTTTATATTCATTAGGTAAAAAGTACAAAAAACATTAAAATAGTTTATTTTCCTCTACCATCAATTATTTTATATCTTAATTTTAGATTTAGTTTTTATACATAATTTAGATTAGGTAAATCAAATAAGAGGCAACAAGAAAAAGATTTTTTTAGATCAAGTGATGTAAAATTGTTAATAGAATTTAGGAAATACTATGAAGATTAAAATCACAATTGTAGAGTAGGGCACATCTATCTGTCTAATTTTTAGTGTTAAATTATCTGTATTCTTATTTTTTCAGTAAACATTATTATATTTCTTGAATTTTTTGAAAGTAATTTACTGATTATTTATTATTTTGAACATTCTGAAGGATTGTAATAATGAGATTTTTGTTTTGGTTCTTGTTTATGTAGATTATTTACGTGAATATTTTAATCATTATTAAATACAGATTATTTTTTATTTCAAGATTTTTATAAAATTTATTATTGAGGAATATATTGACAACATATTTTTCGTAATAGATTCAAAATATAAAAATTAGGTTGTATATACATCATTTAGATCTAATTTAAACAACTTGAATATGAATTTAAATTGGTAATCCTACTGAAGGTATCAAGTTATATGTTTTGTTAATTCTATAGACAATAGGAATAATTTAATTAAATTAACTGACGATTTGATAAAAGGTATTAAGTGGTTTAATTAATAACGAATAATGATCTAATTGAAGACATTATTTATACATAAGAGGGAGACACTACTACAGAAATAGGCATTAAAGTCGGTTCGCTGAACCGACTTTAAATTTAGTGACTTAAAATGTAAAGTCGGTTCACGGAATGATCCGACTTTACATACCGTATTTTTTTTTATTCTCATTTTTCGTATTATTCAATATATATAGCATAAAAAAACTAAAATTTAAATAATAATACAAATAATTAAAAATTTAAATATATTTAATTACTTGATAATTAAATTTATTACAAAACAAATAATGTATATATAATACATATAGTTAACTTACATTACAAATAAAATAATGTCGTCAAAGTGTAATTATGCGATCGAGTAAGCTTGGTTGGCTTAGAATCTTGATTGGCCTTCACAAGCATTATGACAAAAAAAAACAGCTGATCCATATAACAATTCATATTCCCCTACATACACATGAGCACGTAAAACATCCATCAACACAAGCAGTCTAAAATTCAGAGATACGAATAAAGAAATTAAATCATTATAAATATTACCATCAAAAAGAGATTACCACGTACAGCGACATTCGACGAACTCATATTAGCACTTTATTAATCATTTGTCTATATATATGAAGTTATTTGGAATCTCTGCTAGTATTTTTAAATGATATATATAATGAACTCTAAATATGAAATCAAGTGTAACTCCGATTTCTTACTTGGCTTGTGTGAGTTTTGGTGCCCTTAAACATATGGAACACGTTCATGGGCACCAAAACTCACACAAGTCAAGTAAGAAATCGGAGTTACACTTGATTTCATATTTAGAGTTCATTATATATATCATTAAAAATACTAGCAGAGATTCCAGATAAATTCATATTTATAAACAAATGATTAATAAAGTGCTAATATGAGTTCGTAAGGAAAGTAGGAAAGAGATATGAGATGTAGTTTGGGCCAAAAATAGGTCCATAAAACAATACATCTCCCTAAATACATGAGCATATAATCATCAATCAAACAAGTGATTTCAGACACAAGAATAGATAGAGAAATTAAATCATTAAAACATTTACTGTTATGTTGTCATATGCTATTCAAGATCATCAGAATCTTCTCCTCATTCTTCTTGTGATGATATAATTTGAAGCATGTGTTCTGCCCATTCCTCTCGTAAATCATCAAAAATTTGCTGATCGTAGCCCGTCTTGTTCCAACCAAAGAACTACATGTATTTAAAATCAAAATAAGAATATAATTTCATTTATTTACAAAAACAAACTCAAATATGTTAAAAAAATTATGTATATGGATAAAAGATATTACCACATCATCAATTGGAATTTTTATATTTGTGATGATTTCGCTCATAAATTTCATGACATAATAACCACACATGACTCCATTATTTTGTTGTGGAACCTACAAAATTCAAGTGTACATGAATTTTCATATCTTTATTATTCAATTGTAAAATTAATAAAATTATTAATATTGACTTGTACATACCATAAATTTTGTCCATATAAGCTTATGAGATTTTTTGAGGGCAATGCCTCGAAACTTGTTCCACAACTTCTATGCCCTATCAAGGTTTAAAACGGTTAGTTTTTATTAAATATTACAAAAAATAATAGAAGAAACTAATATGTAACTATAACTCTTACATTTCAACAACTGCTTTTGTATCTTTACTCAGTTCTATAGAAGCTGAGTCACAATACCAAGCATGATTATTAAACAGATCAATGATGACCAACATCCAACGATCTTGGCCTTGTTCAAACCTTAATGGCCAAGGGATTATCAACTTTTGATTTCTGTTAAGCGTTAATGCTCTATCACATAATTGTTTAGCTCTGATGCTAACATTCTTCTCTTGATATTGATTGACATATGAAGAATCATAGAACATTGCTAAATGTGATGAGTGATTATGTTGAAGTCGATAATAACACGCCCTATATAAAAGATATATATATATATATATATATATATATATATATATAATTAGATAATATAAATATAATTATATATGTTCTGCATAAATAAAAGAAAAATAAATAGATTGAGGACTCACCTTGTCCACACTTGAATTATACTTAAATCGATCATTTGATATTCAAATAGTTGCAATAAGCACTCGATCGATATATACGTTTGGCCGAGGTCTACACCATAAATTTCTATAGGAAGTGGCACAGTCCATCCATCATTTATGCTAGATGCCCTCCCAACAATAGTCATCAAAATGCCAAGATTGCTACTGAATTTTAACGCATAAATATGACTATACTTTTTCCAAGGCTTCTTCTTGAATGACTTGGTGCGCGATGATTGGCCACTAGACATAGATTTAGCACGAGATACTTGCTTTGTATCTCTTAAATGTGCCGCATTTAATAGATCTGGGATAATAGACTAAAAAAAGTATTATATATGGATTTTGTTAGTAACAATATAAGATATAATAAAATAATAGTAGTAAACAAGTGTTATCTTTTAAGTTAAAAAATAGTACCACGTCAAAATTTAGAACAACTTGAATCGACGGCCAAGCCACATACTGTCCAACCTTTCTTGGGCGTGGTAGCATCAGAAGGCACAAGTAGTGGACAATCATGAAACAATGATTGATCAATTACTATTCGCCAATGATTAGGCAAATATTTATGAATCATCCGATCATCGTTCAATTGTTGTATCGTTCCAATAGCAACATAGTCCGTTGACGAAGGATGTTTCAACAAACATTTCATATTCTGTAAAAAATTTAAGTGTTATATATAAAAAATAAAACATATAATAAGAATTTAAAAATAATAGATTATATACAACAGAAATTAAAATCTTACCACATATGATTCATCAAATAAAAGAGGACTCTCATATGGGGTAGCTATTGGATGTACATTCTCACCAAGATGTTCATCTTGGTTTGATTTATGGTAAGAATGTGCAGATTGCATTGGAGAAAATGAACCACTACTTGATTGCATATGCATTCCTGGCATATAGTGAGGTCTAATAGGATGGCTATATCCCATACTGGATGTAGTTTGAGCGCAATGAGATTGCATGGGTGGCATGCCTGTCATGTATGGTGGCAAGCCTGTCATGTATGGTGGCATACTTGGTATGAATTGTGGCATGACTGGCGTGGAAGGTGGTATGCTTGGCATGGATGGTTGCATGCTTGGCCAATATGGCATGCCCTGGTTGTAGCATGATGCCATGGCTGACATTTGTTATGATTGATGTTCTTTTAGAGTGGCAATCTCACTCATAACTGAAGCCTTAAAGGAGTTGAATTCTTCTTCAATTTTAGTATACTTCTCCTTACTTACCGTCTGAGGCTTTTGTTTTGGAATGTTAAAATACTCCATAGAACCATCATATTGGCTACCTCCCCTAACACGACCAGGATGCTCGCGGCCGAATGCATGATATAAAGCATCTCTTCCAGGCTCTTCGATTATTTCACCCCTGGATATTTTTTCTTGAACGACTCTCTACAAATAATAAAGCCATCAAACATATCATTCATTATTATATCAATTATTAAATATCATTAAGACTTTTTATCAACCAAAATTACTAACCAACTTATTTAATTGTTCTTCTCCTCGTTGAGTCATCGGTCTTGAATTCTTCATTTTGGGAGTCTTTGTTTCTATGTATAATTCAGTTCGGGTAACAGGTCTACCCAATTCAGCTTCCTACATAAATTATGAAAATTTTATTAACAATGACATGAAATTAAATTGAGGAAAATAAATATAAAAATATTTATAAATTAAGACAAATTAATAATACCATTCTATATCTAACTTCGGGATTTGAAGACCTCCCAGTACGGTTAGGAAGAATGTTATGCATTTGTACATTCTGATGATTTTCTCTAATAATTTGAAATTCATCTGAACGTCTATAATCCACAAATTCTTTCCAAACTTGAGGTGTAATCCAAGGGTGTCCTTTGAGAATTTTGTAGATTTCATTCTCATCAAGTGTTTCCAAATATGGAAACACATAATTTCTTGCCAATCTGGAAGTCTTGTATTCCTTCCACACCTTATTTGCAATTTTATAACACTTGCCCTTCCAACTGTCATCGACTTTGTAACGATTAAATAAAACACAAGACAAAAGATTAGATATACACCTAATATAATATATATATTGATTATAAAATATAAGAGACTTACACAAATGGTTATCTATATTTTGAACTTTTCTACTTCGTCAACCTCAGACCAATCATTTATATTGATTGGTATACTGGACTTTGCAAGTCGACCAATAGAGGATTTCAATTGTTGACCATTTTCCCCTATTGGATTACCAGTAGCATCAAATAGAACATGTATTCTATCATCTGGGTTAAGTGGAGCATCAGGTATAATCGCCCAACCCCTTCTTTTCAAATACCCCAATGGATCATTTGGATCTACAATCTCTGTTATTCGAATATCCATGAAATATATGCAAACAATGAAGAAATATAAATTAATTGAAAATTTTAGGAACATACATATATATAAGAGTTATTACAACAATATAGAACACACGTTTAATTAGGTTGTTGATCATATACATATATTCCTTCACAATCATTTCGAGCCCATGACGAAGAATCATCATCATTATCAATTAGATCATCACATACATTAGGCAATTTATTTGAGAAATTACTAATATTGGTTAATGTATTAAGCATAGAGTCATCATCTTCTACAACATCACAATGGTAAAACTTTTTTTGTGGAGGCTTTAACACAACAAACCATCTTGAATCAATCTGATCGCTCACATAAAATACTTGTTTTGCATGAAGTGCTAACGTGAAAGGATCATCAGTGTGACTTATCCTGGATAAATTTACAAGGGTAAATCCAAACTCATCTATTTTATATCCAACATTGATAACATCTTCGACCCAATCACACAAGAAAACTGTTTCATGGAAGACCTCATAATCCAATTCCCAAATCTCTTGTATTATACCATAATATGTTCTATCAGAAAGTACAGGATTAGCATCTTTTGAACTGGCAAATTGCATAGTTTGTGCAACCATCTTCACCCCACTATTTTGATTTACTCGGACTTTGTCCCTAGCTTGAGTCGTAAACCTCGATCCATTTATTGTGAAACTATAAAATGATTTGTAACATTTTAACACATAAGTAGCATATATAAATAATAATAATAATACTTAGTTTTTAGTTATTATTTGATTTTTATTAATATATATATATATATTTATAATTTTTTTAAGAGTCAATAGATAGCACGTATAACTTTTATACAAATATAATTTCTTACAAATTTAAAAAAACATATATTTTTCCTTTATTCACTACTTAATAAAATATAATTAGTTATATATAAATAAATTTATCCACGCATAATAAACACATAACATTTTAGATATTATTTCACATAAAATAAGTCAAACATAATAACAAGCAAAATAAAAAAACATACCTAAATCAAAAATTTATACAAAATATAAAACAAACTGAATAATATAAGTGGCAAAATTCTACTTAATAAAATATAATTACTTATAATATATAAATAAATTTATCCATACACAGTAAATCAAACCCACAAAATTTCAGATATTATTTTCACATAAAATAAGTCAAACATAATAACAAGCAAAATAAAAAACATACCTATGTCAAAAATTTATACAAAATATAAAACAAACTAAATATTAAACTGCAAAATTCTACTATAATTATTTATTATCCACGCACAGTAAATATATATAATCCATCAAAACCACAACATTTCAGATATTATTTCCACATAAAATAAATCAAACAAAATAAAAAACATACCTAAATCAAAAATTTATATAGAATAAACTGCAAAATTCTACTATAATTATTTATTATCCACGCAAAATAATTATATATAATCCATCAAAACCACAACATTTCAGATATTATTTTCACATAAAATAAGTCAAACAAAATAAAAAACATTTCTACATCAAAATTTTATACAGAAAAACTGCAAAATTCTACTATAATTATTTATTATCCACGTAAAATAATTATATATAATCCATCAAAACCACAACATTTCAGATATTATTTCTACATAAAATAAGTCAAACAAAATAAAAAACATATCTACATCAAAAATTTATACAGAAAATGGGTATAAATGTTTTTTAATATTTCGCTCAAAAAAATAGCAGATCTGAAAGATAATGAGAAGAGAAATATAACTTACAAAATGACGTTACAAATGGTGGTCGGAGGTGGCCGAAAATTTAGAAAGAAGGTGGCGCGCAGTGTAGGAAAATGGAGGAGAGAGAGGAAGAAATTGGAGGAGAGAGGAGGGAAAATGGGTTTCTGTGTAAAAATTTGCCCGAAAGTTGGATATATTAAGTGGGTAGCATCGATTGACGTGGAGAACCGACTCTATCCACGTGGGTAGCGTCGGTTGACGTGGCCAACCGATGCTACGTCCGACGTGGATAGCGTCGGTTCTACACCGAACCGACTTTAAATTCATTATAAGTCAGTTTTTGGAAAAAATCGACTTTATAGAGCGACTTAAATACCTCTTTTTATTATTGAGGAATATATTGACAACATATTTTTCGTAATAGATTCAAAATATAAAAATTAGGTTTTTATATACATCATTTAGATCTAATTTAAACAACTTGAATATGAATTTAAATTGGTAATCCTACTGAAGGTATCAAGTTATATGTTTTGTTAATTCTATAGACAATAGGAATAATTTAATTAAATTAACTGGCGATTTGATAAAAGGTATTAAATGGTTTAATTAATAACGAATAATGATCTAATTGAAGACATTATTTATACATAAGAGGGAGAATAAATAATCTGAATTTATATTTTATTAATCTAATTAATTTGACTAAACTTAATCAACTAGTTAAATTTTATATTAATTCTTCATTGATTTTTAATTGCAAGTCTACCTATAATTTATTTGAGCCAAATCTATCTTTTTTCTTTTATTATTTTTGTCATTAGTTTAATCTTTTCAAAAACTAAAATATTGTGACAAAATATTTAAATTTATTTTTCGTGTTTATTTTAAAAAAAAATGTTGAATTATTTAAAATCAAATAGTTCCTTTTAAACTGACATTAGGAGTATATTTATCACTTATTATAAGTTATTATGCACTTGTTTACAAATTTATAAAATTTGATTATCAAGTTTTTTTGTATCAAATTTTAACGTTATTGTTAGGGATGAATAGTGTTTTAAAATTTTATTATCAAAATTCCTAAAAACTTTTTGTACATATTTGTTAGTTGTTTAATTTAAAAAATTAAAAAAAAATAGAAAAATTAAAAAAGATATAAAAAGCTAAAATAATTAAAAATTATAAAAAAATATTTAATTTATTTTTCCTTTTTTTCTTATTAACTTTACTTTAGTTATTAATTTATTACTAACTTAATTTTTTATAGTATTTTTATGTACGAATTTTTATTTTAACTTTATCTTATTTTAATTAATTAATTAATTTATTAACTTTAATTCTTTGTTATTTTCTTTTATTATTTTATTTTATCCTATTTTTATTTAATTTGTTATTAGTATTTTTATATACAAACTTTTATTTCTTGTTTATTTTCCTTATCATTTTTTATTTATGTGATCCAACAAGTTAATTTTGTTTGTTTTAATTATTTTTCTTTCTTGTTTATTTTTTTAATTTTCTTTTATTTATGTATTTATTATTGTTTTATTTTATTTTTATCTTATTATAATTATTTAGTATTTATTTCAGTTTAAGTGTTAGTATTGTGTAAATTAAATAAAAAAAATTGGGAAGGCAAACTTTTCATGGTGAGTTATTTTTTTTATTTGCACCTTATCCCACGATGAATTTTAACATTAGAAACCCTAAAAAATCACGTTTTAAATTAGACTTATACAATTTTTTTCTTATTCTTCTTTTACGAACTCTATTTTTTATACCCCAAACACACATCATTATCAAGATACTTTCTAAGACTTTGAAGTTTTAATATCTATATCACCTTTTGTGATAAAAGGATGTGAATGATAGTTGGACTTTGGTCCAAGCGTTAATTTAATTCTTTATTCATTATACTAGCCTCTAGGAGTGGGTGAGCTAAAAGCCATCACCATATTCTTACAATAAGAAGATAAATCTCAAATATATCCAAGGTGAAGGATTTAATGATACAAGTAGAATCTTATAATGTAGATTTTGTAATTACATATGTGCAAGAAACCTTGGAATTGTATAATGGGTGCAATGTATTTCTTGGTAAGTCATTCATGACCTCTACCAAAATAATTATTAATGTTTATAAAGGGAGTTTATCAATGACAGTTTTGGGAGAGACTATACATTTTCAAGTATATACTAACACAAACTTAATAATGAAGAGAATATTGAGTGGATTAATTCTACAAATTATAATTCCCAACAAATGTCTTACTAGGATGTTAAACTAAGCCATAAATGAGAGGTAACACATTAAACTTTTTTATCATTTTATTTATTTATTTATTATTTTTATTTGTTAGTTATTTGTTAGTTACAATGAGTACGAATCAAAGATGGTGGGGGTTACCATGCCATAAAAACACTTTAGAATGTCTCTTGTTATACTGCTTGATGAAAGGGAGTTATCCAATATTTGGTTATTACTGTTATGGAAGCCTGAGAATTCAACAAGTAAAAACAATAGAAGATGCTTTCAGTAAGAAGAGAAATTTTTAAAGATAAATAGGCGGGTATGAAAAAAGAAATAATGCAAGTTGATCCATCAAAGCTATATAAAACCAATCCATTGGGGCCAAAAAGTGGTCCTAACAGAAAATGGAAGGAACCATTGTAACATATGGTAATAATGGAAGAAAACATGCATATATCAAAGTTTGACGAATCAAACCCTTTTTATTCATTCGTCATTTAAATGGTAGAGTTATAGCCCTCATTATTTATGTTGATATTATTTTGATTGGAAATGAGACTCAGGAAAGGTTTTGGGATAAAAGAGTTGGAAACCTGTAAGCTTTCATTTGTCTGAAAGCAAAAAGGTACAATCTCATTTTCAAACTCTCACATAATGGTTTTTAAGGCCAACCAGTAAATTTCAAGAGATGTTTGAACTATTTTACAACTTTGTATGATGAGTTCTTACAATTACATATGACTGGACAATATAAAGCTGATTGGGATATTGTGGGAAGGCATTTGCAAGCTAATCATTGGAGAAAACCTCTTCATTAAATTCTTAAATTTAATTGTTATGCTAGTTTCAAAGAACAAAATGGTTTTATAGTGACAGTAGGAAGAGATGAATATGGTAATCGTATTGGCTATTGGGGTAAAATTCTTCGAGCTTCCATGGCTGAAGTTACTGAAGCCCGAGAACTTTCTTTGGCCTTTGGTATTGCTAAAGAGATGGATGTAAAGATGATCATAATTGAAGCGGACTGTAAATAGGTTATTAATTATATTTCACGCAATCCAAACCAATTGTCATGGGAAGCAACCTAGATTTTAGATGAAGTTTTTCCTTTGTTTCCACATTTTGAATCATTTTAAGCTACATAGACTCCTCCAAGAGAGTGTAATAATATTTCTCATGAACTAGCCAAATGGTGTTTTATGAAAAAAAAAATTAGAAGGTAGCTTTAAGGAAAATGATGTACCTTTTAATATACATTCCATTGTATCTTTAGAAGCTTCATATTAATAATATTTTTACAGTTTATTGAAAAATAAAAACTCACATAATATATAGAAGCATATCTACCCCAAAATATATCATCAAATAATGAGTATGTAATATAAATATCAAAAGTTCCCTTCAACACAATATTACTTTTAATAAAAAATTATCCTAGAGGTCACTTTTTTGTGTTATTTGGACATTTTAATCACTTAATTTTTGCAAAGAACACAATCATTTAAGTTTTAAATTTGTACTTTAATCATATAACTTTATAATTATGTGGTTAAAGTGCCTTTTTAATACTGTAAAAAATGAACATATTAGTTACATAACTTCATAGTTATAAATATATGTGACTAAAATGTCTTAATTTTAAAAATTGAGTAAAGTAGATATCTCTAACAAAAGTTGTGATCAAAGTGTCTTAATGACATTAAAAAAGTGATTTAAATAATTGATCACCTATTATTTAATTGTACTTCCCTTTCTCACATAATATGTGGTGGATCGCACTTACCAAATATGAATGCATATATAATATGCATCCTTTTTACCTCAAAACGCATTTTCTTGTAACTAACTTTGTTTTTCATTCGTTCGCATTCCATGCATTTCAAAAATACAAGAATTATGTCTTCTAGGAAAGGTTCATAGACAAATAATTTCATTCGTTCAATTTCTATACATTTCAAAAATACAAGAATTATGTCTTCCAAGAAAGGTTCATAGACAATGAATAGTTAGATCTCTTCACCAATAATAAAAACCAATAATCTCAAACTTGAAAGTTTCAGATTTTTTGCTTCTATTTCATTTTTTTGGGAGGGTTGTACTAGAAATGAATATAGTTATAAAAATCATTTGCAAGTAGAAAATAGAGACCATCTAATATGACCCCCAAAAAAATAACCAACCAAAGTTTCAAACGTTTCGTGTTTGCTTGAAATACACATCCCTCTATCCAATTAGAGAAAAATATCAATTCAATCCCTTCCATTTCTTCACCTTTCAAACCATTTAAAAATTTTGAAATTATAAAGGTGCAAAGCATATAAAGAAGCACTAGTTCATACCAATAGTAAGTTCGAAGCAATGATAGTTTTTGGGTAAAAGCTAGACAGGGTATCCCTTTTAAGAATGAAGAACTAGTTAATTGACTTATAACTTGTTTTGATCTGCTTCTCTTAAAAATGGTTTCAAGAGAAATGATTTATAATGAAGTGGTTTGAAATATTGATTTTAAGTTAATCATTTAAGTGTTTGGTGTGGAAAATATTAAAAGTGATTTTGAGTAAAACTTTACTAATTATTTTATAAGAAAACATGCATAAAAGACTACTCCTAAATGCATTAATAATACTTCTTAAAATTTTGAAAGCCCTTCTCCAAAATATTGTCATACACATTAATTAGTGCTTTTAAAAACTACTTCCAACTAAAAGTACAATTCTAAACGAACCCTTAATGACTTCGATAGGAAGTTTGGAATGGTACCTCCTTTTCAAGAAAATAGACAATCGGATGCTAGGAATACTATGATTTGAGCACTAAACAATGAATAAATGCATAAATCTCTATAACTCCTATAAGAAATTAGTCTTTACTTGTGTTGTCAAAACAAATTCAAGATGCAATACTATTTTATTTTGAAAAAGAAAATGGAAAAAAGAAATTAATCTAGTTTCATCGTCACACAAATTGTGTGTGCAATGAATACAGAAGTATACGTATCATCACAAGTAATATAATGATAAGTAAAGATCGTTCTCATGTAGATTATTTTATAGAAACTAATTTTTAAAATTAAAAAAAAATAAAAATCAATTTTTTTTGTGTTTTTATATTTTAAGGAAGCAAAGTTAAAATAGCTAAAAATAAATAGCAATAATTAATTAAATCAGATTTGTTGACTAAAAGATATATGATAAAATATCTAGGAATATTTAATCCCTAAATTTTCTAAACATGTGAATTGTTAAAATCCCTAAATATAATATAAATTAATTATATGATTAATTTAATCTAACCTAGCATATATTCCTCTCTCAAGTAAAATACACATCATATAATAATTAATTTAATCACATTCTCATGCCAATTAAATTGTATACTACTCATTAAGTTCATCAATTATGGATCACATACATAAGAATCATACATCTTTGCCTAGAAACTATGCATGTTATTTAATTAAGACAAACAATTAAATAATTCTCTCAAATCTATTTAATTGTCTCTATAGATAAATTGTTGGCCGAACAATTAATAGCATAAAAATAAGATTAAATAATATAATTAAATTAATATTATAATTGGGAAAAAAATATTAGATTATCACATGGTGAAAATTGGATTCATAAGATCCCTAAATTAATAAATTAATTACATATAATTGTGTTCATAAAGCTCATATTTTTTATAAAAAAAGACATAATATTGATAAAAAAAGGAGTAGAAAAAGAAATACAATTAATCTCCCCTTAAATCTCCACCAAAATTGTGTCATCTCTTGAATTTTTCTCTCTTTTTTACTTCCAAACATTGATCAAAATTATTCTAATGGAGGCCAATTAGAGTTTATTGGGTGATTAGGGGCTTAAATAAAGCTCAAGTGTAATCTAGACCATCCGATTAGCTTCAAATCAAGGGCTACAATCAAAACAAGCAAAACTGACAGTTTTAGCCAATCATAGGGTGACACGTGGTAGGGGAAATTGATGAAGCAAAACCAGCATCGTCAATCCTGCCTATACTTTGGTTTTATATTTTAAAACTCTCGTAAGTGTACAAATCATTTCGTAGAAAATGATAAGTATACTCCCAAGGTCGATCTAAGGAAGGAATATATGTAGTTTTTAATTTATTATTCAAACTTTTAAAAATGAAATTAAATCCTAAACATCTTGTCACGATATTTTGGGGTTTTGTGTTTTTAATCTACTAACATAAAAATAAACATAGATTCAATAAACATTTATGCAAATTTTATCATTTATAATAGTAGAGTATTTATGGATATAATAACTAAGTTAACTATGCTTGCTCATATTATTTAGGTTATTAAAGATATGAATTGATATTTATTGATTCTCCCTTTTTTGTATGAATACCACCTTTGGTGGGGTTAGATATTCTTTGTTAACTAAACAAATCAATTAACACCTATGGGTGGGGTTGATAATTAATTTGGTTAATTAAATTAATTCCTTCTTTCTAAGAGATTGAAAATGAACCATTTAAATTCCACCTTTGGTGGGGTTAGACAGTTTAAACTTTATTCAAGGTGTCCAAATTAAACATAAAAATTTAGTTATCCGAGTACTAACTTTCAAGTTTTAAAACCACAACTGAAAACATGTTGTCAATACATTTTCAGAAAATAATTCTTATAAAAAATTTTGAAATAGAGCTTCACTCTAACTACCGGGCGATTGTACCAATAAATAAAAGAACACTACTCTAAACTAGACCGGATAACTAAACCTTAAAATCTAATTTTTAGATTTAAGTTTGTAATGAAAAATAATATATTTCTCTTTAACATTCTTAATATAAAATCTTGAATAAAAATAAAATCAATTCATTTTAGAGATTTTTACCTATTTAATATTTCGCAAGCATAAGAACGTTATTATTATATCATGTTTACAAACAGGCAGCAAAGTTAAATTTAATCACAGAAAAATTAAATGTAACATGTAAGAATAAAGCATAAAAAATAACTGTAAAGAAAATAAAATCTTTACAGTACTTTGATACTATTCTTGTTGCTGGAAAATCTCCAAATGGAATTTGCACTCCCATTTATTGAATCGAAAAGCAAATAAATTACAAAAACATAACTAGTTCTTCTCAAAAAGAGAAGAACTCTAAAACTAAGAGAAACTAACTAAGAAAAGCTAAAAACTAAGAAAAGCTTAAAAACTAAGAAATGAGAGAAAGAAAGAGAAGAGAAGATGTGTTTTGAGGTGTGTTTAGTTATGAAGAGAATGAGGGTATTTATAGATGAGGATGGGAAGAAAAAGTGGGTGTTTTCACCCTTTTTCATTAAAAAATTTATATTTTAATATTTTTGACCCAAAAATAATATTTATTGAATAAAACAAGTAAATATTAAGTAAAAAAATGCACTAATGACTATTTTCAGAGAGTCATCACACCCCCAAACTTAACTCTTTGCTTGTCCTCAAGTAAAGGTAAGTATAACTAAATAAAATAACTTGGGTAGTATAATCATAAATATACTTCTATTAGTACATGCATATTTCACGAAACTATCCCTCTCAAAAATCATACAATCCTATGATAAAGAGATTCACATATTTATCATTCAACGTTACATCAATAGAAGGATATGTAAGGTTTTTTACAAATTGATTCATATGTGTGTGCTATATATGATATCATCCAATGCCCTCATGAAATCAATCTATATAAGCATGCTAATCAATTAACTCTTAGAACAAGTCTCATATGTATATTTTTCACATCCCTCTCCACTAATATAAATGTGCACTTAGCTCAAGATCAATAAATACTTTACATGGTTGTATTGTAAGGCTTAGGTGGGGGTCGATAAATGAAGTCATTTAGGCTCTTTCCACACCAAAATCAATCATGAACAGATGCATAAAAAATTGAATCAATCTAATCAAAACTAGCGAGCATATCACATGATTCATGTAAATATCTCAACAAATATGTTACATTCCTTATCCTAATCATGACAACCAATTTTTATCATTGAGTTCATATGTTTCATATCAAGTATGTATGCATTTAGTTTCCATATATTTATCAATTTCTACTCAAGTCATGATTAAAAACTACCTAAAAATTAAAAAAACATTTCCTAAAAATTAAAAATACATACTAAATACTAATGTAGAGAATGAAGTTCCCTCCCCCAAACTTAAATTACACATTGTCCCCAATGTGCACATATAAATATGAAAAGGTAAAAGAAAAGAAAACTCTGTTAATCATGGCACACCACATCTATCACTAAAATGTTCATTCTTGTTGTGCCATTGCTCTCCACATTTATTCATCTACAAAACAAAAACAATGAAAATATAAGTAAAATAACGTTGGGTTGCCTCCCAACCAGTGTCATGTTTAACGTCCTTGACTAGACGGTCCTATCAAGTCCTAAGATACATTGTATTTATTTACTTTTGTGTTTGCTTGGAAATAGTTTGAGTCTTGATATTTCCAATGATACCTTATGCTCTGGTTCACAAACACGGAGCTCAATTCTCTTCTCATGCTATATTTTTGTTTTTTTTTTTGAATTTTTTGGCATTCTTATAAGCACTTCATCGTAAGTCATCCAATTTATGTATTTCCAACATGTTTTTCACCTCTCCATTGAACTTTCACTTTTATACTTGATCGGGGATAGGAGGGTAGAAATGCGAGGTCGAAACTTAGTTTCTCTTCAATTGATGGTTTGAGTTTAGATCATATCTCAAAATTTTCCATAATTGCTTTTGATACATACATGAGAGACGCGTCCTCTAAACAGATCACAGTCCATAATATCAACCTTCGATGCCATTATTTCAAAGTTATAATAGGTTGAGTTGTTTTCTGGTGATTTTATGTCCTTGTTTATAGCAACATGTGTTAAAGTATTAAGTTTGGGTGAATCAACATAGTCTTTTAAGCTATTCCTACAATCAATAACATTTATCCTTAAACATTCATTAACATTATCAATATCAGGGGGTTCATATTCTTTAAAAACTTTAAATATTACTTGTTCATCTTACACTCTCATTATAATTTCACTTTTTTGTACATCAATGAGTGTCCTTCTAGTTGCTAAGAATGGATGACCAAGTATGATTGTAATGTCACAGTCCTCTTCCATGTCTAGCACAATGAAGTACGCCAGAAAGATGAATTTGTCTACTTTTACTAAGAAATCATCAACCACACCCCGAGGTCTCTTATTCGATCTATCTACTATTTGTAATGTTACCAAAGTAGGTTTTGCTTTACAATCCCCCAATCTCTTGAAGACCGATAATGGAATGAGGTTAACGCTAGAACCCAAGTCACATAGTGCCTTGCCAAAATAGATGTTCCCAATAGTGCAAGGGATGTCAAAACTACCTGGATCTTTTAGTTTTTGTGCTAGTTTTATATTAAGGATGGCACTATAACCTTCAATCAAGGTTATTATTTCATGATCTCCAAGCCTCTTGTACTACCTTTTCGTCCTACTATTCTATAGATTGATGCTCGATGTTCAAAGTAGATTCAAATCTCAAAATCAGTTAAGTTTTACAAATATAATTAAGCAAATAACTTGAGAAGATATAAATATTTCTTTGCAATACTCCCTCGTTTTCTTCTTTGCATTTCATTTAATGCCAATCAGCTTTAATTTAACCATGACCACACCATAAAACATTTAAAACATCCTATAATCCTTTGTCGAGAGAGGTTGTTTGAATTGGTCAAAAGCCATAGCTCCGATAATGGTACGACTTGTTAACTAAACTTGCATAGAATCAAAATACAAAATGAACACACGATTATTTATCATGAATATAGGAACAATTTTGCTTCGAATTGGTTTCCAATAATCACGATAGTTTCGTACTCAAAATTTTTATTAAAAACATCCAAAGTCCTTAGAGAACTAAATGCTTACAATTGTAGCACAATAAGGCAGAGTAATGAACTAGCATCAAACCACCTTAATTCACTACTAAAAAAAGGGGTATTAAAGTCGGTTTGCTGAATCGACTTTAAATGAAATGACTTAAAATTTAAAGTCGTTTCACCGCATGAACCGACTTAAATTTTTTTTTATTACAAAATTTACTCATTTTCTATTATACTCAAACTAAAACATGTATTCAATCACTAAATAACAGCAGAAAAAAATATGTTTAACAAATAGTTTAAATAATACAAATAATTGAAAAATAAAATATTAATTAATAGCAAAAAAATTACCATGGTATTGTTCTATGTTATTCAAGATCATCATATTCTTCTCCTAATGTTATAATACAAACCTACATATATAATACAAAAATTTATACACATAAATAATAACACATAATAACAGAAAAAATATGAATAATAAGTGCGTAGAATTAATAGAAATACTTACAAGAGTAAATGAAGTGACAAAATGAAGGAAATGAAGAAAAAAATGGTGTTTTGTATGTGAGAAATGGGTATAAAAAATTTGAGTATTTTGCTCAAAAAAATAGGGGATCTAAAAGATTAGTTAGAGAGGAAGAAAACCCACTAATCGGTGCTAGAAATGGTGGTCGTAGGTGGCCAGAAAGTGAGAAAGAGTGGAGGAGAAGTGGAGGAGGTTTTGGGTTTTTGAGAGTTATGCAGTTCTTGGAATAGTTTTTGCCTAAGGAAGAAAGAAAAGAAAAGAATTTATCCACATGTCTAGCGTCGGTTCTACATGTCAACCGACGCTATCCATGTGTGTAACGTCAATTCCAGGGGTCAACCGACGCTACGCTACATGGATAGCAATGGTTCCACGTATCAACCGACGCTATACTACTTGGATAGTGTCGGTTCACCACGTCAACCGACGCTATGCCAACGTGTAGCGTCGGTTCGACACATCAATCAACGCTACGTCCTACATGGATAGTATCGATTCTACACCGAACCGACTTTACATATCAAATTAAATACCCCTTTTTGTAGTAGTGATTGCAACATGAACAAAGTGGGGATAATAAGCTCAGAAACATGACAACTGGTTATAAAGAAATATAGTGAGTTCTTCCACATTACAGGGGTCAGTCCACAGATTCCATCCAATGAACACCTTTCAGGTTGGTGAAAACACAACCTCAATAGAACTGAAAACCAATTCTCTTAATTATATTAACAAATATGCTTGATATGAATCATCAAAAATTTAACATCCACATTATTGGGGATAGTTAACAACCCCAATCAATTTGGTTTATTGGAATGCATGTTTATACTTTACTAGAGTAGAAGAATAAACTTTTAGTGAGTTCTACAATAGCTTAGGCTAAAGAGGAGTAATGTACATTTTGAGTATGGGTACTTCTTAATTTTCAAAGTAATTCACATGCCAAATGCATGAAATACCATTTTAACCAATAAATGGTATGTTACCCCATCTTCCAACAACTAAGTTTTTGGTAAGATTGTTGATCTATATACTCTAATATGGTATCAGGTACTATGTTAAAAACCTTGCAATCCTATAATCTTGAATTTTAAATGATGTGCATGCAATCTATTTAGAGCTCAAACTTAGGAGCAATGTCATTATATGGAATGAGCACCTTACTCTACTAAACAAATAAGATCCTTTTGCTAGCTTCAATCGACCATTTCATGCTTCATATGTGGTGAGAAATCTACAAGACATGTACTATATAAACCTCAGGATGTTTATCGCATAAACTAAGCTATTTTATGTGTCAATAGGCAATGTAAAATTATATATCTTAGACTTGCAGTTATATCAAGTATGAAATTTTAAGACGAAGCAACATCAATCTCAGCTATTTTAGGCTAATTTTATAAGGACTCTACAAATAGGTAGAATCTAGATCGAGAGAACTATACATTACCTTTTCCCATGTAGAATTAAAATTTTCAAATTGCCAACACAAACACTGCATAGCTTAGATAGCTATGTACTTACTATCAATCATACTAAATCTTTTTTACTTGGTATTTAAAAAACCTCAGTAAAGGAGACCAATTATACAGGGAAAAGCACAAGTTGAATAAAACAAGTAAATATTAAGTAAAAAAGTGCACTAATGACTCTATTTCCATAGAGTCACCACCACCCCAAACTTAAATCTTTGCTTATCCTCAAGTAAAGCTAAGTATTAAGTATAACTAAATAAAATAACTTAGGTAGTACATTCATAAGTATACTTCTATTAGTACATGCATATTTCACGAAAACTATTTCACGAAAACTATTCCTCTCAAAAGTCGTACAATTCTATGATAAAGAGGTTCACATATTCATCAATCAATATTCTATCAATACAAGGATATGTAAGGTTTTTGACAAATTGATTCGTATGTGTGTGTGCTGCATATGATATAATCTAATGCACTCATGAAATCAACCTGTATGAGCATGCTATTTAATTCAATCTTAGAAAAAGTCTCATAAGTCTATTTTTGATATCCCTCTCCACTAATATAAATATGCATTTAGCTAAAGATCAATAAGGACTTTACATGGCTGTAATGTAATGCTTAGGTGGGGAGTCGATAAACGAAGACATTTTAGGCTCTTTACACACCTTAGGTTTTTTTTCATCATGCACTTTTTAACTGCAATTGAGCTTTAACTTGATATTTTAGTGCACCCTTTTTTGACACTCTTTTCGTATTCTTTTGTTTAACATTTTTTTTGTAATTTCACAACACCCCTAAACTTATTTTCAACTTTCTTTTCTTTTCTTTAGAGGGATAATTGTGTTACGAGTTTCACTCTTTTCTTTTTTTCTTTTTTTTTATAGGGTGTATTACATTTCACCTTACTCTAAAGCACAACACATGATTGTAAATTTTTTCATACAAGCTAAAGGTGCAAGGGTAAAGGTAATACTTATTAGTTAGGCATTAAATGTGAGTTAAAGATATGAATGGTTCTTTGTTAGGCTCAAATGGGTGACTAAAGATATTAACAATTGTTAGCTTGAAAGGCTCAATCGATCCAGATAAGGCCTAAATAATTTCTCTTGCTAAATACTATTTAGGATTTCACCTCAAGGGATGATCAAATATATTCTAAAACTTGGTAGATCTAATTGACTCGCATAACTCACTACAAATTTTATCTCAATAAACACACTAAAATCAATCATGAACATGTGCATACAAATTTGAATCAATCCAATCAAAACTAGCAAGCATACACATGATTAATGTAAATATCTTAACAAATATGTTACATTCTTCAACCTAGTCATGACAACCAATTTTTATCATGGAGTTCATATGTTTCATATCAAGCATGCATGCATTTAGGTTCCATATATTTATCAATTTCTACCCAAATCATGATTAAAAACAACCTAAAATTTAAAATGTATACTAAATACTAA
The DNA here is from genome assembly GCA_030763125.1 of Hippophae gyantsensis. Taxonomy (NCBI): domain Eukaryota; kingdom Viridiplantae; phylum Streptophyta; class Magnoliopsida; order Rosales; family Elaeagnaceae; genus Hippophae; species Hippophae gyantsensis. The sequence continues at coordinate 22,066,588 of CM061033.1, read as the reverse complement.
TGTAGAGAATGTGGTTCCCTCCCCTAAATTTAAATTACACATTGTCCCCAATGTGCACATATAAATATGAAAATAAAAGAAACGAAAATTCTCTTAATCATGGCACACCACATATGTCACTGAAATGCTCATTCTTGTTACGTCATTGCTCTCCACATTTATTCACCTACAAAACAAAAAAAATAAAAATATAAGTAAAATAACGTTGAGTTGCCTCCCTACCAGCGTCACGTTTAACATCCTTGACTAGAATGTCATATCACTATCTAAAGCACAAACCTTTGTGTCCATTTACTTTTGAGTTTGCATGGAAACAATTTGAGTCTTGACTTGTCCAATGATACCTTATGCTCTGCTTCATAAACAAGGTGCTCAATTCTCTTCTCATGCCATATTTTTGTTTTCTTTTTGAACCTTTTGGCATTCTTATAAGCACTTCATTATAACTCATCCAATTTATGTATTTCCAACATCTTTTCACCTCTCCATTAAACTCTTTCACTTTCATACTTGATTGGGGATATGAGGGTAGAAATGTGTGGTCTAAAATTGGTGGCTCTTCAATTGATGGTTTTAGTTTAGATCCTATCTCAAAATTTTCCATTATCGCCTTTGATAAATACATGAGAGATGCGTCTTCCAAAAAGTTCACACAGTCCACAATATCAACCTTCGATGCCATACTTTCAAAGTTATAATGGGTTGAGTTGTTTTCTAGTGAGTTTATGTCCTTGTTTACAGTAGCATGTGTTAAAGTCTTAAGTTTGGGTGACTCAACATATTCTTTTAAGCTATTCCTACAATCAGTAACATTTATCCTTAAACATTCATTAACATTATCAATATCAGGGGGTTCAGATTCTTTAAAAACTTTAAATATTACTTGTTCATCTTGCACTCTCATTATAAGTTCACCTTTTGTACACCAATGAGTTCCCTTTCAATTGGTAAGAGTGGATGACCAAGTATGATAGGAATGTCATGGTCCTTTTCCATGTCTAGCACAATGAAGTCCGCCAAAAATATGAATTTGTCTACTTTTACTAACAAATCTTCTACCACACCCCGAGGTCTCTTAATTGATCTATTTTCCATTTGTATTGTTACTAAAGGGGATTTTGCTTTACCAACCCCCAATCTCTTGAAGACCGATAATGGAATGAGGTTAATGCTAGAACCCATGGCACTTTTCTTTGATAGTATATCCCAATAGTGCAAGGGATGTCAAAACTACCTTGATCTTTCAGATTTTATGGTAGTTTTCTATTAAGAATGGTACTACAACCTTCAGTCAAGGTTATTGTTTCATGATCTCCAAGCTTCCTTTTCTTTGATAGTATATCCTTTATGAATTTGGCATAAGATGACATTTGTCCATGATCTCCTAATCCTTTTCTATCTTATATTCTTGTTCTAAAGTTTTACCACTCCTTAAGGCTATGACGTTGCATTCGTCCTCACCTTCTCTTCTTGGGTTTACAATTGTGTTACTTGGAAGGTTACCTTGAGGCATTTGGCTTATAACCTGAGCAAGTTGTCCCATTTGATTCTCCAAATTTTGAATTAAAGCCTCTTGAGTTGACACTTTTGTATTAAACGATTGGATGAAGTCTTTCATCATCCCTATTAAGGCATTCATATTGTCCTCAGTAGATGGCTTCTTTTCTTGGGCTTGTAATTGTTGTAGTTGTTGGAAACTAGGTGGTGGAAATGATTGATGGTTGAATTGATTACCACCTTGATTGTTGTAATTCGAAGAGGAATTTGGATGTTGCCTCTATCCTAGGTTATATGTGTTTATGTTTAAGTATGAATTATTATTTTGATTCACATTAACCATATAGAAGATCGATTGAGGATTATATGGAAAATTATCAAACAAATGGGCTCCATCACAAACACACATGACACTCATAAATTTTGGACTTGGTTTATACTCACTTGCGAGTTTTGTACTTTCAAAAGATTAACCAAAGATGAAACTTGAGCTGTAAGTGATGTGATATCGTTTACCTCATGCATTATGGCTACTTTTCTCATGGCTGTCATTCTGTTCATTGGCCATTGATAATTATTGCTAGCCATTTTCTCAAGTAAATCATAAGCTTAATTGTAAGATTTGGCTAGCAAAACTCCATTAGCATATGCATCAACAATAGTTCTTGTGTGAGCATTAAGACCATTATAAAAAGTCTCCATTTGAATCCAAGAAGGAATACCATGACGATGAAACTTCCTTAGCAATTCCTTGAATATTTTTCATGCTTCATATAGAGATTGTCCTTCGTGTTGTTGGTAGGAAGTAATGTCATTCTTAAGCTTGGAATTTTTTGTTGGTGGAAAGTATTTCATCAAGAATTTCTCCGCCAAACCATTCCAAATTGTAATAGAATCAAGTGGAAAATAGTTTAGCCAAGCTCGACCGTGGTCTCGCAAAGAGTAAGGGAATAATCTAAGCCTAAATTCCTCGTCTGTCACACCATTGAACTTAAATGACTCTACAACTTCAATAAACAATATGAGACGATGATGAGGATTCTCTGTTGGTAATCCACTGAATTATCCAACTGTTTGTAGCATTTGAAACATCACTGACTTTAGTTCAAAATGATTAGCTTGAATGTTTGGCATTGTAATACTTGGATTCAGTCATTCCAACGTAGGTATTGCATATTTAATCATAGCTCTATCTCTATCATCCTTCAAAAGCATTTGCTTGTTCAAGTTTATCTCATTATTGTTTATTTCTAATGGATTAGCCATTTTTTTCTCTTGGTCACTTGTTGTTTTCTAATTGATCTCAAAGTACGCTCAATTTCAAGATCTAAAAGTAAGATTTTTCCCTCACAAATTCTGCTCATGCAATAGACTCAACTATGTTTCTACAATACTAAAGGATATATCTAAATAAAAAATAAAAACATAAAATAAAATAATAAATAAATTAACAACTAAATAAATAAATAAAATAAAAAAAAATAAATAAGTAAAGAAAATAAATAAAAGAAATTAACTAGAATAAATAAATAAATAAATAAGTCACTAAAAGAAAATAAGTAAATTAAGATTAAAATTAAAGTAAAGAAAAATAAATTAAGAAAATAAATTGAATAATAATAATAAAAATATTAATTTTTAACATTAATAATCCCCCTACAATGGTGCCAAAAACTTGATCGTCATACAAATTGTGTGCACAATGGATACGCAAATATACTTACAATAACAAGTAATATAATAATAAGTAAAGATCGTTCCTACAAAGATTATTTTATTTTAAACTAATTTTTAAAACTAAAAATAATAAAAATTAATTTTTTATATTTTTTTTATATTTTAAGGAAGTAAAATTAAAATAACTAAAATTAAATATTAATAATTAATTAAATCAGATTTTGTGACTAAAACGATATATGAGAAAATATCTAAAAATACTTAATTCCCCAATTTTTTAAACACGCGAATCGCTAAAATCCCCCTAAAATAATTTTCAATTAATTAAATGATCAATTGAATCTAACATAACATGTATTCCTCTCTCAAGCAAACTATACACCATATATTAATTAATTTAATCACAATCTCATGCCAATTAAATTTCATACTACTCAATTAAGTTCACCAATTGCTTGCACACAATGTCAAGGTTAGTTTGGGATTTTTTTGCATGCTATTTCTTTATTTCCTTTTCCATGGACAACGCCTTTCTCTACCATAATAACTTTTCTCGTGCCAAGTTGGGCTATTCCAAGAGACGTGCACCTACTGCTTGAGCCCCTTGAGTTGGAATTTATTTTTGATTTTCTCGATCATAAGCTATGTTTTCTCAATCATGAAACTCTCTATTCCTCTCATGCTCAGCTAATATCCTATTTATTTCATCATCTTCATCGTTCGCTGTCCAAATATTCTCACGAGTAGGCCCAAACCTAAGTTGTGTATAGAGTTCATGGTGACCTCAATCCAAACTACTGATAAGTCTAGGGGGATTAGAGGTGTCAAACTTTATTGATCATGTCTTAAAATCTAAGCCTTATAGTGGTCACCAAAATATTGGAGGATGCATCTAGTCTAGATAGAATGTAGAGAGACATAATAAATGTGCAATGAATAAGGATGATTATTAATATTGCATTAAACATATTTATAGTGGTATATACGCGCGACAATCATTTAAAGGGTACACATGGACTTACAAGAATCATCACAAATAGGCATTAATTAATAAATATATATGATCTACACTCTGATAGTACATACACTAATATGATCTTCTTCTCATCAAATACACATAGGACATGTCCAAATAGTAGTATATGGGAAAGCCATTACGGAAGAGAAGGAAAAAATTGTTCTTTTTTTCATGTATATGTGAGATATTTAGGTGTATTGGGCTTTGGGTTTGAGTGTTATTTTTAGGATCCTTATATTATTCTTATAATACTAAGTGTATGGGTATTGGATTAAGATTATTCTATCAAGAAGTGATATTATTAAATTTATTGGTGACTTTGGGTGTGAATTAGACAATTTGTCGAATCATGTAAATTTTCTTCTGTCATATTTTCTTGTTTATTTCTTGTGTGCTTCTACTGTACCAAACAAAAAGGATATATTAATAATTTTTTCAAACCATAAAGAGCCTTTTTTTTGTAAACATGATTTGGAAATTTCGGATCAACAAATCCTTTTGGTTGTTCCACGTATACCTCCTCTAGTCTAGCTACAGGTTTAAATGTTTCATCAAAGTCAACTCCTTCTACTTGCGTGTAGCCTTAAGCTACCAACCTAGCCTTATTTCTAACAACAATGTCATGCTCATCAGATTTCTTTTTGAACACCCATTTTGTTCCAATAACATTTTTGTTTTTAGGCTTAGGTACTAATTGATGGGGCAGAACCGACATCGCCGATCCTGCCTTTCATTTGGTTTTATCTATTTATAAAACTCTCACAAGTGCACGAATCATTTCGTAGAAAATGATAAGTATACTCCCAAGGTCGATCTAAGGAAGGAATGTATGTGGTTTTTAATTTATTATTCAAACTTTTAAAAATGAAATTAAATCCTAAACATCCTGTCACGATATTTTGGGGTTTTGTGTTTTTAATCTACTTACATAAAAATAAACATAGATTCAATAAACATTTATGCAAATTTTATCATTTATAATAGTAGAGTATTTATGGATATAATAATTAAGTTAATTATGCTTGCTCATATTATTTAGGTTATTAAAGATATGAATTGATATTTATTGATTCTCTCTTTTTTAAATGAATACCACCTTTGGTAGGGTTAGATATTCTTTGTTAACTAAACAAATCAATTAACACCTATGGGTGGGGTTGATAACTAATTTGGTTAATTAAATTAATTCCTTTTTCTAAGAGATTGAAAATGAACCATTTAAATGCCACCTTTGGTGGGGTTAGATAGTTTAAACTTTATTCAAGGTGTCCAAATTAAACGTAAGAATTTAGTTATCCGAGTACTAACTTTCAAGTTTTAAAACCACTACTGAAAACATGTTGTCAATACATTTTTAGATAATAATTCTTATAAAAACTTTTGAAATAGAGCTTCACTCTAACTACCGAGCGATTGTACCAACAAATAAAAGAGCACTACTCTAAATCAGACCAGATAACTAAACCTTAAAATCTAATTTTTAGATTTAAGTTTGTAATGAAAAATAATATATTTCTCTCTAACATTCTTAATATAAAATCTTCAATAAAAATAAAATCAATTCATTTTAGAGGTTTTTACCTATTTAATATTTCGTAAGCATAACAACGTTATTATTATATCATGTTTACAAACAGCCAACAAAGTTAAATTTAATCACAGACAAATTAAATATAACATGTAAGAATAAAGCATAAAAAATAATTGCAAAGAAAATAAAATCCTTACAGAACTTCGATGCTATTCCCGTTGCTGGAAAACCTCTAAGCGGAATTTGCACTCCCATTTATTGAATCGAAAAGCAAATAAATTACAAAAACATAGCTAGTTCTTCTCAAAAAGAGAAGAACTCTAAAACTAAGAAAAACTGACTAAAAACTAAGAAATGGAGAGAAAGAAAGAGGAGAGAAGTGTGTTTTGAGGTGTGGTATGAAGTGAAGAGAAGGGAGGTATTTATAGGTGAGGATGGAGAGAAAAAGTGGGTGAAAAAATGATGAAAACGCGGAGTGGTGATTGCTGACGTCATTGATGACGTAGCGGCTGTGTGCGCAAATGGGGCACAAATGGGCGCCGGTGCGCATAGATGGGTAGCAGCTGGGCGCAGGCGTGCATAGATGGGGCGCAGATTGGACGTAGGCGGGCACAGATGGGAGCAAGCTGGGCACAGGCGCGCGCGGACGAGAGCAGGGACGCGCGCAGTGGCCGGCACAATTTCCTCTTTTTTGACATTTTTGACCTTTTGACCCATTTTGTCCAATTTTTCCATATTTGTTGACTTTTCCTCATTTATTTTTGAATTTATTTGTGATGTATTGCCTCCAGTATTCCTTTTTGAGTCTTTAAGTGACGTTTTTAAGCAAAAATACCTGAAAAACAATAAAAATACCTGTGATTCCGAAAAGACAAATTTATATAAATATATATATTTTTAATCAATTAATGTGCATAAAATCATGGTAATTTTAGTGCTTTTTGAGCACTCATCACTAATACCCACACTTGATTTCTTTCAAACTGAGCTAACTCATCCTGCATGTGATTTATCCAAAATTCATCCCTAAGGGCTTCATTCATATTTTTTGGTTCAAATTGAGAAATATAGCATAAATGGGTTACCTCACTTATTTGTTTTTTTCTTTTTACCATGCTTGCATTAGGATCTCCAATTATATTCTTATAGATGAGGTTTATACTTCTTCCTTCTTTTCTTCACTTTCCTCTAACTTCTCTTCTTTTAATCCAATGGTATCACTAGTCATTGTTAATTAAGGTGTTGTGAAATTTTCTTAATTTACAACTTCTTCAATTGTAATCTGCTTACTTGCATCATCTATAATGACATTTATGGATTCCATAACTACATTAGATCTACAGTTGAAGACTCTGTAGGCTCTACTATTTAGAGAATAACCAAAAAATATACCTTCATCACTTCTTGAATCAAACTTACCCAACTATTCTTGATCTCTAAGTATGTAGCATTTACTTTCGAAAACATGCATGGATTTCAGATTAGGTTTTTTACCTCTCCATATCTCATAGGGATTTTGGTTTGTACTTGGGCGAAGGCATACACGATTTATAATGTGTTTATAGCTTCAGCCTAAAACATTTTGAAGACTCTCTTAGCATGCAACATTACTCTTGCCATCTCTTGAAGTCTCCTATTTTTCCTCTCAACTACTCCATTTTGTTGAGGTGTGATAGGAGAAAAGAATTCATGAAAAATACCATGTTCTTTGTAGAAGTCAGCATACTTGGCATTTTCAAACTCTTTTCCATGGTCTGTTCTCAGTCTCTTGATAGTTACTATTTTGTCACCTACTTCAACCTGCACTCTTATACAATAGGAGATGAAGAACTTAAAAGCATCTGACTTGTCTCTAAGAAAGTCTACCCACGTGTAGCGAGAAAATTCATCTACTACAGCTATGATATATTTCATACCTCCAATACTTTCTATTCTCATAGGACCTATAAGGTCAATATGTATCAATTCCAATACTTTCTTTGTATTTATACCCTTGATCTTCTTATGATCAATCCTAGTTTGTTTACCCAATTGACATGGTCCACATACAGATGTTTCAATTTTTGAGAGAATAGGTAAACCACGCACAATCTCAATTTTACTTAATCTAACCAGATCTTTAAAATTCATATGACCTAGATTTTTGTGCCATAAGGTAGTTAAGTCATTGCTAGCTAGGTTACATGTTACTGAGGGTGATGTATCAATACAATAACAATTGTCATATGATCTGATTCCCTTAATCATACATTCACACTTTTGATCTGTTACAATACAATGATTGTTTGTAAATTGCACATTAAAATCATTGTCACATATTTGACTTATGCTAATCAAGTTTTCCTTAAACAAAGAACGATTCCCCCTATTTGAACAGAGCCTTTTCCAATAATTTTAGATGTTTTACCATCACCAAAGGTAACTGTCCCTTCATTGTATTCCTTAAAGGTTTTAAACAAAGAACGATTCCTCGTCATATGTCTAGAGCATCCATTATCAATATACCAAACAATATTTGATTTAGCTTTAAATGTTATATGGGCCACATAGTAGTGCAACTCAAATTTCTTAACCCATCCTCTTTTAATTTTGGACATTTGAGTTATTGGTTTCTTATGTTTCTCTTTTTGTGTAGTTCTTGTAGTAAAAACTTTACGTTTTGAAAATTTTTGAGGTGTCTTAGAAACATTTGTACTCGTGATAGAATCATAAGCATAAATAAATCTATACTTAGGTCTAATGTGTCCTTTCCCACCACAATGATGACAGATGAGAACAAACTGAATTTGCTTAGAATGATAAGATGTAGAAACTACCTTCCCTACCTAAGCAATAATGGGTTTTGCAAATTGAGTTTTGGGTGATGAAGGTTTTGATTGTTCATCTATGTATCCAAGACCTCTCTTATCACCATGTGGCTTTCCATAGTCTAGGACTTTGGTCAATTTTTCACCACCAATGATCAAATTCCTCACCGTTTCTTTAGCAATACTAAGTTCTTGACTAAGCTTTTTGTTTTCCTTAGTAGTTTCTGCAAGTCTCATATTTAAGGCATTAATATGATCAAACAATCCCTTTTTATCTTTCTCTAGGCTAGAGGAATTTGTTTTGTGAATATTTATGATATCATTAAGTTTAGTTACTTCCATAACTAGTTTATCTCAATCTTCCCTAACACCTAAACAATCCATGAATAGTTCCTTATAAATCGATACATTAAACTTAGACAATAAGAGAGAAGAGTTTACTTCCTTATTTTCTTAATCCGAGCTAAATTCGGAGTCATTGTGGTGTGCTTTGGCAGTTGCGGTAAAGGCATAATAATTAGTGTCATAATCATTTGAGTTATTAATATTGTCCTGCTCACTCTCTATGTCACTGAGTGTAACATTAAAGGTTTTTCCAAATTTCTTTTTATTATTAGCACATTCTACAAAAATATGACCAAATCCCCCACAAGTAAAGCATTGAGGACTAGTGGACTTACTTTTCTTACCATCAAGGCTAGAAGGCTTGATTTCCCTTGACTTTCAGTCATTTGAGCGACTCGATTGTCCCTTGTTAGATTGATTATTCTGTTGACCGTTCTTTTTGAACTTCTTAAATTTTTGAGTTAACAAGACTAATGACTCATCAGTCATATCATCATCACTATCAAAGATTTCCTTTTTGGAGCTTTTGAATGCCACATCCTTATTTTTCTTGGGTGGATCAAGAGAAAGCTCATAGGTTTGGATTGATCCGATAAGTTCATCAATTTTTAGTGTGTCCATATTCTTACTTTCCTCTATCGCTGTAACTTTCATCTTGTAGTATGTTGTTAAAGATATTAGGAGTTTGAGTACTTGTATAGGTTGTGGAATTTTCTCACCAAGGTTAGAACAAGCATTAGTGATATCATAGAAGCGAGCATAGAATTGACCAAAAGCTTCAATGTTGGTCATTTTAATAGAGTCAAACTGAGATGTTAACAATCTCAATTTTGTTTGTTTCACTTGGGAGGTTCCTTCATGAGCAAGAGCAAGTTCATTCTATGCATCTTTAGTAGTCTCATAGTCGGAGATGCGATGAAACTCATCAATCGACACTACAGCAAATATTGAGCTTAGACCTTTTTGGTTTGCCCAACTAAGGGTGCGTTTTTTAGTGGTCCAGTCTCTTCTTGGCTTTATGATTGTTACACCATCTTTTGTTACCAAAGGTGGTTCCCAACCATCAAGAATAACATCCCAAAATTTTTCATCTTATTTGAGAAAAGCTTGCATGCGAGCCTTCGAGTAAAGGTAATTAAACCCATCAAAGAGTGAGGGTCTAATAGATGACCTACCTTCTTTCTTTCTTTTGGTCCATATGTAGGAGTGTGTGTGTGTCCCTAAGGATCAATCTCACTAAGTGTGTCTAGTATTGGCTCTGATACCAATTGAAATTTTATAAGATATGGACCTAATTAACCTAGAGGGAGGTGAATAGGTTATTTTTAATTTTTATCAATTTATAACATGATAAAGTGCGGAAATAAAGTCATAACACATCATATTTTTAGGTGGAAACAACCTAGGCCACAAAAATGACCTAAGAGGAAAACCACTGGTCCATCGGACTACCTAACTTTTCATTATGAAAATCAAATGTTCAAGTACAAACTCGGTCTTATGCTACCCTCCCTAGGATACTACCCCAATGTACTTTACTTACGAGCCCCTGCTCTATTTTCACAGTTTCTAAAATTAGCATGAGCGGTTTCCAAACTAATGTTCCAATAAGCTCCCCGCCAATCAGATCGTTCACAAATCAATTGCAAAAAAAGGTTAGCACAAAAAGAAACACAAGTGTTCGTGTGTGTTCTAGAACAAATTTAATAATAAATAATCCTAACTAGATGATTCAAAATATATGTCACTTAAATTAAATCAACTAGTAAATTCCAGATCAAAAAGATTAAGCCCAAATTCAATAAAAATAACTCTTTTAAAATTTAATAATTAAATCAAATAATTATCATCACATAAATTATCTAATCTGAACATGTATAAATCTAATAAAAAATAAGTCATATAAAGATACAACATATCAAATAATTTATTAATAAATACCTCTAGTATGATATCAATTTGATATTAATCAATCTATTAAATTTTTTGTGCTTTAATTATTTTCTATGTTATCATCATGCAAATATATATATATATTAATTAATTAATTTTCCGCTGACTATACCACTGTGCTCTTTCTGAATGCTTTCTTCGTTGTGTCGTTGTTTTTGTTCTTCCCCAGATTTTGAATGTTTTTTCTTTGTTTCAATCGGCAGCCCTTTTTGTTTTCCAGCACATCCATAACCCTAATCCTATGTGTGTATATATATATATATATAGATAATGATAACCTACTAGCATTAGGGTTATAATATTTTGGGCTTTATTATTCAAGGCCCATTCCAAGCTTTAATAAAAAAATATTTTTTTAAATCACATCTTAAAAATATTATGATACATAAAAAAATATTTAAGCACCAAAAATAATTTTATATTTATGAACATGTACTATTAAATGTATAAATAAAATCCTATGTGTCATAATTATAAAAGATATACCTGGAATATGATTATCTGAAACCTAAGCATTTATTCAGCTTTTCTTGATAGACTTGATAGTAGGCCTTAAAATAAGTTTATAGGTAAATATTTTGTTCACAAAAATAGACAACACTTATAATCCTTACAAAAGTTTTTTGAACATTGTATCTTTGCTAAACAAACTAGAGTTAAGTTTTCTAAAGGTCAACTACTACCACACATGCACTTGGTTACATTCAATTTGATTTATGGGGGCCTACCCTTATCCAATCCTTAGGTGGTAATTTCTACTTTTTGTCCTTAGTTGATGATCATACTAGAAGAGTTTGGACTTTTACAAAATATGAAACCTTTGATACCTATAGACAATGGAAACCTCTTGTAGAAAAACCAAATGGTAGTATGGTTAAAGTACTTAAAAATGATAACAATTTAGAGTTTTGTAATTAACTTTTTGACAATTATTGGAAGAACCAATTGATTATTAGACATAGGAATGTTGTAGGTACAACTCAACAAAATTTTCTAACCGAAAGGGTGAATAAGAGCATTTTAGAAAGAGTTAGGTATATATTATCCCTTTTTAGCCTGCTTAAATGTTTATGAGTATCTTATCAATAGGTGTCCCTCATTTTCCTTATATCTTAAGATACCTAAGGAACTTTGGACTGAAAAACCTGTAGATTATAGTAACCTTTGGATTTTTTTTTGCATTGCATATGGTCATGTTAATCAAGGTAAAATCTAAGCTAGATCTTTAAATTGTGTTTTTATTGATTATATTTTAGGTGTTAAAAGATATAGATTGTGGTGTCCCTCTCTTAAGAAGTGTATTACAAGTAGAAATGTTGTATCTGATGAATCCAAATTTTATTTTTATTTGAATTCCACTTCTCTTACTTCTAATACTCTAGGCTCTTTAATTGAGGTGGAGGCCAGTACCATACCCTCTTGGATTAGAAATTTTGAGAAGAAAATGGAGGTACAAGTAACCTCTTATCCCATTGGTATTACAACTAATAGAATAGATGTCAGTGATGATGATGGAACTACTAAGGATAGTTCTTGTCTTCCTAGTAGTTCCCCTGAGCTAACAGATTACCTTCTAGCGAGAGATAGGTCCAAAAGGTCCATTGTTGCTTCTAAATGGTACTCTAAATCTTTATTTTCTTCTAAACCTTCTTGTGATCATTTAGTTGCTTATGCTTTATCTGTTGCATCTAAGTTAGATGATTATAAACCTAAAATCTTTGATGATGCCATGAATTTTGTTGATTCTTCTAATTGGTTGATTGCCATGAAACATAAATATAATTCATTAATTAAAAATGACATATGGATTTTAGTTGAAAAAACTAAGAAATCTAAATTTTTAGGGGGTAGATAGTTATTTAATAGAAAATAGGGTATTAAAAGAGTTTAACTTGCAAGGTTCAAAGCTAGATTACTTACACAAGATTTTGCACAAAAGCATGGTATTGATTTTAATGAGATTTTCTTTCCTTTTTGTTAAGTTTACCTCAACAAGGATATTATTATCTTTAGTTGAACGATTTGATGTGTTTCTTGAAAAAATAGATGTTAAAACTACTTTTTTATATGGTAACTTAGAAGAGAAAATTTATATGAGTTAACTTGAAGGTTTTGAATTAAAAGGAAAATAAAATCTTGTTTGTTTCCTGAAAAAATCTTTATATGGTCTTAAACAGACTCAAAAACAATGGTATATTTTGACAATTTTATGATTAAAAATGGTTTCAAAGGATGTGAATATAATAATTGTGTTTATTTTAAACTCAAAATGTTTCAAGTCTAGTTTATGTGCTTTTATATGTTGATGATATGCTTATTACTTGTAGTGATGAATCTGAAAATAAATCTTTAAAATCTTAACTTTGTAATGAATTTGAAATGAAAGGTTTAAGGCCATTTAAAATAATTTTGGGCATGGATATTGTTAGAATTAAAACTGGTGTTTTCTTCTTCTTCTTTTTTGTCTCAACATTCATGTTGAAAAAGTTCTAAAAAGATTTTCTATGTTTGATTCTAAACCTATCAGTGTTCCCCTAGATCTCATTTTAATCTGTATCTATTTGATTGTCCTAATAGTGAAGAGGATAAGAGTTATATGAAAAAAAGGGTTCCTCATTTTAATGTTGTTGATTCCTTTTTGTATGTTATTGTCTGAACTAGACTTGATATAGTATATCCTATAAGTATAGTTAGTAGGTATATGTCTAACCCTTGTAAGGCTTATTGGTTAGTAGTTAAGTGGATCCTTAGATATTTAAAAGACACTATAACTATTCGTTTTCAATTTAAAAAGAATTCTCATGATTTTCCTATTATAAATGGATATATTGACTCTGGTTTTTTAGGTGATAAGGACAAAAGAAGATCATTCTCTGGTTACATCTTTACTGTTTTGGGAATATTATGTCTTGGAAAGCCAACCTACAATCTATGGTGGCATTGTCAACCAAAGGGGTTTAATTTATTTATTGCATTGAGCTAGCGAAGAAATGATTGTTATTGAGAGGCTTTACAAGATAATTGGGTATTATTAATGATGATGTTATTGATACTACTTATTATGATAGTCAATATGTTATACATTTATCAAAACATCTCATGTTTTATTCTAGGTCAAAGCATGTAGATGTAAAATTACATTTTATTAGAAACATAGTTTCATAAGCATTAATTAAATTAGCTAAAGTCTCCACAGATAATAACCCTTATCATGTTCTCACTAAACTAGGTTTTTTAATTAAGTTTAGGCATTGTCTAGACTCAATTAGGGTGTCTCACTTGTAAGCATTATAATAAGAAAGGGTACTTGTATTCATATCCATTATCATGCATATAGTATCAAGGTAGAGATTGTTAATATTTAATACTATATTCATTTATATCACATTGAGAATGTTACGGAGATACTTAGGATTGCATAGAATGTTGCACATTCTATATCATTTCATAATTATGATACAACTGAACTTAGAAATATATAAAAATACTTTTAGTAGGTTTACAAGTCAAGTATATGCAGATTCAAGGTCTAACTAAGCAAAGTATTTTCCTCCGTTCCATATATTTGAGTCCTTTTTTTTTTGTTGTTCATACCATGAACAAATGAGAAAATACTAGTCCTTTATCTAAAGAAGCAGAGAAGTGACAGTTGCCTGGTACGTTATAGATCGATTAATTAAATAATTTTATTTTTCTCTTTTCAAAATGATAGCTGTAAGACTAGATCTAACTGATGATAACTAATTCTTCTTTTTGAGATATTTCTGTTTCAGGAATACTTCATGTGTTCGAATGAATTACTGATGATTAACATAGATTCTTTCTGATCTATATCTAAGAAGTAAAAGCCAAGACTCAAGAGTCAATCAAAATTGCATTGTTTTTTTTTCACTTTTTCTGATTCTGACTTTGTGTCTGATATATTGCAGGTGATAATTCATTCACAAACTCAATATCTCAGTTATAGTTAGCTGCTTAGCATGGATAACTATGATCCATTATACCTAGCAGCAAGGAGTGGTGATTTAGATGCTGTGAAGAAATTCATTGATGAACATCCACCAGCTTTGAAAGCAATAATTAATCCAGAACAACATGGTTATAGCGTTCTTCAAGTGAGTTGGTGAGACTAATTTCTGAACAAGACTTGGCAATAAAAGCAGGTGGTTATACAGCTCTAGCAATTGCAACTATTTATGGAAACAAAAAAATTGCAGAAGCAATGGTTAATAAGAACAGGGAACTACTAGGGATTTCTACTGCAGATGGTTCCATCCCAGTCTCGCTTGCATTCTGTTACGGTAGAAAAGAAATGGCTCGTTACCTCTACGATGTTACACCCAATGATGTTATCATTTCTGGAGAAGGCAAAGTTGCTGCAGCAATCATTACTCAAGCAATATCCTTTCAAAAAGATTATGGTAAGTTAATATTTGTCTCGCTACTTCAAATTATTATTAGTGGTTTTCATCTATAGTATGATCATGAATCAATACTTCTAGTGTCTAAAAATTTTGGTTTGTGTTTTAATTGACATAGCTGTGCCTCTTAATGCCAAACTAAGTCACAAGGCTAGTGGAGAAAAAAATATTTGGGTGCTTAAAATAGATGTTGCATAACTAGCAAAAGACTGAGTGAGCCCAAATTTTTATATTAAACTAGAATTGATCTATGGCTATATTATGATGCTTTCCTCATCTCATCTAAAATCTCTTCAAGTTTCCTTGCAGTTTTTAGATAGAAATTAATTTTATCAAGTTTTTCCAATTTAAATAGTATGAGTAGTGTAGTTATTTAAAAAAAAGTAATTTTGAATTATTTTTCATTTTTTCCTTGAGATCTCTTATTTTTTTCAAGTTTCTTCCTTAACTTGAACCCTTTGTCTCTTTTATGTATGTCATCTAGTGTGTTCAAATACTCCTTTATCTTTTATTGTTTCCACTTTAGGTGGGAATATTCAGTTTTCCTCTCAAAATCAATAGAGTAATGAGTTTCCGTTTTTCTATCTTTGGTGTGTTAACTACTTTAGTATGGGCATGCATCATTAATTTTTGCAAATTAGTTTGGACCTTTGTATTTAGAAAACACTTTGAATCTTCTTGTACCCTATAAATCTTTTGCAGCTTATTAAAATGGTGATTTTATGTATCCCTTTTATCCATGTTTCAACTTAATTTGTTTACATACTCATTTCACACTAGTCTAGTATCAAGCTAGGAGTTACTCTAACACAAGGTCAATACAAGGCTAGCTTTGGTTGTTATAATGTGAAAGCAAGTGTGCCATATGCACTAATTATGATTGAAGGAAGAGTAACTAATTTAGCTATAAATGGTTAAATGTAACTAACTCTTAATTAATGGAATCATTTCTTCCTCCTAGTTATTTTATTTCTTGTGTTATCTCTCTTTACTTTCACTTGTCTGGTATTAGAGCATGAGTTGTGAGAGTAAATAAAGCTAGGGCCAACATTTGTTTCATCTTTGCTTTCTTATTCAATTCAAGATTAGATCATCTCCTGCTTTCAATTTGGTGCAAGATCATCATATGTTCTTCACATTCTGTTTGTAAGCTTCTAGATTCTCTATTCTTGATTTCTTGATCATTTTTTCTTAAATCATAAAATCAAGGAAGATCATAGCTCATGATCAAATAATAATGATCATGTTGATGTTAATTCATTTCAAGGTTTGCAATATGCAATAATTCATCCAATAAATGTTAACTTTCTTGTTAAGTTTGATTGATCAAATTACTTAATCTAAAAAGAACAACTGCTTTGTTTAATCACAACTTATGGAGTAGAGGAGTTCATTGATAATTATGGTATAATGCTAGAAAGGTATGTTGTTGGTACTATAATGAATACACCTAAGTTTGTTTTGTAGAATCACATCGATGGAACTATTAGGAGCTGGTATAATAGCCTATTTGTTGATGATATTGTTACGAAGCTAAGTCTCTTGCTGATAGCTTATCTTTCATTGAAGAGGCTATTTCATCACAAGATTTGATCTTATATGCTATTAGAGTATCAACTATAAGTATAATACCTTTGTTTGTGGAATTAATGATTAAGCCAGTAGTATTACAATGGAGGAGCTTCACAGTAACTTACTTGTGTTTAAGCATCAACTTAAACAATAGGAGAAAGATGAAGAACATCCAACTTTTTAGGCTAATGTTGCTCGAATGAGTCGTGTGAATCTCAATACTGGTGGTAGAGGATCTAATGGAGAAAAATAGAACTATAAAGGTTCAAAAGGTACACACTCTACTCAGAATTCTGATCAATTTTCTTCCTTTTCTAGAGGTAGAGGACAAAGCATAGATCATGGTAAAGGAGTTTAGTGCGAATTTTAAGAGAAGAATTGTCTTGTTGCCTCCAATTGTTATGAGTTATAGAATATGCGCAAAGGAAATTTTGGTGCTACAACATATGCTTATGTTGCTAATAATACATCTGGTTCCAGTAACAAGGACACTGCATGGATTCTTGACATTGGTGCTATACATCATATCACTCATGATTATTCCAATCTTAGCAATCCAACTCCCTATCCTGGTACCGATGGAGTCATTGTAGGTAATGGTGTTTCTATACCAATTTTTAACTTTGGTCATGCTAATTTAACTTTGTTTGATAACACTCTTCCTCTTAACAATGTTCTTCGCACTCCTCAAGTTAGTACTAACTTAGTTTCTATTCATAAACTCTACGAGGATAATGACATTTTTATTGAATTTCATTCACACACTTTCTTTATAAAGATAATTCTATGAGGAGAGTTCTCCTTCAAGGACCAATTGATAAAGGCTTGTACAAACTTGCTTGTGGAAAAGGAGCAACTAAGGATCAAGTCTTGTTTGAGAAGCTCTTGGCCGTGTTTTCTTTAATAACAAGTTTTGTGTGGCATTGGTCATGTTTCTGATTCTTTTGTTCATCAAGTGGTCTAAAAGTAACATCAATATAATAAAGTCTCTTTCTAAATATGTGTCTGATTCATATGAACTAGCAAAGTCATATAAACAACACTTTTCTTCTAATATCCATGTTGTTTCTAGTTGAACTTTGATTTGTTGTATATCGATATTTTAGGACCTTTTCCCATTTCTGCTGTTAATGGAGAGAAATATTTTATTTTAGTTTTTGATGATTTTTCATATTTTCAATGGATTTATTTTATAAATTCTAAAGATCAAGCCATTTTTATTTTTCTTAAGTTTAAGTCTATGGTTGAATGCCAGTATGACACTCGTATTAAAGTTGTTCAAGTGATGGGGCTAATGAATTCATTCCTTTAGGAAAATTGTTATCCAATCTTGGTATCAATTTTAGGCACACTTGCCTTAACTATTCTTACAAAAATAGCATGGTTCAGAGTCGCAATAGAAGAATTATGGACATTGGTCTCACATTTCTTCTTAGGTCTGGTGTTCCTAAGGCATATTGAACACATGCTTTGAGAACAACTACCTATGTATTCAATAAAGTTGCTTCTAAACTCCTTTCTAATCAATCACCTTATTTTATGCTTTACAATTGAATTCTTGGCTACCTATTCCTCAGGGTATTTGGTAGCTTGTGTTTTCCTTAGATATGCCTTTATTGGCATCACAAGTTAGATGCTAAATCTATCACTTGTGTGTTCTTAGGTTATGCTCCTAGCCAACATGGTTATCAATATCTTGGGAAATTTATTGGTAAAATTCATATTTGTAGGCATGTGTTGTTGGCTGAGCATGTGCTTCCTTTTCTTTTTGTGTCTCAAGAAAAGTCTTTGTCTTAAAAATAGTCTTCTCATTTGTCTTCGTCAAGCACTGATTTTAATGCTCGTCAATCACCAATTTCTATTTCTTTACCGATATGTATGCACCTATAGTTTTGTCTTTACCTGTTTCTATGCTACAAGAGCCTGATGTTATTATGTAGCATAGTCCTTTTTGTGATCAACCTCATTTGGATGCTACTTCCAGTGTTCAACATAGTCGTAAAGTTCCTTAGTTCCTAGTGTTTCTTCTATTCCTATCACTATTCATGTTGAGTTTACTCTTGTGTCTCATAAGCATCCTATGCAACTGTATTCAAGTATAGTATAATGAAACCAAAGCTTTACCATGTATCTTCTAATGTAACTTGGAAGCCTCATAATTGGCAATAAGCTATTAAATATCCAACTCAGAAAGACTCTATGTAAGCAAAATTTAAGGCTTTGCAACATAATCACACTTGAGATTTAGCTCTAATGCCTCAACATCATAAGGTTATTAGTTTCCGTTGGCTTCACAAGACCAAAACCTTAGCTTCAGGTGATATTGACAAACAAAACTCTGGACTGGTTGCTCAAGGATTTCTTCAAACTCATGGCTTAGAATATATTAAAACATTTAGCCCATTTGTCAAGTTTACTATGTACCATTCATTTAGTGCCTCCATATTTATTTATTTTGGTTGGAATGTGAGCCAATTAGACATCAATAATGTTTTCTCAATGGCGACTTTGGAGGAATCTATTTACATTGTCCAACCACCTGGTTTTATTGATTCAACATGCCTTGATTATGTCTATAATATTAACAAATCACTTTATAGACTGAAATAGACTCCTCGAGCTTGGTATCACAAGCCCAATACTTGTCTAGTATCCTATGATTTCTCAATGCTCTTATAGATACTAGCCTAATAATTTAGAGGAATGATACTGGTGTGATTATTCTATTGGTCTAGGTTGATAACATAGTACTTACAAGAACCAATCCTGATCTTCTTCAGGACATTGTTCATCAACTTCATAAGGGTTTTCCTCTCAAAGATCTTGGCAACCTAAGTTACTTCTTAGGAATGCAGATGAAAAGGTCAACCTCTGAATTGTTCCTTACTTAGGAAAAATACATTCAAAGTCTATTGCTTAAATATTTTTTTGGCAGTTCCAAGCCATTGTCTACTCCAATGGTCTTAGAAGAGTAATTTTTAAGATCGATAGAAATCCATTGGATAACACTACTATAAATAAGTTTAGGAGTTTAGTTGGTTGTTTACAATATTGTGGCATCACACGTCCTAAACTTGCTTTCTCTGTGGGAAGAATGTGTCATTTCCTTTCATGTATGACCAGTGTGTATTCAACCACTTAAGAGAGTACTTGATACTTGCAAGGCATTGTGACATATGGCTCATATTTAATAAAGTCAAACTCTTGACATTACATCTTTTTCAAATGTAGATTGGGTGGATGCATTGATGATAGAAATGTTAGTGCATATTGTGTCATTGGAGATAGTCTGATCTCATGGGCTTCAAACAAACAAAATATTGTAGCATAATCATTTGCAGGGTCTGAATATCGAGCACTTTCCTCAGTGACCTTTGAAATTAAATGGATTAGATTTAGTGACAAAATTGGGTATTCAATAACAGTAGCTCCTCTTTTGTATTGTCATAATGTGAGTGCGAAATATTGGACTCAAAATTCTGTCGTGTATCGATGTACAAAGCATGTAGAAATTGACATGCACTTCAGTAGAGAGAAAATATTAAGAAAGGAATTGTTAATGGAATATTATCCGACTGAATATCAATTAGTAGATCTTTTAATCAAGCCATTATCTAGACACAAGTTTTTTAGAGTTAAGAAACAAACTTGTGGTATATAAGTCGCCTTAAGTTTGAGCAGGAGTAAAACAATATCTATACAAGGCTAGGTTAGGTTGTTATAGTGTTGGAATCTCAACAAGATGCACATGTAAATTATCATATAATAATTTAGGATATTGCATGCCAGGACTTATAAAATAAGGCAGAGTGATGCTAGATTAATACAACTATATTGGCTCTGTAATAGTATATTAGTAGTATATAGCCGATAAATATATTATATGTAGATTCTTTACATAATATATATTTATTTATATACGGAGTTATATATAAATTAATTATATATATATATATATATATATATATATATATATATTAATATAATATTTTTGAACCAAATTAATCTATTTTAGTTTTCAAATCCTATTTTTCATTATTAACAACTTGTATGTATTAAAATTTAGGGTATTAATGCATTAAGAAATGACTAACATACCATTATAAATCCATTTCTTCCAAAATCTGAGCCGACATCCACATGGAAAAGCTTGGGGCAAACATGATAACATGTAGAAGGGAGTTTGATCATTAAAATCCTTAACAAATGCCAAAGTTGTATATTTACTAAGAAGATCGAATACAATATCTACAACAAGTAAATTAAAGGATTAATTGGTAAATTTAAAGCATAAATAAATAAAAAATTCAAAAAAAAACATGAAACAAGTGAAAAGTAAAGAAAGAGAACACAACAAAATGAAATAAACAGGGGGAAGAAATGATTCTCATTAATTAAGAGTAAGTTATATTTAGCTATTTATAGCTAAATTAGTTACACTTCCTTTAATCATTCCATATAAAAATTTTAATTTCTAAAAAAATTGTGAGGATGAATGTACAAGTCATATACATATTTTAAAAATAACATTTAGTCTTGTATTTATTTTTATGACATTTTAGTTTTATTTCTATTAAAAAGTGACCACAATGATAAATAATTTTTTTATGTTTTTATTTTTTTTATTTTTATTTAATTTTTTTCAATGCTTTGATTTACAAATTATGTAAGTCAAATCTATATTTAATACAGTTGAAAAAAATAAGCTTATTTTTGTTCAATATTTTTTAATAATAATAAGATTAAAGTGAGTTTATATAAAGTGAGTTGAGACAATGAGAATTAGTAAAGTGATATTGATACCATGTTGTGAGTGTGATTTGTCTTAACAACAAATCACACTCAAAACACATGACATAACATACTAAGTCGGTAGATATACTGATGTATTAGTTTTATTTTTTTAAGATTTTCTATAAATGGCGGCACTTATTATTATTTGAATTTCTAAGATCTTGTCCATGAATCGTTCCAAGTTCCTGTACCCTACCCCTCACAAGCATAAGTTTGTGCAATCTCAACCAATAAATAATAACACTCATAAACTCAACTTAAAAAGCATACCTCTATTTTCTCAAAAATACATTGAATGTAAAATAATAGAAAGAGCAAGAAAAAATGAATAATAAAAATAGAAGAAAAACTAATAATCAACACAACACATACTAGGAAAAAGAGAGCAACCTAATAAAATAAATGAGATGCAATCTATATGATATTGTTTATAAATGAAATGACTTTAAAAAAAGTTTTTTAATACTAAATGAAATCATGTGATGTGATACTTATGTAAAAAGCTACATAAGAAAAATAACAAGCAAAAAGCAAAATAAACACATATATAAAGCATGCTAAAGCAACTAGTAAAGGAGAATACTAGTAAAGGGTTAAATAGCCCGACATTGTAATAGAAAATAATTGACACATTATGCATGGTGAGAAGTAGAGAATACAAGATATGCAAAAAATATACAATAGATGCTTCATATAACATATGTAATTTACATTTAATCCTACAATGATGATATGACAATAAAATGCATACTTTAAAGGAGAGATGCACAATGAAAACATGCATGAACATGAAAATAGGGATGATGTAGTCAATACAAGTTCACAAAGATAAACAACCTCATAGAACAATAATAACCCACTCCACTGGAGACAAAGGGTACAAGCATACAAATGTGTTTGTACATGTAGGTAAAGCTCTAGAATTGAGCACCCAGGTGGTTAAGCATAAGCAATGGTGACTTACTTTGATATTAAATTAAGTTCCATCCGTCATAATAATTACATGTAGGTGACATGAATTTTTGAATCAAATAGACATCCATGACCTCAGAAAGGGATGAATACATTGACCCATAGAAAATGTTTGTAAGCTCTATACCTAATCAAACAAGCATGTTGTTTGGACATCTAGACTAGCCCAAAGATCGGACCTTACAAACTACCCAAGACAATCCAGCCCAGGACGGAAGATGAAGTACCCAAGACATCCCGCTCATGAGACAGACCGAGCTCAATGGGCTCGAACCATTCAAATACCGAGCCAAGGCAAGCTTGAGCCTTGTCAAGATGGAACCCAATGGAAACCCGAGCCCTTTCAAGACCAAGCCTTAAGGTATGGTCGAGCACGGTTCAACTTAACCTAAATCTCTAACACATTGTACTTTAGGCTAATCATGCTCTCCTAACATATTGTACTATACCCTACTTATATGTATACCTTGTATATCTGACACTTGTACTATAAATGTACTATAAATATATATACCCCTCATGAGGATCTACCAATTCAACCCTTTATATTAACCTCTCTCTAATCTCTCTCTAATCATCATGTGATACGATCAACTACTGATTTCTCAACCTCTTGACATGCATATAGGTTGTTGTCTTGTAACACCTAGTAGACAATCGACATACCATCTTTGAGAAATATCACAACATAGGCTTCTCACCTATGATAAAATTAGCCACCTTGCAACACCCTATCAACACACTACAAACTAACTTAGAGGGTTATCACCATATAGGCTTCTCATTTATATAAAACATAGTGACCTTGCAACAAGAAACAGACACACGACATACCACTATATAGGCTCTTCATCAATAGGAACTTTTACATCCTCACAACTACCAACACACACATGAAAAGTCAATGTTGATATAAATGCCTCAAAATGATGTGGTTCTTCACTAGCCAACGATACATTTTAACTTTCAATAAAATCTCACTTAATCACACATTTTTTTTACATTCAACCCAATGTTTGAGAAATAGGAAAGAGGTCCTCTCTGATGTCTTACATACTAGAAATGAAAGACTATTTATTAGACTTAACATTTAGCAAGAAAATGGACCAAGAAAGGACTAGGAAAAACTAGTGCTAAATAGGTAGAGCTTCCCTCCCTAAGATTATTTCCAATAAAATAAGAGAAGAAAAGTGGAATTTATAGAAAAACTTAGCCTTTTAGACCCTTGTCGATCATCCTCATTGACCACAACTGTGAGTCTTCACCATTAACATCGGCTAGGGTAAATACTACCTTAGCTAGGGTAAATTCTACCAAAACAAAGCTACCAAACCGCATCGACCACCTTGGCAAGTCCTCTGTGAGGCCATGGTGAGAATTTTAGTGAGCTCCTAGAAAACCACACAGAAAATCATTTAAAACATAGAGAAATGCTTCGTCCTCAATAAGACAACACAATAACAACTAAATACCTAATAATGTAAACTATATTCAATATTATAGAATAAGTGTGTGTAACATGTAAGCATGAAACTATGTCTTAAGTGATATTGAACCACTAATAATCACCCTTACAAAGGAAAAATAAAAATATTAAATAAAATAAAGACACCTTATTTTCCACATAGAAATGCCAACATAAAAATGATAGGACTTACATAACTCACATGAATGTGAAAAAGTCCAGATAGAGAGGAACACAATAAAAATGTAAGCACATGGATCAAGATCATCCATCCATCCACCTTCGAGCCATCCAACCAAATGGATGGCAACTTGCATAGAAAAAGTAAATAGGGTATGAGTGGCTTGATAGAGGTATGGCCGACCAGAACAGTTGTTGGCTAGACATGAGTATGACCCAACTTGATAGCCTTCAAGCATACATAAGTAGTTTTGATAGGATTGGATTGAATAGGCATGACCTACAAACCAATCAACCATGCTCGTCCTTTGTGCATTATCTCGTCATGGTTACCCAACCAGCTTCTCATCCTGCACTAATGACAAGGAGCACAATCCTTAACAATGGGCATACTTCAAAAGAGCTCAAGATATCATAGAAAGACAAGACCACGAAGAGCCTTACTATGAGATTGCAAGTCAATAGCAAAGATAAAGTGAAAAAATGAAACATGAATATAGAAATAGAGAAAGTAAAGAAAAAAGTTATATATATGAGTAATTATCAGTGAACATCCTTGTGTTTAGCCAAAATATTAATCTCCTTAGTGCATTTCAAATTGGATCAATCATGTCCCTTTTACTTTAAGTTATTCTCAAGTATAATCCTTTTGTAAAAAAAATTGAAAAAATTTGATAGGCGATTATGATAATAGGGGTATGAAATGAAGATGCTTTAAAGTAGTGGAGGGATGACTAAATCAAAATGAAACCTACCATTGGTCGCTATGATATGTGTGTAAACATACAAGGGAGGTTGATGACATATTTTCCAATTATGTGTCAACCTTTGTCACATTTTTTCAACCTCTTTCTAACACAATCGATTGTCTTTAAGAATTACTTAAAGTAGATGGGATCTAAATAAGCCACTATGAAACAACACAGTAGAGGATGATATTAGGCTAAAAATAAAATCTACAATTAAAATGGAATAAAGATAAAGTATACAATTAAAAGTAAACTTACAAATACATACACTTTGATGAGAAAATACATCAAGTTATACTAAGCTAAATAACATAAACATATGAGACAACCTACTGTCTTTGTGCTCAATCGCACCCTAAGAGGTGCTACCACCTTCTACATCATTATCGTTGGACTCTTTAAAGTCCCCATTATTTGACTAGCTGAACTATCATCCTTTTAGTTGGAGGTAACCATGCTATGTTAGGAAACACATCTTTCCACATCAAGAAAGATAGTGTTAGAGAGAGTGATGTTTGGATTAATCTTCTTTAACTGTTGCCTTGTGATCTAAAAACTATGAGCCTATACATCCAAAGTGTCCTAAATGTATCTCCTAGAAGCATGATACTTTATGATGCCTAAACATTAGGTGCCTCTATTAGTGGTGAGCCTCCGTACCTACTCCTATGATAGGCATAGGCTCTCATTTAGCTCCTAAACTTGCTCCCTCTCCTAGGCCACATCAATCATCTCTCCAACCAAAGTAGTCTCTAGCCTATTAACCTTCCTCTCTGTCACCTCATAAGTTGCCACCATAACAACATGTGTTTGATAGGCCATACTAGTTGGATGCTTAGACTTATTTAATACCTATTCTACCTTATGTCGAACGTCCTCATTAACATCCCAAATGCTGATTGCCCTATACAATGATTTCATAGTGGCTGTCACACGACCCTCCAAAAAATCATATGCTCTAACAACATAATCCAAATATACAACTTACAACTAGGCCTTGGTAACCACATAAACATCATACCTTCTAGGCTCCATAGGTTCTAAAATATTTAAAATAAAATTAGAACAAGAGAATCTAATTCAATAGGCTTTGAACCCCTCTTGTCAACTACCAACACCAAATAAATGTCAACAACTACTAAGGAAGGCTATGCTCTCCAAGAAGGCAACTCTACAATGCATAGATTTAATGGTTATCTTCCTCTTAGGACCCTTGACCTCCAAACCACTCTGGTTGGTATGGGAGCCTATTTGGTCTAGACACCACAAGGTACTTGATGCATAAAAACATAATATAAATTTTTTGTATATTTATAAATAACTCGCAAATATACGAATTTATTTATAAAAAACAATAAGTATACTTTCAAGATCAGTCTAAAGAGAAATTACGTGGTTTTTAAATAATTAACCAAAATTCTTAAAAATGGAAAATAAACCTAAACATTCTATCATAATTATTTTTATTTGAAAAAATATATATTCTAATAACATAAAATGAAAAGATAAATTTGACTCAACAATTATCAGGCAGATAAACATTTAATCATTCAATGGAGAATTTATGAAATATAATAATTCGTTAATTATGCTTGCTCAATATTAACTAGGTTATTAAGTATATAAATTAAGATTATTGATTCTCTCTTTTTTATATGAAAAAGTCTTTTGGCGAGGATCAATTTTGTTGTTAGTCAATATCAATCAAAGTCTTTTGGTAGAGATTAGTAATTGATACCGAATAAATTATACTTTATTTGTAACGAATTAACGAACCATTTAATTGATGCTTTCAATAGAGATATGAATTTATACTCTCATTTAAGGTATCAAAGGTGGATTTAAGATTGATGTACCTCACTAACTTTCAGATTTTAAAATATACTATAAAAAATATGCTGTCAATATATTTGTAATTAATAATTCTTATAAAAATATTTGAAATAGAGTATAACTCAAGTCTAAATAATCAAATCTAAAATCTAAGATCATTAACACTAAATCAGATCTAGATAATTAAATCTTAAATCTAACTTTCATATTTTAAGTTTACTACGAAAAATATTTTTCCAATATATTTTTCTTTAACAATGTATAAATGTTGAATGAAGAAATAAAATTTAATTTATTTTATAAAAATATTTATCTACTTTAATACTTCACAAGCATAACAATATTATTAATATCTTATAATATTTTCAACCAAAAATACTTAATTTAATAAATGATCAATAAATTAAACATATCATTAAAATAGTACATAACATTAATTCTAAATATAAAATAATACAATTAAAATTAATACCTCGGTTGTATCTTTAAAATAAAGAATTTCAATATTGATATGTATTTGGAAACCCTCTAAACAAATCTACCTAAACTATTTATTGAATATAAAATTATGACTACATAAACTAGAACTTATTTAGCTTTAAAAATTGAGAGAAAAACTTTTAAACTAAGAAAACTAAAACTAAGAAAAAGGAGAAGAGAGAGACGAAGGATGATTATTTATGAAGGGATGAGGCACTATTTATAGGTTGGAGGCATACAACAAAAGAGAAAAAATATGGATCATATGATTGGACACCACGACATGCATTTTCCGACCACGACACAATAATTCTCGTACGAGTGAAATTCTGACTCGATTACCTCGCGTCGCAGTACACAAATTTTCCCCATCGTGGCACACATCAAATTGTGTTTCCAACTTCTTTTTCTTTCACCCCTTTACAAGCTTGGTTGGAACATATGTAAGGCTTATACATGTTCGGTCTTTATTCTTCTTCGGTTGTAATATAATGCTTTCAAGTACTATTCTTCAAGTGTTTATCAGTTAAATAATTTTGAAGCCAAAAATACTTAAAAAATAACTAAACATACCTGTGATTTCAAAAATATAGATTTGTTCAAATAATAATAAAATTATGCAAATATAAATCTATTTGGACACTAAAATACATATAAATCAAGTTATATTTAGTGCTTTTCAAGCACTTATCAATACCTCAAAGCACTAATGCTTTTACTCTTCTTCCTAATGGAATGCCTATTGAAGATTGCTATAAAGCTCCTTAATTTAAGGAGAAAAACATGGAGTAAAACAAGGAGCAAACAAATGGAACAAAACAAAGAGCAAAACATGGAGCAATTCATGGAGCAAAACAAGGAGCTTAATTCAAGGAACAATTTAAGGAACCATTAATTTAAGGAGTAATTCAATGAGTGAATTTTCCTATAAATATATGTGTAATTGTAATGAATTAATCATCCAAGTGCTCATTCCAATTAAGAGAAAATATTTTGTGAGAGAAAATTGAGAGTAATTTTCTTGGTTATAATTGGGTTGTGGGTTGTGAGTTGTGAGTGTTGTAAACACCTTGTGTAATTTCTCCCCTTTTAGTAAAAAGATCTGTAGCAGGTCCGGAGACGTAAGCAAGATTGGTCGAACTCTGTTATCAAATTTATGTGTTATTTTTCTATTCTTGTTTTCTCATAAATCTGGCTTATCGAGAATTTGTGTAATTTTCCAACAACTGATATCAGAGCTATTGGTGGTGATTTTTGCCAATTTTCTACAAGGTTACTATTTACATGAATAGTGAATTACGTGAATAGTAAAATTTGTTGGAGATATTGGTTTGTCGACGGAGGTGTTCTAATACATGATGGTTTATAGAAATATTCAAAAACGATCCGAAGGAAGTCAGATTTGAGTGGGAGCAGTGGCCGTAGATGAAGGAAAGGTGAAACTTGAGAAATTCGATGGCACAGATTTCAGATTTTGGAAAATGCAAATAAAGGATTATCTATATCAAAGAAATGGATTATTATCACAAATACCTCTAAGGTTTTACGTTTCTTCAAAATTACCCTTAAGCTTTATTTAATATCAAAAATGCCCATAAACGTTATCAGCGTTATATCTCCGCTTAACATTAGGAGCAAAATGGTAATCTCATCCTTATACGTATATCACTCTCGTGGGATAAAAAATCAAAAATACCCCCGAGGTTTTCAATATCTTCAGAAATACCCTTAACGTTTAAAAAAAAGCTATAATACCCCTGAGGTTTAAGATATCTTCAAAAATACCCTTATTTTTTAACAAAAATATCAAAAAACCATGAAAAATCACATCAATATCTGAAAAATTCTTTTCTATCCCTACCTATATAGCTTTTTTAATATTATCGTTGAGAATATTATCGCAAATATCCTTGAGGTTTTACTTTTCTTCAAAAATACTCCTCCTATAATAATTAATTTAACTTTATAAAAAATAACTCTCCTATAATAATTAATTTAACTTCGTCAAAAATACTTCTGCTATAATAATTAATTTAACTTAATCAAAAATATCCCTGCTACAATATTTAATTTATCTTCATAAAAAATATCCCTACTTCTCAATAACACGATATAAAATATTTTTCAAAAATATTTAACTTGATATTATATGTTTTATTAACTTAATTTATCTTCAGGGGTATTTTTCAAAAATATTTTATATCGTGTTATTGAGAAATAAGAGTATTTTTGATAAAGATAAATTAAATATTATAATAGGGGAATTTTTGATGAAATTAAATTAATTATTGTAGCAGGGGTATTTTTTATAAAGTTAAATTAATTATTATAGGAGGGGTATTTTTGATAAAGTTAAATTAATTATTATATCAAGGGTATTTTTGAAGAAAAGAAAAATCTCAAGGGTATTTGCGATAATATTCTTAACAGTAATATTCAAAAAGCTATATAGGCAGGGGTATAAAAGACTTTTCAAATATTGATGTGATTTTTCACGGCTTTTTGATGATTCTGTTAAATAGTAAGGGTATTTTTGAAGATACCTTAAACCTCAGGGGTATTATAATCTTTATTTTAAACCTTAAGGATATTTTTGAAGATATTGAAAACCTCAGGGGTTTTTTTGATTTTTTTCCCAAAGAAATCTGTATCAACCTCTCTTAGGGAAGAAGCCAGAGGTAATGAAGGAAGATGATTGGAATTTTCTAGACAGACAAGCCTTCAGAGTTATTCGATTGATGCTATCCCGTAATGTTCCTTTCAATATAGCAAAGGAAAAGACCACAACAGGTCTTATGGTAGCTCTCTCCAATATGTATGAGAAGCCATCAGCCTCATACAAAGTGCACTTGATAAGGCGTTTGTTCAAATTTCGGATGACGGAAGGTGCATCGGTAGCTCAACATCTCAATGAACTCAACACAGTCACAACCCAGTTGAGCTCAGTGTAAATTGAATTCTATGAAAAAGTACGAGCATTGATACTTTTTTCTTCTTTTCAAGAAATCTAGAATGTTATTGTCACAGTTGTGAGTAGCTAGTCAGGAAGCAATAAGTTGAAATTTGATGATGTTTGTGATCTGGTTCTTAGTAAAGAGATCCGACATAGAGAGTCAGGTGAATCGTCAAGTTCTTCAATTTTGCATACAGAGTTAAGAAGAAGAAATTCAACCAAAGGGAATGGACGTGGTAGAACAAACTACCAAGGTAGATCAAAGGACAAGAGGTCCAAATCCAGGAATCCTAATAATTCCCATAGCTCAAAGACTATCGAGTGTTGGAATTGTGGGAGAACCGAGCACTACAAAAATCAGTGCAAGAGTGCACCGAAGGACAACAAGTGAAGGTAGAGGCAAATGTTACTTCCACCTCAAGAGGAGATGCTGCATTGATATATTCTTTGGAGAGCAACGAAGAATCTTGGGTGTTAGACTCTGGATCATCGTTTCATGTTTAGAAAGAATTATTTGATAAATATATCCCCAGAAACCTTGGAAAGGTGTATCTTGGTGATGATCAACCGTGTACTATTATTGGCAAAGGTGTAGTGAAGATTAAGTTGAACAAGTTATTTTGGGAGTTGAAGGATGTGAGGCATATTCCGAACCTAAGAAAGAACTTAATCTCGGTAGGGCAATTGGCTAGTGAAGGCTACACTATGACGGTTGCAGCAGGCAAGAAGAGTGGCACTCTTTACATGACAACAGAAGCACATTATTCGATCATAGTTGCAACAAGCAATGAAACACCAAATTTGTGGCACCAGAGATTAGGCCACATGAGTGAGAAGGGGATGAAGATTATGCACTAAAAGGGAAAACTTCCAGGTCTACAGTCTGTAGAGATAGACATGTGCGAAGATTGCATACATGGAAAGCAAAAGAGAGTTAGCTTTCAGACAAGTGGCAGAACCCCAAAGAAGGAAAGGTTAGAGCTTATCCACTCTGATGTTTGGGGACCAACGACTATCTCATCCATTGGTGTGAAACACTACTTTGTGACTTTCATTGATGATCACTCTCGGAAGGTATGGGTTTACTTTCTAAAGCATAAGTCTGAAGTATTTGAGGCTTTCAGAAGATGGAAAGCTATGGTGAAAAATGAGACAGGTTTGAAGATCAAAAAGCTCAGATCGACAATGGTGGTGAATATGAAAACATCAGATTCAAAAATTTATGCTATAAGCACAGGATTAGAATGGAAAGAACTATGCCAGGCATGCCTCAACACAATGGTATAGTTGAGGATATGAACCAAACATTGATAGAAAGAGCCAAAAGCATTCGTATACAGTTAAGTCTACCGAAGCAATTCTGGGCAGAAGCAGTCAACATGGTAGCTTATTTATTCAATCGAGGTCCATCTATTCCATTCGAGCACAGAATACCAAAGGAGGTATGGAGCAAAAAAAGGTAAAACTATCACATCTAAAAGTTTTCGGTTGTGTAGCATTTATGCATATTAGTGATCAAGGCAGGAATAAGCTTGATTCCAAATCTAAGAAATGCACCTTCTTTGGCCATGGTGAGGATGAGTTTGGCTACCGCATTTGGGATGACGAAAACAAGAAAGTGATCCGTAGAAAAGATGTGATTTTCAATGAAAGAGTGATGTATAAGGACATGCATAAAACAGACACCAACGACTCAAAGCAGAATGATTCAGTATTTGTAGATGTAGATGATGTCCCAGATAATTCCATGAAGGAACCAATTGTAGTAAGTCCTCAGCCAGAGGAACTCGTTGGACAGAGTAGTGCGCAACAGTCCGACACACCACAGCCTCATACTATAGCTCCTGTATTGAGAAGATATTCTTGACCTCATATGCCTAACAGGAGATACATAAATTAAATGTTGTTAACTGATGGAGGATAGCCTGAATGCTATGATGAAGCTTTTCAGACTCGAGATGCCAGCAAGTGGGAGATTTCCATGAAATTGAAGTTGTGCTCAACTTCAGTTGGTCTGCTAGAGTAATAAGACTAGAAAATTTGTTGCATTGATCGAAGTGTAAAGACAGATTGAAATCAGTCTTCAAGGGAGAGATTGTTGGAGATTGTTATAAAGCTCCTTAATTTAAGGAGCAAAACATGGAGTAAAACAAGGAGCAAATCATGGAGTAAAACAAGGAGCAAATCATGGAGTAAAACAAGGAGCAAACACATGGAGCAAAACATGGAGCAATTTATGGAGCAAAACAAGGAGCTTAATTTAAGGAGCAATTTAAGGAACCATTAATTTAAGGAGTAATTCAAGGAGTGAATTTTTCTATAAATATATGTGTAATTGTAATGAATTAATCATCCAAGTGCTCATTCTTATTGAGAGAAAAGATTTTGTGAGAGAAAATTGAGAGTAATTTTCTTGGGTGTAATTGGGTTGTGAGTTGTGAGTTATAAGTATTGTAAACACCTTGTGTAATTTCTACTCTTTTAGTAAAAAGATCTGCAGTAGGTCCAAAGACGTAAGCAAGATTGGTCGAACTCTATTATCAAATTTATGTGTTATTTTTCTATTCTTGTTTTCTTATAAATCTGACTTATTGAGAATTTGCGTAATTTCCCAACAATGTTTACAAGTAATACCTACAAGGATCATATGATAAACATTACAAACTAGTATTCAAAGAATACTAGAACATAAAGTGCCAAAATGAATGCTTATTGTCCAAGTTTGGAGGGCTACCACTCTTTGGAAAATTAGCTGCCAAGTCCAAGCCTTAGTAAGCATCTCTCTCAAGGAGTATGAGTCTATTACTATTGGTTTAATTTTCTCCTCGAATAGCCTAAAAAGTAAGACTAAAAATCTCATCTAATTTGGAGGGATGTCACCACATGCCCAATGAGTTGGAAACAAAGAAAAACATTTCAGAAAGAAACAAAGTATTCTGCAATGAGATTAAGTCTTAAATGCATTAAGGTTTCTTTCGTACTAGTGGTATGGGAGGAACGTTTGGGTGTGCAAGGACGAAATCACTCATAATTGTGAAAAGACCATCCATCTACCCTTTGTTTGTGTCTGGGAGGTCCTCCATCAAAATTTAGTACAAACCCCGACTTTCTCATTTGAGATGCAAGTAGTAGCAAAATGTGAACTCTTCCGCAGTTAGCTCCCTCCTATTCTCCTTCCAGAGTACCCAACAATCCACTAGTGTCCTATTTGAGTTAGGTAGTAACTTGGTCAAAGTTGCATCAATATGTGCCAAGAAGATATGCAGTAGAGGCAGAAAATGGAGTTGCAATCCAAAAAATGAAGGAACTATAGATAATGTAGGTCTGCCATGAATAGGATCACTCCAAACTATACTCGGACCCTGAGGTGTCAGCACGATAGACTTGGGTATCTAAAAAAATTCCCTAAGTCTGTCCAAGAACCAATCCGTCATTCGAGAACTACCCTTATTAACAAAAAAGAAAGTGAAATTGTTCCATGGAGACCTAACTGATACAACAGAATGCCAACCAGAATGGAATCCATACTTCGTCTCTTAAAGAGTCTACTCGTATCAAAAGAAAGCTTGACTAGTCAGATAGTTACCAAATGAAGAGTGTCGAGTGGACCATTGTCCGATAGAATCCCACTGGATGGAGCCCAATCAAGCACACTACTTTTGCATGGAACCTTGCTGCCACACTCCTATCCATCCTCCACTAGGTAACCAACCCGCACAACCAACTCTAGTCTGCATCCACCTCAGTGCGTACCCATGGTGGCCAAACCTGACCATGAATGTCCATTACTCTGTCCTTCATCATTGTATGCACTAACATATAGTATGCGTGCTTCAATTTATTATTACCAGGATGCACTTTTGCATTATACTTTTTGTGTTTATTAATCTATAATGAAATTGAAAAGAAATCGTAAATATATGGAATTGGAAAATTAAGGGAATTTAAAGGATAAATTCTTTTATATTAATGCATTTACTTGTTTTTATTAATAATACTTATTTTTTAAAAAATTGAAATTAGAAGCAAACTAAATTTTTTTATTGTATAATAAAAAATTAATATTTGAATAAAATTTAATAAAGCATCCGCAGCAAAAAATTGAAATTAGAAACAAATTAAATTTCTTTATTGTATAATAAAACATTAATATTTGATTAAAATTTACTAAAATTATTATTAACTGCATTGAGTATAAGTTCAAGGCACATAAGAGCTCTAACCATATTTCGAGCGTGATCAATTCATAGATATTGATAGAAAATAAGTAAGCACTCAAAACAAGTACATGTTTGAATATCGTTGATCGATTCCTTATTAATTTTGATTCATTTCAATAGAATATGAACAACAATACAACGGATTCAATTGACTAGAATAGAAAAATTATTGAAATATATATATTGATAATAAATTGAATAAAAGATTTCTATTTTAGAAATAAAAAATCTTCAATTATTCTAATTAAAGAGAAATAGATGCAATAACATAGAGTCAGGTTTCTTTTGGATTGTTGTTGCTAATTCTATATATATATATATATATTACTGGTGTGTTGTGGCTAGTGCACCTATCAAAGCAATGAAAAGAATTATTGAAATGAATTCAAATGGAAGAAAAAAATCTGTTGATAAATGAATTCCAATTTGTTGACTATTACTTATCAAATCTTGCTCTACAATCTGGTTTGACCTTGTAGTCCAAATAATCCCATACCATGACGTATCCATAATAATAGTTAGTAGTAAAATAAAAATACTTGTACAAATCAGAAAAGTAATCCCGTCTCCAACAATCCAAAGAGTCAAATCTTTGTAATATTCTGAACCATTCATGAACATCATAACAAATAAGATTAAAACATTTATAGCCCCCACATAAATAAGCAATTGTGCAACAACTACAAAATAGGAGTTTAATAGAATATAGAATAAGGATATACAAACAAGAACTAGTCCCAATGAAAAGGCAAAATAAATTGGATTGGTAAATAAGACTACTCCTATAGCTCCTAATATAAGCCCTAATCCCAAAAAGACTAAAAGAAAATCATGTATTGGTCCAGGAAAATCCATTATATGTAAAAAAGAGATAAATAAATCGAAATGTTTTTCATGACCTTATTGAGACACGACCAGAAAAAAATTATTATGACTCATAATAAATTCCTAATTAAATACTAAATAAAATGTGTAAATTAATGTGGGCCCTATTATTGGTATTAGATTCATTTCTTTCAATCAAAACAAAATCTTAGTAATTAAAAATTTTCTTTAATCAAGAATCCACGAATTTACTTATTTATTTTGGGCGAATTTGAAATTATTCGAATTGTATAATCGTCAATTATTGACATTGGTAAACGACCTAAAACAATTTGATTATAATTCAATTCGTGACGATCATAAGTAAAAAGTTCATATTGTTCAGTCATTGATAAACAATTTGTTGGACAATACTCAACGCAGTTACCACAAAATATACAAATCTCAAAATCAATATTGTAATTAAGTAATCGTTTCTTACGAATATCTGTTTCCAATTTCCAATCAACAACGGGTAGGTTTATAGGACATACACAAACACATACTTCACAAGCAATACATTTATCAAATTCAAAATGGATTCGACCGCGGAAACGCTCCGTGATGATTAATTTTTCATAAGGGTATTGAATAGTTATAGGTAAATGATTTGCATGGGATAAGGTAATCATGAAACTTTGACCAATGTACCTTGCCGCTCGTAATGTTTGTTGACCATAATTCATGAATCCTGTTACCATAGGGAACATATTGTAAATATATATATTAAGAATAAAATGTTTATTTTTCTTGTTTAAGCAAAGTTATGAATATAGAATAGTATATTCCTTTATAGCGAAAAGAGTTGGAAAGATGTTGTTAATAACAGATTCCCGAGAGATATGGGTAAAATAAATTTCCATCCAAGATTCAACAGTTGGTCCATTCTTAGCCTAGGTAAAGTTCATCTTGTTACAATAGAAATAAACAAGAACAAATAAGTTTTAGCTAATGTAATAAAGATACTAGTTGTTGCTCTAAAAACTTCATAGTTTGTGTTTGTTTCAAAAAGATCAGAAAAAAATAGATATGGAATAGCGAGATTCCAACCCCTAAGTACAGAACTGTTACAAATAATGAACAAACCAATAGGTTTAGATAAGAAGTAACGTAAAATAAACCAAATTTTATACCCGAGTATTCGGTTTGATAACCTGCCACTAATTCTTCTTCTGTTTCTCGTAAATCAAAAGATAATCTCTCACATTCTGCTAGGGAGGAAATTAAAAAAATGATAAATCCTATGGATTGACGCCATAAATTCCATCCCCCAAAATCATATTTTGATTGTGCCTCAACTATATCAACTGTACTTGAACTATTAGATAATCATAGTCGGTGATACCATCACTGTTACCATCGTTATTACAGCACCGTACATGAGATTTTCATCTCATACGGCTCCTTGAAGGCCATAAATAAATTTAAGGGCAGGTTGGGAATATTTTATCTCGATATGGTTATAAAATAATATACAAATAGATCCTGCGGCCCCAAATTAAACCAATTGAATTCTGTCTATTATGTTTTAATTTATTATTTTTTTATTTTATTTTATTTTTAATTAAATTCTAATAAAAAGTAAAAAATAAAACCATAAATAATTAGAAAAATTATTTTTTAATTCTTTAATAATAAAGAAAATAATAATAATAAAAGTATCAATAAAAAAAGTACTTCTGAATTGATCTTATCCTTTTTTTAATAATTTGAATACTCATTTTAATTTTTCTTGGTTGAGTAATAACTAAATTCTTCAATAAAATACTCTTTGTAAAAATATCAATAACCTACCCTTTCACTTACAAAAAAAAATAATACATTACAGGAGTTCATGAATTCTGATACGAATTATATATATGGATATAAGAAAAAAAGAATATAAGGAAAGAATAAAAAATACTTTTTTTCTATTGTAATTGTATTCTTTTCTATAATATATTTTTCTTTTTCCTGTTCCTATTCTTCTTTCTGTTTCTGAGAAAGAGGAGATTTACAAAAGAAAAAGGGATTATTTCGTTTCCAATAGTCATTTAGTTAATCGGCAGCTATAGGTATACTCTGGATCAGAATCGTGGGGAGTACTACCTAATCATTTCTACAAATTTAAAACCCCAATTAGTACTTTTTCTATAATTGTGCGATTATGCAAAAAATCCCTTTTGGGATAATTTACACAATCTCCATTACTAATCCTTTGTGTACCTTGGTGTTTCTAACCATCCGCTCATTTTTGTTCAATCGCCCATTATGGTAATACATGTATGTATGAAAATACATACAAACAATAACGAAAACTTAATACGATTGATCTTTTGAGCCCACTTCAAGTTAGGATGACTAATCAACCAATCTTGGGGGAACGGTATCTTCTGCTTATGTTTATTTCTGCTCAACGCTCTAACTCTTATACATAGAAAACGAGACTCAAAATTTTAACTACTTATTTTTATATAAGATATAAGTTGTTTTTTTCTCTCATATAACTATCTGATTTAGTTTATCAATTTGAATAATGAATAAAAAAATCTACTCAAGTCGTTATGTCTCTTTTTAGAAAGGAGGGAATGTAGAAAATTTCATGTCTCAACGAATAGCACGTAGAGATATTGATAACACACATAAAGTTAATGATATTTCATAACTAATCGATTGAGTAGCAGCTTGTAGACCACCTAAAAAGGAATATTTATTATTTGATCCCTACCCTGATATAAGAAGTCCAATGGGGGCTATACTTGAAATGGAAATCCATAAAAAAACAACGATGTTTAGATCCGCTAAAACAAGACGATAGCCAAAAGGAACTACCAAATAACTTAATAAAATGGATATAACTGCTATGGATGGTCCGATACTGAACAAATGCGTATTTCCTCTAGATGGAAGAAGGTTTTCTTTGAATAGAAATTTTGTCCCATCTGTTAGAGCTTGAAGAACCCCCAAGGGGCCAACGTATTCGGGTCTGATACGTTGTTGTATCCCTGTAGAGATTTCTCTTTCTAACCATACAATTACTAGTACACCTATTGTGATTCCCAATAAAAGAGTCAAAATGGGAATAATAACCCATATAATTCCATAAACCTCTTTAAAAAATTCCAATCTAGAAAAAGAATTGATATCTTGTACTTCTGTTTTATCAATTATCATTTTAATGATCAATTTCTCCCATAATGATATCTATGCTACCCAGTATCATCATAATATCAACCAATTTCATTCTTTTAACTAACTAGGGAATAATTTATAAGTTGATAATACCCAGCTATCGAATTTTCCACCGCCAAGCAAAACTACTCTCATCTTCTATCAGGAAAATTCCCAATTCCCCCTTTGGTGCTTCAACTCTCACATAGAGTTCTTGTTTAGGCAATTCAAATACCAGAGAAGTTTTTTTACTAATAAATCTATATTGAAAATAATTCCATTCTGGATTCTTGTCTCTATCTAAGTATTTGATTTCTAAATTCTCATAGGGTCCTCTTGGAATTCCTTTCGAGGCCTATTGAATAATTTTTATGGATTTTATCATTTTACCAATTCGGACTAGAAAATGAGCTAATGAATCCCCCTATTTTTGCCACTGTACTTCCCAATCAAATTCATCGTAACATTCATAATTATCAACTTTACAAAGATCCCATTATATTTTGAAAGCTCGCAACATTGGTCCAGATAAACCCCAATTTATTACTTCCTCTCTACCAATAGTGCCTACTCCTTCAACTCGTTCTAAAAACACAGGATTTCGTGTAATAAGTTTTTGATAGTTAGCAACTCCTGTTAAAAAATAATCGCAAAAATCCAAACATTTATCTATCCATCCATGAGGTAAATTAGCCACTACCCCTCCTATACGAAAAAAATTATGCATCATTCGCATACCTGTGGAAGCTTCGAATAGATCATATATTAATTCTCTTTCTTTAAAAATATAGAAAAGGGAGTTTGTGTACCAATATCTGCCATAAAAGAACCAAGCCATAATAGGTGAGAGGCTATACGACTCAACTCCAACATAATTACTCTGATATAACTAGCTCTTTTAGGTATTTGAATATTCCCAACTGTTCCGGTCCATTTACAGTTATTGCTTCTGTGAACATAGTAGCTAAATAATCCCAATGCGTTACATAAGGTAGGTATTGTATAATTGTTTGATTTTCCACAATTTTTTCCATTCCTTGGTGTAAATAGCCCAAAATTGGTTCATAATCAACAACATCTTCACCATCTAGGGTAACAATGAGTCGAAGAACACCGTGCATTGTAGGTGATGGGGGCCTATATTTACTATCATGAGGTCTTTTCTTGTAGCCAGTATATTCATAGGTTTTTCCTCTATTCATTCTTCCATGAATTGTTGAAAATGAAAAGAAAAGGGTTCATTAAAATTTAAAACCTAATAAATCAAATAATGTAAAAAAATCATTATTTTTAAAATTAATGTGTTTTTAATTCCCGAATACCCAACTGATTAATTAATTCTTTATAGTGAATTCTATTTTTCTTTGATAAATAAGACAAGAGCTGTTGCCATTTTCCCAAAATTTTGCACAGGCCTCTCTGAGATAAATAGTCTTTTTTGTGCAATTCTAAATGTGAAGAGAGTTTTCGTATCCTATTGGTGAGGCTAAGTATTTGAAATTCAACAGAACCCCTATTTTCTTCTTTTTCTTCTTGTGAAATAACTGAGATGAATGAATTTTTGACCATAAAATTAAATTTTCTATCCTTCCCTTTCCATGCTTATATATATATTTTTATTGATCAATAATAATAATGTCATTCATTTTAATTGGGTATACACAATAATCTTCATTTTGTTAAAAATTCAAAATTATATCAAATAAAATGAATCAATCCCATTTTCATTTTTAAATTTAATTCAATATAGATATATAAAAAGAGAAAGATGGCTTTCTACACTCACAAAAGAAAAAAGAAAAAAGAAGACCTAAAATTATAAGATTTTGTTCATTATTTATTTATAAGTCTAATTAATATGTTATCGAATCATATATTAAGAATACAATGTAAGAGTAAGACAACAAATGTGTATATATTTTTGTCTTCATAGATCGCCATATAAAAATATAGAAACATTATACATTAAGGAATTATCAATCGTGGGTACATATGTATCCTTATCATACTGAAACGACTACCATTATTGATATCAAACCAATAGCGATTCATACAAACTAAATCCTCTAATCGGAAATTTGGCCAAAGAAAGAACTTCAATTTAATTAGTTTTTTTTAATTTTTTTTGCTTTTATCCCAAACCTGTCTGTTTATCTTTTTCCCATTACAAAATGCTGCATTTCTAGACATATAATTTTGATTCTTAGAATTGAAATAAATTAAAATTCTCAACTTTCTTTAACGTCTATGGGATAAATATTTTCAGGAACAAACAAATCATAAAGATTTATGTCTCTATTTCCAGCCATCTTTTGATGTTTTGCAATAAATTTGGATGAAATCTTCTTATCATCATGGCCCTTTTCTAGGTATTTTTGAATAATTTCATGTTTATTCTTATGAACTAACGAAATACCTATGGTTTGATACACAAAAAAATATCCTTCATTTTTTATAGACAGACGAACCGGTTCGATAATCAAAATTCCCTCTTTCATCAATTTTATAAAAGTTAATTTTTTCTGAATCATTAGAATATCCACACTCATTTCCCCCCTTTGAATAGAAGATATAGTTATTTCTTGTGGATTTATCAGTCTAAGCAGGAGACATTACACTTTAACGTTATTCATTATGTTTTGATTGAAAATACCACCCCATTTTAATTGAAAACGCAAATACTTTCTTAGGAAGAAATTCAACTATGCTTCTGTGTTATTTCTATATTGTTTTTTATTTTTCTCTTTTTTGATCTTTGATCCGGCATAATTTTCTACAACGTTTTTTTTCTGGGTTGGGTAGAGATGAGTCAAAATCTACTTGACCTATGGATTATGTTTTAGATTCTTTTTCTCCTTGGTTTATGTTTTCTAATTCAATAGATTTTTTTATTTCCCATGGTATTTTTATTTTCACTAACATTTTCATATATTTTCAAATTTAAAAGAAGTAATTTGATTGGTATAACCCCCAGTTTAATCTTATACACATTATAAAATATCACAAATTCTAGGAAGAACCAAAGTTCCAAATTTGATATGGGACAACTTAGTATTTCATTATTCATTCACATCTAATCCAAAAGTTTTTTTTATTGGGTAGATTTATTTTTAAAGATATTTTGATATTTGTTTTAGGATAATTTTGTAAAATGAATAGATTATATGTATCACGTTCTTAGAAAATTAGTAAAACAAAGAATTGAGTTTAACAAGAGAAGTGATGTAAATACTGCGTATTAAATTGTTAAGGCAATGTCTTATACAAATATTCATAGCCTAAGCTATTCGTAACAAGTTGTATAACATATTACTAAGTACAGGAGCTATTCTACTAGCTATTAACATATTACTAAGTAACTTATTCCACATTATTTGTGTGTGAACTTATTCCTTAATGTCTTATTTTGTAGGTAAACAAGTAATTTAAAATTATTTTTAGTAATCTAATTTTCATCGTTGAAATTAAACACACTTGTTACATTTTCTCCGATCGAAAATTAAATTCTTGTACTTCAAATTTTAATATTGTCTTCTTTAATTTTCATTCAATTTTGAATTCAATACAAAATATATAGATAATAGGTTTTGATTAGTAGAAATTTCATAAAATAAATGCATCATTTTTAAGTTCTTGTACACTTTTCACATATGTCATGTTTTCAAACCCATATATATTATATGTAGGAATAATAATAAATGAGATAAACTCTCTCCTTTCATGAGTAAATAATATGTGTCCACTTTTATTTAATTAAATTTTAAATACATATTTATCAAGAATGTTTGTAATTGATTAATATATATTCAAGATAAAATCATTCCAAAAGTTATTAAAAATATATCATTTGGACACTTTTATAAAGTTAGATAAGTCACTTAATTTTTGAAATTAAGATACTTCATAGTTATATAACTTTAATTACACT
This sequence comes from Hippophae gyantsensis, assembly GCA_030763125.1. NCBI lineage: Eukaryota > Viridiplantae > Streptophyta > Magnoliopsida > Rosales > Elaeagnaceae > Hippophae > Hippophae gyantsensis. The sequence goes on along the minus strand of CM061033.1, from coordinate 22,024,179 downwards.
TTGAAATTGATTGCTTCAATATTTTGTTGAATATTCATAGGTGTAATTATAATAACTTAAATCATTTTAGCACGAGTTCTATATTTCTTTATTTTGGTGTATAAATCATAAAATAATTTGATGTGACTTATTATATAGATTATAATTGATTTATTTTATTATAATATTAAGTATTATAACTTACATTTTGTACACCTAGTAACATGTGTGCTATAATATTGTACCACAAATATTTTTATAAAGTTGTCAAAGTTTTTGTAATTAGATAAATTATTTGAAATAATCGAAAATCTTAAAAAGTGCATGCATGAATGAAAATTGTCCATTTTCAGTGAAAATAGGGAATTATATGTACATAATTCTTTTGGTTTTGAAGTTAAAATCTAAAAATATTATTGTGATTTTATAGGAAAATATTCTTGTATTTAGTTTTTAATATTTAATTTGGTTGGACAGTCATTCACATTGAAGCAGATAATAGCAGCACCAAGATAGATTGTATAAGTGCGCAAGTTCTAAAAAATGAACCAAGTATCAAAAGAAAGATTTTTAATTCAGGTACGTTTGAGCTTTATCTTCGGCTTTTATTTTAACTTTTAAAATTTTGCCTTCTCTAGCAGAGGCCTTCGGTGTCCCAAGAAGTAAAAATGATTGCCTTGACCACTGTTAGCCTTGTTTTTGGAAAAGATTCCAATGTATGTTTACTATTATTTTAATTACTTTAAAAATAATACATTTCACTTAAATTAAAATTAAAATTGTGTTATTGTTTCATTTTATTTTATATATAAACTATCTTCAGTATTATTATATTTAATATGTAATGTTTTATTTTTATGTATATTTATAATAATTTATGTCTAAATCTCTTTCAACTATTTACTATATGTTTTTTTTTCTTCATGTTACAATGATTATGTACATAGTTAAATAATTCTAAAAGACACGACAATGGTATCCCAATATTTCTCTTTTGTAGATTATAGTAAAGCCTTAAAACTAATGTTGAGAAAAATTAACATCATTATTTGTGAGAAAAAAAGTGTGATTTGTTGGTTGAATAAAAAATAATTGTTGAAAGGTCATTAAAAGTGTTCTTTAGATGTTTAATTAATCAATTTTGTTTCTTTTTAGAAAAAAGATCAACGATACAATTGGAGTTATGCAAGACCGATCCTTTATGGTTCTAAAAAGAGAAGAATTAGTCAATTTTCAAGTTTTGACATGCAAGTCTCCATTGAGAATTATGAGGTCCAATTGGTCGTGCTACTATTGGTGCATAATTTTAATTACTCAAATGTACACTAATCACAAACAAACTAAAGATAAGTTATCCCGATGTCGGTCTCTATTGTTTTAAAAAGTTAAATTATCTTCTATTTAGTTAAAAGAAAACAATTCTAAATGTTCTATCAATTATCGGTGCTCTTTCATAATTTCACTTCTTTCTTGGCCTTTTCACTACCAATTTGAACAATGTTTCCACTTTTCAGGTTCTCCACGGTGTAAATCTCCTCCTTAGATGACTTGTTCTCATCATCATTATCCAACTAATAGCTCTTCTTTACCCAGATTATTTTTATTTTCTTATTCCTTTTATTTCTTTGAACCCTCATTTTCTTCTTCTTAGCATTATCTTTCTCATTTTCTTGGCCTATTATTGTATTCACTTCCTTAATTTCCCTAAAGTTATACAGATTCTCTAAACATTTAAAAACTTTGAAAGTGACTTCCTTATTTTCTACTCTCATTATCAACTTTCCTCTTTCCACATCTATTAAAGTCCTTCTCCACATATTTAAAAATGGTCTCGCCAAAAGAATGAGTATCTCATTGTTTTTTCTTCTTCCATATCTAGAGTAATTGAATCTATTAGGAATATATATTTCTCAACCTTGATAAAACATCTTCCACTATTACTTCAAAAAATTCTTACTTGTATCATCATCCATTTCTAGCATGATAGATGTTGCTTTGGGTTCACAAAGCTCAAGTTTTTTAAAACATGAAAGATTCATAATGTTCACACTTGCTTGAAGGTCACCAAATATATTGACAAAGTGTAGATTACCAATTGTAGAAGAGATTACAAATCTCCTAGATCTTTTTTCTTGAGAGGAAATTCTCTTTAAAAGATGGCCCAACACCCTTCAACTAATGGTATTACCATAGTTTTCAAGTTTCCTATTTCTAGATATCATTTCTTTCATAAATTTTAAGTAAAAGGGAATTTTCATTAAGGCATCGATAAAGGATATGCTTTTTGAAGATATCCAAGAATTTTGGAAATTGATTGTCCACATTATGTTTTTGTAACCTTTGAGGAAAAGTTATAGTTGGAGTAGAAATATTAATTTTCTTGGAAGGATTGACTTCATAATTAACTTTTTCCTTTTCTAAATCCTCTGGTTTATGTTCTTCATATTTATCCCAGTAAGTCTCAACTATAGTGCCACCTATTAACATGATTGCATTGTATTGTTCCTTACAATATCTCTTTGAATTCACTTTTGTAGCCCTTGAGAGGGTACCTTAAGGTCTTTGACTGATATCTTGACCTAGTTTCCCTATTTGCATTTATAAGTTTCAAATAGATACCTTAAGAGTGGTTTTGAAACTATTTACTTCGGTGTTCATAGATTGAATTTTTTTTCATAATTTCAACCAAATCATTTGTATTACCCTTAGTAGTAAGTTTCTTTCCTTGATTTTGCTAAAACTGTTATTATGGTTTTTGGAAATATGGTGGTGGGACACATTGGCGATTAAACTAATTACCACTTTGATTGTTGTTCCATTAAAAATTAGGATGGTTTCTCCAAAATGGAATATAATTGTTGGAATATGTATTCTCTTGTTTATTTGGGTTATTAACATAATTCAAAGATTTGGGAATATTTTTACACATTTCAATTTAATAATAAATAATTTTTGTGCCATATTTACCCCAAGTGGCCCATATCCCACTTCTTAGACAACCCTAACAACAAAGCATTAGTTTGAGCTTGTAATATTATATAGGTGTCGACATCTACTACTTCAACTAATTTCTTTTAGTTAAGCTTATCCATAGGTCATTAATAGTTGTTATAGGCTATTTTATCAAGTAAATCAAAAAAAATTTCCCCAATCTTACTCATTAAAGTAGTCTTCTATAGAATCTATTATAGTCCTTAGTTGACCCCCATTGTTGAATGCTTGTAACTACAAACAAGTAGGAAGACCATGATATGAGAATTTCTTTAATAGTTCTTTAAAATGTTCTCATACTTTCTAAAAAGATTCACCATTAAAATGTTGAAAAGAGATATTGTAACTACAAAATGAATGTGAAAAGTATTTAGCCAAAAGTTTCTAATATAATTGCTTCCAAGTAGTAATGGATTATGTTGGTAATGAATGTAACCAATCCTTAACTTTGATCCTCAGTGAGAAAGGGAAAAAACAAAGGCAAATTACGTCATCAAAAACACCATTCATCTTGCATGTGTCATAGATTTTCAAGAATGAAGCTAGATGAGAGTTAGGATTATCATTAGCTAGTCCTCTAGACTGATTCGCCCATTCCATTTGAATGACACCTAACTTGAGTTAAAAGTTGTTAATATTGATGCTCGATATACTTATAGATGATTGGGCACCATCCACATATGAGACAACAAAATCCCTTAAATATTTAGGGACTCTAACCACTGTTGGTCATAATTTTCTACCATAATTCCTGGTTGTTGATGTGGTAGTCTTTCTCTTCTTAATCGGTGTAGAATTCTTTTATCTCGAAATCAAAAAGTTCAAGATTATTACCTGTCTATTTGGACATAAAAAAACATTAAAACAAAAATTAAAAGGTGCAAACTAGTATAGTAATGTTCATTATTGATATCATTTAGAAATTAATTAAAACTATCTAGCAACGGAGCCAAAACGTTGTCACGTTACCACAAGTGCATGAGTTATGCAAGTAATAAAGTGTATTTTAAGTATGAATATTGATTACATAGAGAGTTTAATTGATTTATAATTGAATACCAATTGAAAATTACCAATATTATTTGAACATGAAAAAACTAATTACAAAAAATTACTAAAATAATAACTAAATTATTGAGTATACAAATATTAGAGAAAGATCTAAGAGCTTTAATCTCCTAATTTCTTATATATGTGAATGATTAAAAATTTACTTATATAATTGTCATAAGAATTATAAATTAAATTACGTCTAGCTTAGCATGCAATTCCTCTCTAGAGTAAATTACATACATGAAGCCTATGAAAAGTTTACATAGTTGAAAAGTTGAAGAAGATGATGAGTTCTTTTTATCATTTTTGACCAATGATCACATGATCAATATTGTTGAAACTACTTTTTGGGGATGACAATTGTAAAGTCACGTTGAAAAAATGGAGGAAAGATTTTCTAAATCAAAGTTGGGTTGTAAACTTTGGTTGTTTCAAAATCTTGTTGTTGAAGGAGGAGATGATGGTCAAGAAGAAGATAATGAATAGTAAATTTGGGAATTTTTATTTCTTTTTTAAATTTAACGTCACATATGATTGAAAACAGATGAATGATATATTTGTAACTCTTTTTAATAGTTCAATGATACCTTTATCATAAAAAATAGGAAAAACAATAAAAATAGTACTTTAAAAATTTATAATAAAAAAATAACATACTCTATATCAAACGCATATATTTTCATTATTAAAAAATAGTTTCACATTATTTCATATTTAATACTATCTAATTAAACACTGTTTAAATTAAAATTGCGGTCATTTGACCCATTTAATGTTAAATGTACTCAATTGGATCATATTTAATGCTATTATGGTGTTATTTTTGTTGACATAAGTTTTAGAGTTGTTATTTTTTGTTATTTTAAAAATATTAGTGATATTTTTGTAACAAACTTATTATTAGGTGATTTTGTAGGTTTACACCTTTATTTATGAACTACAAAATAGTTTTTCATTTGGAAAATTTGTTAAAGTATAAGCGCATATATGAAATGAAAGGAGTCCATGTCAATTCCTTGGTGTTGCTAGAATTTATATGCGAACAAATAAAAGGTATAAGATATGCAGAGTCATACAATGGCATAGCTTTAACACCTGTCTGTAAGGCTATTTATCAAGGGACAATTGAGGTTGTTAGAGAAATATTAAAAACAAACCAAGAAATATTGTGTAGCTCGTGGAATGCACATGGGCTAATGAGAAACATGGTTGCCCATGCTATAGAGAATCGTCAAGAAGAAATATATAGTATTATTTATGGGCTTTATAATGAAGCACAGACTTCTCATCGGGACCAATTGGGGAATAACATACTCCACATTGTGGGAAAATTGGGACCAAGTGAACGACTTGATCGCATCTATGAAGTAGCTTTGTAAATGCAAAGAGAAATTCAATGGTTTAATATACCTTCCTACATCTCTTGTTAATAATTAATTTTTTGTCCCTCTTCATAAAATTAAGAGAATAAATTGGTAAAACTATTCTTGTTTCTCTTTGTTATATAATAGGACTAACATGGTAAAAGAAAAAAAAACATTTACATAAAATATCATCCCTAAAACTTATAACACTAAAAATCGCACCCCAATAATATTGAACGGTGTTAAATATAATGAGTTTAATATTAAACTTTGTAAATAATCGCAGTTTAATTTGAATAGATTTTAATTGGACGGCGTGTGAAATGATGTGCTAAACCTTTTTTGATAGTAAACTTATATGAGCTTAACATAAAAAGTGTTATTTTTGTAATTATAAATTTTAATTTTTACTTTTTTCCCCTAAAAAAACAAATTCCTTGGGATACAACATCTAGATTATCCATGCAAAAAATGATTTTGTTAGACATGTGGTTTGTTATAGCTCCTGAAAAAGTTATTATGCTAAGTTTGTTAGAGAATTGTTACATTGCGTATTCACAGTAAACAGATACTTCAATATATAAGTTGCATTACTTTATCTTATCCAATTATGTTCACACCGTCTTCTTTCTTTCCTCTCTATAGCTATTTATATTATAATGGTATGAAAGCCCTGCTATGGCTTCATCACCTCCATCTATTCATATTATACCTTATGCAAATCCTATAGTTTCTTAGAATGATTATGATTATCAATCATCTTATCAAAACAACAATGGATGTTCTTTATCCACATAGCTTGAACTTCAATTACATATGTATCCGATCAATCCTAATTTTTATATCTATAGCCTCAAGTCAACAAATATTACTTCTCATTTTTGAAAAAATAATGGACATTTTTCTTGATGACAATGGTGAAATGTGAGTCTATGAAGTAATTGAATAAAATTCAAGCTATAGAATATGGGATAGATAAGATAATATAATTAAAAATTGGATTTATCGTTCAATAATAATTGGTTTTTTCAAACACCTAATTGGCAAAAAAATAGCAAAGGATTATTAAACTATTATTGAAAAAGTGTCTTATGATGATTCTTACTCTAGATTGCTTGATTTATGTTGGCATCTACAATATCTAAGAAAAGGCACAAAAATAGTGGAGAAATGTATCAACATGGCTAAAGATCTACAAGATCATATTATGGCTACACAAGATGTTATTTAAGATAGAGAACAAAATCTATATGTAATTGGTGGCTCTGACTTAAACTATACCTCTTTAGTAAAATTATCACAAATAGGAAACATGTTCTTCCTCTTGATAGAATTTTCACTCATGTGCATTTGCATGGGCAATAAAGGAAACAAATAAGGATCTCTTATCCTAAGATTATTAATGCAAACTATGTAAAACATGTCAACAATATACTCAAAATTCTATTTCCAAAAGTCAATCATCTCAGCCTTCATCTCAACCTTTTGATAACTCAACCCAAAATCTTGAAATTAATTTAAAGAACAATAAAAAATATGAGTACATGTAGAGCTGTATTTGTGAGAAAATAGGGCATACTACAATAAGATGTTACTTTAGGAATCATTAGTCTAAAAATAGTGATCCAATCACTAATTCACAGCAAAAATATTTTGAAAGACCTCAATCTCATTTGACTGAATTTCAAGAAAATAGTGTGCCTGGTAGTTCAGAAGAACAATCAAAGGGCTAATTGGTAGTATATCCACAAAATCATTTTCTCTCACCATCTAAATTGACCACAAGATTTTCTTGTACTTAATCTTAATCAATTGTTCCTCAACAATGGTTTATGGATACGAGAGTAACTCAATATCTTACCTTTGATTCACAGCTCTTTCTTCAGGCATCCTCTTATGGTAGTGATGCTTCTATTAGGATAGGTAATGGCACTACAATCATATTACTCAAGCTGGTCAAGCTCACTTGTTTTGTGCATCTAGTGCCTTACCTTTGTAAAATTTCTTATGTGCCCCACAAATTGAGAAAAAATTAATTTATGGTAAGAAATTGTGTGAGGATAATAATATCTTAGTTGAGTTCTTTCCTAACACATTATTTGTAAAGAATCTAGACTCTTGGACTACAATTTTAATGGGAGAAAGTAAAGGTGATCTGTATAGAGTCACCCTTGCTCATCAATGACACAACAACATTCTCTGCAATAGCATAGGACTCAGTGAAGGATTATGGCATGATTGATTTGCACATCCACATTTATCTCTAATTTAGCATGTTGTCAATAGTATGAATAAGGTTTTAACACCAAATACCATTCCTAAATTATGTAGTGCATGACAATTAGGAAAGTCATATAGGCTTCCTATTTCAAATGTGCACACTTGATCTACCACTGATTTTGATATCATTTATATTGACTAATGAGGTCCTATCCCTATAAATACTAGCCAAAATACGAAATGCTTTTTGTTGTTTATTGATGGTTGCTCACATTTTCAATGGATTTATTTGCTTAGAAATAAAAGTTAGGTTCCATCTATTTTCTAGCATTTTGAGGTAATGGTACAAAGATAATTTAATACTGTTTGGTACTAAGATAGGGGGTACAACCTTCTACAGGTTAAGAGGATCTAGTTTTCCCCAAAAGGGCTCAATATTAAGTCCATAAAAGCTCTAACCAAACCAAGATGGCCCAGTCCCGAAAGAGTTCAACATTGAGCCTATAGAAGCCTAAACTAAACCAAGATGGCCGAGCCTAAAAGAGTTCAATTTCAATATGGTATATGCCCGAACCAGACTAAAATGGATCATACCCAATTTGCCCACTACAAACCAGGTCATACTGATGGATAGCCAGACCCTACTGTTGAAGCCCAATTAATACTATGATACGACCTTGTCAACCCTAGTCTACCCTACTGGTAAATGTCCCGAATAATATCCAAATGGTCCTAAATACATTCTAATATACATGTAGCATGATAACCCGATTTGATAGCTTGAAAAACAAGTTATACCCAACTAGAGTCATTGATCCACGTACCAGATACACACTATGGATTCTTTATAAACCCTAATTTTTATTGTCCCCAATTAAATGTCAATATGTGTACTATATATATGCTATAAATAGAGGATTTAGGGATGTCATTTGAATTCTTTGGAATACCATTATGCTATAACCCTCTTATAGAGAATATTTCAAACAAATAACATCATTAAGTAGTTGTAGAGTGATAATGGTATTGAGCTTAAAACTTTAAAAACATAATAAAAAGGTTACATTAGGAGAATATCATGCTTGCATACACCTTCTCAAAATGGTGTAGTGAAGTTGAAGAATAAGCATATATTTGAGACTAGTTTGTCTATGATTCTAAGATCAAGAGGTCCAATGATGTACTGGGATTATAGTTTTAAAGAACCAGTTTACATTATCAATAGATTGCCATAAAAAACTTTGGGAGTTTTTAGTCATTTTAAGCTTCTATACAAAACTAAACCAAATTATTCACATCTTAAGGTGTTAGTATGTTTTTGCTTTCCTTATTTGAGACCCTATAATAGCACTAAACTTCAATACAAATCTTTATCTTATATATGTTTTAGGTTATACTACTACATATTTAAGAAATATATATGTCTTCTCATGTTCAGTCATTCATAGAGGATAACAAATGCACTAAGCAAAATACAGATTTCATGTTTTCTCACAAGAATGCCAACATAAAGAAAATATGGCGTGCATACCATATCACAAAAACACTTTAGACTAAACAGGTTTTTCAAAACAACCTTTTATGTTTAGGGAAACAAATATACATCAAAAAGGTTAATAGAAAGCTAATTAGACAAAGTAAAAAAAAAAAAACAATAAATAATTCTTGATCATAGCAAAAGGCCCTTGAAGAAACATTGTAGGTCTTGAATAGTCTTCATTAAAATTAACATAACTTTGTTTAGGGATCTCCATATCAAAAAAATATAAAATTATCTAAGAACTTGAATTTTCATGCTTTCTAATGGTATATAAAATGACTCAAAATTACACGTAGCTCAATATGGTTTAATCTTCAAGTTTGGATCAAAATTTTGATCACTATTGTATAGGACAATTGTGTGGTAGGAATTTCAAAAAATTTACTTAAATTTCAAAAAATTAGCAAAAATTTCCATGACATAACAAAATCTTTGTAATTGAAAAAGGGAAAAAAATTTCAAAAATATAAGATATTAATGAAAAATGTCCCGTATTAGTGAAATTTTTTTATATATCTATAACCTAAAAAAGAATCATGAAAGAAGTTTTTTTTAAAATATATTGATAAATAGATTAGTCACTTATTAAATTCTATGTTTAATTTGTATTGGATTTGAACCAGGATGGCAAGCTTTTGTTATGTACTCATTGTACTTTATCTATGTAAAAGATGTAAACATACATTGCTCATGTATAGAATGTATACACAATTATGAAACTTTGGCCCAAATTATAAAAATGCATTATTTAAAATCCATATGTGAAATTGGATTGCCAATAATTATTAATTTATTTTTCTTATTTAATCCTTTTCAATTATTTAGCTTACATGTGTTGGTATATTTAAGTGAAAGTAACCTCATTTATATTAATTAAATAAAACTTAGGTATCTAATTCATACAAAATATTGTATTTTTTATAGTAATTATATGTTAGTGAATTGAAATTTTAAGGGGACTTAGATGGGTAGTGAGGTGAATAGATCAACCTATAAAATATGAAACGCATAAATCCTATCAACTAGAAGCATATAAGGTGACTACGTGCCTAACAAAGGCTCCTGTCTAGTTTAGATATGCTCTAGAAAATAAGTATAAATATAAAATAAGCTCACAGGCAAATATTAAGAAATTAAGTATGTTTGAAAATAAGAGAAAAGTATTCCAATTATCATTCATAATAATATTAAAAGATTACATGTATATTTATAGGAATAATAAGATTAAAACTCTAATCTTAATAGAACTCTATGACTCTTAAATTAGCAAAGAAACATAAAGATAATTATCTAGTATATAATATTCTTATACTAATAATATTAAATATATAATATTTCAATTTTTCTCCTCAAGTTGAATATAGATAAACTCAGTTGAAAAAAAAAGGCAATAAAATGGAATTAAATAAACCAAAAATAGATCTATCTAGCTAAATCTCAAAACTACTTATAGAAATCTTGCTAAAGATTGTAAAAGTAGTTACCTACCAACCGGAGATAACTAGAAATATGAAATCATGCCACTTTGTTGAGGACATTAATCTTTATTGATGTCTTAGGCCATATGGAGTAGAATATCCCTAAGATTGTAGAGTGACAAAGAAAACTCCCTAAGACATAGAAAGCAACAGGATATGGTCAAGTATGCTAAACAATAGAAAAACCATGCAAAAAATGGCTTATTGAAAATAACAACAACTCTAAGCAAAACAAATTTGGTTTAAGTTTCTATCGATACATATAGAATAAATACATACTCTAACTCTTTCCTTCAAATTGGAGCATAAATATCAAACATTCCCAATATGAAAATCTTATAATAATAAAGAATCTTATTATAGAACATTAGTTGTAGAAGTCAAATTTTATCGAGTTCAAAATGATCACTTTAATTAGGCATATAGAAATAATTTAACCAAACAATATTCAATTATTCTAATACTAATCTCAACTAGTATATATAACCAACCTCTCCATGTTCTCACTGAACTAACTCCTTTAATTAAGTTTAGGCATTGTCTAGACTTAATTAGGGTGTCTCACTTGTAAGCATTATAATAAGAAAAGTACTTATATTCATATCCAATATCATGCATATAGTATCAAGGAGAAGATTATTAATATTTAACACTATTTATTTATATTACATTAAGAATGTTATGGAAATACTTAGGATTGTATAGAATGTTGCATTATCGTATTTATTTAAGCTATGATTTATTAAAGCATGTTACTTTATTATATGAATTATAATGTCTTAATGTTTTAACGTCACTTGGACCTGGACTATTAATGAGAGTTTAGACTTGAGTTGGTTATTGGATTTTCTGATCCCATGAATCACAGAGGCATTATTGTCATTTCACAACTGTAATATAAATACCTTTATTAGGGTTTGAAGAGACACATTGTTTTTCATTTTCTTTCTTAGGGTTTTCTCTAGTTCTTGAGAATCTTTCTTCTCTTCATCTCCATTTCTTTGTGTTCTTTGTGTTCTTCAAGTATCATTTTGTATTTTCTTGTTATATTTTTGGAAGGATTATTGTCAAGGTTTAAGGGTTTCTTTTTCCTCTGATTTTGACTTTGGTTCAATGTTTCACTGAATTTAAAATAGAATGACCGAGAGTGAGTTTTTGAGTGTGAAATCATAACAGAAATTTATATCCCTAACATTAGAGGTAATGTTATTATGATATCCTAATATTTGACATATGAAATTTTTACCCTAATGCTAAAGATAATGTTATTATAATATACTTTCGTTGGTTTAAGTTAATAGCCGAAATGAAATACTTTTTTTTCTTAATATTATTACTATCATATCAATATTTCGTCCCTTCTAAGAAGATATTATGACCCTAAAATTGTTTTCATTTTTAAGTTTTTATGGCTAATATTCTTAATAAGTTATCTAAATATAAACAATAATAAATAAGAAGCTTTCATTATGGTCTCACTAACTACTATTGAAAACCCAAATGTCATATTATTTGAAAAATATGAACAAATTTCAACAACGAATAAAGTGAAATAAATAGTAATAAATGAGTGTAAAAAAATAAAGCCAACAGCAAGAAGAATATTACTAATATATGTGCATATTCATCAATAAAACGTATTATACATTATATTTATAGATTAAATCATATTTCACTATATATCATTAATATTCTAATTGGGGGTTTGGTATTGAGTGGTATATTAGCTTTAGAAAAGTTACAAAAAAATATTATATCTTTTAGGGATGTACCATAAGTGCTATTGTTTTCAAATAGGTACAATTTATTCCAAAATGACTATAAAAACACAAGTTTGATTAAGGTTGACCATTGTAAAACATTAATGGTATACTATTTTTTTAAGTGGTAGACTTTCTATTTTGTCATTTACAATTCTCACATGTATTCTATTTCATATTTTTTAAAGAATACTAATGATATATTCCTTTGTATAATTTTGGTACTAATCTATACCTTTTCAAAGAATTATGGTACCTGGTAAGACTTTTGCTAGAAAATAAATTGTGTTAGTTTATGCTTAAAAGGAAAAAGAGACATTGATAGGGGTAGGAATATATATTCTCAAGTAAGGGAGTCTAATCCACTTTTTATTCATGTATTGTATTTAAAAAAATAACATGCATATTCATATGTTTAAAACGGTGAGGAAAACTGATGCTATGTTTAAATAATTTTAATGCAAACATCTATACATTTTATAATATAGTAATTGATATTGACGTTTATACTAATATATATGTTTTTTTATATAAGACGTAATATTTAATAAAATACAGGGCATTAATGATTTTATGCATGTATTATGAGGCTATTTTTCTTTAAGAGTATTACCTATAATAGTCTTGTAGAGTTTGGTACCATGGGGATACATGTTGTACCAGATAGGATTTATATAGATCACATGTATGCATTTACTTATGTATTTTAGAGTTTGTTCATATATTGGATCTTAGAGTATGACCAGACATTAGGTCTCGAAAGGTGACCACCCATGTGTTTGGGAGTTGATCGTCCACGTGTCTTGGAATTGACCGTCCATGTGTCTTGGAATTGTCTGCACATATATCTCAAAGTTTATCAATATATATGCCATTTGTATCTTGGAGTATGATCGTACATGGGTCTCAGAGTTTGACTATACATTGGGTCTTGGAGTTGGAAGACCATGTGTCTCAAAATTAATAGTCCACTTATTTCAAAGTTGACCAATACATATGAATATTGCATAGTATGTGGATTTATGATAAGTAATGCATATTTCATTTTTGCATGAGAATGCATTGGGATAATTAGAATGTATATTTCTCCTAATTCAAGAGCAAGAAAGTAAAGATATACTCAGATTTTAAAGAAAATCTCCCTATTATACATATGGTCACTACTTTTCTAAACATGCATGTGATCCTTATATTGTATTACATGTTTCATTTTTTTGTCGGCATACCTTGAAGAAAAAGAGTGGTTAGAAATGAGCTCGATGAAGGTGTGGATGATAACCATGATGAACGTAACCTATTCCAAGCGTTAGTAAATTAATTACTTGGATAGGGGAACTTGAGGAAAGGGGAAATGCGTATTATTCGAAGAATTTGAAAAGATTAGACCATCATTTTGTGATAGGACTCTAAATTATAATATTGTTGAAGAATGGATTCAAGAAACTAAGAAGAAGATGAACCCTCTAAATTTTCCCACATGTTTTAGAGTTGGGCTTGTTGCATACAAGTTAAATGGAGAGGCCGACTAATGGTGGTACTCTGTGAGCAGACGAAGAAACATTGACGAAATCACTTGAGAAGAGTTTTGAGAAATGTTCTACAAAAGGTTCTTCAATGAGACTGCCAAGAAAACAAAGTGGTCGACTCTATGCATCTAAAACAAAAGGATATAACAACATCTCAATATGAAGCCCACGTCAACGAATTATCAAGGTTTGTTAAAAATATGGTGATTCAAGACTCAGATATTGTTACTAAATTTTTGATGGACTTACGAGAGTGCAACTCATATATCAAGGTGTTTGAACCTCAACTATTTTTGCTGCTTACAGGGTTGAACAAATAAACTTGGAATGATTAAAGGCTGCTTTATAAGAGAAGAAGAGCTTTTGGAAACTTAGGAGCATCAAATATTAAAAAAAAATTCCAGGATAAATTCAACTGTCTGGTTGACATCCACATCAAAAAATTTAGCAACAAGGTAATCTTTTCAAGAGCAGTCCTTGAGATCCTATTAGCCTTCTAGATAATCATTTCAATAACAAAACAATCTTGTGTACACGTTTTAGGGACAATAGTCAGTCTGTGGGAAGGATAAAGGCATGGCGTGGCATTATAAGGAGAAGGATCAAAACGAAGTGTTTTAGTAAAACAAGAAAAAAGTTTGATATTTTTTTTTTTCCATATTATTTGAATTGTATTTGAAAAATAAATGAAAATAATAAAAAAAAATTATATAATGAGAAAAAAAATAAATAACTATTTTTTTAAAAAATAGTGTAACGATTATTCTATATCTTTTAGTAATTGTTTGCATTTTATTCTATATTTATGAAACAATTAAACTTAAAAATATATAAAAATAATTTCATTCCTAGTTTGGTTAACTACAATCAAATTTAACCTAAATGTCTTTTTCATTGTTTCTCGGCAAGCGTACAGGTTTTTCCAAACGAATTTTGACAGAAACAAATGAAAGGAAAAAAAATGAATAAATAAAGAAAGAAAGAAAAATACACATGGCATGAGTTCTTTTTCTAGAATTGACATTTAGGCTAAGTTGAAAGTTGCATTGGCGTGAATCGAGGTTAACGAATTACAGAAAACTAGAAAAGGGAGTGGCTAGTGAGCAAGCAAAACAATATTCGCTAAGTTAACTCATTAACTTTTACGAACTGTAGTAGAATTAGGAATATATTAATTTTTAGGGACTAATGCATAATTTTTTTATATAAAAATAAAAATTTATATTTAAATATTTAAAAATAAAAAATATATTATGATATAGATTTAATAAGAGATTAAAAATTATAAAAGATAAATAAAATTAACATATTATAACTTATAACGAAAATTATTGATATAAATAAAAAGATAAAAATATAATAATTTAATAAATATTAATAGGACACGTTTGTTAAATACTATGACTAAAAAAACTATTAAAATATAAAAAATAAAATATGATTTAAGATTTTAAATTTAAGAAAATATTTAAAAATTTATATTATTAAAAAACAAAAGTAACATATATACATAATTTTTTACCTATGTTTTTTCGTAGGTTTTATTAGGCTGAAATGAATTGATTTTATAATAATGATAAAAATGAATGAATTTCATATTAAATTTTTTAAATAAAATACAAAATTATTAAAATAAAATACTAATAATATAATATTAAATAAAAATTAAATTTAAAATTAAATAAAACATAAAAAATATTTATGATATGAATTACAAAACCTTAATAACATTAATTTGAAGTTTCTCATCATTTTTTTTATTCTTATAATATTTGACTTATCATTTATTAAATTTAAATATACTAAATATATTTAGATTATATTATATTAATTTAAGTAATATTTTTACATAATACATACTATTATATTATTATATTTATATGTATACAATTAATTAATATTAACCAAATAAACAAAAATGGCCATTTTAAATCATTTACTCGTTATTTATGTTTTAACTTTTTTCTATAAATATATTAAACATTATTGAAACATATTAAACAAACTGTATTATTGTAAATAAAATATTTATTTAATACTTAAAAATATATATCTAATTAAATTTTTTTTTTTGTAAAACTTTTAGCGGCGAATGTTCCGCCCCAGTTTACATATAGTTCCCAATATCGTTCAAGAAAGATAATATGAACAAGAAACATTTAGGGTTTATTTTAATTTCTTTGTTTCTTTTTATCGATGGAAGAATAATAAAATACTTGCTGATTACTTGTAGAAGATTTACAAGTCAACTATATGCAGATTCTAGATCTAACTAAGCAAAGTATCTTCCTCTGTTCCATATATTTGAGTTCTTTTGTTTTTTTTAATGTTCATACCATGAACAAATGAGAAAATACTACAGTCCTTTATCTAAAGAAGCAGAGAAGTGACAGTTGCGTGGTACGCTATAATTAAATAAATTTTTCTCTTTTCAAAATGATAGCTGTAAGACTAGATTCTAACTGAAGAATTTGATATGGTTTCTTTATAAACATTGATTTATCTTTCGTTTTGAATTGATTGAAGTACCTTTCCATTTGGTTCATTGATAACTAATTCTTCTTTTTGAGATATTTCTGTTCCAGGAATACTTCATGTGATTAACATAGATTCTTTCTGATCTATATCTAAGAAGTATAAGCCAAGGCTCAAGAGTCAATCAAAGTTGTATTGCTTTTTTTTTTTTTTCCTTTTTCTGATTATGACTTTGTGTCTGATATATTGCAGGTGATAATTAATTCACAAACTCAATATATCAGTTATAGCTAGCTACTTAGCATGGCTACAGTGGTTGCCTCAAGCACAATTGTTGACCAACTTCTTTCCAGAGGTGTAAACTACGATGAGTGGAGAGATAGAGTTCGAACCTATTTGTTGACTCAAGATTTGTGGAGAGTTATAGAGGACACCGAAGAAAATCATGAAATTCAAGTAATCAACAATGATTGGAACAGAAAAAATATCGATGCTCTACATGCTATCAAAATTTCATGTGGATCTGAAGCTCTTCTTTTGGTGAAAGGCGTCGATTCTGCAAAGAATGCTTGGGAAATTTTGGCTGCAAATTTTATGATTGATGATCCATACAAGCCCTTATACCTAGCAGTAAGGAGAGGTGATTTAGGTGCTGTGAAGAAATTCATTGATGAAGATCCACCAGCTTTGAAAGCAACAATTTATCCAGAAAATGATTTTAACGTTCTTCATGTGGCTGTTCTTGCTGGACATGATCATATAGTAGAAGAGTTGGTGGGAATAATGTCTAAACAAGACTTGGAAATGAAAAACGGTGGTGTTACAGCTCTTGCATATGTAGCTATTTATGGAAGCATAAGGATGGCAGAAGCAATGGTTAAGAAGAACAAGGGAATGCTAGGGATTCCTGATAAAGATGGCTTCGTCCCAGTTTCGGTTGCATTCTCTTATGGTAGAAATCGAATGGCTCTTTACCTCTACCATGTTACACCCTATGACGTTCTCATTTCCGGAGGAGGCACAGTTGCTGTAACAATCATTACTCAATCAATAAAGTTTCAAAAAAATTATGGTAAGTTAATATTTGTCTTGCTACTTTAAATTATTATTAGTGGTTTCCCTCTATAGTATGATCATGAATCTATACTTCTAGTGTCTAAAAGTCTTGGTTTGTGATTTAGAACTTCTTATAGGATCTTAATTGACATAGTTGTGCCTCTTAATGCCAAACTAAGTCACAAGGCTAGTGGAGAAAAAAATACTTGTGTGCTTACAATATATGTTGCATAACTAGCAAAAGACTGAGTGATCTATGACTATATTATGATGTTTTCCTCATCTCATTGAAAATCTGTTCAAGTTTCCTTGGAGTTCTTAGGTTCATGAATCAAAGTTTCCTATAAAAAATTTGTCAACTTTTTCGAATTTGAATAGTATGAGTACTATAGTTATTAAAAAAAGTATTTTTGGATTATTTTTCATTTTTTCCCTTGAGATCTCTCTCTTCCCTTGCCCCCGCCCCTTACCCCCTCCCCCATCTCCCCTCTCTCTCTCTCTCTCTTCCAAGTCTCTTCCCTAATTTGAACCCTTTATCTCTTTTATGTATGTCATATAGTGTGTGTTCAAATACTCCTTTATCTCTTATTGTTTCCACTTTAGGTGGAGATATTCTGTTTTCCTCTCAAAATCAATAGAGTAATGAATTTCCCTTTTTCTATCTATCTATGATGTGTTAACTACTTCAGTATGGGCATGCATCATTAGTTTTTGCAAATTAGTTTAGACCTTTGTATTTAGAAAACACTTTGAATCTTCTTGTACCTTGTATCTCTTTTGTAGCTTATTAAAATGGTGATTTTATGCATCCCTTTTATCCATGTTTCAACTTAATTTGTTTACATACTCATTTCACACTAGTCCAATATCAAAGCTAGGAGTCGCTCTACGACAAGGTTAATATAAAGCAAACATTTGTTGTAATATTGTGAAAGCAAGTGTGCCACGTGCACTAATTATGATTGAAGGAAGTGTAACTCATTTAGATATAAGTGGCTAAATGTAACTAATTCTTAATTAGTTGAATCATTTCTTCCCCATAGCTATTTCATTTCTTGTGTTATCTCTCTTTACTTTCACTTGTTTGGTATCAAATCATTCGTTGTTAGAGTGAATAAATTTAGGGCCAACATTTGTTTCATCTTTGTTTTCTCATTCAGTTCAAGATCAAGATCATCTTCTACTTTTAGTTTAGTGCAAGATCATTATATTTTCTTCACATTCTGTTTGTAAGCTTCTGGATTCTCTATTCTTGATTTCTTGATCATTTTTTCTTCAATCATAAAGTCATAGAAGATCATGATCAAATAATACTGGTCTTGTTGATGTTAATTCATCACAAGGTTTGTAATTTGCAATAATTCCTCCTGTAATTGTTAAGTTTCTCATTTAGCTTGATAGATCAAATTACTTGATATGAAAAAAATAACTACTTTATGTAATCACAACTTATGGAGTATAGGAGTTTATTAATGGTTATGGTATAATGTCATAAAGGTATATTATTGGTACTATAATGAATACACCTAAGTTTTCTCTATGGAATCACATAAATGGAACTATTAGGACACAAGATAACTCGTGAGTTATGAGAGACTTATAAGCGTATGTTTGCATCCTCAACTCAATCTTGAATCATGAAATTGAAACTTCAATTATAAACACGCAAGAAGGATAGCCTTTCTATTGATGATTTTATTAAGCTCAAGTCTCTTGCTAATGGCTTATCTTTCATTGGAGAGGATGTTTCATCACAAGATTTGATCCTATATGCTTTGGAGTCTCAATTATAAGTATAATACCTTTGTTTGTGGAATTACTGATAAAGTTGGTAGTATTACAATGGAGGAGATTCACAAAAACTTGCTTGTGTTTGAGCATTAACTTAAACAATAGGAGAAAGATGAAAAACATCAAACTTTTTAGGCCAATGTTGCTCAAATGAGTCATATGAATCTCAATAATGGTGGTAGAGAATCTAATAGAGAAAAACATAACTATGATCAGTTTACATCCTTTTCTAGAGGTAGAGGATAGTATAGGTTGTGGTAGAGAAGTTAAGTGCCAATTTTGTGAGAAGAATGATCATGTTACCTCTAATTGTTATGAGTTATAGAATATGGGCAAAGGAAATTCTGGTATTGTGTAACATAATCCCTCTTATGATCAACCTTCTTTGGATGCTACTTCTAGTGTTCAACATATTCCTATCACTATTCATGTTAAGTCTACTCTTGTGTCTTATAAGCATCCTACGCAAGCTAGAGGCAAGTCTGGTATAATAAAACCAAACCTTTATAGTGTGTCTTCTAATGTAAATTGGAAGCCTCACAATTGGCAAGAAACTATTAAATATCCAACTCAAAAAGACTCTATAGAAGCAAAATTTAATGCTCTGCAATATAATCACACTTGGGATTTAGCGCTAATACCTCAACATCATAAGGTTGTTGGTTACCATTGGCTTCACAAGACCAAAATCTTAGCTTCAAATGAAATTGACAAACAAAATTATAGACTGGTTGCACGGGGATTTCTTCAAACTCATGGCTTAGACTATACTAAGACATTTAGCCCATTTATAAAAGTTAATACCATTTAGTTAGTGCCTTCCATAACTATTTATTTTGGTTGGAATATGAGGCAATTAGATAACAATAATGCTTTTCTTAATGGTGACTTGGAGGAATCTGTTTACATTATCCAACCACCTAGTTTTATGGATTCGACATGCTTTGATTATGTTTATAATATTAACAAATCACTTTATGGACTAAAATTGGCCCCTTGAGCCTAGTATCAGAAGCCAAGTGCTTATTTGGTATCCTAGGGTTTCACTAATGCTTTAATAGATACTAACCTGATAATTCAAAGGAAGGGTACTAGTGTGATTATTCTATTGGTCTAGGTTGATGACATAGTACTCATAAGAACCAATCCTGACCTTTTTCATGACTTTGTTCATCAACTTCACAAGGTTTTTCCTCTCAAAGATCTTGGCAACCTAAGTTACTTATTGGGAATGCAAGTGAAGAGGTAAACCTTTGAATTGTTCCTTACTTAGGAAAAATACATTCATAATCTATTGCTTAAAGTTGTTCTTGATAGTTCCAAGCCATTGTCTACTCCAATGGTCTAAGGGGGAGAAATCTCTAAGACTGATGGATTGATAAAACTACTACAACTCAGTTTAGTAGTTTAGTTGGTTTTTTACAATATTATGGCATCACATGTCCTGAACTTGCCTTTTCTGTGGGAAGATTGTGTCAATTCCTTTCATGGATGACCATTGTGCATTATCAACCACTTAAGAGAGTGCTCTGATACTTACAAGGCATTATGACACATGGGTCACATTTAATAAAGTCTAACACTCTTGACATTACATCTTTTTCAAATGTAGACTGGGATGGATGTGTTGATGATAGAATAAGTGTTAGTGCATATTGTGTCATTGGAGATAATCTGATCTCATAGGCTTCAAACAAACAATAGATTATATCACAATCATCTGTAGAGTTTGAATATCGAGCACTTTTCTCAACAGTCTTTGAAATTAAATGGATTGGATTTTTTTATGATGAAATTAGGCATTCAACAAGAAGAAGCTCCTCTTTTGTATTGTCATAATGTGAGTGCGAAATATTTGACTCAAAATTCTTTCATGCATCAACATACAAAGCATATAGAAATTGGTATGCACTTCTTTTGAGAACAAGTATTAAAAAGGAGTTGTTAATTGAATATTATTCAACTGAATATCATTTAGTAGATCTTCTAACCAAGCCATTATCTAGACAAAGGTTTGTAGAGTTAACCAAGCCATACTTACGGTGTATAAGCCACCTTAAGTTTGAGGGGAGTACAATAATGTCTAAACAGGGCTAGATATGTTGTTATAGTGTGAAAGCAAGTGTACCACGTACACTACTTATATTAAGAGGATTTGTAGCCAATTTAGATATAAACAGTTAAATATAACTTAATCTTAATTAATGAAAATCATTTCTTCTTCTTAGCTATTTCATTTCTTGTGTTCTCTCTCTTTACTTTCACTTGTAGTTTCATGTTTTCTTTGAATTTTTATTTATTTATTTATGCTTTGAATTTACCAATTAATCCTTTAATTTACTTGTTATGACACAATAGATATTGTATTTGATCTTCTTCAACGAAATCCGACTTTGACATTAGCTAAGGATGTTTATAATGAAACCCCCTTCCAAGGATTATCCTCTTTGCCCCAAGCTTTTCCCAGTGGATGTCGGCTCATATTTTGGCAAAAATGGATTTATAATGGTATGTTAGTCATTTCTTAATACATGAATACACTTAATTTTAAGACATACAAATTGTTAATTGATAGTTTATAAATTATGGACCTGATTAACCTAGAGGGAGGGTGAATAGGTTATTTTTGATTTTTATCAATTTATCATTTAATAACCTAAACAAAGCAGCCAGACATGCAATCATGTATAAGAGTAAAGTGCGGAAATAATAACACACGATATTTTTAGATGGAAACAACCTAGGCCACAACCATGACCTAAGAGGAAAACCACCGGTCCACCGGACCACCTAACTTTCCACTATGAAAACCAAATTTTCAAGTACAAACTCGGTCTTATACTACCTTCCCTAGGATACTGCCCTAATGTACTTTACTTATGAGCCCCTGCTCTATTTTCACAGTTTCCAATGTTAGCATGAGCGGTTTCCAAACCAACGTTCCAATAAGCTCCCCGCTAATCAGATCGTTCACAAATCAACTACAACATGGGTTAGCACAAAAAAAACACAAGTGCCCGTGTGTGTTCTAGAACAGATTTAATAATGATTAATCCTAACTAGATGATTCAAAATATATGTCACTTAAATTAAATCAACTAGCAAATTCTAGATCAAAAAGATTAAGCACAAATTTAATAAAAATAGCTTTTTTAAAATTTAATCATCAAATCAAATAATTATGATCACATATAAAATTATTTAATTTATTCAAGTAAAGATCTAATTAAGAAGAAGCTATAGAAAAATGAAACATATCAAATAAATTTATTAATAAATACCTTTAATACGATATCAATTTGATATTAACCAACATGTTTAATCCTTTATGTTCTAATTATATTTTTAAACTTCACTGCCACTAGTGTCAATTCTCTTTCCTTGCCTTGTATCAATTAACTATGTAGTGTTGAATGAATATTAGATTCTCAGATCCAATAGGTAATCGAATGGCTTAACTCATATAAGATAAATAATGATATTATATAGCATGAATTAACATTGTTCTTTCTCGGTAGTCTCTGCTATAATCTCAAGATGAATTAATCAAACTTTTTCTTTCTCGACTGCCGAAAAATTAATATTGTGTTTTTTTTTGGTAGAACTTCACAATTCGGCAACTTCAATTGTTTTTTTTTCTTCCCTTCTAGCATCCTTAACCCTAAAACTATGTGCATATATATATAGATAATGATAACCTACTAACATTAGGGTTAGAATATTTTGGACTTCATTATTCCAGGCCCATTCAAAGTTTTAAAAAAATATATTTTTAAATCACATCTTAAAAATATTAAGACACATAAAAAATATTTAAGCACAAAAAAAATGAACATGTGCTATTAAATGCATAAATGTAATCCTATGTGTCGTAATTATCAAGGATATACCTGAAGTATGATTATTTGAAACTCGAGCATTTGTTCGGCTTTTCTTGATAGACTTGATGGCAGGCCTACAAACTAGTTTACATGTAAATATTTTGTCCACGAAAATAGCCAACACTCATGGTCCTTACAAACTCCCCCTTTGGCATTTTCGTGTGGCAAAACATTTCTCTCACTACATGACGCTTATAAAAATAAGATAAAAATACAATGATATCCCAGACTCCATAGTAGAACTATCATATGGTCTGGTAGATTCATCTTCGCTGCAACTTGATAAGCTTGTAAGTAACTGAAATGACATTAACAAAGCATAGAACAACTTGGCATGAAAGCCTCATTGTATATTAGTTCAGTTTACATAGAAATAAGCAATGTGTAAAGAATATTCATGTAGTATGCATTCATATCAATTAAGCTTAATAAAAATATGTTCTCCCCTTATATGCATAACAAAATAAAAACATGGAAGTAAATATTCTCTCCCCCTTTTTGACATACGAGAAGGACAAAACATTAAACAAAGAATTGAAGCTAAACTACTCCTAAAGATATAACAGTGTAAAATCAGAGTAATGAAAAAGTGTAATGTGCTTTAAACTTCCCCTAAGTTCTATGACTCTCTAACTTAGAAACAAATTAAAAAAGTAATAAATGAAAAATACTTTTTTTTTATTTTTTTTTTCAAATTTGCATACATAGCCAAATAAGGTATTAAACTCATTTAATTACAAACAAGCACACAACCAATTGAGAACTCATCATTTTTTTAACTCCAATTTTGATTATTTATCATATAAATAAATAAGTAGAATAAAATAGGTGCACACGCACACTTCGCACATATAATGACATATTGACATTTACTTAAAATAGTATACATGTTTAAACTCCACAAATATGTCAATTAATTCATTTATGACCTATCAAGAAAGATTCAAATGAAAAAAATATCACCTATCATGTAAAACCATAATCGAGTCTTCAATCTCACAAAAGAAAATATATCTACGAAAGGAGGATTTTTTTTATATTTGAGGTAAATGATATATATTATAACCTCTATTGACTCTTTCTTTTTGTGCATACAATGTATAAGATTTATAAGTAGTCACTTTTTGCATAATCTTTTCCTTTTTTTTTGCACGAGCCATAAACCTAGCATGATGACTTTCACACTAGTTATGAGGTAGCCCTCTCCGTTCATTGCGGTCGCTTCACACATCACAGTAGGTAGCCCTCTCAATACTAGGTGCCACCATGAGATAAAGCTTTTGAAAGCAAGAAATATAACTCAACACAATTTTACAGTCAAGATTAGTTGAAGTCCTAGAATCTTTCAAGAAAATCCATAAACTTCATGCATAACATATATGTGTGTTTGTGAGTGTGTGAATAAGTTCATATCAACATCGATTATCACATGTACAAGAATATGTGTATGCGTAAGCCAAAATTGTAAAATAATTTATACAATAAATATCAAAATGAGTTGAGTCATTAAAAATGAGATTATGTGTATGTAAGTATTAAATAAGTCGAATATTGTGTTGGCCAAACAAAGATGTTTTTTTTTACTAAAATTTGAAATTCAATTTGAGGGAGAAATTCCCAAGGCACTTCTGAGATACTCAAATCTTTGAGTGTCTATGGCTTTAGTGAATATATCAGCTAATTGTCTCTCAGTAGGTACAAACTCAAGTGTCACTATTTTCTTTTCAACTAATTCTCGAATAAAGTGATGCCTAATGTCAATGTGCTTAGTTCTAGAATGTTGAACTGGGTTCTTAGAAATACATATAGTACTAGAGTTATCACAATATAAGGGCATCATACCTTGTGGTTGACCGTAGTCCTTGAGCATGTTTTTCATCCAAAGCATTTGTGTGCAAGAGCTTCCTGCAGTAATGTATTCCGCTTCAACTGTAGAGAGTGAGATAGAGTTCTGCTTTTTACTGTGCCATGATACTAAGTTGTTTCCAATGTAGAAACAACCACCCGATGTGCTCTTCCTATCATCCCGGTTGCCTGTCCAATTAACATCTGTAAAACCACTTACTTCACAAGTAGTGTCAGTAGTAAAATATAAACCATAATTACTTGTTCCTGAGATATACCTGATGATTCTCTTTACATTCTCTAAGTATGATTCTTTAGGGTCAGCTTGATAACGGGCACACACACCAACACTAAAACATATGTCAGGTCTACTTGTAGTGAGGTAAAGTAAACTACCTATCATACTCCTATAAAGGGTTTGATCAACACTTTTACCTTGAGTGTCCTTTGTAATTTTTGTGCTGGTACCTAAAGGAGTCCGTAATGGCTTGCCAGTTTCAAGACCAAACCTTTTAACAAGGTTACAGGTGTACTTGGTTTGAGAAATAAATATATTATCACGAGATTGTTTGATTTGCAAACCAAGGAAGAAATTCATTTCACCTACCATGTACATTTCAAATTCATTTGTCATAACATGTACAAAATCATCCACTAATGTACTAGATGTGGATCCAAAAACTATGTCATCCATATAAATTTGAGCAATAAAGATCTCGTCACTACTCCTTTTCATGAATAAAGTCTTATCAACTCCCCCTCGAATAAATCCCTTGTTCAAAAGATAGTTGGTAAGTCTCTCATACCATGCTCGTGGAGCTTGTTTCAAACCATAAAGAGCCTTTTTGAGTTTGTAAACATGATTTGGAAATTTCGGATCAACAAATCCTTTTGGTTGTTCCACGTACACCTCCTCATTCAAAAAACCATTCAAAAAGGCAGACTTAACATCCATTTGATATAATTTGAACTTCATATGACAGGAAATGGCAAGTAAAATCCTAATTGACTCTAGTCTAACTACAGGTGCAAATGTTTCATCAAAGTCAACTCCTTCTACTTGCGTGTAGCCTTGAGCTACTAACCTAGCCTTATTTCTAACAACAATGTCATGCTCATCAGATTTATTTTTGAACACCCATTTTGTTCCAATAACATTTTTGTTTTTAGGCTTAGGTACTAATACCCACACATGATTTCTTTCAAATTGAGCTAACTCATCCTGCATGGAATTTATCCAAAATTCATACCTAAGGGCTTCATTCACATTTTTTGGTTCAAATTGAGAAATATAGCATAAATGGGTTACCTCACTTATTTGTCTTCTTCTTGTTACCATGCTTGCATTAGGATTTCCAATTATATTCTTAATAGGATGATTTTTTGAAGTTCGAGTTGGATTTATCATTGATGAGGTTGATGCTTCTTCCTTCTTTTCTTCTCTTTCCTCTAACTCTTCTTCTTTTATTCTAATTATGTCACTGGTCATTGTTAATTGGGGTGTTGTGAAATTTTCTTCATTTCCAACTTCTTCACTTGTAATCTTCTTACCTCCATCATCTATAATGACATTTATGGATTCCATAACTACATTAGTTCTACTATTTAGGGAATACCCAAGAAATATACCTTCATCACTTCTTGAATCAAACTTACCCAACTGTTCACGATTTCTAAGTATGTAGCATTTACTTCCAAAAACATGCATAAATTTTAGATTGGGTTTTTTACCTAGGGAGTTTGGTTTGTACCTGGGCGAAGATATACACGATTTATAATGTGACATGCAGTGTTTATAGCTTTAGCCCAAAACCTTTTGGAGACTCCCTTGGCATGCATCATTACTCTTGCCATCTCTTGAAGTATCCTATTTTTCCGTTCAACTACTCCATTTTTTTGAGGTGTGATATGAGTAGAAAATTTATGAAAAATACCATGTTCTTTGCAGAAGTCAGCATACTTGGTATTTTCAAACTCTTTTCCATGAATAGTTCCTCATAATTGGATACATTAAACTTAGACAGTAAGAGAGAAGAGTTTATTGCCTCATTTTCTTCATCCGAGCTAAGGTTAGAGTCATTGTGATGTGTATTGGCAGTTGTAGTGAAGGCACAATAATTAGTGTCATCATCCTCTGAGTTGCTAGCATTGTCCTGCTCACTTTCTATGTCACTAAGTGTAGCATTAAAGGCTTTTCCAAATTTCTTTTTATTGTTAGCACAATCTGTAGAAATATGACCAAATCCTCCACAAGTAAAGCATTGGGGACTAGTGGATTTACTTTTCTTACCATCAAGGCTAGGAGGCTTGATTTCCCTTGACTTTCGGTCATTCGAACGACTGGATTGTCCCTTGTTGGAATGATTATTCTGTTGACCCTTCTTCTTCATAAACTTCTTAAATTTTCGTGCTAACAAGACTAGTGACTCATCATTCATATCATCATCACTGTCAGAGATTTCCTTTTTGGAGCTTTTGAATGCCACATCCTTATTTTTCTTGGGTGAATCAAGAGAAAGCTCATAGGTTTGGATTGACCCGACAAGTTCATCAATTTTTAGTGTGTCTACATTCTTGCTTTCCTCTATTGGTGTAACTTTCATCTTATAGTCTGCTGTTAAAGAGCTTAGGAGTTTGCGCACTTGTATAGGTTGTGGAATTTCCTCACCAAGGTTAGAACAAGCATTAGTGATATCACAGAAGCGAGCATAAAATTGACCAAAGGTTTCGTTGTTGCTCATTTTAATATCAAACTCAGATGTTAGCAATCTCAATTTTGTTTGTTTTACTTGGGAAGTACCTTTATGAGCAAGAGCAAGTGCATTCCAGGCATCTTTAGTAGTCTCACAGTCGGAGATGCGACGGAACTCATCCATCGACACTGCAGCAAATATTGAGCTTAGACCTTTTTGGTTTGCCCCACTTAGGGTGCTTTCTTTAGTGGTCCAGTCTCTTCTTGGCTTTATGATTGTTACACCATCTTTCGTTACCGAAGATGGTTCCCAACCATCAAGAATAGCGTCCCAGACTTTTTCAACTTGTCTGAGAAAGGCTTGCATGTGAGCCTTCGAGTAAGGGTAATTAAACCCATCAAAGAGTGGGAGTCTAACAGATGACCCACCTTCTTCATTTGGTTCATAAGTAAGTGTGTGTGTCCCTAAGGATCAATCTCACTAAGTGTGTCTAGTGTCGGCTCTGATACCAATTGAGAGTTTATAAATTATGGATATGATTAACCTAGAGGCGGAGTGAATAGGTTATTTTTGATTTTTATCAATTTATTATTTAATAACCTAAACAAAGCGGCCAGACATGCAATCGTGTATAAGAGTAAAGTGCAGAAATAATAACCCACGATATTTTTAGGTGGAAACAACCTAGGCCACAACCATGACCTAAGAGGAAAACCACCGGTCTATCGGACCACCTAACTTTCCACTATGAAAACCAAATGTTCAAGTACAAACTCGGTCTTATACTACCCTCCCTAAGATACTGCCCTAATGTACTTTACGTACAAGCCCCTGCTCTATTTTCACAGTTTCCAATGTTAGCGTGAGCGGTTTCCAGACCAACATTCCAATAAGCTCCCCGCTAATCAGATCGTTCACAAATCAACTGCAACATAGGTTAGCACAAAAAAAAAATACAAGTGCCCGTGTGTGTTTGATCGGGGCAGAACCGACATCGACGATCCTGCCCGTTACTTTGGTTTTATCTATTTATAAAACTCTCGCAAGTGCACGAATCATTTCGTAGAAAATGATAAGTATACTCCCAAGGTCGATCTAAGGAAGGAATGTATGTGGTTTTTAATTTATTATTCAAACTTTTAAAAACGAAATTAAATCCTAAACATCCTGTCACGATATTTTGGGTTTTGTGTTTTTAATCTAATTACATAAAAATAAACATAGATTCAATAAACATTTATGCAAATTTTATCTGTTAAAACAGTGGAGTATTTATGGATATAATAATTAAGTTAATTATGCTTGCTCATATTATTTAGGTTATTAAAGATATGAATTGATATTTATTGATTCTCTCTTTTTTATATGAATACCACCTTTGGTGAGGTTAGATATTCTTTTTTAACTAAACAAATCAATTAACACCTAGGGTGGGGTTGATAACTAATTTGGTTAATTAAATTAATTCCTTTTTCTAAGAGATTGAAAATAAACCATTTAAATGCCACATTTGGTGGGGTTAGACAGTTTAAACTTTATTCAAGGTGTCCAAATTAAACATAAGAATTTAGTTATCCGAGTACTAACTTTCAAGTTTTAAAACCACAACTGAAAACATGTTGTCAATACATTTTCAGAAAATAATTCTTATAAAAACTTTTGAAATAGAGCTTCACTCTAACTACCGGGCAATTGTACCAACAAATAAAAGAGCACTACTCTAAATTAGACCGGATAACTAAACCTTAAAATCTAATTTTCTGATTTAAGTTTGTAATGAAAAATAATATATTTCTCTCTAACATTCTTAATATAAAATCTTGAATAAAAATAAAATCAATTCATTTTAGAGATTTTTACCTATTTAATATTTCACAAGCATAACAACGTTATTATTACATCATGTTTATAAACAGTCAGCAGAGTTAAATTTAATCACAGACAAATTAAAGATAACATGTAAGAATAAAGCATGAAAAATAACTGTAAAGAAAATAAAATCCTTACAGAATTTCGATGCTATTCCCGTTGCTGGAAAACCTCCAAGCGGAATTTGCACTCCCATTTATTAAATCAAAAAGCTAATAAATTACAAAAACATAACTAGTTCTTCCCAAAAAGGGAAGAACTCTAAAACTAGGAGAAATTAACTAAGAAAAGATAAAAACTAAGAAAAACTAAAAAATCTAAGAAAAGAGAGAAAGAAAGAGAGAAGAGAATGTGTTTTGAGATGTGATTAGAAGTGAAGAGAATGGGGGTATTTATAGGTGAAGATGTAGAGAAAAAGTGGGTGAAAAAATGTTAAAAAATTGTGAAAACGTAGAGTGCAATTGCTGAGGTCATTGATGACGTCAGCATGACGTCATGGGGGCGGATGCGCGCAAAAATGGGGCGAAACGGCAGCGGCGCGCGTGGAGGGCAGCGGGGGCACGCATAGGCGCGCGCAGGCACGTGCAGAACTGGGACTGGGCGCGCGCTGATGCGTGCGGACGTGGCGATGGCGGGCAATTTGTGGCGGCTTGTGACTGCGATTTTCTCCTTTTTTACATTTTTGACCCATTTTGTCCAATTTTCCATATTTGTTGACCTTTTCCTATTTATTTATTAATATATTTGTGATGTATTGCTTCCAGTATTCTTCTTTGAGTCTTTAAGTTACGTTTTTAAGCGAAAATACCTGAAAAAGAATAAAAATACCCGTGATTCCGAAAAAGGTAAATTTATATAAATATATGATAAAACATATAAATATATATTTTTTTAATCAATTAATGTGCATAAAATCATGGTAATTTTAGTGCTTTTTGAGCACTCATCAGTGTTCTAGAACAGATTTAATAATGAATAATCCTAACTAGATGATTCAAAATATATGTCACTTAAATTAAATCAACTAGTAAATTTTAGATCAAAAAGATTAAGCACAAATTTAATAAAAATAGCTTCTTTGAAATTTAATCATCAAATCAAATAATTATGATCACATATAAAATTATTTAATTTATTCAAGTAAAGATCTAATTAAGAAGAAGCTATAGAAAAATGAAACATATCAAATAAATTTATTAATAAATACCTTTGATACGATATCAATTTGATATTAACCAACCTATTTAATCTTTTATGCTCTAATTATATTTTTAAACTTCATTGCCACTAGTATCAATTTTCTTTCCTTGCCTTGTATCAATGAACTATGTAGTGTTGAATGAATCTTAGATTCTCAGATCCAATAGGTAATCGAATGGTTTAACTCATATAAGACAAATAATGATATTATATAGCATGAATTAACATTGTTCTTTCTCGATAGTCTCTGCTATAATCTCAAGATGAATTAATCAAACGTTTTCTTTCTCGACTGCCGAAAAATTAATATTGTTTTTTTTTTCGACAGAACTTCACAATTCGGCAACTTCAATTTTTTTTTCTTCTCTTCTAGCATCCTTAACCCTAAAACTATGTGCATATATATATATATATATAGATAATGATAACCTACTAACATTAGGGTTAGAATATTTTGGGCTTCATTATTCCAGGCCCATTCAAAGTTTAAAAAAAATATATTTTTAAATCACATCTTAAAAATATTAAGACACATAAAAAATATTTAAGCACAAAACAAATGAACATGTACTATTAAATGCATAAATGTAATCTTATGTATCGTAATTATCAAAGATATACCTGAAGTATGATTATTTGAAACTCGAGCATTTGTTCGGCTTTTCTTGATAGACTTGATAGCAGGCCTACAAACTAATTTACAAGTAAATATTTTGTTCACGAAAATAACCAACACTCATAGTCCTTACATTAATAACTAAAAATAGGATTTGAAAACTAAAATAGATTGGTTTGGTTAAAATATATTATGTTAGTTTATATATAGCATGTATATATGTACATATTTAATTTATGTACATTATGTATATAAATAAATATATATTATATAGAGAATTTATGTATAATATATTTATACGCTATGTGATACTAATATACTATTACAAATCCAATATAGGGTTAGTACCCTAGTATCACTCTGTCTTATTTTGTAAATCCTAGTATGCATTACCCTGAATTATTATATGACAATTTGCATGTGCATCTAGTTGAGATTCCAGAGATAATATTAATCATTTCGTGTAGAATTTTTAATTTCTAAAAAAAATTGGAAGGATGACTGTATAAGTGATATACTTATTTTAAAAATAACAGTTAAGTCTTATATTTATTTTTTATGACAATTTAATTCTATTTCTATTAAAAAGTTTTTGCAATGACAAATAATCATTTTTTATGTTTTTATTTCTTTTCTATTTCTATTTAATTTTTTTAATGCTTTGAATTACAACTTATTTAAATTAAAACAATCTATATTTAATATAATTGACAAAATAAAAAAGTAATAACTTTGTTTTTGTTCAATAGTTTTTAATAATAATAAGACTAAAGTAAGCTTATATAAAGTGAGTTGCGACAATGCATATTAGTAAGGTGATATGATACCATGTTGTGAGTGTGATTTGTCTTAACAACAAATCACACTCACATCATATAAAATAACATACTAAGTCGGTAGATATACTGAAGTACTATTTTAACTTTTTAAGATGTTCTATAAATGGCATCACTTATTATTATTTGAATTTTTGAATATTTATGACATTAAGATTCGAGTTATTTTAGAAAAAAAAAGTATTAAAAAAATTTCAAAATTAACACCCTAAAAATGATAACAATAAACCTAACACTAACTCATATCTTTCATAATTCAAGGTAAATGTATTCTCTTTGTTGTTATATGTTTTAAGAGTATTATTTTAAGTAATTTTTCGATGTGTGAAAAATGAGAATTACTAAAAAATCTTATGTAGTTTCCAAAATTACAAAAAAATCCATCTAAAATAGATAATTACATAATGAATTAATGCTAAGTTACAATTATTGCAAAAAATCCTTTGAACTTCTTGACTTTTTTTCACTTAATTTTGCAATTTTCCCCTAAAAATTTGATGGGTTCAAACATAATATTCTCAAAAAAGAAAGCTCACAAGTTGCTCCATCCAAATGTTAATGCATGGTGTCACCCTTCATATGGAAAACATAAGCCTACATAGAATATTTATCAACACAGGAAGCTTAACCAATCTCTCGTTCTTTGAAGCTTGGAAGAAAATAAAACTTTCATAGCCACCTAAGTTGGTACCATCCCCTTAGTGGGATTTTCTTTACTTTCCTTAATCTTGGAAGACAGTATGACAATGTTAGTCACAATTAGACAAGCCACCAATACATAAAAAATCATGGTAGACTTCAATTGGACAAGCCACCAATACATAAAAAATCATGGTAGACTTCAATTGGACAAGCCACCAATACATAAAAAATCATGGTAGACTTCAATTGGACAAGCCACCAATATATAAACAATCATGGTAGACTTTCTTATAGTAGATTGCCCATCACGATACAATGGAATTCTAGGAAGGCTATAGCCTCAACTTACCATCACACCATGAAGTTCCTAACAGACATATCAATAGGAAATATCTTGAGAGAACAGACAGAAGCAAGGGAATACTACTTAAAGGGAATACAAGTGGTACAAAAGTAGAGTCCCATAAGATCGAAGATAATTAGTGCTTCTCTACCAACTAGTCTTTTTATCTTCTTGTAGCTTGTAGTTAAATTTTCAATGTTGCAAGAAAGAACAAAAAGAGCTCTAGCTTACCAACTTTATTTTTTTCAAAAGTTTAGATTTCAAATTTCATTAGACATTTTTTTTATTTCTTTTTTGTAATAAAGGGAGCACTTAGGCTATGTATGCCACCAAAGACATTATTTCTACACTTAAGGATCTAACAACCATAGAATCCAACTGGAAGATGAAAAAGGGACCTAGATTGTAAGAAGTGCATTGAGGCACTAGTACACGTAAAGACTACACCTCTGCAAGACCAAAGCTTGGTAGCAACCTAATAGTTGTGCCTTTTGCCCGACTTTCAAAAAGCTAATGTATCAAGTTAAATACATGGCACTCTATAATCATAAGCTCTATGATACATACTAGAGTGTGCACTAAGAGTGTCTTAATAGGTCATTTATTTCCCCTTAATTTTCAATAGACCTTGATGATAGGTGTACCTGATCATGAAAACGTAGCAATGATGCCTCTTATCTATGAATCATTTCAGGTTCCTATACCCCACCCCCCACAAGCATAAGTTTGTGCGATTTAAACCAATAAAAGATAACACTCATAAAATCAACTTGAAAAACATACCTCCATTTTCTCAAAAATACATCTAATGCAAAAGAATAGAAAGGGAAATTTAAAAAATGAACAGTAAATGATAGGAGAAAAACTAAGAACCAATACAAGACATATTAGGAAAAAGAGAGAGTAACCTAGTAAAAACAGATGAGATACAGTCTATATGATATTATTTATAAATGACATGATTGTAAGAAGAAAATTTCTAATACTATATGAAATCATGTGGTGTGATGTTTATGTAAAATGCTAAATAAGAAGAATAACAAGTAAAAAGCAAGACTAACACACATATAAAACATGTTAAAGCAACTAGAAAAGGATTAAATAGCCGGAC
Source organism: Hippophae gyantsensis (assembly GCA_030763125.1). Classification (NCBI taxonomy): domain Eukaryota; kingdom Viridiplantae; phylum Streptophyta; class Magnoliopsida; order Rosales; family Elaeagnaceae; genus Hippophae; species Hippophae gyantsensis. The sequence goes on along the minus strand of CM061033.1, from coordinate 21,989,910 downwards.
ATTGCAATAGAAAATAATTAACACATTATGCATGGTGAGAAGATACAACACATGCTTCACATAACATATGCAATTTACATTTAATCCTAGAATGACAATATGATAATAAAATGCATACTTTAAATGAGAGATGTATAAAGAAAATATGTATGAACATGAAAATAGGGATGATGCAGTCAATACAAGTTCACAAAAATAAACAACCTCATAGAAAAACAATAGCCTACTCCATTGGAGATAAAGGGTACAAGAATACAAAGGTGTTTATATGTGTAGATAGAGCTCTAGAATTGAGAGTGACTCACTTATATTCTAAATGAAGTTCCATCTGTCAGAATAATTGCATGTAGGTGATATGAATTTCTCACTCAAATACACATCCTGGACCTAGAAAAGGATGGATATTCCAACCCATAGAAACTTTTTGTAAGCACTATACCAACTCAAACAAGCATGCCTCACAACATGAAATAAGAAAATGACAGTGAAATATACAAGAAAAACATGTTTAATTTAACAAATCACAAATATAACTAGCAGATATGAAAGAATAATCTATGATAAACACACTAGTGACGTTGTGCCTCATAGGCACATATCCATGCTACCAATATGCATTAACAAAACAAATAGCACATAACATATGAAATAAGCAAACATAGAAGGAAAGTTATAAATGATTACCAATAACTTCAAAACCTCGTATGCGTATACATATTCAATAAATGATGATTGTAAACTCACCATATTAGACCATACATAACATAGCATGTAATGATTGGAACCCATACAAAATTTGACTCCTATATGTTAACATCCTTAGGCAATCACTTGGCAGCAAATAATTCACTAATAAAAGAAAATCAATAGTTCGCAGCTAAAGATATTATATGATAATACCTCTATCATTTGAAGTATCAGTTTCAACTATCCCTAAGCTACCTCTACTCACTATCAATACAACATGTGATCCAGGTAGATCCAAGTTTATCATCGAGGCTCTATCACCATGTGATATGATTGACTACTAATGGCTCAATCTCTTGACATGCATATAAGTTGTGGCCTTGCAACACCTAGTTGAAAAACGACATACCATCTTTGAGAGTTATCACAACATAGGCTCCTCGCCTATAACAAAATTAGCCACTCGCAACACCTTGTTAACACACTACATGCTTACTTAGAGAGTTATCACCATATAGGCTCCTCATTTATGTAAAACATAGCGATCTTGTAACAAGAAGCAGGCACACAACATACCACTGTATAGGCTCTTCATCAATAGGAACTTTTGCATCCTTGCGACTACCAACTAACACATGAAAAATCAATGTTGATAGAAATGCCTCAAAATGATATGACTCTTTACTAGACAATGATACATTTTAACTCTCAATTAAATCTCACTCAATCTCACATGTTTTTTACATTCAACCCAATGTTTGAGAAAGAGGAAAGAGATCATCTCTGATGTCTTACATCCTAGAAATGAAAGACTGTTTATTAGACTTGACATTTAGTAAGAAAATAGACCAAGAAAGGACTGGAGAAGTCTAGTGCTAAACAAGTAAAGATTTCCTCCTTATGATTCTTGCCAAGAAAATAAGAGAAGAAAAGGGGAATTTATAGAAAAACTTAGCCTCTTAGACCCTTGTCAATCACCCTCATTGACCATAACTATGAGTCTTCACGAATAACATTGGCTAGGGTAAATACTATCTCAGTTAGGGTAAATATTGCCAAAGTCGACCACCTAGGAAAATCCTTAGTGAGCTCATAGTGAGAACGTTAGCATTTAAGACACACAGAAATCCTCAATGAGATAACACAATAACAACTAAACACCTAATAATGAAAACTATATCCAATATTAGAGAATGAGTGTGTGTAACAACCAAGCATGAAATTGTGTCCTAAGTGATATTCAACCACCATTAATCATCCTTACAAAGGATAGATAGAAATATTAAATAAAATAAAGAAACCTTATTCTATACACAAGAATTCCAACACAAAGATGATAGGACTTATATAAGTCACATGAATGTGACAAAGTCCAGATAGAGAGGAACATAATAAAAATGTAACCACATGGATCAAGATCGTCCATCCACCCATATCCAAGCCATCAAACCAAATGGATGACAACTTGCATAGGCAAAGTTTGATCAAACATGGTATGAGTGGCTTGATAGAGGCATAGCCGACCAGAACAAGTGTTAGCCAGACATAAGTATGGTACAACATGATAGCGTCCAAGCATACAAAAGTAATTTTGGTAGGATTGGGTTAAATAGGCTCGACCTACTAGCCAATCAACCATGCTTCATCCTTTGTGCATTATGTCACCACGGTTACCCAACCTGCTTCTCATCTTACACTGATGACAAGGAGTAGCATCCTTAATAAGGGACATACTTCAAAAGACCTCAATATATCATTGAAAGACAAGACCATAAAGAGCCTTATGATGAAATTACAAGTCAACAACGAAGATAAAGTGAAAAAAATGCAACATACATATATAAATAGAGAAAGTAAAACAATATATATATATATATATATATATATATATATATTATCAATGAACATCCCTGTGTTTACCCAAAATATTAATTTTCTCAGTGCATTTCAAATTGGATCAATCATGTCCCCTTTACTTTAAGTTATTCTCAAATACAATCCCTTCGTTAGAAAAAAGTTTAAAAAAGTTGATAGGTAATTATGATAATAGGGGTATGAATTGAACATGCTTTAAAGTAGTGGAGGGATGACTAAATCAAAATGAAACCTACCATGGGTCACTATAATATTTGTGCAAAAATTCAAGGGAGGTTGATGACATATTTTCCAATTATGTGTCCACTTTTGTCACATTTTTCATCCTCTTTCTAGCATAAATGGTTGTCTTTAGACTTACTTGAAGTATATGAGACCTGACTGAGCCCCTATGAAACAACATGGTGGAGGATGATATTGGACTAAAGGTAAAGTCTACAATTAAAAGGGAATAAAGATAAAGTCTATAATTAAAACTAAACCCACGAAATATATACACTTTGATGAGAAAAAACATCAAGTTATACTAAGCTAAATAACATAAACATAAGAGACAACTTACTAATCTTTGTGCTTGATCGCACCTTAAGAGGCGCTACTACCTATCGCATCATCATCCTTGGACTCTTTAAAGTCCTCACTATTTTACTAGTTGAACCATCATCCTCATAGTTGGAGGTAACCATGCCACATAAGGAAGCACATCTTTCCACATCAGGAAAGATAGTGTTAGAGAGAATGATTTCTGGATTAATCTACTTTAACTATTGCCTTATGATCTAAAAACTACGAGCTCATACATCCAAAGTGTTCCAAATGCATCTCCTAGAAGCACGATACTTTATGATGCTTGAACATTAGGTGCCCCTATTAGTGGTGATCCATCGTACCTACTCCTATGATAAGCAAAGGCTCTCATTTTGTTCCTAGACTTGTTCCCTCTCCTAGGCCACATCAGTAAGCTCTCCAACCAAAGTAGTCTCTAGCCTGTTAATTTTTTTCTCTATCACCTCATAAACTACCACTACAACAGCATATGTTCGATAGGCCATACTAGTTGGATGCTTAGACTCCTCTATTAGCTACTCTACCTCATGGTGCAAATCCTCATTAACATCCCAAATGTTGATTGCCCTATACAATGCATCCTTAGTGTCTGCCACACGACCCTCCAAAAAAGCATATGATCCAAGAACATAATCCAAATATACAACTAACAACTAGGCCTTGGTAACCATATGAACATTATACCGTCTAGGTTCCATGGGCTCTACAATATTTGAAATGAAATCAGAATAGGAGAATATAATTCAATAGGCTTTAACCTATCTTGCCAACTACCAACACCAAATAAATGTCAACAACTACTAAGGGAGACTATGCTCTTCGAGAAGGGAACTCTACAATGCATAGATTTAGTGGCTCTCTTCCTTTTAGGATCCCTTGACCACCAAACTACTATGGTCTATATAGGAGCCTCTTTGGGCTAGACACCATAAGGTACTTGATGTACAAAAACTTGATATACAAATTTTATAAATTTATAAATAGCTTGTAAGTACATGAATTATTTTATAAAAAATGATAAGTATACTTTCAAGATCAGTCTAAAGAGAAATTACGTGATTTTTAGATAATTCAACAAAATTCTTGAAAATAAAAAATAAACCTAAACATCATGTCACAATTATTTTGATTTGAAAAAAATATATTCTAATAACATAAAATGAAAAGATAAATTTTATTAAACAAATATCAAGCAGGTAAACATTTAATCATTTAATGGAGAGTTTATGGAATATATTAGTTCATTAATTATGCTTCCCCGGTAAAAATAATTAATGAACACATTTAAGGCTTATATATGTTTAGTCTTTATTCTTCTTTGGTTGCAATAGAGTGCTTTCAAGTACTATTCTTCAAGTGCTTATCGATGAATAATTTTGAAGCCAAAAATATTTAAAAAATAACTAAACATACCTATGATTTCGAAATGTACAAATAATAATAGAATTATGCAAATATCAATCTATTTTGATAATACAATGTATATAAATCAAGCTATACATAGTGCTTGAAAAGCACTCATCAATACCTCAAAGCACTAATGCTTTTATTCTTCTTCCTAGTGGAATGCCTAAGTCATACCTATAAGGATCATATGATAAACATTACAACCTGGTATTCAAAGAATACTAGAACATAAAGTGCCAAAATGAATGCTTATTGTCCAAGTTTGGAAGCTGCCACTCTTTGGAAAATTAACTGCCAAGTCCAAGCCTCAGTTAGCATCTCTCTCATGGAGTATGAGTCTATTACTATTAGATTCCTCCTCAAATAGCCTAAAAATTAAGACTAAAAATCTCTTCTAATTTGGAGAGATGTCACCACATGCCCAATGAGTTGGAGACAAAGAAAAACATGTTAGAAAGAAACAAAGTATTCTGTAATCAGATTAAGTCTTAAGTGCACTGCTATTTATTTTGTACTAGTGGTATGGGAGGAACGTTTGGGTGTGCAAGGAAAAAATCACCCATAATTGTGAAAAGACCATCCTTCTACCCTTTGTTGGTGTCTAGAGGTCCTCGATCAAAATTTAGTACAAAGCCCAACTACCTCATTTGACATGCAACTCTTCTAAAGTTAGCTCCCTCATATCCTCCTTCCAAAGTACCCAACAATCCACTAGTATCCTATTTGAGTTAGGTAGTAACTTGGTCAAAGTTGCATCAATATGTACCAAGAAGATATGAAGTAGAGGCAGAAAATTGAGTTGCAATCCAAAAAATGAAGGAACTATAGATAATGTACCTATGCCATGAATAGGATCACTCCAAACTATACGCGGACCCTGAGGTGTCAGCATGATAGACTTGGGTATCTAAAATAAATACCCTAAGTCTGTCCAAGAACCAATCCATCATTCGAGAACTACCCTTATTAACAAAAAAGAAAGTGAAATTGTTCCATGGAGACCTAACTGATACAACAGAATGCCAACCAGAATGGCATCCATACTTCGTCACTTAAAGAGTCTACTCGTATCAAAAGAAAGCTTAAGTAGACTTCATGGAAGAAATCGAAAGAACTATAATTTCGAGAAGACTTGGGCCTATTGCCCGGTGTGACCAACACCCAACCACTATCTAGCGAACTCGTGCCACACATCTTGTTACTGGATGAAAAATTGTTGAACAGATCATCGCTGGTCAGTTCACCGTTAGACAACATTGTTGGAATATTATGGATCAAAACTCTCAAAACTCAAGAACACTCAACAACAATTTTACAAAAACTCTCAAATTTTTGTTTCTAATTTATTTAGCTTGATTATTACATTGCTACTAAGAGGTATTTATAGAAACAACTAATAAATCTAAGACATACAATATAAACCTACCAAAACAATCTAAACCATACACTTATCTTCTTACCTAACCCATTGATTTTCTTCTTCCCACCAACCATGAGCTGTATCCTTATCAATCCAGATCATCACCATAGAAGCTTCCATGAACTGGACTTCAAATGGGCTAGAATATTTCAAAGTTTGTTTTTGATTTCTTTGGGCTTGTAAACAAGTTTACAAACCAACACTCCCCCTTAAACTTGTTTTATGATGCCGAGCAAATTTCTCAATCTGATAAAGTCTTCTTGCTTGAGCGGTTTAGTAAAGATGTCGACAATTTGATCTTGTGATTTTACATACTCGAGTTGTACATCCTTTCTTGTGATGCACTCCCTAATGTAATGATATCGAGTATATATGTGTTTGCTTCGATCATGGAAAACAGGATTTTTGGCTAAGGCAATGGTTGACTTGTTATCAACACAAATTTTGGTTGGCTCTTCTTGTGTCATACTTAGCTCCTTTAACAAGTTTCTCAGCCAAATTGCATGGCAAACATATGAGGTAGCTGCTACATATTTTGCTTCACAACTAGACAAGGTGACAATCAGTTGCTTTTTCGACATCCATGTAAAAGCAGTATCTCCCATGAAAAACACAAATCCAGAAGTGCTTTTTCGATCGTCCATATCTCCACCAAAATCGCTATCACTATATCCAACAAGCTTATAATCATTAAAAGCTGAATAGAACAAGCTAAAATTAATTGTACCTTTTAGATAGCGTAGGATTATTTTTGCAGCTTTGAAATGGGTGATTGTCGGTTTCTCCATATAATGGCTAATCAATCCAACGGCATACAAGATGTCAGGCCTTGTGCATGTGAGATAACGCAGACTTCCAACTAAACTTTTGAAAAATTTTGGATCCACACTTTCACCATCTTCATGCTTGGATAGTTTGATTCCACATTCCACTGGTGTGTTGATCGGCTTGGAATCATTCATTTTGAAATTTTTTAGTATCTTCCTTGCATAGCTTTCTTGAGAGATGAATATGCCTTCTTCCTTTTGCCTCAATTCAATTCCAAGGTAGTATGCCATTAACCCGATATCTCTCATTTCAAACTCTCGGGTCATCACCTTCTTACAATCTTCAAATAGCTTCGGATTACTTCCAGTGAAGATGAGATCATCTACGTATAGAAAAACGATTAGAATATCGCCATCTTCAATCTTGATGTAGAGTGAATATTCATAGGGACACTTGGTGAAGTTGTTCTCCAGAAAGTACTTGTCGATGCGGTTATTCCATGCTCTTAGTGCTTGTTTTAACCCATAAAGTGCTTTCTTCAACTTCAATACCTTGTCTTTGTGACCTTTTGCTTCATAGCCTGATGGTTTCTTAATGTAGACTTCTTCTTCAAGGACTCCATTTAGAAAAGCAGATTTTACATCCATTTGATGTATCTTCCACTTATTTTGAGCTGCCAAAGAAATGATTAGTCTTATAATTTCTAATCGAGCAACAGGAGCAAATACCTCATCATAGTCAATTCCAGCCTTTTGACTATATCCTTTTGCTACTAGCCTCTCCTTGTGTCTTTCAATCTCTCCCTTAGCATTCCTCTTTGTCTTGTACACCAATTTGACACCTATTACCTTATGCCCTTTGCGAAGTGAAACAGGTTCCCATGTGTCGTTCTTTTCTATTGCATTGATTTCTTCATCCATCGCATCTCTCCGCTTCTTCTCTTGTACAGCTTCTTGAAAGCTCACTGGTTCAGAATCAACAAAGAGACAAAATAAGGTAAGATTATCTTGTCGTTCTGTTACTTGATAAATATCTTGGAGATTTCGTGTACGTGTCACGGCTCTTTCACTTCCACTTGAAGAGGATGACGGATCTTCATGAGTGGTTGGCATTGGTGAAGTAGGTGGAGTCATTGACTCTTGTTGAATTTCTACAGATTACTCCCTCATTGTCTGCTCATCTTCTTTAAGTTGAGGAAAGAAATTGAAGTTATCTGCATGAGAGTTAAAATCCCATTCTCCTTCTTCGTCGAAAACTACATCTCGACTAATCACAATCTTCTTATTGTATGGGTTGTACAACTTATAGCCCTTTGAATTAGCATCATAACCGATGAAGATAAAACTCTCGCTTTTATCATCAAGCTTCGTTCTTCTCTCATATGGTACATGAACATGGGCTATACTTCCAAAGACTCTTAGGTGGGAAATACCAGGCTTTCTTCCACTCCATGCCTCTTGCGGTGTCTTTCCCCATGCACTTCTTATTGGAGATTGGTTTGACAAGTAAACTGCACATGCTACTGCTTCTGCCCAAAACTCTTTGGGTAGTTTCTTGCTTTGGAGCATTTTTCGTGCCATATTGAGGATTGTTCGGTTCTTTCTTTCAGCTACACCATTCTGTTGGGGGGATCTTGGCACTTTTATAGATCTATGAATTCCATTTTCTTCATAGAACTCTTGAAACTCCTTGGATGTAAATTCTCCACCTCGGTCTGATCTCATGGCTTTTATTTTTCTACTACTTTCTCTCTCCACTGTAGCTTTGAACCTCTTGAATACTTCAAAAACTTCTGATTTCTGTTTCAAGAAATATACCCAAGTTTTTCTTGAAAAATCATCAAAAAAAAGAAGAAAATAGTTACTGTTACCGAGAGAACTAGGGTTGATCGGTCCGCACACATCAGTATGGATTAGCTCGAGTGGCTTCTTGGCTCTTGAGTCTGACTCCTTTGGAAAGCTTTTTATGAATTGCTTCCCGAGTAGGCACCCTTCACAAAGTTGATTAGGATGGTTAATGCAAGGTAGTCCCTTCACCATCTCCTTCTTAGACAACAACTCCAATCCTCCAAAATTGAGATGTCCGAATCGAAGATGCCATAGCCACGATGCATCTTTATAGCAGGCTTTCAGACACTTTGTAATGTCATTTTGTATATTGATCAAGAACATTCTATTCTTTGACATCGGCACGTTAGCAATGAGGTTATTCTTATCATCTTTTATATAAAGATTACAATCCTTCATATGAATATCATAACCTTTCTTTAACAATTGTCCTAAACTTAAGATGTTATTTTTCATATTTGGGACACAGTAAACATTGGAAATAAATTGATGTTGCCCATCTTTCAAACGAATAAGAATGTTACCTTTTCCTTTCACTGCTACGTTTGAATCATCTCCAAATGAGACATTTCCACTTACTGACTCATCTAGTTCCACGAACATGTCTTTCCTTCCACACATATGGTTGCTTGTACCGCTGTCAAGATATCAAGCATTTGGTTGACTACTATCACCCTCCTTCCGTGCTAGAAAAAGAGTTTCTTTCTCATCGGTCTTCTCCTCTATGTAGTTGATTTTCTCATCTACTCTATTATTGGGAGCTCTACATTCTGAAGCATAATGTCCAAATTTATGAAAATTATAGCATTGAACTTGAGATTTTCCATACCTTGAGTTCATATTACCTCTTCCATGACTTTGTGTTGAGCTTTCTGCTCTCTCAAAGTTGTTGGAATTGTTGTTGTAATTCCAACATCGTCCACGGCCTCTACCTCTACCTCGGCCACGTTGGTTTCTGTATTTGCCTTGGCTTTCATGCTTATCCTTGTATTGCATCTTGAAGAGTTGCTCAATGATCCCTTGCTTCTTCTTATGCTTTTCTTCATATGCTTGTAATGACCCATTGAGTTCATCAATGGTCATTTCTTCCAAATCTTTTGTTTCCTCAATCATCACGACGATGTGTTCAAATTTGGAATCTAATGAACGAAGTATCTTCTCCATTATTCTAACATCTCCCAACATCTCACCGTTTCTTTTTAATTGATTAGAAACAACTGCGACTCTTGAGAAATAGTCAGAAATAGATTCGGAAGCTTTCATATGTAGAGATTCAAACTCACCTCTTAGTGTTTGGAGACGAACCTTCTTCACTTTCTCGGCTCCTTTGAAAGAAATTTGAAGCTTATTTCACGCTACTTTGGAAGATGTTGCATCTAAAATCTTCTCAAACCCATCATCATTTAAGGCTTGATAGATAAGAAAAAGGGCTTTCTTGTCTCTTTTTCTCAAATCCTTCAAAGATTCTTTTTGCACTTGCGTTAGAGTAGCTTCATCATCTGGCTCACTTAAGCCTTTCTCTACGACTTCCTACACATCATGTGCACCCAAAAGAGCCTTCATCTTGATACTCCAATTATCATAGTTGTCGTTGTTGAGTGTCGGGACTTGTAACGATGACATACCTCCACTTGACATAACTCTCAATATAGTGAGAATTTGTAAATTATGATCCCACAAATGGATTCAGTACGTCAAAAAACCTTAGGAGGAACTCTAGGAAAATCTAATTTTTTGGTTAATGGTCAAAGTCAATTTTTGGTCAACTGTCTCAACGGCTCGGTCAAACAGCTTGGAGGCTCGGTCAGCAGCTCGGTCAACAGGCTTCACGGCTCGGTCAACTCCGCTCCAACTCAGCTGAATCAGTGAGTTAACTCACTTTATAGCAGAAACTTCTGAAGGATCATGGCGGTGCATCCGAACTCCGATCGTGATGATTATTGTGGCGTCAGATTTGTCTCGTCGAGAGCTTCGATTTGATATACAATAGTGTATATTTATATTTTAAAATACAGCTTTGATACCACTTTGTTGGAATATTATGGATCAAAACTCAAGAACACTTAAGAACAATTTTCCAAAAACTCTCAAATTTTTGTTTCTGATTTATTTAGCTTGATTATTACATTGCTACTGAGAGGTATTTATAGAAAAAACTAATAAATCTAAGTCATATAATATAAACCTACTAAAACAATCTAAACCATACACTTATCTTCTTACCTAACCCATTGATTTTCTTCTTCCCACCAACCATGAGTTGTATCTTTATCAATCCAGATCATCACCATAGAAGCTTTCACGAGTTGAACTTCAAATGAGCTAGAATATTTCAAAGTTTGTTTTTGATTTCTTTCGGCTTATAAACAAGTTTACAAATCAACAAACATGCACTTGACTAGTCAGACAGTTACCAAATGGAGAGTGCCGAGTGGAGCCCAATCAAGCACACTACTTTTGCATGGAACCTTGCTGCCACACTCCTATCCATCCTCCACTCGGTAACCAACCCACACAACCAACTCTAGTCTTCATCCACCTCACTGCGTACCCATGGTGGCCAAACCTGACCATGAATGTCCATTACTCTGTCCTTCATCACTGTATGCACTAACATATAGTATGCGTGCTTCAAATTATTATTACCAGGATGTACTTTTGCATTATACATTTTGTGTGTTTATTAATCTATAAGGAAATTGAAAAGAAATCGTAAATATATGAATTGGAAAATTAAGGGAATTGAAAGGATAAATTCTTTTATATTAATGCATTTACTTGTTTTTTTTAATAATACTTATTTTTTAAAAAATTGAAATTAGAAGCAAACTAAATTTCTTTATTGTATAATAAAAAAAATATTTGACTAAAATTTACTAAAGTATCCGCAGCCAAAAATTGAAATTAGAAACAAATTAAATTTCTTTATTGTATAATAAAACATTAATATTTGACTAAAATTTACTAAAGTATCCTCAACAAGTCTAATTTAAAGATATTTTGATATTACTTTTAGGATAATTTTGTAAAATGAATAGATTATAGGTATCACGTTCTTAGAAAATTAGTAAAACAAAGAATTGAGTTTAACAAGAGAGGTGATGTAAATACTGCGTATTAAACTGTTAAGGCAATGTTTCACGGCCCTCTTTCATCACCTTTCTGGTTTATTTCTTTATTAAATCTGTTTTTATTTCTTTTAAATTTTTCTATTACATTTCATGAGTAAATAATATGTGTCCAATTTTATTTAATTAAATTTTAAACACATGTTTTTCAAGGATATTTATAATTGATCAATATATATTTAAGATAAAATTATCCTAAAGATTATTAAAAATATATTATTTGGACACTTTTACAAAGTTATATACCTTACTTAATTTTTTACATTAGTATACTTTGTAATTAAGTAATTTCAATTATATTTTAGAATTAATTGCTTCAATATTTTATTGAATAGTCATGGGTGTAATTATAATAACTTAAATCATTTTTAACACGAGCTTTATCTTTCCTTATTTTGGTGTATAAATTATGAAATAATATGTGACTTATTATATAGGTTAACCTTTTTTACACGTAGTAACATGTGTTTTATAATATTGTACCACAAATATTTTGAGAAAGTTGTAAATTTTTTTGTAAAATTGGATAAATTATTTGAAATAATTGAAATTTTTTGAAAATGCATGCATGAATGAAAATTGCCCCTTTTCAGTGAAAATAGGGAATTTATGTCCATAATTTTTTTGGTTTTGAAGTTAAAATCTAAAAATATTATTGTGATTTTATAGGAAAATATTATTGTCTTTAGTTTTTAATATTTAATTTGGTTGGACAGTCATTCACATTGAAGCAGATAATAGCAGCACCAAGATAGATTGTATAAGTGCGCAAGTTCTAAAAAATGAACAAAGTATCGAAAGAAAGATTTTTAATTCAGGTACGTTTGAGCTTTATCTTCGACTTTTATTTTGACTTTTAAAATTTTGCCTTCTCTAGCAAATGATTGCCTTGACCCCTGTTAGCCTTGTTTTTGGAAAAGATTCCAATGTACGTTTACTATTATTTTAATTACTTTAAAAATAATACATTTCACTTAAATTAAAATTAAAATTGTGTTATTATTTTCATTTTATTTTATATATAAACTATCTTCTTTGTTATTATATTTAATATGTAATGTTTTATTTTTATGTATATTTATAATAATTTATATCTAAATCTCTTTCAACTATTTACTGTATGTTTTTTTTTCTTCGTGTTACAATGATCACGTACATAGTTAAATAATTCTAAAAGAAAATTTAACTTATATATTAATTACACTAAAAAAAAGAATGAAGTGTTAAATAATTCTAAAAGAAAATTTAACTTATATATTAATTACACTAAAAAAAAAATGAAGTGAACGATATCTATTAAAGAATTTGATTAAATATAAGGATTTTTATTTAATTTTTACAAATTTAGCTTACGTTTTGAAAATAAATAAATATATAAAATATATTAATATATTTTCTTTACCTATTAATTTAAAACTAATATAGAAGATTGAGCTAAAAAAAACTAATATATTTGTGCTATACCCCTGTAAAAGCATCTGCCAGCTCTCCTCTTTCGGTGTTTGGTATAAATAACTTTATTTTGAATGCATTCTTCAATTTTTTTTAATTAGCAACATTTTTTCATAAAATTCATAATTTTATTTTAAATTATTAAAAAAATACTAAAAGATCTTAAAGTTTTAGTTTCAGTAAAACGAGGCCAAGGCAATAAATATATCAGAGAGTCACTATCAATGATCCTATCATATCTCTATTTTACGTATAAATATAAATATAAATGTAATATATTATATATAAAAATAAATATAAATTTAACATGTTCCATACAAAAGTAGAAATATATATAATATATTACATGTTAAGATACATAAGATGTAATATATTACATGTAAATATATAAACATAAGTAATTAGATTCAATGGATCATTGATATCATTGTCAAAATTTTGTCGATTATGAGTGCCAAAAATCTTGATACTTTAACATTTATGAGCATAAAACTATCAATTTTGAGCCAAATTTTTGCTAGTTTAGAAAAATTAAGATTGTTTCAATAAGTTGGTGAATTTTGGATAAGTTTACAGCGAAAAGAATGAAAATAAATGAGAACACAAATTTCAACTATGAATAGTTGTCATTCATAGCTAATAATTAATAAGTTATAGTCTTTTACATCACTTACATATACACTTCCACAAGTATTAAAGGAAAATAATAAATTTAATATTATTAAAACTCATAATAATAAAAATAATATCTTTAATATTAATTAATTCATCAATTTTTTAATGTTAAAAAATAATACTATATTTATTATTATAAATTTTTGATATACTATTTAAAGTAATTTTTTAATTTAATTAACTTTGAGGGGAAAAAAATATTACGATTAGATGCAGGAATTGCAGAAGGTAAGGAAGAAGGAAGAAGGAAGAAGGAAGCTGAGAGAGAGAGAGATAATTGATGTATAATTCGTCTTATCTTTATTGAATTTATTGGGGGCTATATATAGCCTTACACGTCGATGATTAAAAAGGAAATGCGTTAACTAATTCTGACATATAATTGAATTTTCTGTGGTCCCTCCCAATGAAGCCCATCATGTGCCACCATCATGCGCCCAACTGTGCTCATCATGTGCCACCATTGCGCTCGGTATTGTGCCCATTGCAGCCTGAGTTGATTCTATTCGTATCTTTCCTCCCTCTCTTTTAGAATCCTTGTCCGCAAGGATGAATTCAGGATATAACTTAGAGAAACTACATTCATTCTCCCAAGTGGCTGCTTCGGTTGTGGTTCTCACCCATTTGATCAAAATCTCAAATTTTGGTCGATTTTTACCTTTCTGAATCACCCGACGATCTAAGATGACTTCAAGTTAAGGCATGATTGTTGAATGATCCGAGATCGGAGGTAGTTGAGGGTTTGTTGGTGTAATGGTTCCCACATGTTTTCTTAACATGCTAACATGAAACACATCATGTATCTAAGAGTCTGGGGGAAGAGCTAATCTGTAAGCTACTGGACCAATTCTTTCAATAATTTTGTAAGGTCTAGAAAAGCGTGGAGCAAGCTTCATGGATGAGCGAAAAAAATCTCTCTTCTATACTGATTGACTTGACACTTCATTCAGTTTTGAGCTTGTAGAAGATTGTGACATAATTCTAGTAAGATGGTATCACAATCACGCAGGTATTCATCCATCGTTTGGACGTTGGAGGTACCTAGGATATAGGCTACAAGGTGGGGAGGTGGAATGCCATAAACGGCTTCAAATGGGGTGACTTTGGTAGAGGAATGTATTAAGGTGTTATAGCTAAATTCAGTCCATGTGACCTATTCAACCCATTGTTTTGGTTGATCGCCAACAAAGCAACGTAGATACTATTCCAAAGTTCAATTAACCACCTCAGTCTAGCCATCAATTTGTGGATGGTAACTAGATCTCATGCATAATTGGGTACCTTGTAATTGAAACAATGCTCGCCAAAAAGAGCTGATGAAAACCTTATCTCGATCACTTACTATGGAAGTGGGGATGCCATGTATTCGCACCACATTGGCTACAAATACCTTGGCTACAATAAGTGCAGTAAAAGGATGTTTCATAGTAATGAAGAGAGCATACTTTGTCAACCGATCCACCACTACCATAATAACTGTATTTCTCTTAGAGGGTGGTAGTCTTTCAATGAAATTCATTGAGATTTCTGCCTATATCCTAGTAGGAATTAGTAAGGGTTGCAGCAATCCTACTGGTTTCATGCAATCAGTCTTGAACCGTTGGCATATTTCACACATACGTAGGAATTCCTTTACCTTCTAGTGCATATTAGGCCAACAAAAATTCTATTTAATTCTGGATAGTGTTTTATGGAATCCAAAGTGCCCTCCAATGGGTGATGAATGACAATCCACCAAAATTTTTCGTATTAAGGAGACTGGGAGCTTAGGTAAACCTTGTTCCTTTTGAACCAAACATCATCACGTTGTATACCTAAGGAACACCTGTAGAGGAGGTCATGTCTCTCAGTTTCTCATAAAAGGATCTTGTTGGACTTCTTATTGGAGGGTTGGCCACCAATTTTCTTAAGATTGAGAGATAGATAGGAATTGGAACTCCACTACTCTGGATAAGGAATCTACCCCTTGATTCTCAAAACCCTTTTTGAATTCAATCTCATAATCATAACCTATGAGTTTAGGCAACCAATGTGCATGTGCTAGTGTGGTTATTCTTTGCTCCAATAAATACTTGAGACTTCTTTGATATGTATACACTGTGAAAGGTCTTCCTAATAAGTATGGTCACCATATCCTAATAGCCTTAACCATAGCCAACATTTCCTTCTCATAGGTAGATAATGCTAAAGTTGATCCTTTGAGTGTAGCATTGAAATAAGCCACTAGCCTATTTTCTTGACTGAGAAATGCCCCAAGACCAATGCCACTGGCATCACAATAAATCAAAAGGTGTTGTGTGAATTCAGGAAAACGTAGGATAGAAGGGGATGTGAGAGCCTTTTTTAGTTGTTAGAAGGCCATTTCAGTAGCCTCATTCCATTGGAAACCCTCTTTAACCAATAATTGAGTTAAGGGTGTTGCTACACCTCTAAAATGTTGAATGAAATTTTTGTAGTAGCCTGCTAATCCAAGGAAGCCTTTGACACCTTTTGCTGTGGTTGGTGTTGGCTATTCAATGATAACACAAATTTTTGCTGGATTAACTAAGACCCCTTGTTCTGAAATAAGGTAGCCTAGGTATTCTACGTGTAATATACCAAATTGACACTTAGATTTTTTGCAAATAAAATGTTAGTAGTTAGAAATTGTAGGACATATTGTAATTATAAGATATGATCCTCCCACGAGCTGGAATACACTAGTATGTCATAAAAAAAACCAAGACAAATTCCCTGAGAAAGGGTCGGAAGATATCATTCATGAGACCTTAGAAAGTGGTTACGACGTTAGTAAGCCCAAATGGCATTACTAGGAATTCATAGTGACCTTAATATGTTCTGAATGTTGTTTTATAGGTGTCATCTTTATGAACTCTTATCTAGTGGTACCTTGATCGAAGATCCAGTTTGGAATAAACCTTGGCCCCATAAAGTTCATCCAGCAGTTCATTAATGACAGGAATAGGGAACTTGTCTTTGACAGTAATGGCATTCAGAGCTTGATAGTCCACACAAAATCTCCAGGTTCCATTGAATTTTTTAACTAGTAAAACTGGTAAGAAAAAAGGGCTATTACTTGGCTTTATCAATTGGGATTGTAAGAGTTCCTACACCATTTTTTCTATCTCATTTTTTTGATAATGCGGGTAGAAATAGGGTCGAATATTCACTAGTCCAGAGCTAGGCTATAATGGAATTCTATAGTTATGTACCCCTATAGGAGGTAAGGATGTGGATGATTCAAATATTTTAGGAAACTCAACCAATAGTTTACTTATTTTAGGAGGGTATGTCTGAGGAGGATCTTTGTGATTGTTAGCTGGTCTTATTTGGAAAAACAACCTTATGCCTTGTAAACTATTGCATTCCTTGTTGGTTAGGGCTATCATTTTGGCTCTCCCCAACCCTTGGAAGGTGTGAGAGCTCCCTTCTATGTTGAAACTTAGGGTAAGTTTCTTATAATCCATCTGAATGGGCCCAAGGGTTTCCAACCATTAAACCCCTAAGACTAGTTGCCATGCTACCACTAGAAGCACATAATAATCAACCATCACTGGATAACCTTGAATGATGAGAGTGAGGTTACAACATTGTCCAACACACTCTAATTTCTCACGATTAGCCACCATAACTACCAGTTTCTTACCCTTGATTATAGGCATATCGAAGTGAGAAGTTAAGGCCTGATCGATGAAGTTATGGGTACTACCTCTATCTATTAGTACTAATACATTCTTATTCTTCAGTTTTCCTATAATACGTATGGTTTGAGGATGTTTAGTACTTACTATTGCATGGAAGGAGATTTTAGGTAATATTTCATGATGATCTTGTGCTGGTATGGGTTCTTCACACTCGACTGCATCACTTTGGTTCAAATCTTCCATCATAAAAAACAATGGTCGTGCACACCGATAGGCATCCACAAATTTCTCATCACAGTAGTAGCACAATCCTTTCTCTCATCGTTCTCATGCATCTTGGTTGGTTAGCCTTTGAAAAGGTACTGGTTGAGCTGGACTAACGTGCTGAATAGGTACTGGTCCTAACAACCCAACGGTAGTGTTAGCTGCTTGTTTGGTTTGGTTTGTAGGGAACTGATAACGAGGGTTGGGTGAGGATCTCTTTTTTAAGAGATATCTTTCCTTAATCAGCCTAGCCATACCAATGGCATCTGCTAGTGCTCTTGGCTACTTGATTTTAACATCAATACGAATGTCATCCCTTAACCTAGCAATGAAGAAACAAATGAGTAATTCCTCAGGTAATCCATCAACGCGATGAGAAATTTTTTCAAAGGATTCTTAGTAAGCTGCAACACTCATGGTGTGCTTCAGACGAGACAATGCTTCTGAGGGGTCCTCATATTTAGTGGTCCAAACCTCAATTGTGTAGCTTTGGTGAAATCCTCCTAGGTGAGTGGTCCACGAAATTTGTGAGCCATCGGTGCCATTGTAACACAATGCCTTCCAGATGGAAGGAAGCCAGTTGCACTTACTGGTCAGGAGTGATATTAGTGATTTCAAAGTACTACTCGACTTTATAAATCCATCCAATGGGATCTTCTCTGACAAACTTTGGGAATGATAATTTCAGATGAGGGTGAGGGTTCTCAGTGGTCGATCGAGATGTGTGGGGGTGTGATTGTATGGTTTCATCCCTGGCAAAAGGATTGTCCTCAGGTAAGTTACGAGTGGTGCATAGCGCCTGCAACTCAGCAAGAAACGCTTGCATGATGGCTCCAACTCAGTTAAATTCAGTACCATGATGTGATAGAGTTTCCATGAGATCATTACGAAACTCAACATTAGACTTTCCTCGAGTATCCATACCAATAACCAGCTCTGAAATTGATGTATAATTCTTCTTATCTTTATTGAATCCATCAGGGGCTATATATAGCCTTACACGTCGATGATTAAAAAGGAAATGCACTAAGGTGCTAACTAATTCTGACATATAATTGAATTGCCAGTGGTCCCTCCCTTGCGTCCGTCTCTGCGCCATCATGCGCCCAACGACGCCCATCATGTGCCACCATTGTGCTTAGTGTTGTACCCATTGCAGCTTAAGTTGATTCCGTTCGTATCAAAAAAATCTAAATAATACGCACAACTTAATCATACATTACTTAACACATCAAGCTATTAGCATACAAAACGAATATAGCTCTTGTAAACAATAAGAGTTGCCGGGTTAAAGGTTATATTCCAAATAAAACTATTACTAGTAAATTTTTAGTCCTTTTATTTTAATGAACAGTTTATTCTACAATTTTCAAATATAACCCGCACCCCACTCACACTCACACTCAACTGAGTGCAAACAACATATGACAAAAAATTTACATATTCAAAATGATTTTCCAAATATTTTGTCATAAAACCGTATGTTATATAATATTTGTAAAAAAAGAAAAGTTTTTTCTGTTATAATTACTTAACAGATGTTTAAATATATCATATGTAAAGATAAATTAGAGATATGTACCTTGATTATTTCTTCAACATGAAATTATGAACAATCTTCGATGAACTTGCTTGTATATTCTATATGAACTCTACCTATTCATACAAAACACAGCACATTAAGATTCATAAAAAACTATATCCTTGTGGTGTTTAGTTGTGCTATACGAAGTGTTTGTAAATGGGTCAGCTTAAAGCCCTTAAAATGTGAGCTCATGGACTTTGTAAATAATAAATTAATATATGATTCATTACATTATGTTGCAATCTAAGTTATAAACAATACCTGATAAAATTTATCTATTCTTTGTCATTGTTTTGATATCATAATATACTATTCCATATAAAATTTTAACATTTTCCTTGTCATATATTCAATTTTCTTTGTCATATACTCACACTCAATAATAAAACGAACATAATTTAAAAAAATAATAGAAAAATAAAAAGAAAAAAATAGGAGTGGGAGTGAGGGACTTGAAATAAAAGTAAAATCGAAAAGTGAGGTTATATAGTGCTATTAAATATTTGCTACTTAGAATTAAGTACTAATTATTTTTATTGTAAAAATATATAAAAAAAATTATACTTATATAAATAAATAACTTACTAAAATTAATTTAAAGTTATTATATTAATAAATAATATGTAAATTTGGGTTAAAAATACAAATTTGCACAATACTAATAATTAACAGGACACCAACCCGCACAATTCTAAACAATTTACACCCCTTCATCCTCATTTAACTCACTCCATTTATGCCCCCATGTATAAGGGAGCAAATCAGGTCATGTTACAATCTGGAGTGTCCTTGAGTTCAAAACCAAAAACAACTTCTATTTGGGAAACTTATAAAATAGGATTGAGTTTACCGATATTTATAATTTAATTTCAATTATTTTTATTTCACAGTATGTTTTTAATCATATTATTTATCATTGTTCATATATATATATATATATATATTTCATTGCCCCAATCCTAAATTCACTACATGCTCCTCTAAATAGTTTGTATATGTATAATATCGGTACATGCATGCAAACATTTAACACATCCACACAAATTTTTTTGCTTTCCCTTTTCCATCAGCTGTAGAATCCATGTTAAGTTGGTTCTTTGTTGGTGTCCTGTTATTTAAAATTCTTCTTTTCCCTATCTTGTACTTGATGTCGTTATGGAGAAAACTGTGGTATGTTACTAGCTTCTGTACATGAATGATTCTGCTCTTTTTTTTATATATAAAAATAATCATACATCATGAAATTCATTATCACAACCTTAATTATGAGTTTTCTTCATTTTAGGTCCTATTCTAAAAACATTTTGTATATTTTATGTTTATATTTTGTGTTAGGTCTATTTTGCAACGAAGATTTCTTAAATCATTTACACACAGGTGTAATTACTTTACGTATATAAATTTAAGAAATGTTCATTTCAATATAGGCCTAACTCAAACTACATTATGGATTTTTATAAAATTTATTCTTATTATGAATTTTTATAAAACTTATTCATATACTCCTTTTTTAATATGTTCTATTTGGTTTTTTATACATCTTGGTAGGCCGTCGTGGTGGGATACATATTTTTTAAGTCATGACATTATTATTATTTCAATATTGCAGTTTGCATAGCACTAGAAAGACTACTGAAGTTTCTTCAATATTCAGGTACTCTGATATGCTATCATGAATGTTAATTAGTTTCCGATTAAACTTATTGCTTTCTATAATAATTACTGTTTACTTGCCTTTTTATTTAGGCTAAACTTAAAATAAAAAATTTATTGAGTTTAATACAAATACACAACTAAACATGTTTTTTTGTTACAAATATACCGTCCACCATTTATGGCATTAAAAAAAAGTAAAATCACCCAAAAATCTATTGTTCATTATCGTTCTCACTAGAAACCACAAAAAAACTATAAACTAACGTGGTTAATAACAACCCTCTATACACCTATTTCTTGCATGCATTCCTCTTCATTTGAATTAGTGCAGTCTCAAATATCACCGAAGAAAAAACAAATAGAAAACATTTAGGTATAAATTAATATATGTCACATGTTAAACGATGGGTTGTCTTAGTCGTTAAAATGATTGATATGTCACATTGAATCATCATATAAACATATATATATTGAATAATAATCTAAAGATAAATAACATGTAAATTTTTTCTAATTGCCTATAAGATAAATACAGAGAGAACTGTAGTACTACATGAAGTCTATCTAAATGAGTAATAGATATGTTTTAGGTAGATTCTTTCCCCTATATATATTCATACATACACTTCACACAAGATAACCAATGATAATTGAATAATCAGAATTATCACACACTCTTTCTATTAATCATAGAGCAAGATCTTGAGCTCCTTTATTTCTCTACAAATATTATATTGACGTAAGCATTGCAATGTCTTTGCAAAGACACAACAATGGTGTCCCAATATTTCTCTTTTGTAGATTATAGGAAATTCGTCAAATTAGTGTTGACAAAAATTGGAATCATTGTTTGTGGGAAAGAAATGTGCTTTGCTGATTGAATAAAAAAATATTGTTTAGAGGTCATTCAAAGTGTTCTTTAGATGTTTAACTAATCAATTCGGCTTCTTTTTAGAAAAAAAGATCGACTATCCAATTGGAGTTTTGCAAAGCCTCTTAAAAAAGACCTTCCATCCATTTAATCTATAGTGTGTCTAAGAGACTAACCCTTTATGGTTCCAAAAAGAGAAGAATGAGTCAATCTTCAAGTTTTGACACGCAAGCCTCCATTGATAATTATGAGGTCCAACTAGCTAGTGCACAATTTTAATTGCTCGAAAGTACATTAATCACTAGCAAGCTAAAGATAAGTTACCCCGAGGTTAGTCTCTAAAGAAATTGGTCGGTTATTTTAAAAAGTTGAATTATCTTCTAATTAGTTAAAAGAAAACAATTCTAAATGTTCTATCAATTATCAGAAGTGCTCTTTCATAATTTCACTTCTTTCTTGGCCTTTTCACTACCACCTTGAGCAATGTTTCCACTTTTTAGGTTCTCCACTATCTAAACCTCCTCCTACTTAGATGACTTGTTCTCATCATCATTATTCAACTAATAGCTCTTCTTTACCCAGATTATTTTTATTTTCTTATTCCTTTTATTTCTTTGAACCCTCATTTTCTTCTTCTTAACATTATCTTTCTCATTTTCTTGGCCTATTATTGTATTCACTTTCTTTATTTCCCTAAAGTTATAGGGATTTTCTAAACATTTAAGAACTTTGAAAGCGACTTCCTTTCTTTCTACTCTCATTATCAACTTTCCTATTTTCACATCTATTAAAGTCCTCCTCCACATAGCTAAAAATGGTCTCGCCAAAAAGATAGATATCTCATTGGATTTTTTCTTCCATATCTAGAGTAATTGAATCTACTAGGAATATATATTTCTTCACCTTGATAAAACAACTTCAATTATTTCTAAAAAAAATTCTTTCTTGTATCATCAGCCACTTCTAGTATGATAGATGTTGCTTTGGGTTTACGAAGCTCAAGTTTTTGAAAAACTAAAGGGTTCATAATGTTCACACTTGCTTGAAGGTCACCAAATACATTGACAAAGTGTAGATTACCAAATGTACAAGAGATTACAAATCTCCCTAGATCTTTTTTCTTGAGAGGAAACTTTCTTTAAAAGATAACACAACACCCTTCAACTAAAGGTATTACCATAGTTTTCAAGTTTCCTATTTCTAGATATCATTTCTTTCATAAATTTTAAGAGAGAATTTTCATTAGGGTATCAATAAAGGGTATACTTTTTGAAAATATCCAAGAATTTTGGAAACTGTTTGTCCACATTATTTTTTGTAACCTTTGAGGAAAAAATATAATTGGAGTATAAATATTAATTTTCTTGGAAAGATTGACTTCATAATTAACTTTTTTTCCTAAATCCTCTGCTTTAGGTTCTTCAAGTTTATCCAAGTTAGTCTCAATTATAGTGCCACTTCTTAACATGATTGCATTGTATTGTCCTTTACAAGGTCTCTTTGAATTCACTTTAGTAGCCCTTGAGAGGGTACCTTAAGGTCTTTGACTGATATCTTGAGCTAGTTTTCCTATTTGCATCTATAAGTTTCAAATAGATGCTCCATTAGTGGTTTCAAAACTATTTACTTTGGTGTTCATAGAATGAATAAAATCTTTCATAATTTCATCCAAATCATTAGTATTACCCTCAGTAGTAAATTTCTTTCCTTGATTCTACTCAAGCTATTATTATGGTTGTTGCAAATATTGTGGTGGGATAGGTTGACGATTAAACTAATTACCACTCTCATTGTTGTTCCAAGAAAAATTAGGGTGGTTTCTCCAACATGGAATATAATTTTTGGAAAATGTATTCCCTTGTTTATTTGGGTTGTTAACATAATTCAAAGATTTGGGAATATTTATACACATTTCAATTTAATAATAAACAATTTTGTCCCCATATTTACCTCAAGTGACCCATATCCAACTTCTTAGACAACCCCAACAACAAAGCATTGGTTTGAGCTTGTAATACTATATGGGTGTCGACATCTACTACGTCAACTAATTTCTTTAGGTTAAGTCTATCCACAGGCCATTAATAGTTGTTGGAGGCTATTTTATCAAGTAAAGCAAAAATATTTCCCCAATCTTACTCATTAAAGCACGTCTTCTATAGAATCTATTATAGTCCTTAGTTGACCCCATTGTGGAATTATTGTAACTACAAACAAGTAGGAATACCATGATGTGGGAATTTTTTTAATAGTTCTTTAAAATGTTCTTATGCTTCTTAAAAAGATTCACCATCAAAATTTTGAAAAGAGATGATGTCATTCATAAGCTTGATTTTCTTTGAATATGAAAAGTACTTAGCCAAAAATTTCTAAGATAATTGCTTCCAAGTAGTTATGGATTATGTAGGTAATGAATGTCACCAATCCATAGCTTTGATCCTCAATGAGAAAGGGAACAAACAAAGGCAAATTATGTCATCAAAAACACCATTCATCTTAAATGTGTCATAGATTTTCAAGAATGAAGCTAGATGAAAGATAGGATTATCATTAGCTAGTCATCCAGACTGATTTGCCTATACCATTTGAATGACACCTGACTTGAGTTCAAAGTTTTTAATATTGGTGCTCGATATACTTATAGATGATTGGGCACCATCCACATGTGGGACAATAAAATCCCTTAAAGATTTAGGGACTCTAACCACATGTTGGTCATAATTTTCTACCATAATTTCTGATTGTTGATGTGGTAGTCTTTCTCTTCTTAATCGATGTAGAATTCTTTTTATCTTGAAATCAAAAAGTTCAAGATTATTACCTATCTATCTGGACATAAAACAAGAACATTAAAACAAAAATTAAAAGGTGCAAACTAGTATAGTAATGTTCATTATTGATATCCTTTATAAATTAATTAAAATTCTCTAACAACGGAGTCGAAAACTTAAAACACTATTACAAGTGTACGAGTTATGCAAGTAATATAGTGTATTTTTAAGTATGAATATTGATCACATAGAGAGTTTAATTGATTTATAATTGAATGCGCTTATTGAAAATTACCAATATTATTAGAGAAAGATCTAAGAGCTTTAATCTCCAAATTTCTTATACATTTGAATGATTAAAAATTTACTCATATAATTGTCATAAGAATTATAAATTCAATTACGTCTAGCCTAACATGCAATTCCTCTCTCGAGTAAATTACATACATGAAACCTATGAAAATTTTATAAGTTGAAAAGTTGAAGAAGATGATGGGTGCTTTTTATCATTTTTGACCAATGATGACATGATCAATATCACCATGGAGGAGGAAGATAAATTGTTGAATAGTCATTCCTCTCAATATTGTTGAAACTACTTATTGGGATGACAATTGTAGAGCCACATTGAAAAAATGGAGGAAGGATTTGCTAGATCAATGTTGGGTTGTAAACTTTGGTTGTTTCAAAATATTGTTGTCGAAGGAGTAGATGATGGTCAAGAAGAAGATGATGAACAATAAAGTTGGGAATTTTTATTTAAAAAAAAATATTAATGCCACATATGATTGAAAATAGATGAATGATATATTTGGAACTCTTTTTAATAGTTCAATGATATCTTTATCATAAAAAATAGGAAAAGTAATAAAAATAGTACTTTAAAATTTATAATAAAAAAATAACATACTTTATATCAAACTCATATCTTTTCATTATTAAAAAAAAGTTGCACATTATTTCATATTAAATACTATCCAATTAAACACTGTTTAAATTAAATTGTGGTCATTTAATCCATTCAATATTAAATGTACTCAATTGGATCACATTTAATGCTATTTTGGTGTTATTTTTGTTGTCATAAGTTTTAGAGTTGTTATTTTTTGTCATTTTAAAAAAATTAATGGTATATTCATAACAAACTTATTGTTAGCTGATTTTGTAGGTTTACCCCTTTATTTATGAACTACAAAATAATTTTTTTTTCTTTGTTAATTTAATTAGGGTATAAGCACATATATGAAATGAAACGAATCCATGTAAATTCCTTGGAGTTGCTAGAATTTATGTGCAAACAGATAAGAGGTATAAGCTTTGCAGATTCTTACAGTCAAGTAGTTTTAACACCTGTCTGTAGAGCTGTTTGTCAAGGGACAATTGAGTTATTTAGAGAGGTATTAAAATCAAATCCAGAAATAGTGTTTTGCTCAAACGAGCTATCGAGAAACATGGTTGTCTATGCTATAGAGAATCGTCAAGAAGAAATATATAATCTTATTTATGGGTTTGATAATAAAGAAGCACTGACTTCTGATCGAGACAAATTGAACAATAACATACTCCACATTGTTGGAAAATTGGGACCAAGTGCACAACTTGATCGTATCTCTGGAGCAGCTTTGCAAATGCAAAGAGAACTTCAATGGTTTAAGGTACCTTTCTACATCTCTTGTTAATAATTAATTATGTTGTCTCTCTTCATAAAATAAGGAGAATAAATTGGTTAAAATGTTCTTGTTTCTCTTCATTATAGAATAGGATTAACATGGCAAAAGAAAAAAAATTACATAAAATATCATCCCTAAAATTTATAACACCAAAAGTCGTACCCCAATAATATTAAATGGTGTTAAATATAATGAGTTCAATATTAAACTTTTTAAATTACTACAGTTTTATAAAGTTGACCACTAGTACGAGTTATAAGGTGGTCGACCCCGATTTATAAATGTACTTGTTTTTTACCCTTTTGTCCCTCCTGACACATTTATATGTGTCTACCTTATGTAATTAACACCTGTACATATACAATTCTATATATACATAGGTTCCCTAAGAAATCCACACATTCAAACAATTACTTTAACTTCTCTCTAGCTTCATTCTCTGTAAATCAGATCAATCCTAATAGTATTCATCCCTTGTCCTCGCTATATGGTTGATGGCTCTTATGTCTATAAACCAAAAATAAGGAGAATAAACAATTAATTCTTAACTAGATACAGAGCATTCAAAGCGAGAAAATATTTAGGATATACCGCATTTGGCTTAGTGTACTCATGAGCAAAGTGTCCCAACTTGTCACAGTTAAAACACATCGTTTTTATTTGTGTTTCTTTTTTCCACTTCTCTTGCCTCTCTTGCATTTGGGCTTATCTCCCTTTGGAACATATCTACCACCACGTCCTTTTCTTTTTCATGATGTAGCCCTAGCTCTCTTGCGTTTGGGCCCAAATATCCTATATGAGCAAGAATTAACAACCAAAGTAGAGCTATCAATGTGATTAGCCTCTAGGCAATCTTCTTCAAACACTAAGTGACATGAAATGTCATTGAAAGTTTTTAAACTTTCATGGTGCGACATATTTCGTTTCATTCACTCCCAAGTAAGTGTAAGAGAGAGAATTACATCTTGAGCTTGTCGTTCATAAGTAAGATGATGGCCTGGCATGTTGCAACAAGATCATGGATCATGCCTGACATGATTCTTAAATATTGCTTAATTTTATGATTAGGTTTCTTCTTTTGAGAGTCAAACTTCATAATGAAGTCCTATAATTGAGTCAAAAAAGTAACATTAAACCTTTGTTTGATGGATAATCACATCTCATGAGTAATTTCACAATGTTCAAATTCGTCAAGAGGGTCGTTTTGCATCCTACTCATTATAATATAACATGCGTTATGATCTTTGTCAACCCATGCATTATTACAGCAATGTTGAGCAGTGTTACCTTCCTCGAGCCTCATCATAATGTGGTTAAATATTTCAAGAACACTTTGTTCATTGAAGATATATTAGATCTTACGGTACTAAATATCATTATTATCGCCATCCAATTTCTCAACCTTACTAAATCTACACAATGTTGTTGAAAGTAATATTTATAAATAAAAAAATTCACATGAAATATTTATATTTTCATAACAAATAATTTTATTGTAAATATTTAAATAATTATTAAAAATAAATCATAATTCTTAAAATTAAAAATTTGTTATGCTTATAATCATCTCTTACACCTAAATGATCATTTTATTAATTATTTAATATATGCGCAATAAAGTTGATATAAAAATAAATAAATTTTCAACTAAAATAATTCTCATTTAACGTAACATTTATTTATATGTTATGTATAATTTTATGATATATTAAAATTATATATTCATTAAATAATTATACAAATAAATATGTTTTGTAACTATTTTTAATAAAATATTAATATAAATAATCATTAAATAATTATGAAATATATGTATGAAAAAATACAATTAATTTTAAATATTAATCACATCCTTGTATTAATATTTGAATTTAGAATATTAAATATCAATTTACCCCAATAATCTATAATGACATTGGGCTCAATGTTTTAAATCCCATGTAAAGCATTTTCATAAATAGTACAATTTTTTTTAATGTACTTCGTATAAAAGAAAAAAAATCAGAACTCTAATATTCCTTTTTTTTATATTTAAACTCAAATTTAACTGATATGATAAGACAAATCAAAAATATTATTTTAATGTATATATATTGGCCCGAATAATCAAAGTCAGAATGTACTTTCTTCGACCTTTATTTTCGGCTTAAATTTGTTTTTACTTTTTTTCATCAATCCCAGCTACGTACACATTATTACTTTTTTTTTAATATTGATTACTTTATCTTTTATAATTTAATTTGATAATTTTTTAATAAATTTTATTAATATTATAATTTAAAATTGTTATCAATTAAATTAAAATTTTAAAAAAATAATAATTTTTCAAAATTAAAATTATTATATATTTTATCAATAAAAAAATTTAAAAAAACAATCCCTTCCTTTTTTTTAGTGTCTATTCTTATCCCTTTCTCTCTCTTATTACTCTTTCCATCATTTATCTCTTTCCTTCTCACTTACTCTTTCTTTCTTAATTTTATTTTTTATTAATAAAATAATTATTTCTCTCTTTCATCCCTTCTCTCTCTTTCTCTCTCATTCAATCTCTCTCCTAATTAGTCACTCTTTTTCTCTTATTTTTAATTTTTTATTAATAAAATCATGATAAAAAAAGGAGAGAGAAATAAAGAATAAGAGACAAAGAGAAATGAAAAAAAAAACTATAAAAGGAAGAAAAGAGAAAAATGGTTTAGTTTTTTTTATTAATAAAATATATAATTTTCATTTTATTATATAAAGAATTATATTTTTTTAAAATTTTGAGTTAATTCATAATATTTTTCAATTACAATAATAAATCTCATCTTAAAATTTATATAAATAAAATACATAAAACACATATTTATAATACTAAAATGAACAGCATCTATTCTTCTCCTTTATAAGACTAAAATGAACAGCATCTATTCTTCTCCTTTAAAAGAATTCCATCATTAAAGAAACCTTAAAAATATCATAACATTTCAATGATTAAATGAAAGTTTACAAATAATATACTATTAAAAAGCTTATGAAATGAGTATTCTAATGGCATTATTTTCGTTTAAAATTTTTTAAAAACCCATTTAATTAAAAATTATGATTTTAAAGAAAATTTCTTCATTTCGCATGCTTTCAAAATATATACAAACGCGAAACACTTATAATGACTTTGATATCTAATTTTAACTTTTATCGTTTTTTCTCTCAATTTTCTCAATCTTTTTTTTTCTTTTTGGTAGAATAATATCTTTTATAAAGATAAAATATCTAATTTTAACTTCTATTGTTTTTTCTTTCAATTTTCAATCTTTTTTCTTTTTGGTAGAATAATATCTTTTATAAAGATAAAAATAAAGTAATTCTAAAGTAATTTTTGTCTTTTAATTATTATCCAAATATTTTAATTTTAATTTTAATTTTTTTTTAAATTAAAATATTTTAATAATATTTAATGAGTTAATCGAATATATCTTTAAGCGGCACATTTAGATAAGTGAGCGAAGTACCAAATTTCATATCAACCCATCAGCCCAAACCACCGGGGGTTTAGCCCACATTGCTAGATCAACCAAAGTACCATCAGTGCAAAAGTAACCCAACTAAACTAACAAAGCATCTCAACCAACCAGACTAGCAAATTAGCTGTAAACAGAAGTGAATTAAAAAAATGGCTAGCAAGTAGCTCCAGTTTTGGAAAACGAACATATTAAAAATTGGGCTTTCGCGTACAGCATGATGGGAGGCTGTCGGCAGCGAAGAGATCTCATATGGCGGCTGTTGGGTAATAAGGGGGGCATATGATGGGATACGTGGATCTCACTCTGAAGGAAGAAAGTTATCCTTAAGAATCATGCCACAAGGGTATCATTTGTCGTTTATACTAGCAGATTGCACAAAGTATTATAAGAAATTCGACAAATGCCATAGGTAGTCATCGCTTTCTCATCTTCCCGCAGCCCCCAAGATCGGAATAATTAGCCTATGGTCGTTCTTCAAATAGGGGCTAGATTTTGTCGAATCATTACTCAAAGAGTCCACAACCTGTTACTCACAGAAGTAAAGAGAAAAATACTCTTATCGGAATCGTCCCCACAAGCAGCGTACATAATAAAAGCTTAAAGTAAAATACCCCACAAACAGCGTACATAATAAAAGCTTGAAAGTAAAATACTCGGTAACAATAAAATATCAAAATACCAAACATTCAATGATGGATATTATATATAAACGAAAAAGAAAATAAAGAGTTAAAAAACGTGGATAACATAACATATAACGAGATAAAACGCACTTAAAGATCATATTTATATGATAATGTTCTTAGGATGTTAGACAACTACTCAACAACAAACACCTTAATAATCAATATAACAATTACAATTTTAAAAAAAATAAAATCAATATTATCTTTATCAATTGGAATCACCGTCCTAATTACTTATTGTTGCTTCCAAAATGACTTAATTTCAACATCACTTAATATGATGTGATCAGATACCATAAAATGGTAATATGTAAAATAAAGTAACAAATCTTTGAATAATATTCACACATAAAAGTATCCACTCATAATGTAAAATAACTATTCACATTATTCTAAGCTTATACGAATGTATCACAATTATAGATATAATTAGTAAATATGAAATTCAAATCAATGAAAAATTTGATAAAATTTTGGCTAATTTTCGGAATTAAGAAAGCAATTAATGGGGGAATATTTATAGTAATTGGCCGACCACCTAATGTTACTTTTTGTTTCCAAAAATGACAAGTAAAATCTACAAATGCCCACGTCCAAAACAAGCCAAAAATTGTGAGTAAAAACGTAGGCTTGCTTACATACTCGTACGTTCATTCTTTAAAAATCAACATTTTACCTAACATGCACACTACAAAAAAAAACCTATAATATGTGTAAAATTATTCGCAAATAAAGTATACTTAATTATTTACATGTATATATTATTACTGTTTTACTGTAATTAACCTTAGACAAAAGAAAATAATATATTGAATAATATAAAAGTTAATATGAAAAACCAACGCTATAACGTCACTTATAATTACCGAGACAAAAAAAAGTTTCTCATGGCAAGGGACTATTTCACCAAGTTGGTTGAAGTCAAAGCTTTGGCCCATGTCAAAGAGGAAGAGGTGATATGCTTCATTTGGAAGAATATTATAAATGGGTTTAGTTTTCCAATAGAGAGAGAACAATAGATATGATAATTCCTTAAAGCATTTAAACCATTTTTTATGATTTATATAGTAAAGAATAACGTATATTATTGATAAATTTAATCAACTTGTATTTTGGTTGTTACATAACGTGTTTGGTGCCCTAGGCTTGTAGATTGTTACCCCTAAGGATTTTATTTTATTTTTTTTCCTTTTATTCGTTGCGTTAAAATTGTGAATAATTAGAATAATATATATTAAAATTTATTATGAAAAATGGGAGTAATATATAATTATACAAATTATATACTTCAATTAATATAAATGATTTTATTTAAAATTATTTAGTTTAGACATACTTAAATTGCACACTTACGTTACTTTCTATCTCAATATTCACCAAACATAGTATAAAAATTTTACCATACGATTTAATTCAACCTTATTATAAATATCTGTTATTTTGCATGCATGGTTGGTTTATATATAATATAACTAACGATTTATATTATCTAATACCTTAAATTTATATTTAATGACATTTTTACAATGTTTCCCATGAGACAAATGTAGGAGGTGGAAAAAGTTGTACCTCCTGCATATATAGAATCTCAAAATTCAGATTTTATGACGCCAAGAGAGGTATTTACTAACAATCATAAGCAATTGGTAATTGAGGGACAAAAGTGGATGAAAGAAACAGCAACTTCATGTACAATTGCAGGAGCTCTTATTGTTACTATAATGTTTACTGCAATATTCACAGTACCTGGAGGATATGATGGTAATTCAGGTTCTCCCATATTTTTGAACGAGAAGAAGCTTATGATATTTATAATATCAGACGCAATCTCACTATTTGCTTCAACAACTTCAGTTTTGTTTTTTCTTGGAATACTCACATCTCGTTATGCCGAAGAAGATTTTTACAAGTCCTTACCCACAAAGTTGATAATTGGTCTGTCCACTCTATTCTTCTCTATTGCAGCTATGATGGTAGCCTTTTGTACTGCCCTTTTCATTATAGTTGAAGATAAACATTGGGTTTTTATTCCAGTCATCATGCTAGCAAGTGTTCCTGTCATGTCTTTTGCTTACATGCAATTTCCATATTTAGTGGAAATTTTCAAGTCAACTTATGGTAAAGGCATATTTCATAGAAAAAGAAGTCCCTTATTTAAATAAGTAATTAAATTTTCCATGTAATAATATATTTGTAATGTACATCATATTCATATCAAGGACTTTTAGTATAATGGTTTATCTACCTACCTGGGAATATGGCATTGATCTCGATCAATGTATAAGCTGGATTCATGGTAAGGGTGCGTGTATAATCACTTTACTTTAAAAGGAAACAATTATGTGATCGTAAATGTTCAAAGATTTAACAAAATGTGATTGAAGCATTTTATTTCTATTCTTCTATATATATATTTTGTATCCTTGTTGTTGAGAGTTAATTAAGTTTTATTCTAAAAATATATTAGAATAGTGAGATGTTTTTAAGGTTATTTTATAATTTTACTATAATACTCAATCGTTAACTTTCTTCCACTAAGTTAACTGATAATGTGTCGTATATGGGATGTTTTTAAGGTTATTTTGGTAAATCTATCTTCTAAGTAAGTAAGATGTAAGATATGTTTCATGCCAATAGTTTGAAATAAATATGACATTTATATGATTGTACAATCATGGATAATCAATAAATTTCATCCACTAAATTGGATATTAGGTCATTTAGGTCCTATATCCATGTCATTTATAAATTTTAGTTATGTAATTTTTTAGATAAGTTTTATTAATTATGTAATTTAAAGATATGATCAATTAAGTTAAAATTTTAAAAAATTGAGAATTTTTAAGAGATAAAATAGAAATTATATATTTTATTAATAAAAAAACACCACAACACAACCCGCTCTGCATTCTCTCTTTCTCTCCCTTCCCCTCTACATTTTTAAATTACAGAACTAAATGAACTCACCTAAAAAGTTACATGACTAAAGTGTATACATCACATAGTTACAAACAATAATAAAAATGTTGTCGATATTGTTACGATAATTTTTCTTTTTTATACATTCCAATATCGAAATGTAATATTCATGTTTTTGGGTCAAATTGTTGCAAAATCATCATAAATGTCATTAAAATGTCTTTTAAATGTTGTTGTCACTTAAATGTCCTTCAAATATCCATTTTTAGCCAAAATATCGTGATATTATGAATATTGTCACTAAAATGTCAAACAAAATAACAAAAATATTAATTCTTGATTTATTTTCTCATTTTTCTTCTTTCTAAGCAATTATTTCAATTCAATTATTTCTCACTTTTGTAGAAGAGAATATATTCTCTTTTTTTCTTGTTTGTAGCATTATTGTGGATATATATAAGTACTTTTAAAAATAAATAATTAATAAAACTTATTTTCATACGGTCGAAAATTAACTATTTATAATAGTTATAATTAAATAATATATTTAATTATTTCAAACATTTTAACTACTTATTCTACAATATTTATTAAAAATAATATATATTTTACTATACAATATTTTAATTAATTAATTAACTTATTGATTAATATAAATATTTTTTATATTTAAAAATACATGTATTAAATACAAAATTAGTTTAAAATATAAATAATTGATTGTTTTGATGTTTTATAAAGTTTTATAATTTTTTTCATATTTTTGATAAAATTTTCATAATTTTCGTGATTTTTTTTCAAAGTTTTCGTCAATAATGATATCATCATCGATATTTTTGTAAAATTTATATCTTAAAATTTTCATTGATATCGATCTTTTAAACTTTGGTTACAAGAATAAAATTACTATGTAAGTAAATTAAGATAAATAGATCATGAGGTACCCACCTGAATATTTTAAGGTCTTTTAGTAATTAAATTTCATTTAAGTTAAAACAATTAAAATAAAAATGAACTGAAATATCTTAGTATTGTGGTCAAATATTGCATATCAATCAAACCCCATTTGCGGGTGAAGAGTGAGATAGATGTGGGGGCATGTGGTCAATGGCGTTGTTGATAAAGGATTGTTAGGTTTGACTACTCAGCACCTCCTGAACCTTCACTCTCCAACGTTGCCTGTAAAAGAGGCAGAGCATTCAGTCATAGGATTGAAATTTTTTCTTTTTATTTATTTATACTTAATGGAAGTTAATTATTAAAATATTTAAAAAAAATATTCACATGGGCGGCCTGTAATATATATATATATGTGTTAATTTAGTGGAATAAATTTACAGATTATATATAATTATAATGTTATATAAATGTTTTGGGTACATTTATTACAAACTCAATAGGAATGGGCATAAAACATAATTTGTATTTCACCCAGGGATAGATTTACCAAAATACCATAATCAATGATTCACGTGAATAACATGATGTATAAAAACTTAATAATCAAATTTTATAAAATTTGTAAATAGCTTGCAATTAATTGCATGAATTATTTTGTAAAAAGTAATATGTATACTTTGGTCTAAAAAAAACTATAAAATTTTAAATAATTTAACAAAATTCTTAAAAACAAAAAATAAACTTAAACATCTTGTTATAAAGTTTTGATTTTAAAATATCTATACTATACCATAAAATAATAAAAGATAAAGTATAAATTGATTTA
The DNA here is from genome assembly GCA_030763125.1 of Hippophae gyantsensis. Classification (NCBI taxonomy): domain Eukaryota; kingdom Viridiplantae; phylum Streptophyta; class Magnoliopsida; order Rosales; family Elaeagnaceae; genus Hippophae; species Hippophae gyantsensis. The sequence goes on along the minus strand of CM061033.1, from coordinate 21,954,789 downwards.
CATAAATTATAGACAAACATACAATTCATTAATTAATGGAGAATTAATGTAATGTTTAACTAGTTGATTATGTTTAGTAAAATGAATTAAATAAAATATAAACCAAAATTTATTGAATCTTTCATATATATATATATGATTAATTAAAACCATTTAACGCATTTTATCAATTTTATCAGTTAATTTTAATTAAATTATGTTGTTTTCTAACAAATCAACAAACAATTTAACTTATCGCATTTAGTCAAGTCTAACAAGTTAAACTTCTATTTAAGCTATTTAAATTAATTTTAACATCGATAAATCTGAAATCTACCTTTCGTGTTTTAAATTTATTACGAAAATATGTTCTCAAGATATTTTTCAAAAATAAATTTTATAAAAACATTAAAATAGAATATAATTCTAAATTAGATCTTGATTTATGTTTCTAAAACCTAATTTTTATATTTTAAATATATTACAAAAAAATATATCATCAATATATTTTTCGATAATAAAGTTTAGAAATTTTTTAAATAGAAAATAATCTATATTTAATAATTGTTAAAAATATTTACCTAAATAATTTATACAAGTGTACGAACATAGCTAAAATCTTATTATCACATTTCAGCTAAACATGTTCAATTTAATAAATCACCAATAGATTAAATATAACATTTAGAATAATACATAAAATAAATTTATAAATAAAGTATAATGAAAATTAATACCTCAACTATATTTTTACAGATAATTTCTACAACGCTATGTTATATGTAAAATCTCCTTTATTACTACTACTTACTTATTATAACCTAATCTAAGATGTTTATAAACTAAACATAAAATATAACTTGTAACTCAAAAACTTTAACAAAACTATAAACACCTGTAGCAAGAAGTTCACTATATTAAGCAAATCAATAACTCACAATCTAAGAAGATATAAACACAAATAACATTATTAGATGGAGTACTACATTCAACTACACCTAAACAACAACAAGCTATATGCACAACACCTTATCTAAATAGAATCTAACTCACCTGTTAGAGCTCTACCATTACGTGATGTGATCGACTATAGATGGCTCTAATACTCCTAGCATGCATTCACATAAGCTCTTCACCTATGGATTCTGATGCTCTTTTCACATATATTACTCACACATGGAAACTGTTATGACCTTATGATGAATGAATTTTGTATTTATAAAAAGCTCATAGGTACATGAATCACTTATAGTAAGCAACAAGTACTTACAAGATTGGTCTCAAGAGGAAAAATGTGGTTTTGGATAATTCATTAATTTTCTTAAAAACTCAAACAAATATAAAATAATAAAACCTAAACATTATATGACAATAGTTGAGTTTTGAAAATCCTAATCTAAAAATAAAATAATTAAAATACCTAAATATAAATTCGATTCAAACAAATCAAGGAAAATATAATATTAATAATCAATGAAGAATTTATAAGAATATTTAACTAGTTAACTTTAGAATTATTTAGAATAATTAAAGTATAAATACATATTATTGACTTTTCCTTAAAAATATGAAAAATCTTTTGGTAGGGATCCTTTTTTTGTTAATCAAACCAGTTAAAGTCTTCTAGTAGGGATCATTATTAAATTAAGCCTTATGCATAAGGAAATATCAAACCATTTAATTTAATGATTTTAGGAGGATCACAAAATTTAACTCTTATTCAAGTTGTCTATATTAGATCTAGATGATGTTTCTGAAACATAATTCTCATATTTTAAATCTATTATGAAGAAAAAATAGGTAGAAAATTATTCATGAATAAATCTTGTGACGAAACGTGAATCAAAGAATAATCTTTATTTATTTTATTATAAAAATATTAACCTAAATAAATCTACACAAACATGGCAACAAAATTCTTATAGTTAAATTTAGCAAGACATACTCAGATTAAATTCCATGATTAGTAGTATAAAATTAGCATTCAAATATTCTAGAGAATACAAAGAGATGAATCTAAAGAAAATTATTACAAATCAAATCTAAATACCAATTAAGGATGGATGACGTATACTACTATGAAATTGTGATCTTAATCTTCAAAGCATTATTGAATATTTAGATATTTTTTCTTCTTTTATTTATCTTTACAAAAATCACAAAATAAACTTCCTTTGATCAATTATGAATCTAATTTATATTGTGTTTGAAAATAAAAATTATACTAAGAAAACTAAAGTTGTCGGCTATTGAAAATAATGTAAAAGCTATACATAAAGTCTAAAACCTAAATAGATATTAATAAGAAAAAGTGTGTACAGAGGTCTCAAAGTCAAAAATTATGTTTGCAAGCCATGCCACAACATTGTCCTCATTGCAACATGAAGTTTGATCACCTCGTTCAATTTCAACCTGAGAAGGCATCACTGTGGCACAACATATTTCACACCCCAACACGAAAAGTTCAACATGCCCAATTATTCTTCCTGTGAGTTGTGCACTATAGCACACTTAATTCTTCACTATGGCATACTTTATTTGTCTTTAATTATGCCTTGTAAACCTTAACAATTGATTGGTTTTTTATGTAAGACTTATATGCCTTAGTTTTTTAAGCTATTAGGGTGTAAAATAAGTTCTCCAAATGTTTTTCTTTGTGTGTTGACAAGTCTATTTATTTTGAAACTAAAAACATAAAAAATACAACAAAATTTACCCTTGATTCCAAATAGATTGATTTGCATCAATAATCACATAAATATGCTATAATTAAATCTATACCTTTCAATTAAGCATAATAAAATCATGAAATATGAGTGCTTTTCAAACACTTATCGCAATTTTACCCTTGATTCCGAATAGATTGATTTGCATCAATAATCACATAAATATGCTATAATTAAATCTATACCTTTCAATTAAGCATAATAAAATCATGAAATATGAGTGCTTTTCAAACACTTATCACAACCCTTAACCAACTTCTTACTTGATTCTAGCAAGTTAAGTGAGTTAAAAACATAAAAAAAAATAAACTAAACTATACTAACCTAAATCATTTTCACAGATTGACACTCTTGCATTTAACTTATATAACAAACCTTTAAATGACTAGTTGCCTTTGGTGGATGAGTTTGAATCATCTGAGGGATTTTAGTGATGATAACCACAAACATCGTAATATGCAAAAATCAAAACCAAAAATAAATCACATGAAAAAATAAAAAGTAATACAAGAAATAACAAGATAAAAACTAAAACTAGTAAAATTTCTCATACTTCAGTTTATTTTTAAATAATAATTAAAATCTCAAGCACAAGTTCATTCAGTATCCCAAAAGATCAAAGTTTATCATTTAAATCAGTTACACATCATAAATTCATGTCTCATTACATGGACATATTAACTTTGACTCACCTAATCCTTATGTTAGGAATCTGAATTTGCTTTGACTCTAATCCTCACAATATATACTCTCAATATCACATTAATCCTATAGGTTTAAGCACTTAACAAGGTATATGCAAACATAAGTTATGTAAAGAATAAAGAAAAAAGGTTCGCATATGATAAATAAGGAAGGCTCAAAAGTGCATACTATTAATCTTATGAATGGAATCAAATGTTGGGATTTATGACTATATCGCATTACTAATTTCATACTTTGATATCTTTAAGCAAAGAAATTTAGTATGTTCCTAAAGATGAATGAAAATGATTTTGATTTCAAAGGGATTATTTTCTTCTAGTTGTAATAACCATCTTATTATTTTCAAGAATTTAGGGTCATACAATTTAGTTATACTATTTTTCTATTTTTTTTTAATTTCTCTCTTTTTTTTAGAAATGGACCCTTATACATATATGTGTTTTGGTAATTGGCTTGTTTTGTTCTAAGGGAAACCCATCTCTCTCTCTCTCTCCCTTTAACTAGAAGTCAAGCATGAATGAAGATAAACACACACTTTTAATTTATACTCAGATAATTTAATCCAAGCTATGTAATTAAGTGCATGATACTTCATCCAATGTTTAAAATCCTAATATTCTATGCAAAATCTATACATATCATCTAACAATGTGAAATAATAAGAAAAGTGTTTAAAGGAGTAAAAGAAAAATCATCACTCTGAATAAAATACTTTTAACTTAATAATCTTGCAATGTAGTATCTGTTATTTGATTCTTAAACATCAATTTTGGGTTAATCTCAATTTCATCATTTAAGTATGAAACACAAACTATGAATAGAACTAATTCTTATAATAATCCATGAATATATTTAAGACATCAAATAAGAAATACAAGGACTCAATCATTCACTTTAAATTAACTAGAAGCATGACAATTTTATAAATATTTTATAGGACCTAAATATTCTTAACTAAACTAAATAATAACAAACATATGTTTAATAAAATTTCAAATGCATAATTTGATAAATAACATTTTTTTCACCCTCAACCTTGAATTTATATTGTCCTCAATGTTTCAAATGTAAATTAAAGTAAAAGAAAAAAAGAAAAGAAAAGTTATCCATTGATATTAGCTTAATGTGATTAACTAGATGATGTGGTTACTCATGTTGCATCCATTATCTAACTTAGTTATATTGTACAGAGAGACTTACTATGTACTCATAAATCACGTACTATTAAAAAGTTATGAAATTAACAATTCTAAATATCATAAACATTGCTCACAATATTAAAAAATAAAAATAAAATAAAACAAAATACACCAAATCCAAAACAAAGGAAAACACAATAAAAAAATTAAAATTCATAAAAATAAAAGTATATAAAAATAAAGTCGGAATATAGTTCAGAGCTTAGTCCTCCATGTTGTCCAGTTCTACTTCATAACTATGTAGGTTTTTAAGTGGTTTGTAAACAAAATCATATTCAAGATTATTGAGTACCCTTACTTGACTAAAATCAATTCTTGCATCAAAGACATGTAACTTTTACATCTCTTGGATAAATTGTATGAATTCACCACACATCTATCCACTTGTTTATTTTGATTGTTAGGCATGGTAGCCTTGAACATAACTTTTCATATAATTGCCTCTTCTTGTAACCCCCAAACTTTGTCTTTAACTAAGTTTTTAAAGAAGAGGTGACCCTTTTATCCTTTTGGGAGCCATTTTTCCTAGATGTGAGTATGCTCATATAGTTGGGAGTCCATAATTCACCAAGGTATAGAAAAACCCCACATTTTGGAAATTTTACTCCCGCTTTAGCACAAAGTGTTGTAACGAGTTGAGAAGAAATAACTCAAATGGTGATTATTTGCAAAAAAAAGTCTTTACCTTTTGGTAAATTATTACCCCAATATTCATAATTTTGATGGATGTTATGGCGAAGAGTAATATAACTCGTTCTTTATGCATAGTTCTATTATGTGTGGGCAGCATAAGTCTAGAATAGATGAAATATTTCCAAATAAAAGAGACCTTGGTTAAGTACTTAGCTTTGAAAGTTTGTGTCTGTCATTGGTAAAATATCATTTAACTCCTTCCATTGCTAAGGGTTCTATTACCTCTTCATAATCCACATTGTTTAAATAATTTTTATACTCACCTTAGCCAATATCTCTTGATCCATAAAATTTTGAAAACATTAGCATAAAAGTTTGAACTATTTCCTCAATAGTGACATCTAGATTCTTAACAAACCATTTCTATTTAAGTGTGGCTATTTTATTAGTAATCCCGTCAAATGGATGTTGCTTTACTTCAAATTTCATTCCTCATTCTAAAATAGAAAAACTATTAAACTTAGTATCTTTGTCAAATCGTAATTTAGATGTTGGACTAACAAACTTAGCTATATTATATTCTAACCTTCTTATCATGTCTAGTCTCACTACTCTTTCTTTTAGAAACCATTTATATCAATTTATTAAAAATAAAATAATAACAAAAATTCCAAAAATTATAGCACAGAATTCCTTTTCATCCTCTCCCGACAAATTTAGGGTTATGTTATCTTAAATCCAAAATTTTAGAAAGTAACTACACAAATTTTTAGAAAATAACTCCAAATAATTAATCTCGAGATTTCATTCACTTATATGTTATTTATTCAACTCCTTTTGAAGAAGATGAAGATATTGTGGAATAACTATTCAAAGATGAAAACGTGAAGAACTTGATGAAAATTTAAAAAACAAAAATTGCAAAGATGGCTTGAAAACATTTAGGGATTAAAAGTATAAGAAGAAATTTGAAAGATTTGGAAAACTATGTAGGGGGGGGGGGGGGGGGCGGGGGGTTTTTTTGTTTGGGATTGGGAAAGTAAGGTTTGGAAAAGAATAAGAAGAAGAAATTGAGTTTTGATCTGAAACGTATTTTCTAGGATTTTTAGGGTAAAAATTTATCGTAGGTTATGGCAAAAGTTGTTTCATGCCACTGTACAAACAAATAAATAACCCAGAGTATTCAAAAAGGGACCTATATCCCACAGTACACTTTACATTCATGCTGTGATTTTGATGTCATTTTCTTCACTCCAGTTTTTCACAAGAGCCCCGTATAGTAACCCACAAAAAGGACATGTCGCGGCACACTTTTAGTTTTTTAAATTAAACTTAATAAATTAAAATAAATACTAAATAATTATAATAGGATAAAAATAAAATAAAATAAAATCAAATCAAATAAATAAAATCAAATAAACTAAACAGTTAAAAAAATAACAAAAGATATAAAAATAAACTATAAAAGAAAATAAATAAATGAAAAAAAAGATTAATTAAAACAAAAAAAAGTAAGAAAACCACAAATATTCACAAAAATTACAAAAGAAAAATCATGAATATTAACAAAGATTTTTTAAGAATTTTGATAACAAAAATCTAAAATGTTATTTCTCCTCTACAATGGTGTCAAAAACTTGATGCACAAATTTTATATTTATAAAAAACTTGTAAGTGCAAGAATCACTTATAATAATTAAGAATTATACTTCAAAGGTTGGTGTAGAGAGAAAAAATATGATTTTAAATAATTCTTTAGTTTTCTTAGAAACATAAAATAATACGAAAATAAAGCCTAAACACGTTATCACAATGGGTAGGTTTTGAAAACCCTAATCAAATAACAAAATAAATAAAATACTTAAATATATATTTAATATAAACAAATCAAGGCATATATAAAATTAATAATCAATTGAGAATTTATGAGATTATTTAGTTGGTTAGCCATGTTTTCTTAGAATTATAAAGAAATCCGGTAACGAATCAAAAACTAATCTTTATTTATTTTATTGTAAAAATGTTCACTTAAATAAATCTACACAAATATGGAAACAAAATTCTCATTGTTAAATTTAGTTGGACATGCTCCGATTAAATTCCATGATCATTGGTCTAAAATTATCATTCAAATATTCAAGAAAATACAAAAAAGTTTAATTTGAAGAAATCAAATCTAGATACCAATTAAGGATGAATGACATAGCCTACTCTAAAATTATGGTCTTGATCTTCAAAAGATTCTTGAATATTTAGATATATTTTCTCCTTTTCTTGATATTGAAAAAACTCCCAAAAATAATTTGCTTTTGATTTGTTATGAATCCAATTTATATTATGTTTGGAATTAAGAACTATACTAAGAAAACTAAAGCTGATGATTATTGAAAAATAATGTAAAAGCTATATATAAAACCTGAAATCTAAATACATATTTATAAGAAAAGGTACGTATAGAGAGCTCAGAGTCAAAAATAATTTTTGCACACCACAACATAACATTTTCCTTACCACGACATGCAATTTGATCACCTCGCACAATTTCAACCTGAAAAGGCCTTTTCGTAGTGCAACATATTTCACGTTGTGACAAGCAAAGTTCTACATGCCGAGTTATTCTTTCTAAGTGGTGTGTGTCGTGTTACACTTAATTCTTTGCCATGACACACTTTGTTTGTCCTGAATTTTTCCTTGTACCCCTTACAAATTATTTGGTTCTTGATGTAAGGCTTGCATACCTTAGTCTTATAAACACTTAGGATGCAAAATAAGTACTCCAAGTGTTGTTCTTCGTGTGTTAATAATTTTATTTATTTTGAAGTTAAAAATACCTGAAATACAACAAAGCATATCTGTGATTTGGAACAGATAAATTTGTATAAATAATCACATAAACATGCTATCAAACCTTTTCCTTTTAATTAAACAAATAAAATCCTAAAATATGAGTGGTTTTCATGCACTTATCACCTCGCATCACATAGCCATCTACCAATAACTGAAGACTATGATAATCTCCTTAGATGATGTGATTATTTACTAGCCAAACACGCATCCTATCACTCACAAAATCCTAAATCAATATCATATTTTATAGACCCAACTCGGTATCTAAAGTTATGAGAGAGACACTGTCTAATGTTTGATTTCCTACAAATAACAACTATTTACTGAATATTAGACTCGAAAGGAAAATGAACAAAGAATGGGCTAGAAAAGTCTAGAGCTAAATGAGTAAAGATTATCTCTAAATTTATAGCCACAAAACTCAAAGAAAAAGCATGGAATTTATAGTAAAATTCAATCCATATGATATCTTGCCTACTACCTTAGCCATCCTCTCATTGAGGACATTAGCCACTAAGGAACTTCCTGGGCGTATCTCAGAGAACTCTTATTGGCCTCATCGAGTAACTCAATAAAACTTGTTAATGAGGTCAATAAGGTCATTTAACCCTTAGAAAGTATCCTAGAAAAACACAAAGAAAGGAATTTTTTACTCTAGAAAAATGCCCACTCCTCACCAAGACCAAACAACACAAATAGATGCCTAACCCAACAATGAAAACTAAATACTATCTAACGTGAGTATGTGTAACATGCATGAGTATGCGTAACATGCAAAAAGGTAATTATGTCCTAAGTGTGTGTTATAATGAGCCACCATTAATCAACCTTGCAAAAGGACATAGAAATGCCACATAAAAATATAGATCCCATGTTTTGCACAAAGAAATGCCAATACAGATGAACATGATTTACAACTTTCTTAATTCCTTGTGTAGATGGTATTCTTCTATCAATAGCGATATAGGAATATTACACTACATGAAGAGTTGATAGAAAAAGCTATATGAGATAATGGGTTTAGAAAGCTACTTCAATTCTTGAGATCAATCTAAAAAGAGATTGTAAGAACAATATAATAATAAATATTTCAAGTGATCCACATCAATGAAATCCTCACCTTTTAGCAATCAATCTCCGTCAAAGGATGTGTACCTTTCATTTATGGAATAATGTCATCTTAATGTCCATTTTTCAAATCTCGTAATTGAGAGCTGTCATAATAGACAATGTATCTGAATTGATTTAAGCATTGCTACTAGCAAGAAGGTTTCTTTATAGTCAACCCCTTCCTTTTAGGTAAAATCCTTTGCCACTAATCTATCTTTGAATGTCTCTGCTTTCCCATCCATTCCTACATAAGACAATGGTTCATCTATATGATTATCAAACAACTTATTCCTTACAAGCTTTAGTGTGCTAGTCGGGTAATCTAATACCCTATCTTTAATATGAATTTGTGGTGGATCTTAACTATGGATCACTATTTTATAACTAGGTTGAGTACCAACGTTAAAAGATGGTGGTTACTTGATTCCATTAGACTCTAATTTCTCAAGTAAAATCTTGCTTCAATGTTTATTATTATTATTATTCATATAATCATGTTCAAGAAATATGGAATTTGTTGACATAAACATCCTATTATCTTGACTTTTATATAACAAGCCTCTTTTTATTTCTTTACAATATCTAATAGACATGTGTACTTTTGACTTTGGCTCTAACTTTCTAGTCTTCCTTTAAGCATGTGTGTTGGACATCCCTACATCTGGATGTGACACAAACTAAGTTGATGTCCCATCCATAGCTCCAATCTTAGGGACAGACTTTGAAGGAACCACATTCAATATATATGTAGATGTTTATAAGGCTTATCCCTAAAACAATATAGGTAGGGATGCATAACTCGTCATTGACCTAACCATCTCAAACAAGGTTATATTTCTCCTTTTTGCAACACCTTTTTGCAACACCTTTTTGATGTGGTGTACAAGGCCTTGTGAGCTACAAGACTACACCGTGGTGCAGTAAGTTCTCCTTGAACTTTATGTCAAGATATTCCCTTCCACAATTCAATGATAACATTTTTCATGACTTACCTAATTGCTTTTTGGCTTGCATGAAATTTTTAAAACTTTTCAAAAGTGTTTGACTTCCACTGAATTAGATAGATATACTCATTTCTCGAGTAATCGTCTATAAACATGACAACATACTCATAACCACCTCTCTCTTGATCACTTATCGATCTATAAACATATGAATCTACTAGTTTGAATGGTTAGGTGGCTCTTTGACCCTTCACTAAAAAGATCCTTTGGTCACCATACCTTCTGAACAAGATTCATAGAATATGAGAGTACCAACACTTAGTTTTCTCAAAGGAATATCCTTTACTAGTCTTTTAGTTAGATCAAGGTTGATATGACCTAGCCTTAAATTCCACAAATAGGTATCATCACGAGGAGAAAGTATTGCATGTTAGGTTTAGGTTGTTCTATTCTAAACATTTCAAAGTTATGAGCATTGATTTGGGTTTAGTAAATAAAGGCCACTTTTCATAAGTGTAATACAAATATTTCTTTCATATTTGAAAAATAGTCACTACATTTTTCTCGAAAGAAATCTTATATTCTTGTTTGTATAATAACCTTGAAAGAGAAATAAAATTTCTCATAAACCCAAAAATATAATACCTATTATTCATAATAAGGTATTTATTTTCCTTAAAGAGAAGTCTTACTTCTCCCACTACATTAGAGAAAACAACAATCACATTTCACATTCATATGGTGAGTCATTCATTCTTTTAGTTCAGTTGTTGAACTAGTAAATAGCAGAGAAGAATATACATGATTATTCAACTATCTAATAACATATCATTTTCATCAAACAAGCTTCTAAAAAAAGTAAATCACATTTACTATCCACTCTATTTTTTATGGGTTGTAGAACATACAAAGAACTCCTTCTCATAATGTTCCCAACTTTGTTACAATGGAAAGTATTTTCATTTGCACATTTCTTCTCTTTACCCTTCATGTTCTCATTTTTATCTCACCCTTTATGAGAAAACCTTGTTTTTTTCTTTAGCATTCACAACAATGTTTTACAAGTTGAAGTTCTAACAAGTTGTTCACACTTATTAAGAAGCACTGAGATTACAATATCTCATGCGGAGTCTTTTTTTTCTTGTAAGGATTTGATTATATCATCCATGCCAGCTATCATATAGCTATTGGCTATGTCTTTGGATCCAATGCAATGATCATAAATCTTTTGAAGGAAACATTTTGTATTTTTGACATTCCAACTAGCAATTAGCTAAGAAAATTTTTAATAGAACCAATCCAACGATTATATGCATTTCATACATTACAAATCACATTTTTGAGGAGCGTTGGAGAAAATTCATCCATAAGTCCACTACGAATATTTATCAGCACAAATTTAAGGTTCAAGTTGTTTTTTCACTAGTTAATATTATCATCAGTCAATCTTTTATTCCCAATAAGGGTTAAAATAGGATAATTTATTTTTTTCGAAACAATAAATAAAGACAATTCAATTTACATGCTTCTCCTAACTATTAATTCATACATAGTAAATGACTCATGAATACATAAAATATAATTTTATAGGTTACTATGATACCTATTATCCATTTCCCATGGAATTTAGATGATGACTCTGTGTCGAATATTATATCTCTTAATTGGACAAGACTTTCTAAATTAACAAATTACTCAATATTCTCATATTGGTAAATCAATTATAACCTCTATGATTTTGTTCAAATATAATTAACTCCTTAATTATATTCATCGAGTGCAACCCATTATTTTGAGTCTCATTACTTATTCCAAGGACCACTCCTTTTAAGAGTCACCCCTTGACTTCAATAGTATTTTTGCATCAACCTTACAAGTCATAGTTATTACTAACCCTAATTGAAAACCTTCCTATGAGAGATTTATCTAGGATGATACAAGCCCTAACCAATTTTTCACAATTGTGCACTAATAGTTAAGACCTTGGGAAAGTAGTTAGGCCAATCCCTCTCAATATTCTAAATGATTTAATTTAATTTTGAAAAAACATCTCATGTTTATTATTGGAAAATCTATACTACTTAAATTTTGAACAACTATCAATTTAAATTAAATTTTCCGTTTAGCCCAAATCATTTAAATTATAGCTTTTATAATTTATTTTAATCACATAAAATTGTTCATGTATTCTACTCTTGTTAATATAAACACATTAAATTATCCTTATGCATTTTTTCATAAAACTCATTTTATAAAACTTTATCCATGCACCTATATGTGAAACATATAATTAATTCAATAATTAAATTAACTCTTATAGGTTGTTACTTTAAATCTATGTAACATGACATATGAATATCAATATAATCAATGTCATGAACTATTCATACATAAAATAATAACATAAAAGAAAAAATCAATATCACATCATTTATAATCGGGTTCCTTTGGGTTAAAAAATAAATAAAATTAATTTAATATTTTTTTTCAAATACACATATCCAATTCTTCATTTGATGGGCATGACCTGATCCATTTGAAAACCAACTAGAACTCATTTATTGTCCTAAATAATCTCAATTTAAAACGATATAAAATTTCAACCAAATATGATATCGAATCGAAACAAACAAGGAAATCAAAAAGACCTACCTAAGTATACTCGACTCTTCACAGCCACCATGCATGGCTAAGGTGATATCCCTCCCTACTTGAACATGGCCTTCAATCAACATGCTCGTATGGTCAAGTGGTGCTTCCACCTAGAAAGAGTTCATCAATGCTTCTAATGCCACCGATCATATATTGTTTTCATTCTATGTTGCCCCAGTTTTTGATACAAACAAGTTTTTAGTTTTAATCCAAACATGATAAAATAGCAAAGCACAAAAACCTTTTCAAACAATTCCAAGAAATTGAGAAAAAAAAAATACTAAATTCCTATACCCTCAGTTGTGGTATGCATCAATTTTCTATTGCAAGAACTTAAAAGAACCATATAATTAATGATTATAAATAATTTCATTAAACTAATAAGAAATGCATATAAAAATCACATCACATGTAATATAGTGCCTACCCTAATCATGAGTTCACATATATAATTAAATTAAAATATCATAAGTTAGCTATGATACCAATTTTTGGTTTTGAAAATACTTCTTGAGAAAAAGTCTAATTTTTTAATAGCAAAAATTGTGGAAGTGGTTGGTATTGGATGATAAGAATTTACCCAATAGAGATCTTATAAGATTAAGTAGAACATGAAACATATTTTTATAGCTTATGAACAAACAATTGGAATCTTCGGGCTTCTAAGTCTTATCCTACAAGAACGGGATTGATGAGAATCCTTGTAATCTCTAAGTTGATCAAAACTTACTTCTAGTTTTCCAACTAGAGCCCCTTATTGCATGAAGTCTATATTTGAAGAATAATAATTTTCTATAAAAATACACCTTCTTGGATCACTATGGATTCATGTTGAATTTTGTTCTAAAAAATCTCTCAATTGAGTGCTAGAAAATTTTCTAAATTCCCTATATGTTGGCCAATCATATTAGGGGAAATATGGTGTACTTAAATAGAATACATTTGACATTGTTTGATCTAGATTATGATCCCAAAATTATCTCCAATTAGGAATCCTACACACATTCAAATTGTGTGCTTTAGTTAGAATCTTATTCTCATTATCTTAGCCATCTTTCATGCCAATAAGGAGTCCTACTCCAATTGGTGTGCTACAATTTAATTTGAAACTAAATTTTATAATTAATTTAAAAATAAATTTAATTTGATAATTACTAAAATGTCCTTCTTATCCCATGAGTATTTAAAGGACTACTAAATATTTAAATTTAGCATTCTAACATTTTAATTTATTCAAATAAATATTTAGTACACCTATATATTATTTAATCAATTAATTGGATTAATTTGACTATGCCAAATTATCATTTTACTCTTATATATTTTTATGACATTTATGGACCATCCTAAAAATCCTAATAAAACAATATACATTTTAATCATATGAAATAATTAATTCAAAATTAGTTTATTTGTCTTAGAAGTAATATCGTTCAGGCATTGTTATAGAATAGACTTAGGGATCAATGGAACTACGATTTCAAGCTTAAATAAAGCATTGATATTTTAAGTAACTCCTTGACTAATTATCAATCTTTATTAATCTTAGAGTTACTTCACTATAAATTTGAGACTTAAAACTCTCGGATATCATAAGTGGTATTTATTGAAAGTAATATATATGACTAATCTATTCAAATAACCATTAGCTATAGCTCAATCCTCCATGGCTAGTTCGTACTATAATTAAGGTTAATAAATTTGTTTCACCTTTTTATCGCATCTTCTCATGATTACTAGCAATGTGTATGATTAACTATTTATAATCATATTATAGATTATGTATAGCCATTCAAGCTCTCAATCACTAAACAATAGAATTGCAATCAATCATTTACGAAAAAATAGAGAGAATTTTACATCTTATAAGATAACCTCACAGCCCACTATACATACAGAGATACCAAGATATAAGGTATCTTAGCCTAATATTTCAGGCATCACTGAGTATGCCAAATAATAAGGTATTTTGTAAAATAACCTACCAACCTACTATACATACCGAGATACAAAGATACAAGGTATCGTAGCCTAACACTTCTGGTATCACCTAGTATGTCAAATACCAAGGTGCTACAACAAAGAGCCAGCTAAATCACTAAAGATTAAAAACATCCCACAAATGGCCATCAAGTGACATAGAGAAACAATTGTGAATGAATGAATATTTATAGTGTTTCTAATATGTCTTATCATGTCCTATATAGTTGACTATTATACATAATACCTCCTACTAGATGTCTCTACATCAATTACCCAAGGGCCACTCTATTCCAAATATTTAATTCAAGATATCATTATATAATTTAATTAATCATCATATAAAATTTGATTATTTTAATTAAAACCAATCTTCTTGTGAATATGCTAATTTATTGAGTTTTAAGCATATAAGACTAATTAAGGATTTTTATGATTTATTTAAAGAATAAAATAGCATATGTAAATAAATGAATTATTCCTCTTATTTATTTAAATTACAAAAATAATTTAAATACAAAATTATTTATATTTAGGGCTGTATCTAAACAAAAATATAGTGTATTTCAAAGGCAATTAAGTAGAGAAGCTACTAACTGTTATATGTTAAGACTATCAATGTCCTTAGATTCCTTTATCCCAATGATCTTTCCTTGAAAAAGTTGACCATGAATACATATAAGTCATAATATCTTACACATAATAAAAATCAAGAATAGGACTTTCAAGGTTGAAAAATGTGTTAACAATATCAGTAAAAGGAGCATAAAATTGATCAAAGTTTCTTCCTTCTCCATGTGAAGTATCTAAAAAGTTGTGTTGAGACAAGTGGATAACTCTACGAGAGTAGAGTTATTTAGTCATTCTAAACATTCTATTTTTCTTCATTTAGAGTGAATATTAGAAAAATAGCTAATCTTATGTGTAAATGTGCTAATGTGAGTGGAGTGATGTCAATCGAAGCTCAAATGGACAAATTATAACATTTTTAGGGAAATTACAAAAAAGGCCACTCCTTCAATTGATTGAGCTTCGCTCTACTTTGATGAAGGGTTCTCAGGTAAGTTTTTTTATCGCATCTCAATCAATCCATAAGATTCTTAATAGATCTATAAGGATCTTAAACAATTGATTGAGAGATCTTGGGTTGAAATGATATCACACTTGACCAGCAACGTCCAAAATAATGTCTTTCTTGTTACTCTAGTTTTTAATCTTCGCCATTTGATAGAAATGGTCATTTAAGGGTTAGGATTAGGTCATTTTTAATTTTTTTAGCAATAGCTTATTGGAGAATAACTTACACACGTCTTGTTTTTGATTTAGAGCAAAGAGAACAACCATTGAGAGCCAATTGAAGGAGTTACAGATTTTTCAAGACCATAGCCAAATTTCACCATAGAACTCTGAAAATATTTCTTTATTGATTTAGATTCTCTCAATGAACTCTTTTAATTCATTATTGATTATGTTTAGAATGATGAGTGGCTAGGTTTTTTATTTAGTATTTTACTTGAACCTAGCCACGTAGCATGTCATCAAAACAAGTTTATTTATATGATTTTTCTCTTTAGTTTATATCTTAATTAATATTATATTTAATGCTTCAAATAATTTTCCATTAATTGCATGATATTGAGATTAATGTTCTTGTTTGAAAAAAAAGTAAAATTTGAGTTATTTATAGATGAATAATATATGTATTGGAATAGTACAAAAGTATGGCTAATGTATGTGTAAGATGATTTTATGTGAGTTTAATTGTCGTGCAAGTGAAATAGCATAAGAATGTGATTGTTTATACAATGTCATATATGATTGCTTGAAAAATTGTCATCAACATCTAAGATCATGTAGTTTGATATCATAATTAGAGAAGTCATTTAGAGATTGTTTTGAATTACATATCAAGTAATTAAGAGATTTTGAAATCTAAAGTTTTTTTCATTCTTAAAATCACATATTTGGTATTGCTTAGTTTAATATATATATATATATATATATATATATATATATATATATATATATATATATATATAGTATTGCAACTACTTATTACTGATATTCTACTATAAAATATCCTATTGTTCAAGGATCAATACTCATAATTTAGCACTATATTATTACTTGCATGAACTATTTATTTGAAAACCACATGTTATGTTTTTGATGTCGTTGATGAAGAGTGGTAACTCTTATATTAGTGAGTAGAAGGTATAGTAATACTAGTTTAGATATTTTTAATTTATTTTTAGTGTTTTTATTTATATTAGGATGACTTGTGAACAAATTACTCCCTACGATCTTGAAATCAAAAGAACTCTACAAAAGTTGAGGAATGAGAAGTGTTAGAATCACAAACCAATTCCAATGGAATCATAAACTAATTCCAATGGAACAACAAGACTTACCAAATTCTAACCCACCTTTTACACCATTAGCTGCTATTGGACAACATTCTTTAAGTGGCTACCCCATGCCAATATGGAATTTATTCAACAATTTGAAGGTTGGGGATTCAAGCTAATAACTTTGAGATCAAACATATTACTATCCAAATTGTTCAATCTTAAAAGATGTTTATTTTTATTGGAATGATGAATGTCTTATCTCCGTTAATACTTTAAAAAATAAATTAATATATGCCCTATAATTTTGGCATCTAATAAGTCTCTTCATTTGAAATTACGTGTGATGTTTTCGATTATGCAATCAAAGCAGTTTTAGGGAGAGAGTGAATAAGCATTCATTTATTATATGTTATGCTAGCAAAACACTAAATGATACTCAAATAAGTTATTCACCATTGAGAAAGAACTTTTAGCTGTTATGTTTTGTTTAGATAAATTTAGGTCCTACTTAGTAAGTTATAAAATAATTGTGCATTTCGATCATGCTACTTTAAGATATCTACTAAGTAAACCTAATACTAATCAAATATTAATCCGATGGGTTTTACTCTTACAAGAATT
Source organism: Hippophae gyantsensis (assembly GCA_030763125.1). Taxonomy (NCBI): domain Eukaryota; kingdom Viridiplantae; phylum Streptophyta; class Magnoliopsida; order Rosales; family Elaeagnaceae; genus Hippophae; species Hippophae gyantsensis. The sequence continues at coordinate 21,937,042 of CM061033.1, read as the reverse complement.
TGACATAGAAATTAAAGATAAACAAGGTAGTGAAAACTTAATAACTGACCATTTATCTAGGTTAATTTTTTAATTTAATTCTCTTGAAGCTGAGAGTAAAGAAGAAATTATTGTAACTTTTTCTAATGAATAGTTATTTTCTATAGGTCCATTTACATGGTATGTTTATATAGTTAATTATCTTGCTAGTGGTATTTTGAGACCTAATATATCTTATCAAGAAAATAAAAGGTTTTTAAGCTCTTATCGGTAATACTTTTGGAATGATCCTTATCTATTCAAGATTGGTCAAGATTAAATCATCTAGAGGTGTAAGCTTGAAGAATAACATAAAAGCATATTTTCTTTTTGTCATAATTGTGGAGGCCATTTTGGAGGTAACAAAGCAACCTTTAATGTATTAGAATCTAGATTTTACTCACCTAACTCTTTTTAAAGGTGGTATTACATTTTTTACTCAATGTGATAGATATCAAAGGAAATGTAATAAAGAAAAATGAGATAAAATGCCATTAACATTTAATTTAGTTATTGAAATTTTTGATGTACGGGGGATTGAATTTATGGTTCCTTTTTCCCCATCTTCTAGGTATGAATATATCTTGGTTTTGATGGAATACTAAAAAAGTATAATATCCCACATAGAGTGGCTACTATATATCATCCTCAAACTTTCAATCTAGTGGAAGTGATTAATAGGCAAATAAAAAGGGTTCTAGAACACATTGTATGCCCTTCAAGAAAGGATTGGGAAATGAAGTTGAATGATGATTTATATACTTACCGTACAACATACAAAATAACTATTAGGATGAACCCTTACTGATTAATCTTTGGGAAAGCATGCCATTTGCTCGTAGAACTTGAACACAAGACTTATTGGGCAATTAAAGAACTAAACTTGATTTTGATAAAGAAAAAGATAAATGGTTGTTCCAACTCAGTGAGGTTGAAAATATTAGGAATGAATCTTATGAAAATGCAAAGTTGTACAAAGAACGTACAAAACGCTATCAAGACAAGAGGCTAGTTTGTAATATTTTTTTTCTTAAATGAAAGTTCTTTTATTTAATTCTCATTTGAGATTGTTTTTAGGAAAACTAAAATCAAGATGGGATGGACAATCACTCAATCATTTCTGCATGGAATAGTAGAGTTGTTGGATCCAAAACATGAACAACATTTAAAGTCAATGGGCATCATGTAAAAACTTATTTTGAAGGACACAATGCAATAGACGTTGAGTCCATAGAGGTGTATAATCCTAGGAACCATATGGCATATATTTCTTGCTGAGATGTTAAAATAAGCATTGGATATGAGGCAACCCATTATTGTAATTAATATTATTTTATTTTATGTTTTGCGAAGAGTATTTAAAAATGTTAATTTTATAATTGTTTGTTGAATTTGTGAGAAGTACATATCTGCATAATAATAATATGTTTGGATCGATGGATACACTTGCAATTCCATATTAACTTTTGAACAAGTTCAAACATATGGGTAACTTTCCTCTCTTTACTCTTTATCTTTGATTTATACTTTTTGCATTGAGGGCAATGTAAATTCTAGTCTAGGGTTAGGAAAAGTTACATTTATAAAATTATATGCTAAAATTAAAATTTTATGTTCACATGTTTACATTTTTGTGTGCTTTTATTTATTTTTATTGAAATAGGAACTTTTGGTTTATTTTTAATTTTCTTACAAAATTATCATATCAATTAAAGTTAATTTTTGGGAAATGAAAAAGTCTTTGCATTGTTAGATTAATTTCAAAAATATTTCATGGAGTAATGTGATACTTATTTAATTTTTTTTATAATTAGTATTTCATTATAAATTGCGATGAACATAAAATCATTGTATAGGAATCAAATAATGGAGACTATCCTTGTACGAATATATTTTAAGCCATTATCTTCTCATTTTGAGTGAGTAATATTTTTTCTACTCTTTAAATATTCTCCTTATCAATTCTAATTGTTAGATGATCTCTATAGATCTTTGCATTAAATGTTATGATTTTTACATCTAATAAAGTGTCATATATTTATATTTTTATTGCTTAAATTGAATCAAATAAATAGAAAATGAAAGTATATGCCTTTCGATTCAATCATACATGACTACTAAAAGAGAGACATGTATGGGGTTACCTAAATCAATAAAATAAAAGGCCACAAATTAGTTACTCACCTATCATATAAGATATGTACAATCTATACATGGGTCATTTCTATAAAGAAAAGGAATATCTCTAAAAAAATAAAGAAAAAGAAAAATAAATAATATAAACTATATACTCTGACTCAATATCCGTTAAAATTGTGAGAATTAGCTAAATAAAAAAGAAAACAAATATAGGAAATAATTTCCCAAGAAGTCATTGCATTTTCTTCATCTTCTAAAAGACATATTACTTGAGATTTTTATTTGATGATTTTGATTGATGTATGAAAATAATATGTGATTTCTTTATAAATCATTTCATTTGATTTCTTTCATGAGATCAATATGATGCACCACTTTTGGTTTTTATTCTTTAAACCTATGTGAACTTATTAATTCATTTCTATTCATAAACTCTTACGCATATACATTTGAATGAGTTCTTGAAACAATAAGATTAGTGTTATTGAGAGTATACCTTGTGAGGTTAGAGTTCAAACAAATTGGAATTCCTTTCACATAAATTGGGTAAATTTTATATTGATACATTTTTTTTATTTGAATATGAAAGTGATTCTCAAAATAATTAATATAATAAATCATGACTATTTAGAATAATGAAATGACTTATGATATAGAATTTTATTGTAAACTTAAAAGAAATTTTAAAAGCATGAGAAGTTTTGTTTTTCTTATTCTTTTATCTTTTTACTTTGTTTTTAAATTTTATTTGTTTTGTATTACTTTTAATATTTGTGGGTACCATAAGTGAAAACCCTCATGAGACTTAAACTCATCTACTAGGAAAACTTAGGGGTATAAAAGTTTGTTACATATAATAAATGTAATCATGTCAATCTATGAAAATGATTCAGGATAGTTTCATTTTTAGTTTTTTTGCCATTTTTGCTAAGAGATTAGCACGAAATTGGTTGGGGTATTGATAAATGCTTAAAAGCACTTAATATATCGTGATTTTATGCATGTTTAATGACTATATAGATTTGTATTTACTTTTTTTACTATCATTTTATACAAATCTATATTTTCGAAATCATGGATATATTTTATTGTTTTTCAAGTATTTCTTGTATTAAAACAAATCAACTTAAAGAATTATACTTGAAACACCATTAGGAATTGGAAGATTGAAAGAAAACATTAGTAAAATATTACATATGTTTAAAAATTAGAAAACAATTACATGGAAATTAGGATTTTAAGTGAAAACTTTGTAAGTCGCGGTGCGAGGCCAAAGGAAAAGATTAAACGTATCCTAGATATGATGTAGGCCATGGTGTGAAAACATTATGTGTTGCAACACAAAAATAGTGGATCGTTCTTAAACGATGTATAGGTTGTGTATGCCGCGGTGTCAAGTTAAAAATTTCATTGTTTCCTCCTTCCCTTACCATATAAATAAGACCTTGTTTCTTTTATTAAAATATATCCTAGAATCCCATAGCAATCTTAGTTGCTGATTTCTTAGCTTTCTTTTGTCTTTTTATTTCTTTTAGTAGTGTAAAGTTCTTCTCTCGTTCAAGAGTAGAACAAATTTAGTTAATGTAATAGCTTTTAGTTTCAATGCAATAAACAATGTAGCAATTTGTTTTTGGAGATTTTCCATAAGTAATTCTAAGAATTTTGTTAAGGTATATTTAAAATGTAGTCTTTTCGAGGTATTTTTAAGTATTATTTTGCACGCTATATGTTTAATTTATTAATCGTTTATTAAACTATACATATCTGGTTATAAATAGTATAGGATATTAGTAATTTTGTTACCCTTATAAAATATTAAAGTAGATTAAATATTTTAATAAAATGAATTAAGTTTTATTTTATCATCAAGATTTAAATAAAGTTTGTAAAAGAAAATTATGAATTGTATTACATAATAAACAAGAGAGTTAGATTTAGGATTTAAATATCTGAATTTGATTTAGAGTTATAGTCTTAAATATTTTTGGTCTATATCAGCTGTATAGTTAAAGTAGGCTCTATTTCAAATATTTTTATAAGAATTATTAATTAAGATATATTGATGTCATATCTTTCACAATAGTTTTTGAATCTGAAATTTAGTTCTAGATACTTAAATCATAAACCTAACTTAGACACTTTGATGAGAGTTTAAATTGTTAGACCCGACCGAATGTAGTAATTAAATGGTTCGCTATCTCTTAGAAAAGAAGCATAATTTAATTAAAATTAATTTCTAGACCTGACCGAATGTGATAAGTTATTTTAATTAATAATAAATGGTAGACATAGTTTTTCTTCTATTTTTAAATACCAGAGAGAATCAATCATCTTAATTTATATTTTTAATATCCTATTTAATGTTGAACAAGGATAATTAATTAGCAAATATATCTCATAAATTCTCTACTACATGATAAATGTTTAGTTGCTTAAATGTTTGTTGAATCTATCTTTATTTTAATGTCAGTAGTTTAGAAACTCAACCCAAAAAAATAGGGACAAGAATTTTAGGTTATTCATTTTTTTTGTAAGAATTTGTTGAATGATTTAAAAACCATATGATTTCTCTTTAAACCGACACTGTAAGTATATTTATCATTTTCTATAAGTGATTTGTACACTTGTGAGCTATTTTATAAATCATACAAAATTTATAAACAAAAATATTATACATCAAATTTTTGTGTAATTGATAGGTAAACTAGTAATAGCATTGAAAAATACTTAACCTTTGCAAGCATCAAGCATTCATATTTTGTGACTTTGATGTGCTTAATTGAAATAAATAGTTTTAGTTGTAACATGTTTTTATGATTATTTGTATAAATCAATCTTTTCAAAATCATGGGTATGTTTTGTTGTATTTCAGTTGTTTTTTTTTTTTTTTGCTTTAAAAGAGATAAATATGTTAACATACAAAGATTCAATACTTAAATCACTCAAATAGCACCCTAAGGGCTATAAAGAGTAAGTAATGTAAGACTTACATCAAGAAACAACCAATATGTAAGGTGCAAGGTAAAATTCAATAAAAGTATTGCATGCAGCAACAAAAAATATATGTGCTACGATTCTAGAAAACATATTGGGCACGTTAAACATTTAGTGTTATGGAGAGAAATAATGTATACCGCAGCACAACCTATTCGAGTTGTCTTTTCATATAATGTCCAGCCTTGTGCCTCGATGAAGAAAAAATGCATGCCATGGTACACACTGTTATTCTCGGACTTTGACCCCATTTCAACACATCTTCTTCTAAATAGAACATTGTATTATATTTTTAGTCTCAGCTTTCATTTGATAGATAGCAATCATCTATAGTTGTTAGTTTTAGTGTAGAATTTAAGTTAGCTATTCCACCACCATGTACAGATACAGAGAGAAAAGCCTCCAATTAAAAAGATGATTCAAGTATTTGAAGAAGGTAGTGACAATACATTCAGAGATCTGGAATCATTTTTATTAAAAAGAGGTAATTTTATTATTATATCTTTTATGTCTCTTTGTAATTTGATGTCTTTCATAGTTGAATTGACTATAATTAATTTAGCTATGATTGACTAAATCTATGTATGAGATTTTATTCTTTGCTTCCAATGATAGAAAGAAGAGTTTTGTGATTTAAAGAAATAAAAGTTTTAGATTTCTTTCTTGTTCATAATCTTCATATTTTTAATCATAAATTCATGATAGGCCAACTCTTGATTTATGATTAAAAAAAATTAAAACTAAAAATTAGACACATCATATGTTCTTAGTTGTGCACAATGAATAAGAGTCTATTTTAATTTTATTGATTTGTATTAAATTAGATGGTTGAAAGATAATATTAATTATAAATCATCTTAATTATAAATTAAAGATTAACCAAATTTTGATTTATAATTAAAGAATATATCTACCTTAGGTATATCAATTTATTAATTTCAAGCTTAATCAATGAAGTTTTTTATTTATTGAAGATTCTGGTTTACATATATATATTTATTTAGTTTACTAATTAATCAATTTCAACATTTATCAAGGAAGAATTGATTTATTGAATATCATTGTCAACTCACTATGATTATACAGTGTTTCATTTAAAAAGAAAAAAGAATCAATAAAAATAGCTTATATTTAAATTAATTCATTCATTATGTTCATATAGATTATGCTTGCTAGAATCCCAATTACATCCATCATTTGATTCGACCGTAGTTTAATTTACTTGCTTTCATCACTACTTTAATTTATTATTTTAATTATCATTTTTATTTATCTACTTTAATTTACTTACTTTCTTTAGATATAATTTAATTTAGAATTTAAAGTTCTTGTCCACAAACAAATAATTTTTTAGTGTTTAGGATTTGTTTTTTTCTTAATTAAATTGAAAAAATAATTTAACTTTTAAAACCACCATAATTTCTTGAGAGTATACTTATCCCTTATTATAAGTGATCAATGGACTTACAAGGTTTTTATAAATACAAATTTGATTATCAAGTTTTTGTATAACAAGTTTTTGGTACCATTGTTGGAGAATACATGTTTTAAATTATTTAGTTATTTTCTTTTTAATTATTCTCATGTTGATCAACTCCCATTCTCAATCCACGACCAATATGAGCTCAAAATTTCATTTATAACTCCCAAAACTTCTGCGTAGTGGTTTCGTTTCATGCATCATTGCATATGGAATCTCAAAGTGACTTTATTTCATTATATTCCATCCATATTCCAAATCCATTCATTTAATATCTGTTTTGTGTTTTTGAGATAAGAGATGTTATTTCTAATACAAAAGAAAAAAAAAGGAAGATTTGTGATGATGTTTTAAATATTTTTCATTTTTTGATTTTTTAAATATTTGAGTTTATTTTTATTATTTTTGTGTCTTCTTTATTTTGTATCTTTAGTATTTCTTTTAATTTACTTATTTATTTCTTAGCATATTGTTTAGTTATAAAACAATTAATAAATAAATAAGTAAAAGTTTTATTTTTATTTTTGCTTCTTTTATTTTATTTATTTGTTTTGGTTATTTATTTCCTATTTTTATTTCTTTTGTTATTTTATTTTATCTATTTATTTTTTATTTACTTTTGTTTTTATTTTTGTTATTTCTTTTTATTGTTGCGATCTAACTAGATATTTTTGTTTGTTTTAATAATTTTTCTTTCTTGTTTCTTATATTTCTTTTATATGTTTATATGTTTATGTGTTTATTTTTTTTATTTTTTATCTTATTATAATTGTTTAGTATTTATTTCGATTTAGTATTTAGTATTATGTTAGTTTTATTAAAAAAAATATTTTTTGAACGTGTGTCGCATCATGGCCTTTTTGTGGTTGTGGCATGAGGCTTTCAGGAGAAAAAAAAAGCAATGAAAAATTAGACTTTGTGATAAGGCATGAAATACTTGTGAGCTGCAACACACTTGTCTCGAGTTGTTTTAATTGGGTTATATTTCCTTGTAACCCATGGCATGCAATAAACTGTATTAATTCAAACATATTAGATCCAAACATATTTTCTCTTCTTCTTCTACAAATTTATTTTTCATGAGCCTAACACAAATAATTCTAAATCTACCTCCAAAGATCCTTAAAGCTTTATTGTTAATATCACCTATCGGTGATAAAAATAAGTTAAATGCGAAGTTAGACCCAGGTATAAGCATTAATTTAATATCATATTCTTTATACTTGCAACTAGGAGTGGGTGAACTAAAATCTATAGTCATGTTACTACAATTAGCAGATAAATCTGTAATATATTTCAAGGGTATGGTATAAGACTTAAAGGGTAGATAATCTTATTGTACCTATAGATTTTTGTAATTGTTAATGTACATGAAACCCTAAAATTAGACAAGGAGTACAATGTACTTCTTGGTAGGCCATTCTCGTCATCTACCAAAGTAATTGTTAATGTCCATAAAAAGAGTTTATCAATGATAGTCTTGATACTGTACACTTTCAAACATATACTGATACAAACTCAATGACGAGGGAGACATTGAGTGAATTAAATTCTACAAATTGTATCCCCTAGGCAATATCTTGCTAAGGCGTTAAATTAAGCCCTAAATGGAAGGTAACCCATTAATCTCTTTTTTCTTTCATTTTTATTTATTTCTTTTTTAGTTATAGTCGTTTTTGTTTTTATTTTATTATGTTTTCTTTAGTTTAAATTAAGGTACTTTATTTTTTTTATTTCCAATTAATATGAACCATGTTTATTTTATTTAAAAATATTAAATTCATAACTCTACAATGAAATGTGATTTATGAAAAATACATAGTATTCTATATGTGTGATATAATTGAGTTTGATGATGGATACATCACATCACCTACTTGATCACTTATCACATTGAGCTAAGTCAAATAGGTAAATTTTCCTTTCTTTTTTTTCTTTATCTTTGATTTAACTTTGATACATTAAGGACAAAGTAGATTCTAGGTTGGGGGTGAAAGAAAAGTTACACATGAAGTTAAGCATTTACAAATTTTTTGTTAAATATGTATTTACTATTGTTTAGTTTAGTTTGTTTAATTTGTTATTATTTAGTCATTTAGGGACATTTATGTCCACTAGGAAAAAAGTTACAAAATTATCATGTTTTTAGTTAATTTAAAGTGAACGATTGAGTCTTTGAACTATTTGTTTGATTTCTTAAATAAGTTCATGGATTATTGTGAGAATTATATTTTTTGTTCATAGTTTGTGTTTCATGCTTAGATTTTGAGATTGAGATGAATCCAAAATTGGTGTTAAGGAATCAAATACTAGAAGCTACCTTGTGAGATTTTTTGAGCCAAAAGGGTTTTATTTTGAGTGATGAATTTTCTTCTACTCCTTTAAACACTTTTCTTATTATTTCAAATTGTTAGATGATCTCTATAGGCTTTTCAATGAATGTTAATTTTTAATATCTAATGAAAAATCATGTACTTATTTTCATTACATAGATTGAATGATTTGAGTAAAATTTACAATATGTGTCTATTTCAATCATGGTTGATTTCTAAATGATATATATATATATATACCCACACACACCACCTACCAAAACATACATATGTATATGGGTCTATTCTCTTAAAAAAAAGAATAAAAAAAGAGAACAATAAATAGTATAATTAAATACTATGGCCCTAAGTTCTTCAAAAGTTGTGAGATGCTTATTACAAAAAAAAAAGGAATTAATAACCCCTTGATGTCAATGCATTTTCATTTATCCAAGGCACACATTTAAATTTTTTTATTAATGATTTTGATTGGGGCACTAGATTAGTATTGTGATATCTTCACAAATCCTAGCATTTGATTTCTTTTATGAGATCAATGTTTTGTACTTAGGATCATTTTCTTGTTTAATCATACATGAACCTTTTAGCTTATTTCTTTACATAAATTATGCTCGCATATACCTTGTTGGGTTCTTGAACTCATAGGATTAATGTGAAATTGAGAGTAGATATTGTGAGGATTAGAGTCCAAGTGAAATCTAATTCCTAACACTCAGATTGGGTGACTCAAAATTGATGTATTTTCATAATCAAACAAGAATTTGTGATGTTCATTGATTTGAACAATAAAATTTGAACCTTTGGGATGTTAAATTAACTTGTACTTTTAGATTTTGATTATGAACTAAAAAGAAGCTAATTTTACTTAGTAGGATGTGTGTGGGTATCATCACCGAAAGCCCTCACGATACTTAAACTCATTCACTATTGTAACCGAGGGGTTTAAAAGCTTGCTGCATATGCTAAATGTAACCATGTCAATCTATGCATATAATTTAGGCTAATTTAGTTTGTTTATTTTTGTTTTTAGTTTTTAGATCACTTTACTTGTTAAATACTAGTAAGAAGTTGGTTGAGAGTTGTGATAAGTGCTTGAAAAGAACTCATATTCTATGATTTTGATGTGATTAATTGAAATAAATAGGTATTGTTATAGAATATTTTATGATTATTTGTGAAAATCTATCTTTTCAAAATCACATGTATGTTTTGTTGTATTTCAATTTTTTTAGCTTCAAAGAGATAAATATGTTAACATAAGAAGATTCAACACTTGAAGCACTTAAATAGCACCCTTACGGCTATAAAGAGTAAGGCATGTAAGCCTTACATCAAGAAACAACCAATATTAATGGATAGAAGGAAAAATTCAACAAAATCATTACATACCACAATGAAGAAAATGTGTATCGTGGTGGTAAGCTCTCAAGAAAACATACTGGCACATTAAACATGTTATGTCACAATGAGAAATAGTGTATGATGCGGCACAGTCTATTCAGGTTGTCTTGGACAGGTAATGTCTAGCCTTGTGCCATGGCGGAAAAAACACTTGCCACAATGCACATTGTTATTCTAGAACTCTAACCCCATTTCAACCCTCTAATTGTAAAGATGATTCAAGGATTTGAAGAATGTAGTGATAACACATTTAGAGATCTAAAATCATTTTTATCAAGAGATGGTGATTTTATTGCTATATCTTTTATTTCTCTTTGTACTCTATTATCTTTCATAGTTTAATTGACTTTTGTTAATTTAGCTATATGATTGACTTAATCTATATATGAGATTTTAGTCTATGCTTCCAATGATAGGAAGATCAGTTTTGTGATTTAATGAAATAAAAGTTTTAGATTTATTTCTCGTTCATAATCTTTAGATCTTTAATCATAAATTCATGATTGCCCATATCTTGATTTATGATCAAAGAAAAAAATTTAGAACTAAGCATTAGACATATCATCTGTTCTTAGTAATGTATAACGAATAAGAATCTATTTTGATTTTATTAATTTATATTAAATTAGATGATTGAAAAATAAAATTAATTATAAATTAAAAATGGGGCAAATCTTGATTTATATTTAAAGAATATATTTAACTTAGGTATATCAATTTATTAATTTCAAGCTTGACTAAGAAACCCATTAATTTATTGAAGATTTGGGTTTATATATATCTCTTTAGTTTACCAATTAATTAATTTCAAATCCGACTAAGAAAGAATTGATTAATTGAATATCATTCGAAACTCACCATGATTATAGGGTTTTTATTTAAAAAGAAAAAGAATTAGTAAATCTAGCTTATATTTAAATCACTTAATTCGTTCTATCCATAGAGGATTATGCTAGCTAAAATCCTATATAAAATATCATCTTAGGTTTGCTTATAATTCAATTTACTCACTTTAATTTATCATTTTAATTTATTGCATTCATTTATCTACAATTATTTACTTACTTTCTTTAGATATAATTTAATTTAAAATTTGTAGTTCTTTTCCACAAACAAACAATATTTTAAGTGTTTCACATTCATTTTTTTCGTAATTAAATTAGAAAAATAATTTTACTTTTTAAAACCACTACAATTCCTTGAGAGTATACTTATCACTTATTATAAGTGATACGTGTACTTGCGAGCTTTTTACAAATACAAAATTTAACAATTAAATTTTTGTGCATCAAGGACCCTAGAAGCTTTCACATTCCATGCACAATTGAAAATCATCCCTTTGAGAAAGCATTCTATGATTTGAAAGTCAACATCAACCTAATGCCGTTGTCATTGTTATGGAAGTCAAGACTTGGAAAAGCACAACTGACCTTAATGACATGACAAATGGCTAACTGATCCCTAACGAGACCAAGAGGAGTGATTGAGGACATGTTAGTAAAGGTTGACAAGTTTATCTTTCCTGTTGATTGTATTGTCTCAAACATAGAAGAATACAAGGACATACCCATTAGTTTAGGCTGCCATTTCCTAGCAAAAATACATTAATTGATGTGGAGAAGGGAAAGTTGATTATGAGGGTTCAAAAGGATGAAGTAAAATTCAAGGTATTCAAGCCTTCAGAGGCACATAGGGGCTTTAATGTTAAAGATGTACATGGGCCATAACACACACAAAAATTTATTCCCCAGAATCCAACCTAAAATCAGTGTGCCACGACGCGCGTAGAATCATACTATAACATGAATCTATTTCACATTCCCACTTTTTTATCTGAGAGCATTGCACCACGCTGAAGAAAAATTTGTGATGTAGCACGTAAAGAAAATTTTCAATTTTATTTCGAAAATTATAGTTTTGTAAAATAAAAAAAAACTAAAAAAAGGAAAAAATTACTAAATAAAAATAGTATTTGATCATCCATCCCCAACCTAAGTCATACAATGTCCACATTACAATCAAATGACACAAAAATAGTAAAAATTAAAAATAAAGAAATAGTAAACATAATACAAAATAAAAACTAATGCTCAAGTGAAAATAAAATGAATCAAAATCAATTGGTTACCTTCCATGTAGTGCTTGGTTTAACGTCGCCAACCTAACGGATGTAACTTTTAGTAGAAGTTGAAACCACTTGAAAGGTATTGGTTAGGACCTTCTGGTTATTTATCAAATTTTGCAAAAACAACATTGACTATCTCCTTAGGATTGATCACAATTTTTAAGGAGAATTTTTGAGATACTTGTGCTTAATCTTTCCCATAGTTATGGGTAATTGGCCCATCTAAGTCTCTAGTTGTGAATTGAAGCCTTGGTGTCCTGCTAAAATTTAGCATTATGATTAGCTAAAGTAAGAACCAAATCATCTATAGACTTACCTTGAGGTTATTAAGGTGGGTACTGCTAAGGTGGCCTAAGATTTTCAAAACCAGGTGGACATTATTGGTTGTTTAGGAATGTTGTGCTAAACAACATTATAGGTGGCCTAAACTTACCTTGAGGTTATTAAGATGGGTATTGCTAAATTTTTGATGATCCTTCCATCCTACATTATAAGCATTAGAGAAAGGATCATACGTGGGCCTTTGTGCTTAAAAGCCTCCAACAATATTGGCTTGTTCAAAATTATTGTCTTAAAGAGTGGGGCGTGTTTATGAGATGTCCCACTAAAAAACATATGCCACAAGCCTTAACCTATACACTAGTTATCTATTGCACAAAAGCTATTAAATTATTAACTTCAACCTCAAGAGTAGGGTTATTGCTTACCTCATTTACCTTTGTTTATGGGTTACTACAATGGCCAAATTTTTGAGAGTTGGTTATCATAGTTGCAATTAAATTTCTTGCCTTATATGAAGTTTTTTTCACCAAGGCTCATCCACTAATGTCATTTTCCATGATTCTCTCCATTGGCATTAGTCCTTCATAGAAATATTGGAGAAGGAGTTCCTTATTAACTTGGTATGAGAACAACTTGCACATAACCTCTTGAATCTCTCCTAGTATTCATATAGTATTTCCTCTTTGAATTGCATTATGCTACATATTTATTTTCTAATTTATTTTGCCTTAAAAGATGGAAAGTACTTCTCTAAAAATAATTTAGTTATGTCATCCCATATGGAGATAGTACCTAAAGGGAGATAACAAACCATTCCTTTGCACTATTAGTAAGTGAGAAGGGGAATGCTTTAAGTTTAATTTTCTCTTTAGTGATCCCAATTGGTTTCATGGTAGAGCATACTACATGAAACTCTTTCAAATTCTTATTTGGATCTTCTCTAGTTAAGCCTCTAAAAGTAGGTAAAAGATGTACTGGTTCAAATTTGAGTTCAAACCTACGCCTACGTTGGGATACAAAATCCACAAAGGGTTGTTGCTCCAAGTCAAGTAGAATTGATTCCTTAAGTGTTGGGTCTATTGCTACCATATCTTTATGTTCAAATCCAAATTCATTTGAAGAAGAAGATTATATTGTATCTACTTGTAATGACCTTTTTGATCTTAAATTGTAGGAATGTCCTTTATTTAGATCCTAAAATTAAAAGACAAAGTAAAAGTTAGTCAACTAAAAAAGAAAAAAAAAGTATATAAAGAATTTAAACTAAAATAAAAGAAAAACTTAGTGAATTAAAAACTAAAAAAAACCTAAAATTAAAAATCTAAAAATAAGTGTAGGTCTCATTATACTTATGTCTCTGTGTTGGATTTTCGTATACAAAACATAATGCATGTTTTCTTTTTACTCGGTGTATTTGTCTTCCTCTATATAAGGTTCGTTACTACAGATTATTAATTCACACATGCATATAGTTAGTAACACTTTGTATGCAAGCATATTTACACAAACCATAGGATTGGTTTTTGGCATGTTTCAGGTACAGGTATTTATGGATAAACTTGGCATTTTTGGAAACAAAAATGCAAGTTTTTAGCACCTTGCCAACACCCTCGCAAGCATCCCTAGTGATGTGGCTGGCAAGGTGTTCATTTTGAGCCCTATAAATACCCATTTATTTCTCTTATCCTTATCCATTTTTTAAGAAGCATAACTCTCCCAAAATTTACTATGAGCCTTTTATCTATTTTCAAAATTATTTTGGAGAGCATACATTTGAAAATGGGTCATTTTTATGGTTAGTTATCAAATCATTATCTGTATGAGTATCTGGTTTGATAGTGTGTTGTCTATACATGATTGGATATTAATAGTAGACAATGTGTCCCATGTGGTGTGAGTTGATACACTTCAATTTACTGATCATTGGTTACAAATCACACCACATTGGGCGGTGTTGGCTATAGAGGATAGTTGGGTTCAAGATTTAAACTAAACAATTGTGGAAGTAGCAAGTGAAGAGTACCAATAGGTAGTTTGGATGGAGGTCCTGGATAATAGCGGTAATAGTAGCTTTAATATCTATTAGTGTTGTAAGTCGTTTACTGTTTAGTGAATTAAGTTGCTGAGTGATTACCTTAAGTAACATGATGATATTACCTCGTAGATATAGTCTCTATATGGGTTTTCCTTATTATATGGAGTATTATGCATGATCTCTTATTAAGCTAGTATAATCTAAGTGTGTTATGTATATGTTTCAATATATTTAAGTATAAACTCTATTTAGAAAACATTTTTTGTTTACTAGCTTCTGCTTTGATATTATACTATCTATGATTTTACTGTGTGATTTATACAAGTGTTTATTTCCTTATTTGTGCGACTTAGAACCAAGTCCTTTAGGAGTCTGTATCTCTTTACCCTGGTCAATTACCAAGTCATGGAATCTTTCAATTAGTATCAAAGCAAGTGCACCCTTTTAGGCTTAACTGTTCTTGTGTTGATACTATTACCTCACTTTGAGTAAAGAGAATGAGGTAATGTAGGTAGACCTCCACTTTTTGATAGGTTAGACTATGCCTATTGAAAATAACAAATGAGGGCCTTTTGTGGTGCCAAGGAGACCAAGTGTGATTCCTTGTCGAGAATGGTTGGATGTATCCAACCAAACTCTACCTGATAACAATGTCATTCCTAAACCTATGATTGAATTGACTAAAGATGAGAGCAAGCTATCTAAATGGAATAGCAAGGGATTCTATGCAATCATCAGGGTTGTTTTGCTAGATGAATATCAAAGAATTTGGAGTTGCACTTCAAAATAAGCATGGGACATTTTGTAGACCACTTATAAAGGTACTTCAAATTTAAAAAGATCCAGAATTATGAAGTTGAATAGAAATTTTAAACTCTTGACAAATTATATGCTCATTTTTTAAACATTGACAATTGTTCCTACAACTTAGGTAGACCTATTAGTGAGGAAAAACAAATTGAGAAAATCATCGCTTGTCTACCCCATCCTTTTCATGCCAAAGTTACCTAGCTTGAGTCCATGTACAATCCTAGTGAACTTACTATTAATGAGTTGGTTAGTGGCCTACAAGTCTTTAAATACAAGAGCAATCTACTTCCAAGAAGAGAAAGAGCTTGGCTCTCAAGACAATAAAAGATAATGGCCCAAGAAAATACATTTTTCCATAGTTGTTAGTAATGATGACTCTGATCCCAATGAAGAGAAAATGAGTCTGCCTTCCTAAAGATTTACTAAATTTTTCATAAAGAAGAAACCATTTTCTGGGGGTATTGGATAGAATAATTCAAGTTCTAAAGGTTCAAAATCTTTAAAAATTGATGGTGATTTAGATGATAAATCTAAGAAAACAAAAAAAGGCACTTGGATAAGATTAGATACTTTAAGTGTGGGAAACTTGGTCACTTTACTACCAAGAGTTTTCAAAAATAAAATCACACGACAAAGCAAGCAATGAAAGTTGAGGTTGCTATTTTAGACAATACCAACAGTGATGATAAGAATGATACTAATTTTATTGCCTTCGTTGCCTCTGGTAATATTATTAATCCTCTGACTACTACCTCAGATGTCCAAGAAGAGACTGCTAAAGATGATGAAGTCAAAGATAAGAAAGAAAAATTGCTCAATTATTACAATGCTCTACTATTCGAGCATATTCAATCAAAAAGGACAAGAGAAAAGATATGGAGAACCTTGATGAAAAAGAACATGAGATTAACGCATTAAAGAAAACTCTAGAGGAAAGGAAGTCCTCTATTTATAGACAAAAACATGATCTCATAAGTAGGTTTGAGATAAATCAAAAGAGATTTGATGATTTACTAGAAAATTTTAACGCAAATCATGAGCAAGTAAAGAAACATAAGGTACAGTTGAAGGTTCCTACTTCGAGCAAAACTACACAGCTATCTGTTAGTCCTGATCCCTTTTCTAATCATAATTTTGAAATTGAAGAAGCATATTATAGTTCTTGAGAGTGCAAAGCAATATCTAGCTTACTCACTTACCAAAAAGAAAACTGAGGTTGAACAATTAAATGAAATTGGGATACTAAACAATTCTACAACATATCTTGAAAACTTCCTTAGTGAAAAGGATGAGTTTATTAAAGCTTTGAAAGATAAACTTAGTATTAGTAAGAAGGAACTAGCTCAATATACCTCTTCTATCAACAAGAAGATGGTTTGGTCAAAGAATCTAAATGAAATCCTCAACAATACAAAATTTTTAGAGATAAACATGACAATGGTTAAGATGAAGGGATTTCTACCTCAATAATGGGTATCGCTAAGTTTGTAAAGTCAACCAATTAAGAGCCAAAGTTAAAGTCTACAACTACAGACCCAAAAGGTAAGAGGGTTGTGTCATTTCAACCTATTTCCCCTAGCAAGCTAAATCCTTCACCTATGCCTAACACTTCCCATTGCTCTAGTAGTGGTCTTTACCCATTATCAATCCTAGCTATCACCACTATGGTAAATTGATTTCTTATCATTGTGTGAAATTCAATATGAGCACTTCTTCTTCTTCTCCATTGTGTATTACTCCTCGGTGTTAGGGACCCAATTTTTACTGCTCCATTATTTGTATTTGTTATAGTTATGGCACTACTGGACACATTGCTAGGTAGTGTTCTAGATATGTCAATAATACATATTGGAGTCCTCTATCTCGTTGTCCCTCATCTCTTCTATTTGGATGTAGATACTATGGCTCATTTGTGCATGTTCGTACATGTTACATTATGCACCTGAGGTACACAACAGAAATAAATAAATTTTCTAAAAACTATAAAAAAATATATCATGAGTGATATGCATATAAGTCAAAGACTATCTCCGAGTTCTATTACCCCTTACAAATTCTTTAAATAAAGGGATGGAGTTTGATTACTATTTTTGAGCAATTTTTGGGGATGAGTTGCTTTATTTCATTCCTCTCGTTGTTTGTCATCTTTCTATATGTGATATTATATCATTCTAATTTTGTTCATCTATTTGACACTTCTTTTTATCTCTCTCTTACTATTTCCTTGGAATGCACAGTATGTTAATTGTCATATTTGTTTTTTTTACCTGTGTGATTAATCCTTTACTATGTTTCTCACGTGTTAGTTGCTTTGTCATGTTCCTTATGTGTGTTTAGTTTACATATCGCCTTCTACTTCCTCTATGGCCTTTTGTATGCATTTCATGTCACATGTTCTTTACGTAGAGTCAAAGTATTAGGATTGTACTTTCCGCATTCTTGTCTTTCGTACTCCATATCTTATAGATTTTATACATATCCTTAGTCATTTGTCATATGTACTATGTCATTTTTAAACTTGTGTGTTTTGTTTCCACTCCTGGTGTGTGCTGTTTTCCTTATCTTAGTATGTCTTGTTTTTCTATGTTGGAACATTTACGTTTCTCACATGCTTAGTGGTTTTAGTACATTCCTCATTTCTTCCTTCTTTTAAGGATGTTGCTTATGTTGCTCAGTAGTTAGTCAGTTTCTTTCTTTCTCCTTACTAACAATGATGTGAGTGTTACTTTTTATCCTTTTTAAGACACTCTCCCGTTCTCGATAGATTGAGATGGGAAACAATGTCTAGAATAATATTTTTTTTAATACCAATTTTTTATCTCGTCTGTTGTATAGCGTGGATTGCATTTCAGGGTTAGGATTAGGTCTTTTTAACCTTATTAGAAGAATTTTGGAGGATAATAATTCACTTCCATCTTGTCTATGATTCAAAGCAAATAGTGTTAAGAGTAATTGGAAAGAGTTGAAGATTGATCAACACTAGAGTCAAATTTCACCATAGAGTTTTTTAACTCTTTCTTTATTTATTCAGATTCTCTTCACGAACTGATTTAATTCATTCGTGATTATGTTTAGAATGATGAATGACTAGGTTCATTATTTAATATTTTGGTTGAACTTAGCCACATAGCATGTAATCAAAATAATTTTATTTATATTACTTTTATTTAGTTAATATCTTAATTAATCTTAGATTTAATACTTTGATTATCTAGTCACTAATTGCATGATATTTAGATTTAGGTTCAACTTTAAAAAGTGAAATCTTGTTCATAGATTATTAAACATATGCATTGGAATAGTATGAAAGAATGATAATTTATGTGTAGCATGATTACATATGAGTTTAATTGTCATGTAAGTGAAATAGCATGAAAATGTAATTATTTATACAAATTCATATATGGTTGCTTAAAAGAGATTTATGGACATCTAAGATCATATAGTTAAGTATCATATTTAGAGAAGTTCATATGAAGTGCTTAAGGGATTTATAAAATCCCAATTTTTTCTCATTGTTGAATTTGTATACTCGATATTGCTTAGTTTAATAGTAGTATTAATTATTGCTCAATTTTTCCTTATATAGTATTGCAATTACTTAGTATTCTACTATGAAATATCCCACTCCTCAAGAATTGATAATTGTGTTTTTGCACTATATTACATGTCAATTTATATTTATTCATAGCTAAAGCATATTCATAAGTAACTTTCAAAATGTCTCCAGCTTCTTTAGAGATCAAGTAAGCAAAAATACGTATGTATTCATTGGGAGTGACATCATGCATAATTGCATAGAGTCCCTTGTTGTTCTAATCACTTTCCTTACTCTCTTCTTTGGTTAACTCGTCTATTTTTTCAAATATTTTCCATCTTCGAGGGTCTTCATAGGGAGGCACCCCCTTGACACGAAATCCTATCACTAAGAGACCATAAAAAAAACCCACACATTTGTGACTTCCAGTAAGCATAGTTCATGCCATTGTGAAGTGGAGGAAAACTATAGAAAGTGTTTTAAAAGTGAGAAAAGTGATCAATATTGGAGCAGTTAAGCCCAAAAGATTTGTACATTTTTTAATACCAATTAAAAAATATAGGTAGATGCACAAGATTTAGAAGGGTGAATAGGTCACCACTTAATATATAAAATAACAACACCACCATAAATAATCCAGAACAATAAAACAAATTAGAGATATACAAATCAAGATAGCAATAAAAGATTTTCAATCACTTAATACTTCCAATGTGTTTAGCATATTCAATGAATCATTATTGTACTCTCTAATTTGTGAGCATACATAACACAATAATATAAAGTCTTAAAATCATATAGACTCATTGCCTATATGGGGGCAACAACAAAAACTACCGGTTGAAAACATTCTACTAATAGAACGTAATTATGTAAAAATCAACTATGTCATATTCCAAGCACACTGAACTAGAGTAAAATATTTCAAAAAATGAAGTTATCAAAAAGCCAAAATTTTCAATAATTTTTTAGCTAAGAAACTCATTTATGAAGGGTATTTATCGCTAAGTAATCTAATCAAGGCACATTAACTAAGTTCTCTAATCAAGGCACATTCGTTGCCCTTATTGAGACTTGTTGGGTTTCAGTAAGAAAGTCAGCATAAGGGTTGTATAAAAAATCCTATTGTACGGGGATGCAGTTCGCCAAGCTAGGGCAAACAAAGCCGTCTGGCCCCCTATCAGATTAGGAATGCGAAGACCTTTCCTTTTGAATGAGACCTAGGAATGAATCACACATTGTTATGCAAACTCCACTCGACAATCCAAATATGTATTCAATGACTACACAATGAACCACAATTATTGTTATTGATCTAGGTCAACAAGAAGTCAATAAACCTCCCAAAATGACTCTATAATAGCCCACTTAAATTGCAATAACTGAACAATGAATACAACCCAACCAAAACACAAAACCCTACAAAGCATATATCTAAATGCAATATCAAGTCAATGTATGAAATCATAATCATGCAAGTGTGCCGTAAAAATGAGTGTGATACTAGACCTATATGTGATCACAAGACCGAAAAATACATGATAAAAATACATGCTTTATGGTTTGTATAAGAAAATTCCGACACAATAAAAAGTATCTTACAAATAATATTAAACATGCTTGATATAAAATGTACTTTAAAAAATAAAAATCAAAAAATAAAAATTATTATCAAATATAAGATAGCAATAAGTTTGAAGAGGGCATTTAGGAAAGAAGTAAACTTGGCTTTTCTTTCTTGGGTCATCTACACTACCACTTCTTTTTAAGCCCTACAATATCTTTTATCAAAGCAAACTTTTATCCCCTAATCACAAGCTTTAATCACCTCCTAAATCTTCTAGCAATCCTTGGGGAGGCACAACCCAAAAAACCCATTTGGTCATTTTTGCTTTAGCATAAGTGGCAAGCTCCTACATATCGACTCTACATGCTATTCGAAAAGAAGAAACAAACAGAGAAGTGGAGGGAAATTTTAAAAATTCAAACTTTAAAATGACATGTCTATCCTTAAATTATCTCTAAAGTGATCATGCGAACGTCACATTTATACTTTTGTTAACTAACTTAAAAAATCTATAAAACCTCACTTTATTACATTTATAATATAGTTAAGGATGCAATTGAAACTTTTAAAATGTTAAGGACATAAATGATATACATACCAAAAGTAAAGACAGTTAATCTGACCTCGAAAAAAGTGACTCATTCTTCCATTTTAAATTGCAAAACAGATAGGCCTTAAGCCTTCATAGTTGTCCTAGTAAATATTAATTAACTAAAAAAAATTAAACCTCAAAATTAAGTCAAAATAAAGAGCATTCTACAAGATAGCCAATCATCCAAGTATTCCTCAATTTCATCATAGCATAATATTAAATACACAAACCATATAGATTTACCAATATTCCTCATGGTGGCCCTAAATCTTCTTGTGGTGGACTTTTCTCAGAGAATTCTAATTTCTTTTCCCTTAGGTTTACCTCAATTTCAAGTGATTTTATGGCATTTTCCCTTAGGTTTACCGCAATTTGAGAGGAAAGTTTACCATTTACTTGAGTATCCAACCTTCCAACAGTTGTGGCCAGTTGGCCAAATTGATTTTCAAGATTCCTCATGATAGTTTGATTGTTTGTGATACAGTGCTCAGTGTTTAGCATAAAAACACAAGTTTCTGTGTAAATTCAATAGTCTTATTAACCAAAGTATTCATAGGTCTTCCATAGTTTTTACCTTGAGGTTGCTACGATGGTAAGTGTTTTGGTTGGTATTGTTGTTAATAGTATAGGATTAGAAAATTCATATGGATTATAGGGAGCACATGTTTGATTATTAATTTGGGGTTATAAGTATTGTTGTAAGAATCATACCTAGACCTCTGTCACAAGAAACCACAAATAGCATTGGCTTTTTCTTCTTGCAAAGAAAGACATATCAATAGGGTGTCTCACTATAGAGAATATACCACATGTTTTCACCTATCTTACAAGTAATTGTTGTACCAAAGTAGATAGAGTACTAATTTGTTGTTCAAGTGAGAGTTAGAATTTACCCCTTTTACCTTAACTGGTGGGTCCATTTGAGTGCCAAACTGTTGAAAACTGACAACCATGGTAGCAATCAAGGATCATGCTTCAATTGGTGTTTTATTTACCAATGTCTCACCACTTGCAACATCAATCATATTTCTTTCTATGGGTGCTAACCCTCCGTAAAGTATTAGAGCAGAAATCGCTCACTTACTGGGTATTGTAGGTAATTAGCACATAAATTTTTTAAATCTTTCCTAATATGCATAAAGTGTTTCCCTCAATAGATTGTATAATTCTAAAAATTTGTTTCCTTATTGTGGTAGCTCTAGAAGCTAGAAAATACCTCTCAATAAACTATCTATTCATCTCATTTTAGGTGGTAATGGATCTAGAGGGTAAATAGTATCACCATTCATTTGCACTCTCGGCCAAAGAAAATAGGAAATCTCTAAGTTTAACATGTTCTTCAACATAAGTGTCATCCTAAATTGGTATGACCAATCACACATGCACATGAACATAATAGTTGAATTATATCTTGACTTATTTATTTTTTTTAAAAAGTTATTCCACACATAAAAAAGTTCACAAAAATTAAGTCATATTTCAAGTACACTAAAGCTAGAGTTAAAATATTTCAAAAAAAGAGTTATCAAAATATCAAAATCTTACCCTCTTTTCTAGTTAAAAAACTTATTTATGAAAAGGGTATTTATCGCTAAGTTCTTGATTCGTTGGCTGTCAGTGTGGCTCTTTAGATTTCGTTAAATAAGTCAATGTAACCCTTTTTAAAATCAAATTGTTATGTCAACCTCCACCCAACAATCCAAAGCAATATTCAATTACTACACAATGAACCATAAAGATCATTGTTGACCCAACTCAGTAAGAAGTTAATGAACTTCTCCAACTCTAAAATAACCCAATCAAATTGCGACAACTCAACAACGAATACAACCCAACATAAACACACAAACCCTAGAAAACATATATCTATATGCAATATCAAGTGTGTATGAAATCATAATCATGCAAATGTGTCCTAAAAATGAGTATGAGACCTCCATCAGTGATCACGACCAACAAATACATGATAAAAATATATACTTTGTGGTTTACATACGTAAATGTTAACACGGTAAAAAATACCTTACAAATAATATCAAGCATACCTTATATAAATGTACTTATAAAAATTAAAAATCAAAATCATTATCAAAGATAGCAATAAGTTTGAAGAGGGCACTAGAAAAGAAGCAAACTAAGTTTTTCTTTCTCAGGTGTCCCACTATACCGCTTCTTTATCAGCTTTACATTTATCAAAGAAATCTTCCTCCACTAATGTCAAGCTGTGATGGCCTCCTAGATCTTCTAGCATTCCTTGGGAAGGTACAACCCAAAGAACCCAATTGGACATTTTTGCTTCAGCATCAATGGCTAGATCCTACCGACTCCACATGCTATTCGAGAAGAAATGAACGAAGAGGGAAACATTTTAAACAGGACTGTCCTCAAATTATCTTTATGGCGAATCATTGAACGTCACATCTATACTTTTGTTAACTAACTTTAAGAATCGATAAAAGCCTCACTTTATTACATTTGCAATAGAGTTGAGGACGCAATTGAAACTTTTGAAATGTTACGGACATAAACGTTATGCAAACCAAAAAGTAAAGACAGTTAATCCAAGCTGGAAATTAGTGAGACTCTCCATTTTAAATTGCAAATCAGATGGGGCCCTAAGCCTTAGTCGAGTAAATATTAATTAAGTAGAAAAAGTTGGACCTTAAAATTAAGTCTAAATAACTAGCATTCTACAAGATAGCCAATCATCCAAGCATTCCTCAATTACATATAGCAGAAGATTAAATACACAAACCATATAGATTTATCTACCTTAGTGAATTTCAAGCATATTAACTACACAACCAAACCAAAATACAAAAAAGAACATCCCCTATCCTAAATGACTAGCAGAAGGAAGTAGCTTTCAGTTCGAGGGGAGAAAAAAATGAAAAAAAAATACTAACTGAAGCCTAGGTGCTTACAAGGTTTCCACAGAGAAGAATCTGTTTAATGCAAGGAATGAGCCCTACATTTCAGAAAGCAGCAGGCGAAAATCCAAGGTAATTTAAGTACATTTGAATCCATGACAAATGGACAAAACAATTATAAGAATCAATGCAATAATGATGCCCAAAACAATCAATTTAATCTTCATATTTTGAAACCACATCTTCCTTCTAATCTTCGTTCCCTGTTGCCTGAAATCTTGAGCCTGTAGCATAAGTATATCAGAAACTTCGAACCAAAACATCCACCATAAGGTACAGAATAATCACAAGAGGAAAGAGAGATAAAGCATAGAAAAGAGACATAATAAAAGCAAAGAAAGCAAGCAACCACAATCTCCATCTAAAAATCAAAGTTTTCGTTGCTTGCAGACAGAAAATCAGGACCCAAATTACTGCTAACAATAAAGTGCCTTATAGTACTCAAACGTTAATTCAAAGCAAATTTGAGAACAAAATAATTCTGACACTGAATGTAACTTCACAAAACTGACCTGGGAGCGAAGGTTCTCAGTTTTATCAACCAGCAGCTCAATCTTCTCGCCACGGTCAAGAACCTGTGGAGTTACAACAAATAGTTTGCTTTCGATAAATTAATAGCAAAGAATAAAAAGGTACATGTCATGTTCTTGACTCAAAATCTTAAAATGTAGAAGCAAAATCTTGTTCTCTACCTTCTCAATGTTTTCCATCATGACACCCTTGACTTCAGTAACTTGTGCCTTCACTTCTGCAAGTTTGCTTATCTCCTCAGGATGATCCACACAATACTGCATGTGCTCCTTTAATTTTGACCTACAATATTGAACAGAGTAAGAAAACTCACTCAAAAGACAAAATAATTAAGTCATGATATGATAACATTGATATCGTCGTTATATAATTTAATCACCCAAATTCTTTGTTCAGGCCATGCGCAACAGCAGTTGCAGCCTTTCCCCCACCATATCTCTTGTTGAAGTCTTCCTTAACTCTTTCCAGAAACGCCATGGGAATTTGTCTACCAGCAGATTCAACTGCAACTACACAATATGCTGTAAAATAGAACACATGAGAGTTAAAACTAACCATTTAAATGTGAGCCATTAGGACTACAAACTAGTCTACAAATCATTCATCCAAAGAAGATAAATCAATGAAAAACTCAAAATTGTAGTATTCACTTGAATTGGATGAAAATAAATACTCTACTTCAGAACCCATAAATAAGAAGGGGGGGGGGGGGGGGGGGGCGGAGAATCTACAAAAAGCTATAGCAATCCTCTGATAGCTTTCTTTGGACCAAAAACATATCTTTTCATAGTTTCCAACTTATTTAATTGAGTGACATGGTCGGTTTGCCTGGTTTTCAAACGTTTGGAATGACGGTCTGGAAAAAACAAAACTCAAACAGAAACTGGCATATCCTATTACACTGCAAGACAATCTCAATCTTATAACGGTTCAGCTTGGTTGATTTGGAGGATTAGAAATTTTTAATTAAAAAAGAAGCTACTTTAAGCTTCATAAATCAAAAACACCTACAACGAAATTGAATCAATTTACAAAAACAGTGAAACAAAATTTAATGCATTTTATATCTAAATTTAGGATCAGAGATGTCAAAAAGATTAGTAATTGGAAAGAAAAAGTTGAGACTAATCTTGTAATCTTATAATCTTATCCAATAATCTCTTATATATATAATATAATAATAACAATCCTATCCCAACCCCAAAAGTAAAATGTTCAAAATTGATTGGTGAGGTATGTTTCAACTATTTATCTATTTTCTCACACAATAATTCAACTATCTATCTATTAAACATTATGAAAACTTTTGGTTTTTCTTTAACATAATCTTCTGGTTACACTCATTAAACGGATGTAGAAGACCCTTCATCTTTTATACTTTTAATTTGTAGACTTCAATATGTTTAATATCTTAAGTATTAACTACCAATTAATTTACCAATATCTATAACCATTTAACAAGCTTTTTAGCCTTTACTGTTTCTCTCATGTGTTTATTTTTATTTTATTTTTTATTTAATTAAAATTATTTTATTTTATTTTATTTAAAATAAAAGACCCTTCATCTTTTATACTTATAAATTGTAGACTTCGATATGTTTAATATTTGACGTATTAATTATTAATTAATTTAACAACATCTATCATTTTAACAAGCTTTTTAGCCTTTAGTGTTTCTCTAATGCGTTTATCTTTATTTTATTAATTATAATTATTTTATTTTATTTTTTTAAAAATAATAAATTCAGAAATTTAAAGAAATTTTTAACATAAAAAGTTACCTACTAAATTATTTGTTTTTAATTATTTATATTTTTAAATATTAAATAATTATATAAATTAATAGGTAGGTCTAATAAAAAAAGTAAAAGAAATATAATTCAAAATTTAAATTCTTAATTATAATTATTTATAGTTATTACAAAATTTCAAGAGATTTTATAAAGGCAGTTAGTAAACTACATTTGCAAGTACTTTTCAAGTTCATAATGTTACTAGAAGGTTTTGGACTACTCATTTGGAAGTGCATCCTTAAATCATCTTAACCTCCATTTTTAGGGTCTATTATCCAACACAATCATACTAGCATACTCTCTTCAAAATATATTTAGGTCCAAACTTTTCAATAAATTCTAAAAAACTCTTCATTTATAAGGTAACTCTTAACTATACATTTCACTAACAACGTTCATTTTTTTCAAGTTACAAAATCTCTTCAAATTTTATAACTCTTACAAATGATACATTTAAATTTTCAATTATTTTTCTCAAGTACTTGGAAAAAAATCTAACAATATACTAATTTATTTTGTCATGTGTATCATTTAAGGGGCTTGGAATTGTTATACATGGATTTGTATAAGTTTCTCTCCATGTAAGAGCGTTCTTCTTGTTTCCTCCTATATACATTTTCTTCTCATTGATTTTATCTTCTCTTCAAACTTCATAGATTTTTTAAAATCTTTTATAAAGCTAAATGTTTTGGATTTCTTTATATTATGTTTCCCATCTACCCTTGTTCAATGTAATTCAATAGTTTCATATCATTTCTTTAGATTACGTATATTTATTGTTTCTAACTTCTAATTTTCATTTACTTATCTATTGGTACTTTTATTAATTTTAAGAATTTCTTACTTTGTAAGGTAAATGATATTTATTACATGTGCAAGCACACAATTCAAGAAAAAATGTTCAGTTTTGTTATATTGCAGGCGACTTAAAATCGTACAAAATTTTTATTGCAGCTCAGTTTTGTTTCGATTGGGTATGTCGAGTAAATTCAAGAAAAAATGTTCAGCCCTACTTGATTACTTTATCATGAGTATAATTTAATATTTTATTGACCCTTTCTTCTCTTTTCTTTCTTTTCTGCCAATTCATTTGATGGTCCATAAAGCTGAACACATAATTTCCTTCTCAGATGTTCTTTTATGTTTGTTGTCTAATTGACTAATTATGACTCAATATTTAAATGCTCAGCAAGAAAGAAAATAGAAATATATTAACTTCAAATCCATGCAATAAAACATCCACCAAACATGTGATCACAGAGAAGTTCTTTGTCGTAACTTAGTCAAGTACCTAGACAGCTTTTTTCTATGCAATCAATTACCTAATTAGATATCATATGTGAAAAATAAAGCATGAAGTACGGAGAAATAGTCATCAACATCCTGTTTCTCAAACAAAAGCACAAAATCTCTACTAAGGGGTAAGAGGAAAGGAATGTGTAGATAGTAAATTTTTTTGAAAAGGAGCTAAATAGAATTTTTAATGGCAGTTCTTTCACACCATTGGACTCAAAACACACTTGCTCAATGCATCTTTCATAACATTAAATTTTTAAATTTTTCTTATCCACAAACCTTTCTGAATTACCCAAACAGCCAAGCCCCTTTTCTCGTTATACACCCATGACCGTTCTAAACCACATAACCCAAAAAATCTCCACACACTGTTAAAAACACCAAAACTGATATGGAATCAATGCATAAAAACAGAGACAGAAAAGTTAATGCATTTTATTTCTAAATTTAGGATCAGAGACTTTCAGTAAAGAATTGTAATTGGAAAGAAAAAGTTGAGGCTCTATATACAATGCTAAATACAATTAATAAATAGAAAATATCTATTAATATATAGAAAAACACTTGGCAACACTACTAAACTGCTAAATACCACCATGTGTTACACATCTAACGGTCCTGTGTATTTTAAAGAAACCTGCTACCAAAATGGGTCCATACAGAATTACTGTAATATATGAGTACAATGTGGTCAGTTCGGTATCGGTGGTTTTGTAATGTTAAAACCAAAATCGAACTGCAATCATACTTTTGAAGAAATATAAAAATGCAGGCGACTTAAATACCTACAAAATCTTGTTGCAGCTCAGTTTTGCCTTTTGCCTCAAATTGGGTTAATCTGGTAAATTTTGAGGAACAAATGCTCAGCCCTACTTTATTTTACCATGATTAATAATTACTTTACAGACCCTTTCTTCTCTTCCTTTTCTGGCTATCATTTGATTGTCCATAAAGCTCATGCCACATACCATACTTTCTCAGATGTTCTTTTATATTTGTTGTCTGTGATATAGTCATGATCCAATATTTAAACGCTTGAGGCAAGAAAGAAAAATAGAAATATTGAACTTCAAATCATGTAGGAAACATCCACCAAAACATATGATCCAAGAGTTCTTTCTTGTAACTCAGTCAAGTACCTAGACAAATGCTTTTTTCTATGCATCTCAATATGTGAAAAATAAAGCATGAAGTATCGAGAAATGGTGATTGACTTCCTGATGGTCAAAGACAAGCACAAAAACTCTACTAAAGAGGAAAAGATTGTGCAGATAGTAAAATTTCTCGAAAAGGAGCTAAATAGAATTTTTAAGGGCAGTTCTTTGACACTTTTTGACTCAAAAATGTTCTGTTTTATATATAACCAACTTATTTAACTGGTTTCATTTTAACACCCTCTAAAAAAAGCATATGTTTACTGTAATATAAGCCCAAGGCCTAACTCAACCCAATAAGATCTCATTGAGTTAAGGGTTGCCCACACTTATAAACTGCATTACAGCTGAACGCCTAGTCGATGTGGGACAATACAATCCTTCAACACCCCCCTTCACATCGGACAGGGGCAACGAAGGCCCCAAAACACGATGAACTCAGGGCCTAGCTCTGATACCATGTAATATAAGCCCAAGGTCTAACTCAACCCAATAAGATCTCATTGAGTTAAGGGTTGCCTACACTTATAAACTGCATTACAGCTGAAATTTTTGCCCAAGCAAAAAAAAATGTCCCTGAACTCGAAATTATTAAGAAAAGATCCCTAAACTCACTATTTACGTTACAGTGTTATGGCATCCTGAATGTGACTGTTACATTATTCAATAAAACAACACAACGTGATCTACACTTGGTTGATTTTGAACACCATTTGATGCAGGAGCCTAGTATCTCCTTACTGCCGTTTTTGGTTACATTTTTTTGTTTATTCTATGCTGCTTATTATATGCTTTATTTTATTGTTATTTTATTCCTTTAGGTGAGGTGTCATTCTGGTATAACATAACCTGATTAAAGTAGTGAGGTAGTAAAGTATAGTTTTCAGTTTTGATTTGCTGCTCATGTTTTGTACTGAGAGAATACTCTCTGATTTTATGCAATTTTCTGGTTAGAATAATAGCGTTCTATCCATTAATGGGAAGTTTCTTCTTCCTCATATTAAAATTCAGGTTTCTATGCTAAAGTGGTATCTGAGCTCAGGCCTTTCCTGTGTAATGATGACTAACTCTGGTAAAGATGGCCAACATGATGTTAACAAAGCTTCCATTGCGAGGGTACTTGCGACTTATCTGCGAGAACAAGAATAGAAGAACGAGGAGCAATTCCGAGCTTTTCTGCAAGAGTTCAAGCAGAGCATGACCCACTTTCGTGATGAATTCATGAGCAAGTTGAGAAACTCAGTGACTCTACTCGACTATTTTCCTCATCGTGACACCCATCATCATCAAACCCACCTAACAACATACAAACAGACTCCACTAAGGAAGTCGACCCTTGTAAGACCAACCCTTCACCATTTCCTCGTGTTCAAATCCATACCCAGTTACCAAAAACCTATACACCTAAAAATCAAACATACCCAAGACCCATGCGTCAATATCCACCCATTAAACAAAATAACCTCGCCAAACACCAACACCACTCAGAAACAGACCATCAGAATGCTCAGATTATCGTAACAAAAATAATATCCCTATTAATGGTGATCAAATGAACATAATTGAGTTCTTAAGCTGGGTTAAATAGTGGACAACTATTTTGATTATATGGAAGTTCCAAATGATAGACAAGTAAAAATGGTAGCATATAAGCTCAAAGAAGGAGCTGCGATAGAATTCAAGGTACGAGGAGACATGGTGAATTAGCTATCAATTCATGGAGTTTGATTAGGAGATTTATGTTTGAGCATTTCTTACCATCTTATCATCAGCAAACACTCTTCAAACAATATCACAATTGCCATAAGGGAACTTGAACTGTAGTTGAATATGTGGACGAGTTTCAAGAACTCAGAATAAGAAATGACCTGGACGAGAGTCAGTCACAAGAAGTTATGAGGTTCATAAATGGATTGAAAAAACCCTTAAGGAGTCAAGTAGATGTTCGAAATGTGCAAAGTTTTCCAAAGGCTGAGCCTCC
Source organism: Hippophae gyantsensis (assembly GCA_030763125.1). Lineage (NCBI taxonomy): Eukaryota > Viridiplantae > Streptophyta > Magnoliopsida > Rosales > Elaeagnaceae > Hippophae > Hippophae gyantsensis. Next base: position 21,906,043 of record CM061033.1, on the reverse strand, counting down.
AAATATGAATCTCAATTAAACAAGTCCCCATGAAATACCTTTGCTAGAAGGTTAGGCAATGAACCATTCCATGACAAACATCACTTTCACTCATCACAGCAGAATCCACCCATTAATCCACACAAAGTGAATTGAAGGCTGCATTTAAAACCAAAGAAAGACTTTATGAATGGCAAGTGATACCTTTTGGATTGTGCAATGCTCCGAGCACTTTCATAAGGTTAATGAACCGGGTACTCAAACCATTCACAGGTGAGTTTGTAGTAGTATATTTTGATGATATACTAATCTTTAGTACAGGGGTCAAGAAACACATGATTCATTTGAGATCAATTTTGGAAGTATTCAGGGTTAATAAGTTGTACTCAAACCTCAAGAAGTGTCTAAGGTTTGTTACAAGTAACAAAGGACTTTTCGTAGATCAGAGCAAAGTCTCAGCTGTACAAGACTGGCCAGCTCTAACAAATGCACATGAGGCTAGAAGCTGGATTTGCCACTTTTTACAAGAGGCTTATTAGAAGATTTAGTTCCTTGGTGGCACATACAAAATATTAAAACAACCATGCTACAATGATGTTTGTTCTTCTATGATCCCTTTCTATAATCAAAATAACTAAATAATACCTTTTACAATCACAAAGACCAGTCAACTTCAAACTCAAACAAATGACTAAAACGACACCGCACACTAAAATATATAATCAAAATTAAAGATTTAGCTGCAACATAATGGAGTAAAAAGTCTCATCCAAACCAAGTTAACTTCACCTGCAATAGTCTAATTATAAAAATATTATAACTAAAGAAAGGAACAAAAATACAGCAATGCCTGCAGTTTCTTATGAAAATGTAGAGCAGCATAGAATAACAATATATTTCAACATAATCAACACCAAAAACATACACCCCAATGAGTACCATAACCAGAGGTGGACCTAAGGGGTTAGGAGGGGCTATAGCCCCGTCAAAAGTTTCGAGAGAAAACTTATTATCTATTTTAGATATTTATAAAATAATATTTATTAATTAAGTTGAATATTAGACCTTTTTTTTTTACTCAACCAAATTATTTTTCAACTATTAATTTAACCAATTTAACATTCAACTTCTCTAAATTGACTAATTTGAGATCCTAATTTTTTCAATTTAACCAGTTTGATACCCAAAAACATATTTGGAAAATTGCAAAAAAAAACCATAAAATTTATAAAAACAAAAATAGCACCACAATAATATTAAACAATGTCCAATTAGACAGCGTTCAATATTGAAAGAATCTAAATGAATATAATTCAATTTGAACAACATCCAAGTAGATAGAGTTCAAAATAAAATGACGTGAAATACTTTTTTTAAATAGTGAAAATGTATGAATTGGACATAAGGAGTGATTTTTATTGTTACAAATTTTAAGAATGTTATTTTTATTGTTTTTTTCAAAATATTTGAATCAATTAAATTAAAGAAATGATCTTAAATTGGTGAAGATAGAATACCAAATTAGTCAAAATGTAGAAGTTAGAGTACTAAATTAATCAAATTAATTTTAGAGGACTAAATCAATAAAGTTACAAAAATTGGATAATAAATTAGTAATTCACTCCATTAATTACAACTCATTTTGACCATTATTATAAGTTTATTTTGGATCCTATGTTAAAAAAATAGACCATGCTATTTGTTATTTTAGGAAAACAAATTCACTTTAAAAGTAACAAAATTTTGGGTGGGTGATCACAAAGATCCAACAGCTTTTCGAAATGGAGCACTTAATTCTATTAGCTTTTTTTCATGACAATTTAATCCATTAATTTTGACAAAGCAACAACACAAGTAGAGGGAGTAGCAAGCCGATATATGGAAAATCCTGGTAGAGAGTATTGGGATGCTATTAAAAGAATCCTAAGATATGTGAAAGGGTCCTCAAATCTTGTATTATGTTATGGAAGACCAGAATTTGTTGTCAAAGGTTATGTTGATTCAGATTTTACAGCTGACCTCGAGAAAAAGTCCACTACAAGCTATGTGTACGCACTTGTAAGACCAGTTGTAAGCTGGATTTCAAGATTACAAATTGTTGTGGTGTTATCTACAACAAAAGTAGAATACATGACAACTACACAAGTGTGCAAAGAAGCAATATGGACCAAAAGGTTATTAGAATAACTAGGGCACAATCAAGAGAAGATTCCTCTTTATTGTGACATTCAAAGTGCCTTGCATATTGCAAAGAATCTAGACTTTCAATCAAAAACAAAACACATAAGAGTACAGTATGACTTCGTTTGAGAAGTAGTGGAGGAAGGAAGCATGGATATGCAGAAAATTCACACCAAGGAAAACCTAGTAGATGCATTGACTAAACCAATCAATACTAACAAATTTGTTTGGTGTAAGATCATCTATTGGCCTAGCAGAGAAGTAAACAACGTGAGCCTACAAAAATTAAAAGATAACCTCAACTGGGAGAATGTTAGCTTTACATGAAATACGTGAAGCCATTCTTCATAAAGAAAATATATTAATATTAGAAAGGAAGCATATGGCTTTAAAATAATAACCTACTATTAGGTAATGAACTTGAATGGAAGAGGTGCATATGAGTTGCATATGAAAACATACAGCTCATTCCTCCATAATCATCCCAATAAACAAGAGTTTTATTTTATTCTTTCTTTAAATTGTTTGCTTCGATAGAAGTTGTAATTCCTTTCGACATTAGAGAATTTTATTATAGTAATTTTTTCTCAATTATTTTTTCAACTTTTGTTATAAGCTTTTGCTTTACCCCAATTTCCTAACAAGAGCAACAATGCACATTTGGATAATGGTTTCTATATGATCCGAAAAAATGCTAGCCATAGATAAATAATAAAAAAGAAAAAGGATGGCAATGGTCCACTAAATTTGACAAAAAGGCATAAAAGTTCATTAACCTTTGAATGGGGTATTAAAAATCCAATAACTATTAAAAAGGACACTAAAGTCCAAAACTTCTAAAATTGTCAAAAAGTGATCATGTAAATTATCATGTGCAATTTAAACAAGGGCAATATCATCTTAATGAAAAAAAGCTCGCCAAAAATCGATTGAACAATTTGCAATGAAAATGGAAACTCACGATGAAGGAGCTGAAGTGCGATGAAGGAGCTGAAGTGCGATGGAGGAGTTGAGATGGTGATTCTGTTTTTCGAGTTAAGAATTTTTATTTTTTTAATTAATTATTGTTAAGCATAAATTAAGATAGACAATATTATCCTTGTTAAAATCGCACATATTAGCTCACATACTCTCTCTTTCATAATTTTAAAAGTTTTGGATTTGTAATGCACTTTTTAATAGTTATTGGATTTCTAGTACCCACCCAAAAGTTATTGAACTTTTATGCATTTTGTCTTTTGTCAAAATTAGTGTATCATTGCTGCCTAATATTACTCTTACCAGTATTATTAAAAAAAATACAAGTATTGGATTATACAGCGACAAAAAACATTTAATAAAAACCAGTGTGTAGAATCAACGATTTGACAGCCAAAATATATATGCATATAACACAGACACAAGTAAAAATCTAAAAAGGCCCAAAGCCATATCGATATAAAGATTATTCTTAGTACAACAGATCAGATTACCAGAATGAAAAGTCATATATAAGAAGAAGTCAACCAAATGAACAAATCTAAGAAATCGAGATCATCAGACTTTAAAAATTGGAAAAAGAATCAAACAAGTAAATAAATATTCAATAATTCAAACATCACATATGAAAATCAACACGAACAAGCGAATCGAACTTACTGAAGCCATTTTCGACAAGGTAGTTGAAGGTATGCCCATCACAATTGTAGGTAAACTTGTTGTTGGAAGCAGGGAGCTTCTGGAGGCATTGAGAAGCGATACTGGTGAAATTTCCACTGAACTCAGTGTACTCAGCGAGAATAACCGTCCCTCGAGCCACGAAGCTGTATATCAAAGATTGTTGCCCCATTTCTGTTAAAAAAAAGAAGCCTAACCTAAACTATTAAACAAGCAATTGCACCCAGATTCAGATAGGGAAGCGATGGGAGAGATCCAGAGAGCGATGAGGAGAGAACAAAAATGCTGGATTTGCGGTGTGAAACGTATATGAACCAATTCTAAACGTACATATTAATTTACTAATATATTCTAATTAAAACTATATTCTAAAAATATTAATTTATGTTATAAAATGAAAAAAATAATGATTAATTGTGCAAATGTATAATTGTTAATTAAAAAATTAAAACAGTACTAGCAAAATTAAATCATTAATTTTTAAAAAAAAATTATCTAAATTATTAGATTTTAAAAATGATCAATGTAATCATCAATATATCTAATTATATTTTGTAAAATTGATTATTTTTCATATATATTCGATAACTTTTAAAATTGTAACAAATGAATTATGGATCGGTTCCTTAATTGTAACTACACATATTTAACAAGATCTAAAAATAGAACACTTTCATTTAAAATAATTTTAACTAATTAAGCTAACAATAATAATAGTTATTTCATGTTCAAAATATATTAAAATATTATTTAATTTAAAAAAAATTAACAATATCAACAGCATATAAATAACTATAAATATAATTACATAACTAAGATAACATTAAAAAAAGGTTAACTAATAATATACTTTACTCAAAATATATCCAAACAAAACCAAATACATCCAAAAACTAATAAAATAGAAATAAATTATAAATAATTACAATAATAATTACAACTATAGAAAGAGAGAAAAATAGAAGTAATATCATAATTGATCGGATACAAAAGTCCCTTCTTAGAAAAACTGAGCACTATAACGACATCCAATAGCTGGAACCTTCTCAGAACAAATAGCATCCAAATTCCTCCCTCTAATCAACAACTCTATAAACTGGACACAGTATACACTACGATCAAAATGGGAAAATATCATTCAAGCTGCTAAATTATCTTCACATGTGTCTTTAATTTTTATAAAAATATCTCTAATATATTTATTATTTATACTTAATATCAAGGATACCTTTTAAGTTAATGGTATTGTTTTTTTTTTTTTTGCCTCTATTACCAATTAATTTTTAAATATGATTAATTAGTAATTTAAGCTCATTTTTTTTAATTAAAAATTTTAAACAAATAAATATTAATTAATTTTCTAGTTGATATTATCTTATTTTAATAAATATAAGTCTACTTCTTTCTAACTCTACTTTACCTCATATCTTTAGTTACTTTTTTAGAAGCATCACCTCCTCGAATGAGAACAATGTTTCTTATCTTCAATTGATGATCCTTATTTTTATTTAAGATATAAAAGAGACATTAAATTTTAGTAAAAAAATATTTATTCATTAAAGAAATCATATCATTACCATCCTATTTTTATGTTAATTTACTTCATAGAGTTTATTTATATATAACTTTTTTAAGAAGATAGTGGTTTTTAAAATCTATATGCAGAACTTATTATACCCTTCTTCATAATACAAGAGTCATTTTATAGACATAAGAGCATTTGTTTTTATACCTAATAAAGATATGGGAAATGATGAGGATTACATTTTATCCTATCTCTTCCTTCCTTTAAAAATTACCATCAACACCTATTTATTCAAAATCAGTTGCCGACATGCTTCCTCATGAACACGAAGATGTAGATCCATCTCTATCCTTTCTACACTAAAAACACTTAATGTCCTCAGTTTGCTTTTTATTAGTTGGCAAAATTCATGTTTGATACCTTCAATCACGTTCAACTCATTATAGTTGAATGGTGATTCATAATTGATAATATTCTCAATATCTTCTTAAATTATGTTCAAGTTACTGTGTCAAATCATTATAACCTTACTTGTAAAATAATTTATTTTGATTTCAGGAGATATTTTTATTTTTCTAATTTCATGGTATATTTGACTCAGTATTACTATTTTTTCCTAGTTAAGAGCTTCTTCATTAAACTTTTCTTTTAATAGAACCCTAGGTTGGTCTTCCATTATGAATCTAAAAATCTCAAAAATATTGAATGATCATTTACTTTTACTTTTTTTCTAAAACTTTTAATGGCTTTTTCAAAAAAATTTGAAAATATTTTCTTTCGTAAATATTTTCAATTAACTCACAATAAAATAATTAGTAAACAAGTTTTGGATCTGCTTTCTCATTAATATTGAATCTATTGTATGTGATTTTTTTTCTTCCTGTTGTATGGATTTTTTCTGTTGTGAAAATTTTCATTGTTTCAAGTTGATATTTTTTTGATTTTCTTACCAAATTATAAAGGTTTAGACATTGGTTTTGATTTATGTTTCTTTATTTGTATTTTTATTCCTCTAGGATAAACTTATCATTTGTTTCCCTAAAGATTACAAGTGTTGGTATCTTTCTTAGCTTTGTTATCTTTCCTTTGCAACTGCCTAGTTTTTAAGTGCTTGTGCATAGTTACCTTTTAAACTTGTTACTACATCACTAGATCTGAGAAGCTTAGGGGTTTTAAAATTGGCAAAAAAAAATTTTGCTTCATTCTATTAGTGAATGCTTTGTATGTTACACCAAAGAACTCAATTATTACCATACTTGCTTCTAGCCATGTCATATATTCCTAGAGCTGATCCGTCACAGGCAACATGATACTTTTTTTTCCTTCTTGATTCTATTTTTGAGCTCTTCCTCATATGCAATTTCAGACCATAAAACTTTTAAGGAGTTACCCTTTTCTTATTTTGGTTAGTTTTGAGATTTTATCATCTTTCATTAGAATTAAGTCTATTTCTTTGTTAAAGAACTAGATTTGTCACATATGAGTGACTTTTTGAGGAATAAAATCTCTAATTGATCTCTTATAACTCTTAATTCATTTTCTTTTATCTTGATGTATATGTCAAAATTATCCATCTTTCCTATAATTGTAAAAATTGTTAGTGGGGTTAATTCTCTAGTTAAAGCATCAGTTAAACTATTCTTTTTTTCTTAGTAGAGGTTCAACACCAAATTCGTAATGGTTGAATCATTAATACCATCTTATTAATATTCATTATTTATAATTTTTTGTAATATTAGTTCTGAAGAAATATCAAAAATATTTACTGTATGTTCTAATAATAAATCTTGAGGATATTACGTATATAGAAAACATTTTTATAACATTTTTACAACTAAATATTCATTTTCATTACTATAGTAATTTAGTTCAGCTCATTAAAAAGCTCTTGAAGTAAACCTACATAAATATTCATCATTATCATCTACTGTTGCTTTTAATATGGCTTCCAAATATTCATATGAAGCATCCGTTTTTGTTATCATTTTGTCATCTCGTCCAAAAAGGTAAAGTGATAGTAAATTTTTACCTATGATTTTACCTTTTCTATGTATTGGGTATCTTTCTCAGTCCAATTTTAGACATAATCTTTCTTAAGTTTTGCTAGTAAAGGTTTTATCATTTTTTCTAATTTCCTAATATCTACTTCCGCGTATGTCAAATATACTAAATATTTTTGTAATTGATCTTTATCAATAATGACAATGGGAAATCCTTATATATTATTTAAAGCATGAAGTTGAAGGTGATGTTTTTCATTTTCTATTTCAAGTTCTAAATATTTGATCTTTTGTTAGGTTAATAGTGCATTTTTCTCACACAATACTATTTTTTTTTTTTACATTTTGTTAGGATTTTTAATATGTTCAAATAATATTGGTTGATATTATCACTAAAAATTAATATATCATCAAAATAGACATAATAAAAAGAGTAATACTCTTTAAAAATATTGTTCGTATATTTGTAAAATATTCACGATGCCTGTTTTAATTCAAATGGTACAACAATACATTAAAATTGTCCTGGTGGACATCAAAAGGTTATTACTAGTGGGATTCTTTATCTAATCTGATTCACCAAAATTTACTTTTGCAATCAAAATTAGAAAAATATTTCTTTTCTTTGATCAAAGCTAATAACTCTTATTTTTTAGAGATAAAATATCCATCATTTAAATTTATTTATTTAATGATTTAAAATTTATCATCATTGTTTTTTTTCTTGTTTTTCTTGGCTTCTTTTTCTAATAAAAATGTTGGTCTTGAGTGTGGACTAATGCTTGGTTCAATTACTCCTAAATTCAAAAGTTCTTGACTTTGTTTATTAAATTATTCTCGATATTCTGGAATGTATACAATAAGTTTTACATTTATAACCTTATTAGGGTCTCTTAGCTTTATACTTTATACGTTTTCAAACTTATTACTTTTTGGATTTAAAGGATTTTCTGAGCTTACTATCTTAGGTAATTTTTATATTTTCAATAATCTCTTATCTTTATGTATTTTTTTAGAAAGGATTTTCCTAATTATTAAGATCTAGATTATTTTCGTTTAGTAATTTTTTGTGTTATTTTTTTAAATATGATTTATGTTTTTAGTATATCTCACTACATTTTCACATTTTATGTTATTCAATAAATTTTTCTGATGATCACTTTTGACATTTTTAATATTTGTAATATGTAGTGTTTCTCCTTCTAATGTAGTTATACTTATCGTATCTATAGATTGAATAAATGATTGATATAAGTTTAAAAAGTTATTTTTTATCAAGAAATCTACTTCTATTTTCTGTTGATATATATAGTATGAATATGTAACGTTTCTCCTCCTATTATAATATCAATTTATGTCTTTGCTAAGATTAATTGTTATATTATTTACTATTCTTACTATCCAGTCCTTGGAGTAGTTATTGTGAAAATACATACTTGCTTACTACATACGTACTGTCTCCAATATTTATGTAAACATATAAATGGTATATATTATATACCTTGAATTTATATCATATTTTTATGTTAGTACTATTAGGATTAGTTATATTATAAAGATCATTCATCCTTGAATGTTTTCTCTAAATTTGTTTCTTCTTTTTCAGTTTCACTCATTAAATATATTGACTATGTTTTATGAATATTTGATTTTTTTTATAGTTTTAATTCCATCTTATAAGCTTAATCTAATATCTTTAATCTTTTCTTATATTCCTTTTTATGATTTAACCTATTATGGCATTCATTGTCATAATGATATTCCTTATTATATATCCAACACTTACAAGTTTTCTTGTTTGATGGACAATAATTTTCTTTTTTGTGAAGTTTTCTTCTTCTAAAATATCTTCTTTTATTAAGATTCCTAGTTATATCTTTTCTTATATTAAGAAAAAATTTGTTTTTTAAATTTATTTTTCTTGAATCTTTTATATTTATTATATATTTTTTGTAAGACGTTATATTACATCTATACTTTATTGGCATTTAGAAATTCTTATTATCATAACATAATTTAGAATTTTCTTTTGTATAATTATATTTCTTTATTAATTAGCACTATAGAATTATCCAAACTTTTAGTTTTTGTATTCTTTCTTCTAAAGTATCTAATATTTCCACAAGATTTTTATATCTCCAATTTTCTTCAAAAACTTTATATAGAATTCTTAATAACATTTGAAAATAAAATGTCCTTAAATTATTATTAAATTTTTGAGTACATTGTGATAATACATTTTATATTCACATATAAAAGAATCTATGTAGCACATCACATATTTTTATATTCGCTAAATACTTTTTAACTTCATTTATTTATAGTTCATTTGTTTCGATAATATAGTTTCTTATCTCTTCTTCTATGAACTCTTTATATATTTCATTTACTACTTTATTGAAATATTATCTTCTTATTATAGAATCTCTTTGCATCCTAAGATGTATATCATCTGATACATTACTTAACCATACTTTAATATTTTTAGTAATTTTATGGTTAAATAATACTCTACAAATTAATGGAATTATACTAGTGGTTTCAGATATCTGGATTAGTATTCTCATTGCGCTAGCCCATTCATCTAATATCTTTTTTCTATCCTTAATACAATCTAGGTTTAGATAGTTTTATTGTTATTTTTATGAAGTTTGAATTCTGGTGGTATAGATCCTCTAGTACCAGAATGTAATACTTCTTTCATTTTTGGTTGTTGCTTTCTAATAAGTGCTTGAAAAACACTTCTATTTTGTGATTTTACTATACTTAATTAAAATGAATAGGTTTGATTATATATGTTTATTTGATTATACAAACCTATCTTTTTGAAATTACATGTACGTTTTGTTGTAATTTAGGCATTTTTAGGTTCAAAAGAGATAAATATGTCAACACTTGAAGTACTCAAATAGCACCCTAAGAGCTAAAAATACTAAGATATATAAGTCTTACATCAAGAAAAAAATATTATGTAAAGGATACAAGCAAAATTCAAGAAAAGCATTGCATGCCACGGTGGGTCGTAATGTGTGTCGCGGTGGACACCTCTCGAGAATTCTATTAGACAATTTGAACATTTCATGCTGCAATGTGATAAAATTGTGCTACGGTTGCATCCTCTTGGGTTGATTTGTATGAGTAATTTTTGCTATGATGGGAGAAAATGCAATTCACGATGCGTGAAATTAATTTTTGATTCTGACGCCCTATTCAGTACTCTACTTATAAATAGCTAATTAGTTTCATTAGGTTATTAGCTTTTATATTATAACATTAGCCATTCATTTCATAGTTTAGTTTTTTTTTCTTCCAAATTTTCTTAAATTCAATATAGATTAGACACCTAACAAATCTGATGTCGTTTCTTTAGGAGTTTTTTCATATTCAAGAAAAAGAAGAGTAAATTTATAAATATTCAAAAGAACATTTTCAAGATCAAGATTACAATTTTGGAGTAGGATATGTCATTCATCCTTTATTGGTATTTAGATATGATTAGGATCTTTTATTTTTATATTGATCTTTTTATTATTTTTTTGTTTGAATGCCAATTTTAAACTACTAATCATGGATTTCAATTTAAGCATGTCCAATTAAATTTAATTATGAAAATTATTGCTATGTTTGTATAGATTATAAAGGAAAAACATTTTATAGTTAAATAAAAATTATTTCTTGATTCAAGAGTTGTTAAAGATTTCTTTATGAATAATTTATTAGTTATTTATTCTTCATAATAGATTGAAAATTTAAGAATTAGGTTTCATATATATCATCTAGATCTAATTTAGATAACTTGAATAAGAGTTTAAATTAGTGACTTTGTCAAGAGCATTAATTTAAATGGTTTGCTATTTTCTTAGGCATAGTTTAATCAATTAATTAAACATCCCGATCATAGGCCATTAATTGATTTAATTAATAAAGAAAAATGATCTCCGTCTTGGGACTTTTCATATTTAAAACAAAAAATCAATAATCTGAGTTTATATTTTAATTAACCTAAATATTTTTAAACAAGCTTGGTTAACTAACAATACTTCTCAATAATTCTCAATTGATTTAAAATCCTATATATGCCTTGATTTTGTTTTGAATTGAATCTATATTTAGTTATTTAATTGTTTTGTTATTAACTTAAAATTTTCAAAACCCATTACGATAGAATATTTAGGTTTTATTTTCAATTCATAGTTTGTTTAAGTTTTTAAGAAAATTGAATAATTATCTAAAACTACTACAATTTCTTGAGAAATCGACCTTAGAAGTATAATTGTTGTTTATTATAAGTGATTCGTGCACTTGCAAACTTTTAATATAAAATGTGTACATCAAATATTTGATACCGTTGCCAGAGAATTAGCATTTTACATTTTTCATCAAATTTCTTAAAATTTCGTGTTTTTGAATATTTTTGGTTTGTTTAGTTATTTTTATTTATTTTAATTATTTATTGTTTCTAATTTATTTTTATTTTATTTATTCATTTTTAGTTTTTATTATGTTTTTTATTCGTTTTTTTTATTTATTTGTGTTTAATATGACAATGGACGTGAAGATATATTAAACAACTCAAAAATAGACAAAAATGAAGACAAATGTAGAATTACAGGGTTAATCAATCGATTAGGAACTAGATCGATCGAATTTTATAATTGGATTGATCAAAAGATCATTACTCGGTCGATCAAGAATAGGCTCGATCGATCAAGCGGTGAGATTAAAACGCTTGAGCAAAAAATTGAATTCTAATTTTCAATTTTAGCCCTTAGATTAAAGTAATATGAATTCTAATCTAATAAAGATTAATTTCATCCTATTTAAAGCCCCATTAAGAGGTCATAAATAACACAAAACTAAGATTATAAACCCTTGTAGTTGCCAAGAAGAGAAAAGAAGAGAAAAAGATCAAGAGGAGAATAAAGGCGACACTACTTTGTGAAGGATTCAAGAGAACATTAATGTTATAAATAAAGAGATTGAGTGCATATCTTATTCTTCTTCTTTCTTTATCAATTGTATTGTCTTTCTTTATGAAAAATCTAAATTTTAAGAACATAATTATGTCTAGCTAATATATTAATTTAGGGGTCTTATTAACCCAATTTGCTACATGTGGTTACCCCAATTGTTAATGCAATTTAATTATATTATTTAATCTAATTTTTATGCTATTAATTGTTTAGCCAACAATTGATCTATAGAGTCAATTAAATATATTTGAGATAATTATTTAATTGTTTGTCTGATTAAATAGCATGCATAATTTCTAGGTATAGATGTACTATTCTTATGTGCATGATCTATAATTGATGAAATTAATGAGTAATACGCTATCTAATTGACATGAGAGTCTAATTAGATTAATTTTTATATGGTTTGTAGTCTACTTGAGAGAGAAATGCATGCTAGGTTAGATTCAATTGATTATATAATTGATTGATAATTATATTAGGCGAAATTTAGTGATTTACATATTAGAAAATTAGAGATTAAAGATTCATAGATTTTTTTCTCATATATCTTCATAATTTTTGAGTCTTTTGATTTAAAATTAGTTGTCATTTATTTTTTCAATTTTAATAATTTTCTATTGTCTAAATAGTAATCGTAATAATTATATTTGTACACGGTTATAAATTTTACGACTCCATGTGGGATCGATATCCATGCTTAGGTACATTATATTATTTGCACAACATGTATACTTGTGGATTGCATCGAGTTGATCAAGTTTTTACACGATTGTCAGGGAGTTAATTATGTTCTTCTAACATATATCAATAATGGTTATTATTATACTAGTTTAAACCTTTAATTTTTGTTTTAGTGTTTTTGTTGTAGGTTGATAGGTGAAAATATTATTCCTCCAGAAATAGAGAGAACTTTAATTCGCTTAAGAAGGAAATGGTTAGAACAAGATCAATAAAGGGATTATGGAAAAACAAGGGGATGAACGAGCTATTGTGATTCCTAAACCTTTAAGATATTTTGCAATCCCACAAGTAGATAGAACCCAATCATCTATCAATAGACTGGACATCAATGCTAACAGTTTCAAACTTAAGCCACAAGTCATTCAAATGGTACAAGCAAATCAGTTTGGAGGGTTAGTCAATGATAATCCAAATCTTTACTTGGCTTCATTCTTAGAAATATGTGACACCTTCAAGATGAATGGTGTATCAGATGATGTAATTCACTTTTGCTTGTTTCCTTTCTCATTGAGGGACAAAGATAATGCATGGTTACAATCAGTACCTGCTAGGTCAATCAATAAATGGGATCAATTGGCTCAAAAATTGTTGGCAAAATACTTCTCACCTTCAAAGACAATTAAGTTTAGAAACGACATCACTTCTTTTTAGAAATTTGAAGGAGGAATACTTTATGAAGCTTGGGAATGCTACATAGAGCTATTAAGAAAATGTCCACATCATGTTCTTCTAACTTTGTTGCAAGTGTAAATACTCTATAATGGATTAATGGGGCTACCAAAGACCATAATTGATGTTGCAGTTAAGCCTTAATGAGTAAAACTAAAGAGGAAGATTTAGCATTGTTTGATGAGATGGTACCAAACAATTGCCAATGGCCTATGGAGAGGCTAAACCTAAGAAAAATGGTTGGAGTAGTAGATGTAGACACTATAGTAGCATTGTAAGCTCAAATAAATGTTGTACTATTAGGTTTCACTAAGAAGTTAGATGGTGGTAGTATGGGGTAAATATGGTATAAAGCCCATTCATGATGTGTAATTATTGTGATGGACCTCATTATAATGAGGCATATGGGAATCTTCTTGAAGTTGTAAACTATGTCAACAATCAAAACTGCTAAGGAAATCCATACTCAAACACATACAACACAAGATGGAGAAACCACCCCAATTTCCCATGGAACAATAATAATAATCAAGGTAGTAATCAATTCAACCGTTAACCCTTCTTACCACTAGGTTTTCAACAACCATATCAACAACAAGTCTAGAAAAAGAAGTCACCTAGTGAGGACAATACAAGTGCTCTAATGGGAATAATGAAAGACTTCATTTCCATAAATACAAAAGTGGATAGAAGTTAATCCAAAACAAGAAGGTAATGAGTATTGTAAAGTAATAGCCTTGAGGAGTTATAAAACCTTAGAAGAGAAGGAGAAAATTAAAAAGGATAAGGAGGAAAAAAATGGACAAAGAGAGTACTAAAAGGGAAGTGATTTAAGTAAAGAAGAGTAACCTCTACAAATCCACTATTCTCTTCCCTCAAAGACTCTAGAAGAAAAACTTAGGCAATCAATTTTCAAAATTCCTAAATGTCTTCAAGAAGCTGCACATGAACATACCATTTGTAGATGCACTTAAACATATGCCTTCATATGCCAAATTCATGAAGGACATCCTATCTCCAAAAAGAAGGCTTGGAGATAATGAGACAATAACCTTAATTAGAGGTTGTAGTGCCATATTTGAGAGAAAATTACCAAAAAACTTGATGTTCTGTTTAGCTTTGACATCTCTTGCACAATTGGGAATAAAAATTTTGATAACACATTAACTTTATGCTACTATTAGTTTTCAAGAGATTGAGGGTTGATGAAGCCAAACCCACTTCAGTAATATTGTAAATGGCAGATAGATCAATCAAACAACCCAGGGCTATTAGTTTTTAAGAGATTGAGGGTTGATGAAGCCAAATCCACTTCAGTAATATTGTAAATGGTAGATAGATCAATCAAACAACCCAGGGTGTGGTAGAAGATGTGCTAGTAAAAGTGAACTATTTCATCTTTCTGGTAGATTTCATTATACTAGATATGGAGGAGGACTACGACATTTCTATCATACTTGGTTGTCCATTCTTAGCAATTGGAAAAACACTCATTGGTATACAAAAAAGTGAGCTTATAATAAGAGTACATGATGAATAGGTAACATTTAATATTTTTAAAACAATTAAATATCCTGATACTGATAATACCAGTGATTGCTTTAAGATAAATGTTACTGATGAAGTCGTCGATGATGTGCTTCATAACATGGGTCCAAATGATCTTTAGAATATGTGGTTCTTAATTTTGTAAACATACATACTGATGAGCACCATGAAAATCACTTAGGCACACACACTAATGATAATATTTTAACTAAATCTGTTGAACCACCCACATTCAAGACTTTAACATATGATGTTATGAACAATGAAATATGTTCATTAGAAAACAATTTAACTTATTTTAATGATGAAATTGCAAGTTGATGTGATTATGCAAACTATTTGGAGGCTACACCTCCCATGTGTTTATCTAATATGGTTGCGGAGTGTCTTGAGATAAGGTCTAGGCTCAAACCGTCCATAGAGGAACCAGTCAAGTTAGAGCTCAAACCCATACCCAATCATCTCCGTTAGGCATATTTAGGTGAGAACAAGACACTTCTAGTAATAATCTTTGCTAGTCTAAGTGTGGAACACGAAGAGTCACTTCCAAAGGTGTTCAGTGAATTTAAAAGAGCTATGGGTTGGTTTATTGTCGACACTAAAGGAATAAGCCATCCATATGCATGCATAAAATTTTGTTAGAGGATGGAGCTAAAACCATTATGGATGCACAACATTATTTAAATCTTATTATGAAAAATGTATGAAGAAAGAAATTGTTAAATGATTGGACATGGGCATCATTTACCCAATATCTGATAGTGAATAGGTAAGCCCAATTCAATGTGTTCCAAAAAAAGAATGAATTATTGTAGCAAATGAGTCAAATGAATTAATACCCACAAGAACTATCACAGGGTGGAGAGTATGTATGAATTTGCTAGGTGAATAAAGCTATAAGGAAGGACCATTTTTCTCTCCCATTTATGGATCAAATACTTGACAGATTAGCCAAATGTTCCTTTTTTGGCCTACTAGATGGATATTTAGGCTATAATTAGATCATCGTGGCACCCAAAGACCACAAAAAGACCACATTCATATGTCTATATGAAACCTTTTGTTTTTAGGAGAATGTCATTTGGGTTATGCGATGCACCTACAATATTTAAACATTATACGGTGGCCTTTTCTCAAACATGGCAGCAAAGCATTTAGAGATCTTCATGGATGATTTCTAGGTCTTTAGGAAAAAAATTGATGAGTATTTACACTATCTCTCCCTAGTGGTAGAAAGATATGAAGAAACTAATTTGGTTTAAAATTGAGAGAAATTCCACTTTACGATACATGAGGGTATTATCTTAGGTCATAAAGTCTCATCTAAAGGTATTGAGGTGGATAGAGCTAAGATAGAAATAATTGAGAAACTATTAGCACCCACTAGTATAAGAGGAGTTAGGAGTTTTCTTGAACATACTGGCTTTTACCACAGATTCATCAAAGATTTTTCCAAAGTCTCTAAACCCTTGTACAATATATTGGAAAAAAGATGTGTCTTTCAGATTTGATGATGAATGTTTGGAGGCATTTTGAGTGCTTAAAGAGAAACTAGTGTCAGCACTAGTTATAGTAGCACCTGATTAGAGCAAGCCTTTTGAGTTAATGTGTGATGCAAGTGACTTTACTATTGGGGCTGTTTTGAGACAACAAAGAGAAAAGATATTCTATACCATATATTATGCAAGGAAAATGCTCAAATAAATTACGCTACTACAGAGAAGGAACTCCTAGCTCTTGATATGCCTTTGAGAAATTCAGATCGTATTTGGTTGGGACCAAGATGACTGTCTATATAGACCACTCGGTAATAAAGTATCTCATGTCAAAGAAGGATATCAAATTAAGATTGATAAGATGGGTTCTCCTTCTACAAGAATTTAACTTAAAAATTCATGATAAAAGAGGGACGGAGAACCATGTGGCAAACAATCTAACTAGACTAGAAAGGGAAGCTAATATGTATGACAACATGGAAATTGGGGAATTTTTTCCAAATGAGCAACTTCTCTTAGTGACTCAAATTGACATCCCATGGTATGTAGACATTGCAAACTTTCCGGTTGCCTACATCCTTCCACCTAATATCACATGGAAAAAAAATAAGAAATTGTTCTATGATGTTAAATAGTATTTTTGGGATGACCCTTATCTTTGCAAAGATGGTATTTTAAGAATGTGTCTCTTTTGATGAATTGGAAGTATCCTTCATCATTGCCATAGCTTAGACTATCTATAGAGACCACTTTGGAAACACAAAAATAGAAGCTAAGGTACTTTAGTATAGTTATTTTTGGCCTACACTATTCAGAGATGCTTACATTTATGTATGTCAAAGGATAGATAATATTTTTAAAAGAGATGAGATACCTCTAAAGAATATACTTGAAGTAGAATTGTCGGTAAAATGACTAAAATGAGTAAGGAAACTAAGTTTTCAATTAGCTAGTCTAAAGAAGGACAAAAAGGTTATCGCTAAACAAAAATGGGGTGAGAAAAGGATGGTTCCATCTTAAGGACCTGGTACGCCATTAGAAGCACTTGAAGAAAAAAGTTTCTTCTTCTGAATGTTTTTCTTGAGTCAGCTTGGGTATTTTCCTGAAACTTTTATTCTTTTTACTAACTCATTTCATTATTGTATTTTTTGAAATGTGAACATTGTGGTTCCCCATTACGAGGTGACCACAAAAGATATGTTTAGGGATTTCACAACCATGCTTGAGGGTTTCCATGAAAAAAAGAAAAGAAAAACTAAGTCAAACAAACTCAAAGATATAAAATTCCTCATTCCTTAAATTTAAGAAAACTCTTTCCTTTTCAACACTAGAATCTTCTGACCAAACTCTTATAGAAAACCTTTTTCTCGGTCTGAGTACTTTGGAGGAGAAAAATAAAATCTAGAAGTAGATAATCAAGACCTTTAATGATCATCATTTCTTTCTCTTGAATTAGTTACTTGGTGTAATATCTTTACATCAACATCTAGTTTTTCCTATTAGGATTAATTTTAATTGGTGTTCTTATTGAAAGGTTGTGCGGTTTGGTCATGCAACTATTAATGAGTACATAGAGAAAAAGAGGCTTACTAAAACTGTAGTTTCTCGAGTTAGGTATTTGGAAATTTCCAACTTAGAGCTCACTAGTAGAGAAAAATTCTTGAAAGACATGATGTAGGAGCTAGAAAAACAACTTTCTTAGTTGCAAAAAAAGAAGCAAAAGTATGAAGATTATGTGGGCTCCTTTATAAATAGCCAAAAAATGGGATATTCCTTGGCCATGGAATCTTCTAAGGACAAGGCATTATACCTTGGGCTAAACGAGGAATTGAAAAGTATAATGTCTTTGAAATTGGTTCCCTAATCCTGCAATTTAGAATCTCAAGAAGATTCGACTGATTTTGAAGATGATGATTAAGTTTGTTTTAATATTTGATTCCTTATTTTGTATATACGAAGGATGCCTCTTGCCTAAGCTTGGCCTTTGTTCAACTTGAATTTAGGTTCGTGTATCTTTGCTTTTATTCATAAGATTTAATTCAAAATTATTTCACGCATAATTCTAAGATTTTCAAAACCAACCAATTGAAAAATAACAAGAAAGTTGAATAATACCTTTTCATTTAGCTGAAAATTGTTGATCAAATACAATGACACATTCTATCAATTTATAAAGAAAGGTTGGTTGCAAGTTAGGTACAATGAGACACATTGCACTTGATTACATCAATCAAAAGCACACATTTCAATATAACAAACTTTATAACAACATTTTGAAAAGGATTAACTATTGACTACCATAGTGATGGTGCACATACATATTATTTACAATATATGCATATGTGTAGTTGCTATCTACACTACTTGTGTATGCTCTGTGTGCAATAAGCCTAGCATATGCATGCATATTTGTGGCAGTTTTAGGCGTAGGGTATGCAACATCTACATGCATCCCAATGTCATATTGTACAACATCTACACGCATTCTAGCGCCATTGTGTGAATCATCTATGCATATTCCATCGTCATTATATGCAGTATATGTGTGCACTCCAATGTCATTATGTGCAGCATCTACATGCGTTCCAATGTCATCCTTGTGTGTAGTATGCATAACATATGCACGTATTTCTTAAGCATCATCAAGCGTAACATATGACACATACTACCTATCACCCACTTGATCATTATCACCAATACTCCTAACACCCCCTCACATTAAGTGGCATGAGCATAACATTTAATTTGCTACACAAAGAGAGAAAAAAGGCCATAAAGAGAGCCTTGGTTAACAAGTGTACTGGTTGTTCCACAAAAGGAATATGATGCACAACAAGTGTCTTAACCAACACCTTTTCGTGCACAAAATGAATGTCCAACTCAACATGTTTCATGCTTGAATGAAGAATAGGATTGGCAGTAAGTTGAACTGTACTCAAATTATCACACTAGATAAAAGGAATTGCTAGTAAATAAATATGCAACTTTCAAAGCAAAGCCTGAATCCATATGATTTTAGGGGCTACATTAGCAACAGATCTGTATTGAGCTTCAATACTTGATCGAGATACTAAAGCCTACTTCTTGGAAGACCAAAAAATAGGATTGGCACCTAGATAAATAACAATACTAGATGTGGATCTTTATCATTAGGATAAGAATCCTAGTTAGCATCAATAAAGCCCTATAGAAGCAACTGAGAGAATGGCTTTACAAGAAATCCATGAGAACTAGTGCCCTGAAGGTATCTCATTATTCTTTTAACAGCCAACCAATCTAGCTCTCAAGTGGTTGCCATGAAATGGCACACCTTGTTGACTACAAAGGAAAGATATAGATGAGTAATGGTGATATTCCAACAATGCTTTTATACAAAGTAGGATTATGAAATACTTATCCAACATGAGCACTAAGAGTATGGCTAGTAAGTATAGGAGTGGAAATGTGTTTACAATGATCTATCTTGGATTTAAGTAGAAGCTCCCTAATATACTTTTTTTGTGTAAGCAAAATATCACCATTATCTAGCTTATTCACCTCAATAACGAGGAAGTAACTCAGTTAGCCTATATACTTTATAGCAAATTGAGTGTACAAAGTTGAAATTAGGGACTGAATAAACTCATTATTTTCTGTAATGATTATATCATTAACATATACCAAGATATAAATGGTGATTATAGAAATGGATTGAAAAAATAAAGAAAAATCAACTTTGGATTGTACAAATCCCATTGCACATAAGGCATTGCTAAGAGTATCAAACCAGATCCTAGGAGCCTACTTCAAATCATAAATGCCTTTCTATAACTTGCATACATGATTAGGATATTGTAGGTGCTCAAACCTCTTTGGTTGTTACATGTACACATCATCATGTTATGTACCATTCAAAAAAACATTATTGATGTCCAATTGATGGAGCTACCAACCATGATACAAGGCTAGAGTAAGAATAACTTGAATGGTGACCTACTTAACCATAGGACTAAAGGTATCTAAAATATCAAAACCAATAACCTATTTATACCCTTGTGCTACCACTCAAGATTTTCTTTAATCGAGGAGACATGATAGAAGCCTATTGACTCAAAAAGTCCACTTACTACTAATAATAATTCTATTAGAAGGTGGAGGCACCAACACCCAAGTCTTATTGTGAATAAGAGCATCAAATTTAGTTTTCATGGATTCAAACCACTCAACACTAGCTAAATCTTGTTTGAATGAGGAAGGTTCTATCTCAAACACATCATTAGTAATATTCATGTATGCCTTAGGTTGCAAAACACCTGTCTTGGACCGTGTGAGAATTAGGTGAGTAATGGGGCACATTGTCTTGGATTGTGTGATCATTGGATGAGTTTTGACAGTAGATGATTGAACAATAGACTGATGTTGAGAGGAAGGTGAGAGAGGAATAAACATTAGTTCTAAAACAGGCATTGAACTTGAATTTGGAATAGGAGGTATGGACATAAAAGATTCAAAAATAGGTGATGAAGATCTAGAAGAATTCAAAATAGGTGATGAAGATCTAGAAGAATTTAAAATAGGTGATGAAGGATAGATGACATAGGAACATAAGAGGGAGGTTCATCAAGACAGCTATATGTTATTGGCTTATTGACAATAGAAGTAGTAGCAGGTAAACCACTTTTAATCTACTGAAAGCTAGCTGGAGGAGACACAGGTTGAGAACCAACTAGCTTTTTGTTAAAAGGAAACATAGATTCATGAAAGATAACATCACGACTTAAGTAAAGTTTTCCATCATTTGAAAGACACTTGTAGACTTTGTGTCTTGGATTATATCCAAGAAATTTACATGCATGAGATCGCAATTTATGAGACACATATGGTCTTAAGTATGGAAAGCAAAGACACCCAAACATTTTAAGAAAACTGTAATTAGGTTTGACACCAAAAAAGATCTCCAAAGGAGAAGAGTTGTCAAGAATTGAGCTAGGTAGATGAATAGTTAGAAAAAAACTTGAAAAGAATGCTTCATCCCAAAAGGTAAAAGGAAAAGAAACATGGTTTAAAATTGCTAGTCCTAAATCTACTGTTTGTCTATATTTTCTTTCAATAACTCCATTCTATTCATGTGTATAAGGACATGATATGTGATACACGATGCCATATAGATTAAAGAGAGATGTGAGATATTGAAATTCACCATCCTAATCACTTTGAAAATCTTTAATTTTGTAGTTTATTTATAGTTTAGATTGTGCCTTAAACTATAAAAAGGCTTGATAAGCAGCAGATTTTATATTTAGAAAATAGATCCATGTAAAACATGAATAGACATTTATAAAATGAATGTAATATTGATGGTCATTTATGGAAGTGACAGGTGACACCCAAATATTTGAATGAACCAATTCAAGTGGTTTAGTGGCTTTGTGCAAGGAAGGAGAAAAAGAAAATTTGTGAGTTTTGCTATTATGATAAGCAACACATACATATTTGTAATCTTTGTAAATAGAAGAGAAAGGAATCTTGTATTGATTTAATGCTTTCTTTACAATAAGAAATTAAACATGGCCTAATCTTTGATGCCATAGAGAAAGGTCAATAATTTTAGCAACAAGAGTAATAGTTTTATTTACACAACTAATAGGCTTTTATATCAGGAGATAAACAGGGATTGGTGTTATGACCTTCCTTATGCATTGTGATATCGAATTTTTATAATCTATCACTAAGTATAACCTAGAGCAGTACCTCCCTTGCGTTGTTGTCCTTAACAAAACAAGAATTAGATTGGAATTCAAAGAAAATAGAATTATCTTTTTCAAATTGTGACACACTAAGTAGACTTTTAGCAATATTACGGATAAGAAGCATGTTATTCATTTTTAAGAGATCCATCAGGAGTAAACGTTGATTGAAACTGATTATGACCTATATTGGTGATAGAAAAACCATCACTATTTCTTATCAAAAGAGATTGATTACCTATGTAGGATTGAGATGAAGACAAATTACTTAGATCAGTAATTACATGGTGACTTGCACTAGAATTTGGAAACCCAGAAAGATCTTAATAGAAAGAAGCTTATACTTATGACTGAAAAGAAGTTTGATAAGGCAATGATCTATAGGCTTTATTGATAAACAAATAAGGATAAGGGAAAAGAGGCATAAGATTAGGCAATTGTCTAGGTATATTAGTAATATAAGACATAATTGTAGACCAATACCATTAACAATAGTAATTATAACATGAAACTATTGTTGTAAAGGTCGTGGTGGTTGATGTGAGGTTGAGAACTGATAAGGATTGTTGTATTGTTATTGTTGTTATTTTTCTAATTTGGTTGAAAATTTCTATCATACCTAAACCAGTAATTGAAGATCATATGCCCCAATATTCCACATACTTAGCACTGAAGTCTATTTGTTATGTGACCTCTTCTAGATCCATGGCCTCTACCACCAAACTGAAAGTTATTACTTCAATTGTAGTTCTGTGAGTTATCAATTCCTTACTGATAATGTTTTCCACTTTGTTGATTATGATCTGCAACATTGAGTTGTTGCAATTGTGATATTATATCATCACTAGTTGAAGAGCTTTTAGTCACAAACTCATTTCTTGCTATAAAATTTACACTAGGATGAGGTGAGATCATTTTGATCTCTTCCTCTCGAGCCTATTCTCTTCACTAAGTAATAGTGCTTTTGTATTATCAATTTTTATTTTCTCAGTTATAATTTTTTCTATTAGTGTGGAGAACACACTGTCAAAGCTTTCATCAAGACCTCCTAACACAAACATGAGTTTTTCCTCATCAATGACTGTGTAGCCAATTGCTTTCAATTCATCACAACGCATTTTGACCTTGATAATGTAGTCATTGACTTTTAGATCTCTTTTCTTGAAATTTTGAAGTTCTTTCTTTAACTGAATCATGCAAGCTTGTGATTTGAAGGAAAAATTATTTTCTAGCATACACCAGGCCTCTCTTGATGTTTCGAATCTAGTTACATGTTTCATAAGCTCATATTTCATGCAATTCATCAACCAGTAACCAAGTATATCATCTTTCCTTTTCTAATTTTTGTATTCATCCTTGATAGCTCCATTTTTGTGAAATTTGTTTACTAGATCTTTGAGAACAAAGATATCTAGCACTAGACTTTTTAGAATCTTTAAGATCTGATGTCTTCTTATTATGAAATTATTATTGTCGAGCTTGATTGTAAGCAAAGAATTATGAAGAGAATAGATTTCACTATGTTTGACAATTGTTGGCCCCAATTGTGGATTTGGTAGTTTAACTACTTGAGGCAGTTCAGCCATTGATATTTTATCTAAGAATCTAGAAGCTAATACAACTTCTAAGCTCTAATACCATGAAAAATAATAAGAAAGCTGAATAATACTTTTTCATTTAGCTGAAAATCAATGATCAAATACAATGACATATCCTATCTATTTATAGAGAAAGGACGGTTTCAAGTTAGGTACAATCATACACATTACACTTGATTACATCACATAAAAACACACATTTCAATGTAAAAAATCTTATTAACAACCTTTTTGAAAAGGATCAATTGTATTGTTGACATCCACATGCACATGCAAAGTTTTTACAATATCTGCATATATGCACTCACCATATGCACTACTTGTGTATATTGCGTGCGCAATGAGCCTATCATATATGCACATATTTGTGGTAATTTTAGGTATAAGGTGTGTAGCATTTGCTTGCATCCCAATGTCATCGTATGTAGCATCTCTGCATGTTCTAGCATCATTATATGTAGCATCTATACATGTTTCAATTTCATCCTTGGACGTAATATGCACATCACATATACGCATTTCTCGAGTATCATCAGATGCAGCGTATGACACATGCTGCCTATCTCCCATTTGATCATTATCACCAATACTCCTAACACCAATGATGCATTCCTTATTATTCTCTATTTGGCATCGTTTCTGAGACCTAACTAGCCTATAAATTTAGACTTAGGCTTTGCATTTTTCACATACTTAATAATTCACTTTCTTAGAAATGCTCAACAATTGAGCCTTACACCGAGGAATTAGGAAGTCTATGGATGACAATTCCTAGTCTCCCTTGAAATAAAGAAGTTAAGAACTAAACTTCACTATGAATGGGATCAAGATGTTTTCACTAAGCATCATTGTAGGGAGTCTTTCTATAAAATGGTAATTCTTGTAGATAAAGGAAATTATTGGGGTTATGAATATCAGGATTGTTACAAAAATTCTTTCTTAAAGATAATGAGACACGTGAAATAATATGCTAAGTATTTATATGAGTGGTTCTACTCAAGTTGAGATTCTCTAATTCTTATAACAAAAGAGTTTAAGGAGTCTATCTACTTGAAGAAAATTAAGGCTTCCATTTCTTCTCTTATTAAGCCAAAGATTGGGGAAAATGACTCCTTTCTACAAGCTATGTGATTTATCTTACCTTAACTTTGGAGGGGTTTATCGCATTGCCTTTCCTGAACCCTAGTTATTTAAATTGCTCTCTGTTGACTCCATCTATATGAATATAACCCTCCAAGTCTCGTTAAACTAACCTTCCTATAATCATTATCGACCTTTCCATTTGCCAAAAGTTTTGCCAACTGGAACAACTAATGTCTCCTTCATCCATAATTCTTCTTCTAAAAGTTTGACAAACTCTAAGTTCATGGCAATAACCGAGGTGAAGCAAAGAAGGAAATAACTAGCAAAGATAACTTGTAGTTTGAGCTCATAGAATTATTTGTAACCAATGTAATTCAAGCTAACAGAACTTTACTTTAAAATAATGTACTTTGAGTTTATGTACCTCTACTTAGAAATAATGTACTTTTAGTTTTTGTTTAATAAATAAATAAAAATGTTGTTATATATATATCCTTGCTGTTTCGAAGTGAATTCTATAGATTATTTTTTATTAGGGTGTTATTACTTCCTTGGGTAGTCTATATTGGTACTTGGACAATGTGATTAACTTAAACTTATTTAAATATCTGGGGTAATACGATTAGAGCCATGTTCTTGGGAAGGAGCGTACATACTTATCATTTATTTACTATGTCTTTCTGTATCCATTAGCATTTAAATGCATTTATTACCATCACTTAGTCCATTCTTTATAAATTATAGGAGAAAGAAGGGGAAAGACATCAACTACCTCTCTAAGGCTATATATCCTTTATTCCTTACTAGTTCTACCCAAGAATTTATGAGTATAGAAAGAGAACATGGTAATTGTATTAACCAAATCTGAATTAGCTCTCTTGAATGTGAAAGCAAGAGGCTTCTTGAGCAAGTTAAGAGCCTTAAAGCCAATTAAGGCGAGAATAGGTTTGTTTAGATTTTAGGAATGCAACCACAAATTCCTCAATGTGTCCTACTCTTCAAGAGAATGTATCACTTAGTCATATAGCCACTTTTGTAAATCATATGACCCATTGGACCACCTTATATTGTAACCACAATGAGAGGATTTTTCACTAAGTGTTATCGATACTTACAGGAGATGGAGAACTAGGTGGAAAGACCAGAAATATCCTCTCTTATATTACTATTTAAAAGAGTAGAGGATGAACTTTATCCCTTAATTCGTACTGAGATTGGGGACTTATGGTTCCATTTATTAGTAAGCAATGTCGACAAGTTTGATGGTATGCATGTCTTAAACCACCATTTTCTAGATGAATGCTACAAACTATAGAATGATCCTTTTTTTAGTTTATCATTATGAAATGATCCATTTGATTATATGTCTTGATAGCTTGTAGTTTTCTTTGTATGTGAAATAACTTTTACTTACTTAAGTGGACTCTTTCTCTTCATTTCATTTATTTGTATTTGAGATGAATGACTTGGTACTTTAGCCATCATTAATCTATTATCTTGGGACTATAGGTACCCATTCGTGTGTGTTATACATGGTCCTTGACCAAGGTTATTAGTTAATTACTCTAATATATCAAGGGTGTTCATCAATTTTTAAACCATTTGATCAACCCATAATTGGTTTTAACTTCTTAGGCACTTTACGTTATTTTTTAACTACATGATCAACCCTGATTTAAAGTTTTTGTATGCATTCTATGTTGGTTTTTGAGCACTATGATCAACCCGACTTCATATATTGCTTTGGATGAGTTGTGATATAGCCACCTCTCTTAAAAGCAAGTCAATTTTTGGGCACTCTACCTTATTAGTAGCATCAAGTGATCAACCTGAGGAGATGGGATATCATAGGGCCTTAGTGTCTCCTTTTTAGGCTGGTCCATCCAAGTGTTATCTTGTTATGCACACATCTTGCCCATGAGAGTTGGGATAAAGTTGTCTTTCTTTAAGTAACGACATATTTTGGGTGCTTTATTTTATCAATGGCATCAATTGATCAATTTGAGAAGATGGATCATTGTGGAGCCTTATTATCTCCTCCATTGGCTAGGACATCGAAGTGCTACCCTATTATACCTACATCTTACTTCGAGGGGTTGAGATATCTTCCTCTCTCTCTCTAAACAAGAACACTTTTTAGGCACTCTACCCAAGGAGATGGGAAATTATGAGGCCTCATTGTCTACTTCTTAAGCTAACCACCAAAGTGCTACCTTATTATATATGCATCTTGCTTGGGAAGAGTTGAGATAAATTTGCCTCTCTCTTTGAGAAAGGACATTTTTTGGGCTTTCTACCTGATTAGTGGCATCCGATGATCAATCTATTATGTCACTTGTGATTAACAATTTTCATTTTTCCAATACCATGATGTACTCAAAAATTGCTATTTCTTTGAAAGTTTATCACACATTAGGCCTAATAAGCCATCCATCTAAGGAAACAACTAACAACATTCATATGGTAAGTTAAAGTAGATAAGAAGAAGTATGAACATAGATAACTTGAACAAGAAAATGTTAACAACACCAACAAAAACAAAAAGTGATGTCTAATAATCCCTTCAAAACTTGCACTTCCCTTTAGTGCTCCATAATTTGAATAAAGAGCAATGCAAGTCAACTAGACTTAGGATGATTTCTCTTTAATTTCTACAAAACAATTAAAACCATTCCTTAGAAATGTTATTGATCTACTTGGTTTAAACACACATTTTTTATGGTAGAGAGAAAACAATTATTGGCTTTGGCTTGATCTCATAGAATCTCTTAGATCCACAAGTTGGATACTTCAAGACTTGATGAAAAGTGGTGAGATTGCTCTCATCTTGTGCAACCAAGGTATTCCTTTGATGGCATTGTAGTGCACTAGAACATCCATTAGATGAAGTTGTCCATATATGTAGCTCCATGGAACATTTTTAGATGATTGATAGTGCCTACAACAAAAGTAGTGCTCACATTGAATCCGATCAGTGACATGTCCATTCTTTGTATGTCACCCATTCCAAAACTGAGCTCTATAAGAGTAGACAATAATATAAGGTTCATTGAGCTTCCAAGGTCTACCAAGATTGTCCTAACATTGCATGAGCCTATCCTTACTATAATGACCAATGAGTTCTCACAGGGAGATGTGGTTCATCCTTCTCCAAGAAGGATATTTCAGGCTCCTTAAAATGATTTCTCAATTCAAAAAACTGACATCGTTTCTCCTTTTTTAGATTCTCGTGCATATATTTTCTGGGCATTTTTGGTTTCTCTGTTAAGCTTAGGTCCACCATGGATGGTGTGGATTATTTGTACATTTTGGTTGGTATGATTATCAAGCACTTACCCTTATTGGAAAATTGAGCTTCTTCTTACAAGAGGCTGCCTATCATTCCATTCCACCAAGTCTCTTACGTATTGATCGAACACAAATTGTGTTCCATGAATATGCAAATATAAGTATCGCAACAAGTAATATAATGATAACAAAATATCGTTTCCACTGAGTTTATGTTATTAGAAACTAATTTTTAAAACTAAAAAAATAAAAATCAATTTTTTGTGTTTTTATATTTTAAGAAAAAAAAATTAAAATAAATAATAATAATTAATTAAATCATAATTGACAGTTAAAAAGATATATGAAAAAATATCTAAAAATACTTAAGTTCTCAATTTTTTAAATATGTAAATCACTAAAATTTCTTCAATATAATTATCAATTAATTATATGATCAAGTAAACTAGTATATATTCATCTCTCAAGTAAACTATTATGTATTCATCTCTTAAGTAAATTACACACTATATAATAATTAATCTAATCATACTCTAATGTCAATTTAATTGTATATTACTTATTAAGTTTATCAATTATGGATCACATACATAAAAATCATATATTTCTGCCTAAAAACTATACATGTTATTTAATCAAGGAAAACAATTAAATAATTTTTTCAAATCTATTTAATTATCTCTATAGATAAATTATTGATAAAATAATTAAGATATTTCAAAGGTTTTTAAATGAAATTTGAAGAAAATGTTAAATCTACTTACCTATTTACTTTAAAGACATGTATTAAATTAATTTTTTTTATCAGATTTGTTAAGAAAACAATAAGTAAGCATCTTAAGACATCAACTAAGAAATATATAATAATTGAAAAGAAGAATGAAAGAAATATATAATAAAAAATTCACCTTGAAAACTTCATTACAATTAGAAAGACACAATTTACAACGTTCATTGTTGCATAGATAAAGGACCCACAACTAAATGACATTTTAGGGAATAAAAAGATATTTTAAACTACACGGAATTGTAAGGAGTATTATATTCACGTGAACGATCAAGATTCAAAGCTCAATATAGATTAGTAGGGAATCCATTCCTTATTCATTATATATAGTTCAATTTGTATTATATTATTGTTTTAGATTAAATATATTTTTGTTTTTAATTTTTATTTGTTAATCTTTTGGTTGTTTTGTATTTTTTTTTATGTATATTACCTTTTGATTTTTGATCGCTTGTATTTTGGTACTTTAATTATTTCTATAAATTTTATAATTTGGATCTAATGTAAATGATATTTACTATTGTATATGAAATTACTCATGTGAACTGCACACAAGGAATGTTAATAACTTATAAGTTGTAACTTGTAATCATACATCTACATCAACTACCTTTCTCTATCTTTTTATTACACAATTCATTGTTTTTTCAGTTAATCTTGCACTGTGATTGTTTTTATAAATTATAATGCACATAACTCTGATAATATTCACTTGTTTGGTGATAAAAGGTATTTAGAGATCTCTTTCCTGCATTATTTAAAACACCTATTAATTTTTGAATGCACATTTATTTTGAACACACGTCCATTTCTAAATATACAATCATATGTGAATATCATTATTTTTCAAACACAAATTTATTGTTGAACACGCGTTAAACACTTATTCATTTTTTTACATTATTTATGAACATATTTTCATGTTCTTGTGTTCATAAAAAAAGATCTCTTCCTTCTCTTCTGGATCGAACATCTATTGCAACGATTCGATAAATGGCTATTGAAACAGCATTATGTATAACTCCCTGATTTTTCTTAATTCATATACAGCATTATGTATTGCAATTGATAAGATTGTCACATTCTGAATGAAACCATCATCACCAATTTCAAATTAGTGAGGGAGATTGGAGTTTCTAAGAATACTAAAGTATATTGTTGGAAACAAATTTTAATCCTAAAGCAAAAACAGTCTTCTCTAACATTTTACATAAAACTGAGTTCATAGCTATGCAACAACTATTACCTTTATACAGTTGTCATATAAAATCACATCACCCACAAACAAGTTCTTAAAAGTGAATTAAGACTTCAAATTCTATTACATAATTTCTTCATTATATCTGAAGATTTCCACCGCCATTGTTGGCAGTATCATCAGGGGGACTAATCGTTATCCATAGCAAAGAAACTGTTATTGAAACCAAACCTGACCACACAAACACAATGGTAGGCACCCTTCCTCTTCTTCCCATCAACCCTTTGCAAAATGGATACATGTGAGCCAACACCCAAAAGCTAAAGAATAGCCCTCCAAGTAGTTTATTCCATTGAGGAATAACACTATATAAGGTTCTTGAGCATCCAATAACAATAGCAACTAAGTTTACAATTATGATAGTTAAAGGCATTATGAAAAGACTTGTCCATTTTATGATATAAAGATCAGCATAAATATCTTCTTCATCTTCAGCCGCAGATTTGGAAGTTAGTGTGAATGAGATTTCTATACCTGCTATGATTTTCAAAAGACCTTGAAAGACAGCTACAAGGTGAGCACTTGTTCCTCCTATACACCAAAATTGCTCGTTACGCCACCATTCTTCTAATCCAATGCCAGACCATTTAACTTCAAGTAGTGAAATGAGAACAAGGCAGGTTGTGATGATAAGGAGGTATATAAGAAATGTGAAGTTTAAGCTTGAAACTATGAATTGTCCAGTGAAAAGGCACATTGCAGGAAGAAAACAATAAACAACTAGAAAGATTGAAGTGAAGGGATACATCCCAACATTGAGATATGCAACACGCTGTAAAAACTTGAGCCGTCTACTTGCAAGGAAGGCATTGTTTTTTGAGAAGAAGATCTCGATAGAACCCGTTGCCCAACGGAGGACTTGATGGAGCCTATCAGTAAGATTGATAGGTGCAGTTCCATGAAATGCATCACGCTTTGTAACACAATAAACAGATCTCCAACCACGATTATGCATTCTGTAACCTGTAACAACATCCTCTGTTACCGATCCATATATCCAACCTATCCTATCACCCCATTCTGTCTTGTCCTCATACCTGTACTTCGACACAATTTTTGTTAGCTGTAAATTACAAGCAATATAATTGGTTTCAATATAAACTCTTCAATCTTTTGATAACTCACTTTTTTGTGTGCCAATTATATTGAAGCTTGATAGAAATCTTTTTCTCAAGTTATAACTTATTACATGTGATATTAAAATAAATAGCAATTATGTTGTATTATAATAGAATTATATATAACATATTAAATTGCATGTAAAGTAAAATTTTCTCGTGTGGCAACTTATAGCTATCGGTGTTTTGTTGTAATGGTAATAATGCTAATATATATTTGTTACATGTTTTAGCTACTGTAAGCTGTAGCTTATATATCATACGGTTGGGAATGAAAGCAAACTAAAGTAACATAAGTGTAGGTTAGCAAAGTAAACAAATGTTTAAAGGAGCAAGAAATTACCAGCAAGAGATAACAGCAACTGCTTCTGCAACTGTAGGTGCATCTAGGGGCTGACGAGGAACAAGCAATGCGCCTGGTGGACGACCATTCTTTACATTACTATGATCAGCTAAAGGACGTCCTTGAAACTCAGCAATGGGTATGGAATCAACAAACATGGTTGAATTCCCAAACTTCTTTGGCAAGTCCAAGTCAGGGTGTTCTGCTAGTGGTTGTGTGTCTAAGTCCTCTTCCAAAGGTTGTCCTTCCGACATTGGCTCATAGCTTGGAGCAGGGGCTTTTACTTGCCCAAAAATTCCTAAGTACTCGTTTGCCCTTGGTGGATTGAACCCATAAAGCGCGTATCGACGAAACATGCAACCAGTTCCAACATAAACTGGACCTTGGAGACCATCTAGTGCTCTCATATTTCCTATTTCATAAAAAATTCATTGTTTTTGTTAGGATCAATATCAAAAAATATATAATAAAAATTAAGATGGAAAAATAAACAAAAATTGAACGAGTAAAAATGATAAAAGGAAAAGAAGTAGTTGTAAATTTGGTAATTGAAAAGGAAAGTCTACTACTGTAAATTATGATCTTAATAATTACGTCATTTCAAATATATTGGATAACAAATATATTAAAGGTATTACAAGTTTAGTAAAAAGTTTGAGACATTACCATCAAAGAAGACAGTATTATGATTTGCATAACGATCAGATGGGTCAATCCCTTCAAATCTTTGTGGAAATTGTATGTAGCATACCCTGTCTCCACCACGGTCCAACATGAAACACAAACCTTCTTTTATAGCAAGAGCATTATAAAAATAATGGTCACAATCAAGATTGAGTATGAATGCTCCATTTGATAGTATTGCTGATGCTCTAACCATAGCATTCATGGCTCCTGCCTTCTTGTTATGATCATAGCCAGGTCGTTTTTCTCTTGAGACATAAGCAAACATTGGTATCCGAATATCAATTCCTGAAAAATCTAATTTTTTCTCATCAGGCTCACCCATTACGGGGTCAGGCTCTGGAAACTTAGACATTATCTGCATTAAAAAAATTTAAAATTAAGAGCGAGCTTGTATGACATTACATAATAAAGAGTCATATTTCTTAAATTTGGTAACAAACAGATAACTGCAATTACCTGCAAAATTCCAGCATGATCTCCTTTGGAATGATCAGTCATTGGGTTGTACCATGTTCCAGGCCAATGAGTCCCATCGGCCATCCACGTCGCCTTAGTGGCCTTGACTGTCTCCTCTACTAGAATCCCACCATTATTCTCCTTCCGAAGTTTTTGCTCCTTTGCTTCCTCCTTTGAGTTATACATTTCACTCCTCTTTTTTATTACCTCTGGAAGACCATTGATCCTAACCTTAAACTCATCATACTCTCTCTTAATCCAACGACGATCCTTGACAAAATCAGGTCGCTTCTTGTTTTTTGTAGGGTCAGTTTTTATGCTGAAGTAACTATCTGGATTCCTTGGTTCAATGTCATGTTTTCTACAAAATGGTACCCAAACCTGCATATGATCAAATGATAGAAGGTGAACTTATAGTTCATAAAAAAACACTATATTCTTGCAAGATTATGCTTAATCCCACACTGACATACAAACAAACAGAACTTGTACAATTTATTTTAATCTCTCGAAGACTCAAGGTTATATAGGCGTTACATTAAAAAAATACTAGTGTAATAAAAAAGTTCAGGCCAAATTAGTAGAACTTTTAGAAATTTAGTGAAATATATCCCAAAATCGTGTACATAACTCATGCACAACAAGTACATAATTCGTGTATACTTTTACATGACTTATTTATAGTGTAGGTACAAGAGTTTGAGGCCCCAAAAACCACATGGTTTTGGAGCTTAAGTGAAAATATACCAAAATCGCTCATGTACAGGGTGTGATCATATACAGGGTACATGAGTGATGTAAGGGTCCGAACTGCTAGGTACTATTTTGTGACTTTTGACTGAATTTATAATAACCTGCATTTTAAGAGCCTCAAAACGTAATAAAGGGTTAGTCCAAGATTGCAATACATTCATGAAAAGTAGGTCGAATAATTTATGAGAAACCTGAGAAAACATAACAGCCTCAGCCATGGCTTCAAAGGTGAGAATGGCACCGCCATCATCCGAGAGATAACAAGCGAGCTTCTCAACTGGGTAGTCAGTTGCTAGAATGGACAGTATAGTGTTGGCAGTGACCAAAGGTGGTTCCTTTTCTGGATCAGCAGTGGAAACAAAGACATCAACACCAGGCAAGTCTGAGCGACCATTTGGGTTAGATGGTGAAGGCTGCTCAAACTTGTCTTTGAGGGCTGCAAGGTCAGTGGCACGATTGATGGGATTAAGCTTGGGAAGTATGTCCAAAATCCATGAGAAGGCAAACCAAATTTCACAGACAATGGATAGTCCCCATAGCCACATTGCATCTCTATTTGGGTTCTGTACTCTCCATGTAAGGAAGAAGCCCAACACAACCAATCTTATCAAAATAAGCACCCTATTCAAATTGAAATGGAAAATTCAATTTATTAGCTTCATTTCAAAGTGACCATCGTTCAATATGAAAAAAAGACATGCCTTTCTCTCTCTTAGATTAGGCTTATGTTCATTACGAAAAATATTAAAAAATAAAATAATAAATACAGTTATATTGAGATATGATATCTATATATCTTTACCTGTAAGGGCTTATAACTGCAGCAGGAACCTTAACCTTCCTAGATAAAGGCTTCCATGGCTTATCCATGAAATCAGACATACTAACCCCAGTATCATGTCCATATGGGTCCTCATTATCCTCTTGCCAGTAGGCATTACCAATACCATAAGTCCCTTTTGTCTCAAACAACCAACGATTATGATCAAAATCTTGTGTTTGAGTTCTCATCAACATTGACTTGCTATTTGATGAATCTACTAATGACAATCTTCTATCCATTTTTGGTCCACCACCACCAGACCCATCTCTCCGTCGACTTTCTGACCTAAACCTAGTCGTCCCATAAGGCCCTGGAGGATCAAGCTTTGAGTCAGAGCTATTCTCTACACCAGGTTGGTTATCTGGTGTAGGTGGCATCATGACTGTGTAGTTAATATAGTCATTTTGACCTGAGAATTCGCCGGACAAGTCCAAGTCGTCGTCCCGGGATAGGCTAACAATGCGACCACTAGACGTCCTGCGAGCAAATTTCACTGATTGAGGTGGCCGACCGGCGGATGATGTTGATGGTGATATGGATTTTTTTGGAGGACTTGTTGTCATCCTTGTTGAATGCTTCTTTTTTATTATTATTGTTTCTTTTGTACATTAATGACTCATATTTCTTGCAATGAAATAATTATTATTATTTTATGTCAGATTGAGATGAGAAGCCATAATTTTTCATTCCTAAAAATGAAAAAAAAAATGGGAAAACAGTTTAAATGAATGATCAAAGGCTGATAAATGGAAGAGAGAAAATCCAAATTAGGTTAATGATGAGTTCAATTCAATGGTTTTTATTATGGAATTCTATTTTTAGCCTCATTGGTAGGCTGATGGCTGGTGTCACTTCCTTGTTTTATGGTTAGCCTCTTTCTCTTTGTTTAGTTTCTCCTTGTTGCACGGTTTAGGGTGGTAGCCATAATCTAGAACTTGAATTATATATAAATATTCTATTATTTAATAGATTTTTTCTTTTTATATAATAAGTATATCCAGCTTCTTTAATACCAGTAATGTGTTATTTATTAAATAGGGTAAACTTATGCAATAGATTTCAAAAATTTACTATTCAATTAATCCCCATTTGATAATTTATTTGAAAATCTTGAAATACATAAATTATAATTTTGATTTTTAATTAACAAATTGAAGTGACTTAAATATCCCTTAAGATTTATATAGTTACGTTATAAAATATATAATTTAATTTTTTATATTTTATAAATGTTATTAAAAAATAACAAATTTTACTATTTATTTAATATTTTAATAGTTTTTATGATAATTTTTTTAAAATTAACTCTATATTTTAATAGTTTTTATAATAAATACAATAATAAAAGTAATTTTTATTTTATTTATATATCAATAAAATAAAATATTAAGAAAATAATAATATTTTATTAAAAATATTAATAAAGTATTAATAAATTTAAACAAGTGCACCATTTGAACCTTAGTTGAATTGAAATTTTATTGTTTAGAGCATATGTTGTTTTTTAAAATACGTTGAAATGATTATATGCTTTTCATTTACTGTTTTAGTATATTTTTAATAGATTCATATATCTTCGAATAAATTAAAACGAAGAACTTCAATCTCTTTTGGAATCGGCAGCTTTAATATTTTCTTCAACGATCTCAGGTTTGATTATAATAATTGGAATATATTTTACCATATATATAAATAGTATACTATATTTTATATAACTAATAACTTTATATTTATAATTTATTTAAACACGTAAAAGTTTTAAAATTTAAATTATAAGATAAATGAGTATTATAGTTATTAAAAGAATTTTAGTTTTTTAAGAAATTAATTACATCATTGTGTTTTTATCGAGAAGCCTTTGACGAGATTACAGTATGTATCAATTTTAATATACTCCCATTATTCATTATTATTGTTGCATACATTACCGCATTCTACAGAGAGTATTTTACAATTAAAAGGGGTTATAACAGTTAAGTCCAGGTTACCTTACAAATGGAGTTACATTAGTTATGGCAGACATTTTCGAGATTTTTAGAAACTTTGGTGGACTTTTATGGAGAAACAAGTTAGGAAAAAGTATTTAGTAGCGCTAAAAATAAAAAAAATAATAAAAAAGGGAAGAGTCATGTTAGAGATAATATCATTGCGTTGTTTTTTAGGTGATATTTGCCGTCCATTTGAAAAATAATAACATATATAATTTAATTATATAGACTTAATGTTTTTTAAGTATTTTGTTATTTATAATTTAATCATAATATAAAATATAATTTTATTTTAAAGAAATTAATTTTATAAAATAATTTTTTTACGTAAATATCATTCAATTTAGCAAAAAAAAATTAATTTATTACTTCTTGCAATAATATAATTTAGGATAATATTTTATATATTAATTTCCTTTTATCTTTTACTTCTTTTGAACGATTATATATTTTACGTATAGTTACAAATCTTATACATAGACCTCAAAATCACAAAATAAAAAAATAAAATAAAAATGTACTATAAAACAATTAAAAATATATAAATCTAATTCTAGATAAAAATAGATTCTTTATAACTTTAAATAGAGCATGAATGAAAAACCTTGGGCCAATCCTTCAAAAAAAAAATAGAAAATAATGGGCCTTAACAAAGGAGAAAAAAGATAAATAATTCAAAAATATAATAAAATATATTAAAAATAAAAAATTTTTTAAAAAATAAAGACTCACATTCTGAACGAGAATATTAAAGATAAAATCATACATTTATTAAAAAAACATTATGCCTTTCCTCACAAAAAAAAATATTAAATGGACATTTCATAAGAAAAAAAAGGCAAATGAAATAAAAATATAATAAACCATGTTAAAAATACAAAACTATGGGTTTTATAAAAGACAAAAATCCATACTTTGAAGAGTTATTTCAGAGATAATATCTTACGTTGATTTAGTATAATATTATAATTGAGTTTATTAAGATTATAAAAAAGTCTATTTCTTAATGAATTTTTAATATGGGATATATATGTAATTTTCAACTAATTATTATAATAAATTATGAATGTTTAGGACGTTAATTTACTTATATTTTGGATTTTAATTGTGAACTTATAAGAGATAAATCATGAAAAAATTTTCTATTTTATTTAGTTTTTTATTTTATATTTTAAATTTGTTATTTATTTGTGTTATTGGTTTAGTTTTGTTATTTCTTTTAAATTTTTGCATTTTAGTTTGATGCTTGTGGGTATCATTTCTAAAAGTCCTCACAAGACTTAAATTTGTCCAGTAGGATAATATAGAGGT
Source organism: Hippophae gyantsensis (assembly GCA_030763125.1). Lineage (NCBI taxonomy): Eukaryota > Viridiplantae > Streptophyta > Magnoliopsida > Rosales > Elaeagnaceae > Hippophae > Hippophae gyantsensis. Next base: position 21,868,053 of record CM061033.1, on the reverse strand, counting down.
TTAAAGACTTGTTGCATATACTAATTACAACTATATTAATTTATGGAAGTAATTTATGATTATTTAATTTTAATTTTAGTTTTTTTAAGTTTTTTGCTTTCCTTGCTAGGGACAAGTAAGAAGCTAGTTGATGGCTGTGATAAGTGTTTGAAAAACACTATATATAACATGATTTTATGCACTTTAAATGTTAAAATGAATTTTAATTTACATAATTTTATCATAATTTTAGCAAATATATCTTTTTAGAATCACGAATATGTTTTTTTTTTGTTTTTTCAGGTATTAATAGCTCCAAATTGATTCAATTGATAAACACTTAAAGAATAGTAAATAAAAGCACTAAATTATAATCATGAAGTATAAAAGAATAACATATATAAGCCTTAAATATGTTTCAAACCAAAGGTAAAGGGTAAAATACAAAAAAACTTATAGTAATGTAGAACAACACGTGCTGCGATGGTCTTTTATGTGTGCCTTGTTGTAGGACTTGTGGATCATATTTTCAATGCTTTACAGACTGGCTCATGTCGTAGTGCAAAAGAAATGCATGTCGCATTTCTTGACTATAAGATCCTCATTTTCTTCCTTTTTGCAAAATTTTCTAGCCTATAAAAGGGACCTATCTCTTCACAACAAATCATCTCTCATCTCTCAGCTTTCTCTCAATTCTTGTTTCTTAGTTTTTCTTTTCTTAGTTTCAAAGTTCTCTCAATTTGAGAGCTGAACAAAGTTTAGTTTATGCGGTAGTTTTTAATAAACAGTATTGGAAAATCTATGTGGATGTTTTTCAAATACATAAACAATACTAGAATTCTATACTTGAAAGGATACGCTTGAAGTATAAATTTTAAATGTATTCTTCTATTTTTACAGATTAATTTTATGTGTTATTTTGAATGTTATGTTTAATTTATTGATCATTTATTAAATTAAGCATGTATGGTTAAAAAATATTATGGGATATTCGTAATGTTGACATACTTGTGAAATATTAACATAGGTAAATTTTTTTTATAAAATAAATTAAGTTTTATTTTTTTATTCAAGTTTTATAATGTTAGTTCTAGAAAAATATGTTCATAAAATGTTTTTGTAATAAATTTAAAATATGAGAGTTATATTTAGGATTTGATTATCTCAATCTAATTTAGAGTCAACTCTTAAATTTTGGATTTGATTATTTGGATATTTAGAGTACCTTTTTCAAATTTTTTTAATAAAAATTACTATTTGAAAATATATTAACGGCATATTTTTATAGAAGTATTAAAATTTGAAAGTTAGTTCTCTGATACATCAATATTTTAATCAAACTTTGAGACCTTAAATGAGAGTTTAAATCATCACTTCAACTAGCAATTAAATAGTTTGTTAGTTTCTTAAAAAAGAAACATAATTTAATTAAAGTTTAAATTATCGGCCTGACCTAAAGTGGCAAGTTAAAATTTAATTAATGAATAATTTGATCCCTATCCTAGGATATTTTCTTACAAAAAAGGAAGAATCAATAATCTTAACTTATATCTTTTATAACTTAATTAGTATTGAGCAAGTATAATTAACTAACTAATCTATCCTATAAATTCTCCATTGAGTTTGAAATGTTATTTTCCTGATGTTTGTTGAATCTATCTTTTATTTTATGTCATTAATTTATATATTTCACAATCCAAACCTTGTTAAAGAATGTTTAGGTTTAATTTTCATTTTTAAGAATTTATTGAATTATTTAAAAACCTCGTAGTTCTTTTTTAGATCGACCTTAAAAGTATACTTATCATTTCTTATAAAGTGATTCGTGCATTTGCAAGTTATTTTAAAATATACAAAATTTGTGTATCAAGTTTTTATGCATCATTAGGTTCTTAGGTTCGATTTTTGATGAACCCTCATGAACTATCTGATTAATTTATTTAGTTTAATGAATTTTTATACTATTACTTGATATAATAATTTAGATCTTAATGCTTGATTTTTGACCAATAATTATATGATTTAAGATTTATGTTCTAGTTCGACAAATTAGATATTTGAATTAGCCATGAAATTATTATCGTATGAATTAAAATAGTATGACAATATATTTTATGAATGTATGGCATGTTACATGTGAGCATAATTGATGTATGAATGAAATTGTATGATAATATGATTCTTTATATATAACCAAAAAAATGTTTGATAAAGATTCATTTACATATAAAAGCATGTAACTAATCAATTATGTAGATAAACCATTCAACACTATTTGATATTATATGTGAAGTGGTTAGGGAATTCATAGATCTTAAGTTCTCAAATATTATTTACTTGATTATTATTTGTTGGTTTGAATCAATTTAAGTTAATTCGTAGTTCAAATATTTCTCTCTTATTGTTTGTTTAGATAATATTATGATTGTTGCACATTAATACTTAATTATAAAATACAACATTCTTCGTGGGATGATACTTATGCTTCACTTACTTTATTATTTGTACAAACCATATAATTGCGGAATCGCTACTAGTTATCAATAAAGGATAATGAAGAGTAGAGAAAAGAAAAGAAATACAATAGTCCAAATCATGTCAGTAAGATCTATAATCTCACTATTGAGAATAAAGACCAAAAAATGATCTCAAAGAAGAGTCAATAAGGAAGTATAAGATCGAGGGTAGATGTAAGAATTCATAATATCATCAAGCAAACATTTGGATATAGCTAGACTAAGGGAGAGCGCACTTCCACCCTACCCATGTTCAGCACCAGGCAGAATTATTGGCATCCTATTGATGTATCATAAAATAATGCTTTGATGTTCAATAGCAAAGTTTGCATAGAGTAAATTCTCATACTCAAAAGAAATAATGGAAAGAGGGATTTTTAACATTGAGAAGGGATAATATTCTAATAACATCATCCCTAGAGAACGTGACCAAACATCCTCTAAGGTTAAAAGAAATGGAAAATGTACGAGTGTGATATGGAGTGATAGCAATATAAAATTCTTGAACAAAAGTAAGGTTGTAAGAATATCCAAGAGAACACAACGTGAGCCAAGAAAAGTAAGAAAACCTTTCTTGGAGAAGAGGAAAGTCATCAATATGTATATATCATTATACCACGAACGAAGCCACTAGAGAAGGCAAAGTAAAGACATCAAAAGTTTCTTCTTTGTTTTCATTAATCCAGGCTTTTTTTTCTTCCTTGAACATTTTGGGTCATTTATAGAGAAATATTAAGCAAAGGTAGGGGAAAAAACTATTTAAAGGAAGTGGCTAGAAGTGTATAGGGGAAGGTAAAAGTGTTTAGAAATGTTATGGTTTGAAAAAAAATTGGAACATGGTATAGATAAGAATATTGTGAGCTTGTTGACCTCCTCCTTGAGACCTTGTTGAAGGGCCGGCATGACCCCATCATGTGTATAAAAACCATACTCAATGAGAGCTCAGTAAAGGGTTATGAGAAAGCAAGGGCTCATCGAGCATCCAAAGAGTAGAGAAAAGAGGTAAATAAGAAATTTTAAAAGTATTTTTTGTATTTTCTTGAAAAAAAATTAAGTTTTAAAATAACTTAAAATAACATAAATAACAGTATGAAACTCAAACAAAAATATGAAAAAGTAAAATACTTTCAAAAGGTACTGCATAGATTAGAGAGAAAAGGAGTAGAACCTCATCACATTGATCACATAGAAAGAATGATCAAATTGCATCTCTCTTTTTAGAAAATAATTTTTGAGGGGTAACAGTACGAAAATGTAACTTTTAATTCACATGAGTCAGAGTTGTATGGTATAATTGAGTTTTCTTTTGTTTATAAATTTGTGAAAAAATAGTTGAGTTATCATCATGCTTACATTTAGAGTAATAATAGTGAGATGAGTGAAGGGATGATCTCTTAGTGTTGGTTGAAGAGTAATTAGGGCACTATCAATGTATAACAGTACTACATAGATAGCAAGAACATGTAGAAGAGTGAGAAATTGGGTGTATGACTACAAGGAGAAGCATAAGGAAGAGAGGGGAGAAAAGTAGTGCTCATACTAACTTTCACACATGGATGAGTAGTCAATCTCTCATAATGGGATCTAATATGTATATGCTCCCCATAATGGTGACAAGTAGGTAGAAAACGTGTATGTAGTGGAAAGAGACCATCCCTAACATGCTGAGAGGAAGTAGTAGGAGGTGAAGTGTTCACCTTGTTAGAAGAGCCCTACCCTAGCATAACTTGAGATATACCTCTTGGCAACAACCATGAGTTATTGAAGTTTATAGCAGCATCAGAGGTAATAGAATGGTCCTTAACAAAATTTATCCCGCATATGTCATTGTGCATCTTGTTTCAACTTAGATATGATTCTAACTTTTGAGTTCCTAGTATTATCTTCTTTATGGTTACCTTAGAGTGTTCCAACCACTCTTCAAGCTTTATCTTCTTGACTTCTAATTCCTTTATGAGGTCATCTTTCTCCCTGATAGATGCCTTAAGGAATTCGATAGAATAAAGAATAACCATCTCACAAAGAGTTACCAACTCCTATCCTTTTCTAACAAATAATCTACCAAATTGTAATGCCCTACTCTAACACATGGTATGATATCCTCCATTTTGGTCATAGTCCCTCATATTTTTTCTCTTGGACATTCAACTAAAAATATGCCTTATATCATTTAAAATGAAACTCATACTTATGAACCATTACAATCTTCCTCTCTCAAACAATGTGAAACTACACAACTTACCCTGTCTTGCCTTACCCTATCTTGCCCAAGCTCAAGGGATTGATGACTGTCATAATCACCCATCGTGGATAGCCTGACATACTCGTCAACCACATTTCTAATTTAATCATACTCTGATACCATTTATAACACTCTATTCTAACACATAATATGATATTGTCCATGTGAGCCTAGGCCCAAAGTTGATAATATCATACCATATGTTGGAGTCTACAGATGGTATTAGAGTATGGCCCAGCCAAAAATATGAAAGATGAAGACATCTGGGCCCTTTACGGGAGTGATTATGACAGTCATGAATCCCCTTTGAGCTTAGGAAAGATAAGGTAAGGTAAGACAGGGTAAGTTTTATAGCCCCACATTACTTAAGAAAATGGGATTGTAATAATTCATAAGTATGGATTTCACTCTAAATAACATAAGGCATTTTGGGTGAAAGCCTAAGAGCAAAATCATATAGGCTTAGGTCCAAAATGGACATTATTATACCACGTGTTGGTAAGGGGTAAGGAAAGACATTGAAAATTAGCCTCATTTATAGTCAAGTGGTGACTTATTATCATTTCCAACAAGAATACCTAAGGTGCCTTCATAGGAAGATAGACTGGAAACATTAGCCTCATCTGGAGTCAATTGATGACTTACACCTAAGGTGAGAAGCTAATTGTGAGATGAGGATTGATTTTAATTAGTGACAGAAATTGCAATCATTTCACTTGGTTCAGGAGGATGGAGTCTATCCCATTAGTACATCTCTAAGTAAGAAACACGATGAAGCTACGTGATCTACCTTGTCAAAAATTTGACAAATAGGTTTATCTTTCTTAAGATTCTTACCATGACCTTGAACAAGATTAGTTCTTGCATTTCCTCCATAACCTTTTTTCTTCAAAAAGATTATGGAAGTTCCATTGTAGTTTTGTGCCAAAAGATTTACTTTCATGACTTTGCCCAAAAAAGGCCTTGTGATTGTTAGACCTTTTGTGGCCTTTGTGAAATGAAGCAACATTTGCATGTGCAATTAATTCTTTCAAAAGTTTCCAACTAATTGTACAAGATTCTCATAGTGGTTTTGAGCTTAGTCATATTAATTGTTGTAACAAAGGTAAGACACCTTGGTTCCAAATCGTTTAAGATATATAACATAAGTTCTCTTTTAGGCACCAAATAATTAACAATATTCTTAGCCTTCAATAAGTAATCACTCGTAGAGAGCTTATTCTTGAATAGCGTTTGAAATCTCCTTTCATAATTCTTGATCGCATGGTATTGTTAAATATTTCCTCCAAAGTAATCCATTGTTCTCTTGGTAAAAGCCTTCTAGTTAAAACTACATTTATGCTTTTAGTTACTGTACCAAAAATCCAACTTTTCACCATAGCATCATATTGGATCCATGTACTTAGTTAAGGGTTAGGCATTGTACACTCAATATCAAGAAATGGAAGAGATTTGAGTAAACTTCCATTGATAAAACCCTATGAGCGATAAGTCATAATAAAACAAAGAAATTGATTACACTAGATCAAGTAATTGTGATCATCCAACTTAATCAAGAGAGAAACACATTTGATGGACATGCAGAAAAATTTTGTGAAAGAATATCAAGAATTGAGCCAAGCTTAATTTGTTTGACATTCCTATTTTCAAGAACTTCATTGCTAGTAAATCCTTGTGAATGATTCTAAACTCTTAGATTCAAGGCTAGATTTTGATCAATGTGAACTGATAGATTAATTCCTGATGGATTTATAGGAGAAGAAGAGATAACAACATCCCTATACGTGTTATCAGGGGTCATTATAAACATCCAAAGATGATATAAAACTACTCAGAAACAATACTAAAACTAGAATCCAAGAGTGAAAGAGTGAGAAGTGAGATCAACAACTGAATTCTTCGTTACTAATATTAATGTAGCTTGTTATTTATGGTACATAGTACACAATTCCAATTGGTTGCCATAAGCCCCCAATTATAGCATTGTGTTGTTAACAAACTAATAAATGCTACCTTTTCTTTATTTATAAAAACATTACATTAATTAAATTAATACATTATTTATGAATAGTTTAGTAATAACATTATAATAATATTAAATAGTATAAAATTATATTCAATCAAATGAATCTAACCGATTTCAGTTTAAAATAAACAGTATTTAATGTGAAATAATATAATGAATTTTTTAAAAAATAAAGATATATAAACTTTAAGTAAAGAAATTATTTTTGGGGTACAAATTTTAGAGATGTTTTGAAGAAATGATATTTTTATTGGATACAAACTTGTGTAGCTTATAGCATGTATCTAAGAAATCTATTGCCACCAATTGGAAGAAAATAAAACGAGATTTTAGGAACAGTACAATATAGGAAGACTTATAGCTTATACTTTCATTAGACACTTCTACCTATCACAAGACAAAAGATCTCCAAAATTTTCACCAAATACAATTATGTACTATAATATACAATCAAGCTCTAACACGTCAAGTGCAACATGTTCAAATTTGTTACGAAAAAAACCTTTTTTTGGCATATAGTATCTAGTTGGAGTCAGAAAAATACTAAACACAAACAAATTTACACATATTTGCACTTACACTAATTATGGTAAGACATGTAACAAAATTTACTTGAAAAATAACACATTATAATTGATGTAAGTGCCAACATGTATGCAAATTTATGCGTTCATAACATTCCTAATGTGAGGCATGACATGGTCTCTTTAGGTGGAAAATATAAAATGCAAAAAGAAATAAAGACTTGCAACCACCAAAAATATAGATAGGATGAGTGATTTTTGAAATGGTGGTTTGCTTTGAAATAAAACTCTCCCCCACCAGTTTGATCTTCATGGAAAATAAACAAGTAGTTACTTCAGTTGTAGGTCTACATACACCAACAGAGATCATAAAATTGAAACATATTTCCAAGTTGATAGAACAAGATATTAGTAAAAGGTCGTCAAGCCAAATTCACACTCAAACGTCACCCTTGATTCACATTGGCACTCACAATAGAGGAAGAAAACGAAAATGCAAGAAAAACCATCATAACCTCTTTACAAGCTTGCCACTTGACATTGGTGGAAGCTTGCATACAGTACCATATTTGTCTGCAATACATACAACTTATGCAGAAAACCTATCTCTGTCGTGAGGAGACGAATAATCAATATTTGGTCCTTGAGGTACTATCCCAAATGGGTTTATAGAAGGATGGCTTCCATAGTAATGCTGCTTTATGTGCTCCATATTGACTGTGCTACTCATTCCAGGAACTTGGAAGATGTCTTTGGTGTAGTTAAATAGATATGGATACTCGCGCAACAGTTTCTTGTTGCACTTGAAATGAACTGCATAAACCTGCAATTGCATAGAGCCAATTTGTAACATTGATTTTAAAAGACATTAATGCTCAACAACCAACTTATAATCAACAATGCAAGAAAAGCGGATCTTGCTTATTCCTACAACTTTGATGTCCAAAGTGACATTGAATTTTTGGAGATTTCAGCACAAAAATGTGAAAAATAAAAATCGAATTATACTGTAGCCCTAAAATTAGGAGAATGGCGTACCTTCCAATCTTTATATTTGCCCTCGTCCCATTTTTGCATCGCATTAAAAGCATTAAATGATCAAAAAGAATCTATTACTTGTGTTTTACAAGTTGCAGTTAAGTGAGTGCAACATAAAATCAAAGGGACAAAGTTTGCAGAACTATTGAGCCATTTATTTTTTTGAGAAAAATACCTCCAGGGTCTTTTCTTATTGCAAAATGAAACTTAGATAATGTACTTAATTTTTGTAACACTTTTGTTATATTCTTATAAAAAAATACCGAAAAAGAGCAAAGATAATTTTTATTTATTTTATTTTTTAATTTTTTTCAATTATATTAAATGAATATTGTTATAACTTAAATAAAATGTAACCGGAAAAAATTAAAGAAATAAAAAAATAAAAAAAACATTAAAAACTAATTACTTATCACTGTACAGTCATTTTTTAATAATAATAAGATTAAACTGTTATAAAAAATAGTTAGTGGATTTAAGTATCTCTTTTAATTTTATTATACATAACTGAATGGATTTCAATATCCATCAACTGAAATTTTTGAATCTTGAAAATAGACAATATGGTGAAGATACTATTACAGGAAGTAATGAACTTGTAATAAAGTAACTGTCGAAAGAAGAAAAGTATTTTCAACAAAATAAAATAAAATAAAAATCCTTTTGTCATTTGGTATACAAATATGTATTTCCACGACACTTTGGCCAATTAAAATGTTACATTCAGGTCAAATTATAGACATAAAGTTACAATATGAAATTTGAAATTTAAGCATTCCTGGAATTCAGGGAAATTTGTCCAAGGGAGGTTGAAGTCAAAATCTTTTATGCCTCATTACAACAAAAAAACCTATAGTTTTTACATTAAATTTTCATTATAACCTACTATGAAAATTATATATAAAATAATCAAAATACAATAAAATTAAAAGAAATACATTAAATTCTAAAGAATAAGATAGGATTTACATATTCAACGTGAAATGGTAATTAAAAACATATCTTAATAAAAAAAATTAAAATTGACAAATAAAGGGGACAAAGACAAAAAAGAACTAACAAGAGACAAACGTATACTAAAATTTTCATATATAGAGGAATACAAATATATTAAGAAGATTATTAAAATATATTGTTAAATAATATAATTTTCAGTCATGTTAAAATGAGACAGTAAAATATTATGAGAAATTTTGATAAGATGAATGAAAAATCAGTTGACCTTTTATTATCAATAATAAAATTGACCAAAAGTTGAGCATTTGAACTACTTTTAGGTTACACTATATTATTAGTCTAGACTTAAAGAAGTATTTGTTGAATATTGGCTCTAAAAGTAACAAATTAGTGGCATAATTTAGGGAAATTAGTGGCCTAATTTGTGACATGATTTAAGAAAATTAGTGGCATAATTTAAGGAAATTAGTGACCTAATTTAAGGCTTAAATTATGGCACAATTTAGGGAAAAGGAGTCTTGCTTCATCTATAAATAGGGAAGAGTTCATGCATTGAAGAACAAGGCAAAAATCAGAAAAATCAAAGACAGCATAAGCAAACCCAAAGAGAGAAAATACTGGGTGAGTTCGAGAGTTTTCTATAAATTTGGGGAAACACTTGAGAGATATTATTAGTGAGGAAATCAGATCTCAGATCGTATATTTCCTACTCAGCCCAAATAATATCTCGCCGCTCCCAGACCTGCAGCGAATTGCCGAACCACGTAAATTTCAGAAATTATTTTATCGCTTTGATATATTCATACACCGCTATTTATTGCTTCCGCCCACAACAAATTGGTATCGAGCCAAATATAGCGATGATATATCAAATCGAAGCTCTCGACGAGACGAACACAACGGTGAAAGAATCGCTCAAATCGGAAGTCGACCGCGCCGTAAGCTGCCGGAGGTTGCCGCCAGACCGAGTCAACTCACCGAGTTGGACCGAGTCAACTCAAATACTAGTGATATTTGGACCGAGTTGGTCCGTTTTTCATCCGTTTTCGAAATTTGAGGTTGGATCTATTCCTAGCTAATCGACCATTCCATTCAATCAACGTGACTCCGTTTTTTCAAATAAGGTATAAAATTTGGAAAAAAACACCTGCTTAAGTTAAGTGCAAAATTTCTCGTTACTGCCAGACTTATGGCCGATAAAAGAGAGATCGAAGAGGTGAACAAGCCGACCTTTAGAATTTCTCTGCCAAACCAAGTTGTTCTACTCAAGAACTACGTTGTCCAACGCAGTTCGAGGTGGAGAAATTCGACGCACCAATAACTTTGGCATGTGGGAATGTGAAGTATTAGATCTATTGTTTCGAGAAGGATCTAATATAGCCTTGAGACCTGTGCCGGAGATTATTCAAATGAAGATTGGAATTATGTCAACCGACAAGCCTGTGGCACAATTCGACTGTGCTTAGGAAAAGATCAGAAGTATTTTGTCATGAAAGAGAATGTGGCTGCAGTTCTCTGGAAGAAACTAGAGACAAGTACATGACGAAAAGTATTGAGAATGTACTTACTTGGAAGAAGAAACTTTTCCGTTTCCAAGACAAGAAAGGTACCCCTATGATTGAGCACTTAGATAATTTCAATAAAATTTTGGCCGATCTACAAAATTTAGATGTTGAAATTATCAATGAAGATAAAGCTTTGCTGGGTTAATTCATTACCTCCGAGAGCTATGAGCATTTAACCACAACCCTATTATATGGAAAAGATGAGGTTAAGTTCGTAGATGTTTCAAATGCTTTGGTAAATAATTTGAGCATCTAAGAAGGATCAACATGATCACAAAGACTCAATATCGAAGCATTGACAGCATGGAGGTAGGACGAACAACAAAAATCAAGCGGATCAAATAATTGGGGGCGATCCAGATCAAAGTCCGTGGAGATTCATCCGTAAGACGTCCCGCAAAGGATGAGCGGCCTATTGTCACCAGCGGCATTGGAAGAAAGATTGCCCAAACAAGGACAAGTCAAATGCAAATGTTGCACAAAAGGCCGATGAAGATGAAGAATCACTTTTTTCGCTTTCATCATCAAAACCCTACTCGTATAAGCGGATCCGATTCGGATGTTCTTATCATACGTGGTCCAAACGCATATGGTTTTCAAGTTTTGAAGAGCTCGACGAGGAGTCAGGCGCTTATGGGCAACGACAATGCTTGTCGACAAAAGGATCGAACAAGACTAAAGATGCACGATGGTACAATCGACGACTTACAAATGTAAGGTATATTCCCACCTAAAGAAAACCTTATTTCTTTAAGTGTTCTAGATTCTCATGGTTACAAGGTAACATTGGAAAATGGAGTCTTCGAAAGTTGTACGAGGTGCATTTGTGCAATGTGAAGTGGTACTCTGAAGGCTAACTTGTATTTCCTGGGACGGGAGTACAGCTTACGAAGAAAGCTCTGCCTCAAGTAGTTCTCAAGAAAAGACAAATGATTCTTCCTTTCCCGTGGCACATGCCAGTAAGACGCTTTGGTGAAAAGGCTTTTCAAGGCTTAATGAAGCAAGGTCTTTTAAAAGGTGCCAAGATTGGAAAGTTTGATTTCTGCGGCATCAGGTAACGGGAAAACAAACAAGAGTCAAGTTCTGCATCGCCATTCATCGTACTAAGGATCTCTTGATTATATTCACACTGATGTTCCGGGGGACCTTCAAAGAATGCTTCACTCGAGGTAAACGCCGGTTTGTGACTTTTATTGATGATTTCTCTAGATATGTCCGATATACACTAGTCACAAAGATGAAGTTCTGGATATCTTTCTTAAATGGAAGAAAATGATCGAGACTCAGACAGGCAGGAAAATTAAAAGGCTCAGATCCGATAATGGTGGCGAGTACAAATCAAATCCCTTCTTTAAAGTTTGTCAAGATGAAGGATAATCGTGACATTTTTCAGCCTCGTACACCACAACAGAACGGGAGTCAGAGAACGAATGAATCGAACTTTGGTCAGAAAGTTCGATGTATGCTATCTCAATCAAAATCGAGCAAGGCATTTTGGGCCGAGGCTTTGTCATACGCAACTCATATAGTCACAGACTTCCTACGACCGCATTAGATGGAAAAACTCCTAAAGAGGTATGGTCTCGGACAACCTGCTATCGACATGCATTCATTGCGAATATTTGGATGTCCAAAGATATTTTCATGTTAGTGAATCCAAACTCGGATCCTGTGAGCAAAGAAAGCCGTTTCTGGGCTTTAAGGAAAGAGTTAAAGGATTTCGACTTTGGGCGTGGTGAATCCAAGAAGATCGTCTTAAGTCGAGATGTTACATTCGACGCAGTCTCACATGGGCCGAGACAGACAAATTCGTAGAAAGAGAATGAAAGTCCAAATACTCTTTCTAAGGCGACACAGACCCGTAAGATCCGAAAAGATTGCACCATTACCGATCGTGGTGAAGATGAAATTGATGATCAAGAAGAGATCTCAACTGAGGCGTGGAGGTTCTTCACCATCACCACCAATCAATCAACAAATGTAATCTATTGTCACTATTCGACCGAGAAGGGAGATTAGAAAGCCTACCAGATAACACGTGCACACGGTAGCATTCGTGACCTTCCAAAGAATCGATGATGATGTCCCATGCACTTACAGAAGCCGTGCGCAGAGCGATAGTATGAAGTGAAGATGGCAACGGATGAAGAGATGAAGTCTCTACACCGTGAATCGACTTGGGAGCTGGTTCAACTTCCCAAAGGAAAGAAAACTATTGGTTGCAAATGGGTCTACGCCAAGAAGGAAGGTGTTCTGGTAAAGACAACATCGATACAAAGCCGACCGGTAGCAAAAGGCTAGGCCGTAAAGAAGGAATAGACTACAAATGAGGTATTCTCACCGTTGTTAAGCATTCATCTATTCGGATACTATTGGCTTTAGTAGTTATCAGCTTGATCTCGAGTTAGCTCAACTCGATGTCAAAACAAATTTTTTCTCCTACGGTACTTTGAACGAAGAAATCTACATGTCTCAACCGTATGGCTTCAAAATTCCAGATGACGAGAGAATCGCCTGCAAGTCGAGCAAGTCAATTTACTTGAAGCAATCACCGCGACAATGGTACAAGCGCTTTGATAGCTTCATTAGAGAGCGTATACACACGCAATGGGCTTGATCACCGTATACTTTCTAAACTCCAAGACTGCACCTTCATTTATTTCGCTTCTTATATGTCGATGATATGTTGATCAGATCTAAGAAAGCGGTGGAGATCGACAGATCAAGGCTCATTGAAGTTTAGAATTTGAAATGAAAGATCTTCGAGAGCTAAGAAAATTCTTGGGATGGAAATCACAAGAGATGAGTTGCAAGCACAGCTCGGCCTGCGACTCGGTGATCTCAAGAAAGTACTACAAAGGCTCGACATTGATGAAAAACCAAACCAAGAAGTACACCGTCCGCTTCCTCACTTTCAATCAGTTGCATTGATGTCACCAGCACCACCGATGCAGAAGCAAGCAATGGAACGTGTTCCATATGCAAATGTCATTGGGTGCCTTGATGCGTATGCAATGGTTTGCACCAGACCGATATTTCTCACGCTTAGTATGCGTAGCCCTAGACATGCATAATCCCCAGAAAGCGACACCGGCAAGCAAACAAGTGGATTCTACGAAGACATCTACGGTACCGTGGATATTGGTTCAAAGTTTGAAAGAGACAAGATCAAGGCAAACAACTAGTTTGATATGTGGATCTCCGACTACGCCGAGATCCTCGGATAAGCGTCGATCTACAACCGGTTACGTGTTTACAATGGCGAGGACCAGCTGTTGAGATCAACATTGGTACCAATCGTAGCTGTCTACTGCTGAGGCAGAGTATACGGCCGTAATGTATATCTGTTAAGCTATATGGCTTCTGCCGACTAAGGATTTTGGGTATTGTTCGTAAGAACGTGGAGGTTTTCTGACGATACCAGAGTGCCATTTGTTTGGCAAAGAACCAAGTTCATCATGGTCGTATCAAGCACATCGATGTTCGATTTCATTTTGTTCGAGAAATCATCGATGAAGGAAATGTTATACTCAGTGCCTGAATCGCAGATAACCCCGCATATGCTTACAAAGGTGGTTACAGGGATCAAGTTTCAACACCGTTGAACTTGATCAACATCTCTCGAGCTAGAAAGACCTAAAGGCGCATTCGGGAGGGGCCATATGAACTTTTTCGCCAAGGTGGAGATTGTTGAATATTGGCTCTAAAAGTAACAAATTAGTGGCATAATTTAGGAAATTAAGGGTCTAATTTGTGACATGATTTAAGGAAATTAAGTGGCATAATTTAAGGAAATTAGGACCTAATTCTAAGGCTTAAATTATGGCATAATTTGTGGAAAGCGGAGTCTTGCTTCATCTATAAATAGGAAGAGTTCATGACAAAGAACAAGGCAAAAATCGAAAAATCAAAGAGAGTATAAGCAAAACTCAAAGAGAGAAAATACTGTGGAGTTCGAGAGTTTTCTATAAATTCCTAAACACTCAGAGATATTATTAGCGAGAAATCAGATCCGTATTCTCGTATATTTCCTACTCAGTTCAAATAATATTTGCTGCCTCCCGTGGACCTAGGCGAATTGCCGAACCACGTAAATTCTGTGTGTTCATTTTATCGCTTTGATATATTCATACACCGCTATTTATTGCTTCCGCCCACAACAGTATTATGATATGGTATATATTAATATAAATGAAATGCACATATTTAAGGCTAAATATATACATATAATTAATATTGAGTCCAATTATTATTTTTTATTTGGGTATTTTATTGAATTTAACACTAATTATTAGCCTAAATGTGTGTAGGACTTAGGAGTGACTTAAAAAGTGAATTAAATTCTTTCGTGTGTAATTTTTTTATGGTGGCACATTTAATAACACATGAAAAATAGGGAAAGCCTTAATTTTTAGTAAATATTTCAGCCGTGGCTATAAGTTCCGCTCCTGCTGGAGGTTGCATAGCTCCTTCAAGAATAACATACATCTTAGTTTTCTTGAGACCGTATTTTACATCATACTAAACAGAGAACCACCAAGTTGAGATAATTTCTAAACTAGCTTTTCATCAATAAACGAAACCAATACCTCATCAAATCGTATAAGAGTGACAAATAAGCGAACATCTGCTTCTGAAAATGTGTTCCCACATATGTATCGTTGCTTTGCTAGTATCTCCTCACATTTGTCGAGAGCTTCATACAACTTTTCTGCAGCCTGTCAAAAGAAATGTCAAATACATATATTTTACATGAGTGTTTAAAGCTAGTTAGCACCTACCAACACAGCAAACATTACATATATCCTATTAAAGTACAAATACACAATCCTTACCACGTCATAAGGGGTTTGCTTTTTTGCAAATCCACATTTATACACTCCATTGTTTATACTATCATATATCCATTCATTAGTCTCATCAATATGGTCTCTCAAGTGAGGCGGATATAGGTCCAAGGATGGAGTCTCTGCTATATCATTGAATTCGGTATTAAACATTCGAATTATCTCCGAGCTCTCGTTATTCACAATTGTCTTGAGTTTCTTATCCCATAGTACCTACCAAATGCAAATTGAGCCCATTTATGGTAAGAGATGTGAGAACAGGAAGAAAAGAAGTGCAAATAAACAGGCTTGGTAATATAAATAGGAGTTAACATACAGGAACAGTGTATTTTCCATTGTAGTTTGTACTTGCAAGCTCGTAAAGTTCCCTTATGTTTTTTGCTCCATTCAAAGGGTCAGGTTCAGCTCCTGTTAGTTCGGTATCTGAAGTGGGAAAAACCCACCCCATGTGCTCATCATTTTCTTTGGTTCTTTCCCATATGGGTTTGACTGACTGAGCAACAAGAAAACTGACATTAAATTTTACCTCATATATGTGAATCTAAGATAAAATTATTACACAACTTACTGTAAAGCTGATGGCTTTGTCCAGTCCTTTGATCTTCAAGTAAGCAAGACACCTGGAAGCCCATGGACAAGCATATGATATGTATAAATGATATCTTCCGGATTCTGCACGAAACTTAGAATTTGGATCTCGAGAAACCAAGTTACGAAATGTGGAAGCTGTCCTTGCAAATGCACCAGATTCTGTCATCTCATCCAGCGCAGATCGAGCCATTTGACTTATGTGCTGAAAAATCAATACATTGCATTTGTTAATTCAGAACTTTTACTAAACATTATTATCATACAAAAAAGTGTACAGTTAATCAAACAAATGCTACCAAGTGAGGTTAAAGAATCTAAAACCACTAAAAGTTTCAACGAAAATAAAATTGACTTGTAATTTGTTATTACTGACAGGTTTGTGATACGTAAGTTCTCAAAACCTCAAAAATGTTGAACCCCTTAACTTAATAACATGTAACAATGACTTTGGATATAACTCACATTACAAAAGCAGTTGTAAGGAGAAGAGGGTGCCCTAGTGTCTAATAACCCACCCATATATCCATACTTGGGAGTCAATTGGGTCATTACATTACCACCCTTTTTTTAGAGCCAACGTCCATGGCAACCCATAGGTGTTAGGTGGCTTCGCAAACTTAACAATAGCAACCTTCCTCACACTTGTTGATTTCACAGATCCGTTTGTATCATCCCTCCCTAGCATCTGTCTCTAGGTCTGCAATGAGGGCCATTCCCAAGGGGTCTTTGCTTTGATACTAATTGTAACAATCACTTTTGGTAGAACTTACTTTAAAAAATTGGCTTGTAAAAAGAACCAATTTGTAAGAAGAGGGTGCCCAAATAGTTATTAATGATAAATGTAGAAAAGTATAGTTGGCCTTACTCTCAACCGCTTAAGTTTTGAGAGAGTTGGTGATCAACTAACTTTTAATATGATATCAGAACTAAAGATTTTGCGTTCAAGATTTAGTAACCTCAATTGTTGAATTACAAGTGTTTGATTTGTATTGTGCATAGAGTCAATACTTGTAGGGGAGTGATTGAATGTATAAAAACAATGTTGACCCTTCTCCCGTTAGCTTAAGCTTTTGAGAGAATTGGTTTTCCAACAACGTCTAACATAGTATTAGAGCTGTAGGTCCTTTGTTCAAAGTCTAGTAATATTAATTGTTGAATCGTAAGTATTTGAACTGTCCAGTACATAGAACCAACATTTATAGAAGGATGATAAATATATAAAAATATAGTTGGTCCTACTCAGAATAGCTTAAGTTTTTGGGAGAGTTAACCTATCCACACATCCCATTCTAAGCAAGACTCATTTAGGTCATTACATAATATTACATATGTGAAGCAGAAAATATCAAAATCAAGTTTTCACGATTTACCAGTTCACCAACTAATCTTTTTCATTTTTAATCAGAGCATATTTTCCAAATTTCCAAAAAAAAAAAAGGGAAGTACAATATTATAGCATAAATCTAAAAAAAATAATAATAAGTAGACAATCTGAGTCCAATATCTAGAAATTTAAAGGAATTCACAAGACGGTTTCAGTGGATGTTCATCAGCCTGTCTATTTGCAAGTTGAAACCAAACAGATCAAAAAGCAAAGGAAAAGGCTTACCTTGGAAAACTGGGAAGGAGTGAGAGAGAATTTTCTCTTTAGACCAATTTCAAGTATACTAATTGAGGATCTTAAAGCGGAACCAAGGCTCGGCATTATATTATATTTTAAGGTTTTTCCTTTTTAAAAGTTAATTTTTCACCACACCTCTTTAAGACAAATACGTGTTTTCTTCCCTTTTTTTAATGATGCACTGTTTTTTATTTTCTTCTGTTTTTTTTTTTACTTTTGGCTTGCGTGTCTTTTGACTTTTACATGTGCTTCCTCAAGTCGAATTACAGTACTAACTAGTGCCGTAGTGCGTGAAAGATGGCGGTGGCTCTTGGCCGTAAGTTTGATTTTTGGGAAAAACAAAACCCTTAAAACTTGGGGAAATTATCCCATTACGTGCGTAAGATGTCACTAATTGAAAATATATGATATATTTATTGTATATTATAAATATTAACATTTACTCACTATTATTTCATCGAGTTAGCTTAATTAATATTAATCAGAGTTAAATAGTTTAGTGGGAGAAATAAATAAATAAAAAGAGTTTTATTTCATTGTCCTTCTCATTTGTGCATTAAATACATTTCCATCTCTTCTCATTTTCCTATTTTCTAAAATTTGAGCTGAAAAATTGCAATTTATCTATATTTATTACCGTTCAAAGGTCTTTCTTCCTCTTATCTTCCTTTTCTTTCCCAAAAATGATATTGTTTTCGTATTATTAAAGTACGAAGAAAATCTATTATTATAGTTTTATGGGATAATATTAATAATATTCATAAGGTTTAACATGATATCATAAATGTTAAGATCATCTGATTTGTACATAAAGAAATTAGAGAAAAGTCAAATAATATTTACAGAATTATATAAATCTCCTCTATGTATATATAAGGCATTACAAATGTTAAGTATCCTTGTCTCATATCGACCAGGATTAACGCACTAATGTTATTTATAAGCTTGGACAACCTTTAATTCAATGAGATCTTATTGGATTAAGTTAGATTTGGGTTTCTAACATGGTATCATAGCTCTGTTCCTAGTCTCTATGTGCTTGGACCTTGGACTCTACCACAGTCTCACTATGGCGTTTATGTCTACCTCTGTCTGCCGTGTGGAAGGGGGCTGTTAAGTATCCTTGTCCCACATTGGCCAAGAGTAAGGTAGTAATGATGTTTATAAGTCTAGGCAACCTTGAACTTAATGAAATCTTATTGGGTTAAGCTAGGCCTGAGTTTCTAACAACAAATACATGTATTGATTACATATGAGGTACACATCACAACGTATCATAAGGGTACAATCAGTAAAAGAAACACATTTTAAGCTCGAGGTCGACTACTCATGGCTCGCACTGGTGGTCGACCTTCCAACACCAAAGATACTATGCATAGACAGGCACCTTCTACGAGCCATCGTTGTGGACACAGGCACAAATTGGTCTACCGAGGTTGACTCGTCTAAAGGCTAGGGTTATAGGTTGGATTGGGTTTCGGGTCGATCCATATGTTCAAACATCTAGTCCTCCTACTCTTTCAACTCGGTTCTTCAATAGGGGTGGAAGAGTATCAACTGGAAAACAAATGTTAAACACTTGGCTCACCCTAATAAATGCTTATTAGTTAGTTGGAGAGAGAAGATATGCACCTCTATATAAGAAGAAGGCATTAAGTCTCTTCATTTCATCATTTCCTGAATATCGAATAAAAATTGGAACAAAAACACTCTATCATTTCAGCTCATGCCATAAAACTTCTCTACTTGGTTCTAAGAAAATCAATATGGCACGTAATTTACTATTTCTTGAGCTTTTAAGGATACCTTCTCGAGTCTAACAGTTTTCTGATTTCTTTTCAGGTCGGTCTCTAAACTCACTCCCTTTTTTACTTGAAAAACTCATCCTTAGGTAACCTCTATTTCCTCGTACCTTACCTTTTTGTGTTTTGTAATATTTTATAAAGACCATGCATAGAGAGTTACCATCACTAGCTACTAGCTATGTAGTCATGCCCTTGTGCTCATCGAGCTCCTCCTCTTAAGAAAGCTCTTCTTAGGTTAGGTAGAAAGCGATGCATCGAGGTCTACTAAATAAACGAGCACCATGAGTGAAAAGGAGATGTTTGATCCTCCTCCTTCTACGTTTATGTCTTGTCCACAACACCATTAGGTTAAATGTGCCTTATACCAAGATATCGGTCTAGAGATCATGGAGGAAAAAATCCATGAAGAAAGGCATCAATGAACTCACAAGTCGTACCAAAATTTGGGCGTCCAAGTTCAAACCCAGTGGGTTATCTTCTCAAGACAAGGAAAGGTTAAGGAAGATGTAGGATATTCTCTCATCGGTTTAGATAAAGATCCTTAAGCTGGGTGTTCTCAATAGCGACCCACCTTTAGTTGGGTAGATAGCCTTTCGTGAAAAGGCCTTGTGCCTAGGGGTCATGTTTCCATTGTACCCCTTCATAAGGAAGTTCTTAGCCAGAACTCAACTCACGCTAGGCCAATTGATGCCAAATGGATGAAGGTACCTACTTTGTCTCACCCTAATATGCAGAGAACTTGAGGTTAAGTTAGAAATGCTCGAGTTCAAAGAGGAAAATATATTGAAGCAAAATCCCACAGATATGAGGAGGATCTACATGTCAGTCAAACAGGACCAGGGCATAAATGTGATCCTCCTTGAGAATGAGAAGAACTGGAACGAGTACTTCTTCTATATGTCTGGTCGTGGGAAATTTTAGATAGTAATGTGAGGCAAATAAGGAGCATCTGGGCTAACACCAAAATTATGATAAGGAATATGGGCTATTTTATCACAACCTTGAGCCCCGTGGACAAGCATAGATTGGCTGATATCCAGAACTATCTGCCCGAGAAGACATAGTGAAGGCAACTGTCGAACACCCTATGCTTTGTTACATATGGGTTGATAAGGCGAGGCTTAGTAGAGCCACCCGATAGGATAATTCGTAAACCTCAGGCACCTACCAAGCGCAGAACCCCTCCCATATACTTTGAGGGGATGTTTGAAGTGATCCTTGACAATGGTGAACTAGTCTTGATCCTTCTACAAATAACTTGTTCTTTATTTAGTACGAGCCTTTGAAATCTAACATCCTTTTTCCCATTTGTTTTTACAGATACCATGGAATTTAACGTCGATGCCTTGTTGGTTCTACTTCAAAGTAGGGTTACTAAAAAGGGGACGAGCTATCAAAAAGGCGTGACTCCCTCTTCCAAGGGAAAGAAAAGGAGCAAGTCCTTTAGGGAGGAAACTAATGAACAAAATCAAGTTCCCAACAACGGTGCCAAAAACTTGATGAATAACAACAAGACCAACATCAGGTTAGAATTACCTATCTTATGGATAGTTTTGTTTTATATTTGTAAAACTGTCACAAGTGCATGAATCATTTTATAAAAATGACAAGTATACTCCCAAGGTCGATATAAGGAAGGAATATATGTAGTTTTTAATTTATTATTCAAACTTTTAAAACAAAATTAAATCCTAAACATCTTGTCATGATATTTTGATTTTTGTTTCCTAATCTAATGACATAAAAAAACATAGATATGATTCAATAAACAATTATGCAAATTTTTATCATTCATAACAGTGGAGCATTTATGGATATAATAATTAAGTTAATTATGTTTTCTCATATTATTTAGGTTATTAAAGATATAAATTTACATTTGTTGATTTTTTATTTTTGGTATGAAAGTTTCCTTAGGCGGGGCCCAAATTCTTTTGTTTAATATTAATTAACTAATATCCTTAGGCGTGACCTATTAATTAATTAAGTATTAAATTTTAAACTTTATTTCTAAGAAAATAACAAACCATCTAATCACAACTTTAGACGGTGTTAATTATTTAGACTTTATTCAAGGTGTACAAATTAAACTTAAGAATTTAATTATCCGAGTACTTACTTTCAAGTTTTAAAACCATTATTGAAAATATGTTGTCAATACATTTTCAAATAATAGTTATTATAAAACAACTTTTGAAATAGAAATTCACTCTAACTACTGGGCGATTGTACCAACAAATAAAAGAGTATTATTCTAAATCAAACCACATAATTAAACCTTAAAATCTAATTTTTAGATTTAAGTTTGTAATGAAAAATAATATATTTCTCTCTAACATCCTTAATATAAAATCTTGAATAAAAACAAAATCAATTTATTTTATAAAAATGTTTTACCTATTTAATATTTTGGGAGCATAACAACATTATTATTATATCATATTTACAAACATCCAACCATGTTAAATTTAATCATAGACAAATTAAACATAATATAAAAGAATAAAACATAAAAAATAACTATAAAGAATTTATTTTAAAATTATACCTCAAAAGAATCCTTACATAACTTTGATGCTAACTCTGCTGCTGGAAAACCTCAAAACGGATCTGCATTTATGTTTATTGAATCAAAAACTAGAAATCTATAAAAGAATAACTAGTTCTTCTAAAAAAGAGAAGAACTTTAAAACTAAAAAACAAAGAACTAGAGAGAGAAAGGTAGAGAGAGAAGAGATTTTAAAGGATGAATTTTATAATAGGGGAGAAGGTATTTTTATTGATGAGGAAAAGGCCAAAAAAGGTGGGAAAATATCTCAAAAATTGATTAGACGCATTTGGACAGGTTGGTAAGAGGTTTCATGTTGACCAAGGGTTGTATCTTATCTTGCTTGGCCTCGATTCCTTGGGTGGATATAAGATATCTTAAAATTTTTCCAGAAGCAACACCAAAAACACATTTTTTTAGGGTTAATTCTCATACCATACCTTCAGATTACTTGAAATATTTATTCTAAGTCTTTGACATGGTCTACTAGCTGTGCGAAATTTATCACCATGTCGTCTACATATGCTTCTAGATTTCTCCCCAGTTGGTTAACCAACATTTTATTAACAAGGCACTGATATGTGGCTCCTGCATTCTTTAAACCAAATGGCATGTGAATGTAACAAAAAGTCCTTTCCTTAGTAATGAAATATGTTTTATCTTCATCCTCTGGATGTATTTTGATTTGATGATAACCAGACTATATGTCTAAGACACTTATCAATCCAACTGTTCAATACTTGATAAGGGAAAAACTTCTTTTGGATATGCATCATTCAAGTCCATAAAGGCTACACCTATGTTGGGTGATCCACATGCCTTTTTTACTAGTAGCAGATTTGATAATCGGATCGGGTAGTCCACCTCTCTAATAATCCTTGTGTCCCCAAGCATATGTATAGGCCTTTATGCAAAGACATTATAATTTGCTCTTAGAAGTTGAGATAACTACTCCCTAACCTATGTTGTTAATTTAGCACTCAAATTTAGAGAGTGGTTATCTCTTTTTGTCTTCAACTGATAAATCTTGCACCTCATTTGAATTAACTGACTCTCTTAGGAATCCACCCCTAGCCTTTTTTGATAAGCCCCATGTTGTAATTTCTACTTAGGAGCAGTCTCTTTCATGGTAGCATTATAACAACCTCTGTCCTCCTCTTGGTCCCCACTTATCTCTTTTATGCCTTCCTTAGTTGGGTATTTAATGACTTTGGGGAAAGTAGATAGAATCGCTTTCATCTTATACAACATCCATATATGCTACAACAAAGTAATGAATTAGTCACTAGTAAAGTTGTTGGTGTCATACTAAAGCAAAAGTATAGTGATCCTAATCATGTTTATAGTCCAAATGACATAAAAAATGATACATAATTATATTTTGGGGTGGATCATACATAATAGCATGGAGGATTAAAGAGGAACCAATAAGAAAGATTATGGGAGATCCTGACAAGTCATTTTATTTCCTACCTGTATATAGTCACATATTAATGGAAAAGAACTCGAGAACTATTACTCATATTCGAGTTGATCATGTTAGACAACTTCTACTACTTCATATCAATTGGATTTTGAATTTGAGGGTTCAAAAGTAACATAAGACATATTATTGCCATGTATAGTACATTCTTGAAAGGAAAGTACAAAGGAACATTATTTGTTACAGCAGCAATTGATGCAGATAATGGGATCTATCAATTAGCCTTTGGAATTGGTGATTCTAAAAATGAAAAGTCTTAGGTTGGTTTTTGATAAAACATAAGGGTACAATCAATGATCAGAAGGATTTTGTGATTGTTTGATCGCCATCCTAGCATTTTGAATTGTGTGAAGAAAATATTTCTAAAAGCACATCACAGTGCATGTGTGCATCATTTGATAATGAAAATTATTCAAATTTTATAAGTATAGAGGTTATATTGCTTAATCTTGTGGTTGTGAAGGTGTATACAATTCATGATTTTAACAAAATGTATTTTGAACTTAATTCACAAGAATAACTTGTTGGATCCTATTTTAAGGGTGTTGGATTTGAACGATGGCAATGTCTCATTTTTTAGGTATATATATATATAATTTTATAATTATGCATTGATAGTTATAAAAATATATATATTCCATTTATAAAAATGATATTTGGATTCAAATGCCTTTAAATGCAAGCATTTTATATTTTTTTTATTGTTTGTTGTTCTCACTTGTATATTGTTAATGTTGGGTCACATATTTTTTGTATAGGGTTGTATTTCTTGCTTTAGTTTACATTTTTTAATTTTGCTCTTTATTTAAAAGATAATCATCAACAACAATATGTTCTCATATAACTTGATAACTACTAATGTTGCAAAGTCATTCAATGATGTTCTAAAGGATGCAAGAGAGCTTCCTATAATGAGTTGATGGAATACCTCACAAGTGTGGTGAAAAAAATGGTTTAATGATAGATGATTATTGGATACTTAAAGGAATATTAATGGAATGACATATTAGGTTGAGAAGGAGTTGGCTAGGAGAAATAACATTTCACTTCACTATCAAGTATCACCTATTGTTACGCACACTCTATATTCATGATATGGATAGAAATGGTGAAGTAAATTTGAACATGATGACTTCTATATGTTGTATGTTTAATTTAGATATTTTTTCGTATGGTTGTACAATTGTTGCATTCATCTACTTTTATGGTAATGTCTTATGTTGAGTCAATTTATCCTATGAGTCACCATGATTATTTGAATGTGAAAGATAATGTCCTTGCAAACTTGTTCTTCTTCCCTTGACCAAACATAAGAAGGAAGGAAACAAATAAGAGAAAACTAAACATTGGTGAGGTTAAGAGGTTTACAAAATGTTCTAAATGTAGTAAATCTGATCACAATAAGGCAACTTGTAAAAGAGATTTACAAATAGAGGTTGAAGATACTCATGTTGTAGGGATGGATGAATTAATGTAATATGTATCAAAGGACTATATCTTATTAGTATTTGGCTATTTTTACTAATATTGCAATTTATTAGAAAGCATTAATTTTTTATCGATAACCTTAAATCTTAGGACAACATAAAAATACATAAATTAATATGGTTTAAAGAGAGATATTTCTTATCTGGCTGACCATATGTCCATTTGACCGACCACATATCTTTGTTGTTAGGTTTAGCTTGACTTAATTTGTCGCATGTTCATTTACCTGTCTGGTCATTTTGGACTCGATCGGGCTGACATGCTTAATCATGTTCCCATTACACTTGTGTCTAGACTTCATTATGTTCTTACAAATTATTCTTACTTTTTTAAAGTCAGGGTGGGTTTTTTTAGCCAAGGTTTCCTCAATCTGCAAGCCTGCCTACTTGGTGCGTTTGATTCAATCAAGTCACCCAAGCATTTGGTGTTTATACTTGGATTATTCTTGTCATTCATGGTGGATTATTCCATCCTATTATGAGTGTTATCGCACTCTATTCATTTATTAAAGTTGTCATTAATGGCCAAGGTATGAGATGTTAAGTAACCTTAAGTCCCACATTGCCTAAGTGTAGGTCTTATGCTGCACTTATAAGCCTGGACAACCCTTAACTCAATGAGATCTTATTGAGTTGAGTTAGACTTAGGTTATCTAACATGGTATCAAAGCTGGTGACCTGGCTGATGCACTTACTTGGTGATTTAGGCTCTCATTAACAATCTCACCATGGCTCATATCTTAAGACCACCCCTGTCCATGTGGAAGGGGGCTGTTAAGTAACCTTAAGTCCCACATTGGCCAAGAATTGGTCTTCCATTGCACTTATAATTCTAGGAAACCATTAACTCAATGAGATCTTATTGGATTGATTTAGGCTTAAGTTTTCTAACATGAGACCCAAGGTCATCAACATGAGCAAACATGAGTTTGCATGGATTGGGTGCAAAATTTGTAGTAACTCATGGACCCGAGGAATTTTTGCTACCTATTCATAGGTCAATCAAGCCTTGTTCTCTGGATCTATCTCTCTAGAAGATATAGATTTTGTTAAGTTACTCGTCATGTTGTTTTTAGTGTGGATTGTAAAGCATATACTTATACTACATCCTATCTTTAACTAGAGACTCTAACTTATATATATGGTAGTGGACCCCTATCCTAAGGACTTAGAGTTTGCCTATGGGGTTACTGTGATCTTTGGTATGTCAAAGGCGTGATATAAAGGATAATTTTATGTGAACTTTCTAGAGTCCACACATCTCAGTCCCTTTGCCATTTTTCATTTGGACTTCCCCCATCTTTGTCAAATTCCATTAGTGTAGACAAGTGTGGCCTAAAATTTGCAAAGCATACCTATTAAAAACGAAATTTCCTTATATTTCAACATGGTGAGGTGAGTCTCTATCCTATCTTGGTTTCTTATGAGTGGCATTTTATGATCATTTCTAATCTTTGAAGATAATAATTATCTCTGGAGCTTTTATTGGAGATGATATGTGGGGTAGGAGCACCTAGCCTAGTATAGGACTAGCCTTTATGAAATTTTATGATGAGGCTTTCTTAGCCATTTATCACTTCTTGGATGTGTGCCTTTTAGGCTTAATATGAATTTATTTAATCTAAGAGGAGTTGGAACATTGTTTTGGACCCTTGATACTTTAGTGGACACATATTTTGTTCTTTAGTTGGACATGATATTTTATTTCATTGAGTTTGTGCCCAAACATTATTGATTATGTTGATCTTAACAAGTGTTTTCATATAAGATTTGGACTAATTTCTATAGTGCATTCTTGGAGTACTCTCATAGAACTCTTTTGGAAATAATTCTTAGTGAGGTGTGCACCATTGGATTATATGTTCAGTAATAATTCCCTTACTATTTCTAAACTTGACTATGGTCACACCCATTTATGAGGCTATAAGCTTTTCTAGAGTTTGTGCCACGTAGGGAAACATCATACTTTAAGTTAGTAGGCAAGGATGAGGATGTACTAGAAGAGATTAGAGTATGGGTCATGGACCCAAGGTGAGATAATCCATAAAAGATGGGAAAAGATTGGTCCACCCTCTAATTATGCCTATCTAGCAGGCCACCTACCCATCCAGCCATATCCTGGCTAATCATCCATGCTCTTGGCCAACCATGTCTAGTCATGGTTAGCCATGTTTGGTTCTAGTTGGCCATAAGTGGTCTTGGCCTGCCACATTTAGTCCTAACTTATCTGGCCAGACGACGATATGATCTCTAACCCAGGCATTCACTCAGTTGAAAGCCATATGGTTCAATAATCGAGTGATCTTTAACTTGAATACCCATGGCCTTTTTATCTTAAGGCCTTGCTATATTTGCATGAATGTTTTTTGAGTTGGGGTGATTCGTTGGTCCTTATGGTGTTTGGCTAAGCCTCTAACCTATCAGTGCGCTTTTTGGAGTGCTTAAACTTTTCAAGTGGTGTAGAATAATGAAGTCCTAGACTTCAAGATTGGATAGACATACTCTTGATAGTCAAGGTTCGGTCAATGTAATCTATCATATGGGCTTGTGAAACGTATTTGGTGGTACACTATTCTATTCGATACATGGGTAGTGGTAATGTATACTTTAGGATCGATAAGGAAAAAATCTAGTCTTTGGAGCAATAATGTGGACTATATGGCTTGTGAGGCAACAATTTTTTCTATGGAACCTGTATGTGTTTTTTAGTGCTCTAGGCATTAGAAGATGGCACAAAGAGTCCTAATTGATGGATCCAAATCTTGAAGTTAAGAAAGGCACTCTAGAATGGTTTAGAATGTGTCCTTTATGATGTTAGAGTGGACAAATGGTTCCATCCCTTGAAGTTTTGTATGCACTCTAAAGGTTAATTAGTACCATCTTAGTTAATCATGTTGGGCATCTTGAACCTTTTGGGGCATGTAGTAACCATTGCTTCTGTTATGAATAGGGACTCGATCAAAATAGGTCTTAGAGTCAACATTGTTCAATCTTTGTTGCATAAAATCTAGTTAATTGTTGAATGGATAATCGTCAGTATCTCATGAGGGTGATGACTTTTGGGGTGACCATTAACTGCTAAGGCTAAACAGTTAACATACTTGGCTTAGACAAAATTTCCCTACCTACGAGCCTCAAGATGGTTGCATGGATTACGGTGGACAAAACTTACTAAAGTTGGTCCTAACCAATCCAAGATGGATGATCAAAGAGATGCTTCATATGGATCTATAAGTGGATGACTTTGTACTTTGTGGGTGGACTTTGTCTGGTAGGAAGTGGACTTGGTTCCCATCATGGTAGGTTACATTGTTGGTCAAACTCTTTATGGGTATAGGTCAGATCCTATACAATCTAGCATTGGGATATGCCACATGGACATTCTTTAGAATAAGAGGTGGACTAGGAGCTTATGGCCTTGGATGGCATTACAAGATGGCTTGAAATGAACTCTTCATTATGTTGAAATGGGTATCAGTATCCGTTTACACACTTTAAATAAAAAATAGGTTGACTTAGTGTGGGTGAGCTGGTGCAGGAACGTGTAGGTCAGGGAACGCTAAAGGGACTTATGGCCGATTATACCTTATAATTCCTTTCAAAGTGTTGAAACTCGTTCATTATTTCATCATTTTTTTGAAGAGAGAACATTTTCTCTTTAAGAACATTGTAATGATGACTGAAAGAGTAGATAATGTTTTTCCAAATATTCTTTGGATGCATTGGATGAATGGAACAATGGATGATCATTTCTCCATAAGTTTGATTGAATATATATATATATATATGGTCTCTCTATACACCCATTTTTGCATATCCATTTCCATAAATGTACCAAAATTATGTTGAATATTCAATATTTGGAATCATCTTATTGTGAGGATTTTAGAACTCGTTTTAATTCCTTGAGAATCAATCTAAAAGTGGGTGAATCGGGCTTCAACCATTTCTATTTGCCCAATGAAATGGACCAAGTTTTTCCTTCTTTTTTTGTTTCATTTTGTTTTATTTTTAGGTAACAACTAGCTGGCTGGCTCTTACTCATACTAGTAACAAGTGGTGGCATGTTGGCATCATATTATGTCCATTCATTACCAAATTTTAACGAATGGTTGATCGACAAGTGTGCTTTCTAGTAGTGGTCTCAAATTTCTCAAGAAATGCATGAATTTCTAGATCCATCTAGGGGCTACTTGATCGAGAAAAAAATATGTGTAAGGATAACTTTAGGTTGTTTCGTTATGGTTTATTGGCTGGATCTGGAGGTAGAGGAAGCCTCACTTGCCGAAGGTGTCGAAAATGTAGTACTGTTTGGTGGTGATTATTATGGTGCACACATATTGGCCTATGGATCAAGGAATTACAAGAAATGATCTTTCTTGGATTAAATTGGAAGCAGAGCCTCAGATCTAGAAAGTTGTTTCATCATCTTCTTGGAAGGAAATAAGTCTGGGTTCTTAGAGACCTTATAGAATGTGAACATTTTTAAGGGAAGTTTTTTTCTGGACTTTTAGAGTCTTGTTTTCAAAGACTACCTAGTTCAGAGTCTGAGAGAACACTACAAATGTCTTTTTTTATCTAATTTTTTATTCAACTAGTGGAGTACAATCATTTCCCATAGATGGTGCCAGATGATGATCCAATATTTATCAACATTGATGACTGGTTGCACCTCTCCTTCTTGAATTTGAGAACAAAAAACACACTATTAGAACCTCAAACCACCATGGGATGTGGTAGACTTTAGCTCTATAATGCTTAAGTAAGTGAAAGTAGTTTGAAAATAGAGAAGACTAGCATCTCTCCTTATGATCTAGAGAGGTGAAGAGAGATTTAGGGAAAGATGGTAGATTCTTGTGTTTGACTCTGATCAACTTATGTTCAAGTTCAATTATGAGAAATATACATAGTGAATATATATAGGAGAGGAAACTACCTTATAATGATCCTTATCTATAGTGATAGACTTATCTCATTGTTAGAGTTATCTTTTTCTAAATATCTCATTGTTAGATCATTAAGATGTTTAAAACAATTGAGAACACGCAAGTATATGTGATCATATACAAGTGATAAGTAATTTAAAAACAATGGTTGTCGTACCCAAGAGTATTATTAACAATGTTTACTTTAAATTACTAGTTTATTATATTGTTAATTAAAATATGTAAATGAGGTTTTTTGATTATTTTGAAGAGAATAGCATAAAGCAATAAAATAAGATTACACAAGAATTAAGAGATGTGTGTGATTATAGGATTATCCTTACTACTGTCCTATAATTTAATTAAACATGATATGAATATAATCTTTTTTCTTAAGTATCAAATCACTTACATAATTTGAAATCATACTTGAATTTTTAACTTTAGTTTTAGAAGTCTATGCGGCTTAAAGACTTCCCATCTTTTCACACAGTGTAATTGATTAAAGATTTGCTTATTAACTAACCCAAATCCTGAACAGCTTAGAGGTATGCTTACTAGATTTAATTCATTCATTACATTAAGATATAAAAAAATGATAACTAAATTAGGAAAGATTAGAATGATCATTTTCCCTTTAACATAGGCGTTCAACCCTACTTGTGACAACAGTCATAAAGAATCACTTCGAATAAAACTATTAGTAACTATATACTAAGGTCATAGACTAGATATAAACATATTCTTGCAATAAACAAGTTACACATCCTAATTCATAACATGCATATTTTTGGCATTTAAACATAGAATTGAACACATCAAAAATCAAGAATTGAAACTAAAATTATTCATGACATTAAATTTATTAAACCATATTCTAAAGCTTGGAATTTCCCAAAATCACATGTTTAAAATTAGGTGGACATTGATTATACAAGAATGATCATTATAATTATAGAAAAATATAATGAAGAGGATTAAGAAAAGCTTATGAAGATCTCCAAAATCTAATCCCAAAGTTATCCTAGATGTGTTCTTTGATCTCTCTTGTTTCTTGTTGAAATCTTTATGGTTTGAAGATCCCATAGGTTGTTTACATAGAGTATTTTCGAACCTAATCCAAGTTGGATTATAATCTGCTTGATCCAATGGATAAGATTGAAAGTTAGTATTAAAAATGCCAGATTTGGGTACTAGTTAGACTGCCCAATCAATCATGACCCTTTCTTGATCGATCTAATCTGTGTAATTTCTAACCCAAGAATTTATTATTGTTCTTCCCCTAACTCATTGATCGATCTCGATTGAAGGTAGATCGATTGAGTATACTATTTTTGCTCTAAATACACGTTTTCTTATGCCTTTTTTTGTTCATTATTCCCTAAACACCTATATAATATAAAATAAATACATAAATTATATAAGGAACAATAATTTATTGTAAATATGTGAGAATTGATGCATATATATATGTAATGAGGCTTATATGCTGACTCAGTGCCTACTAGACTAGTTTGTGAGTGATATGTTGATTGAGACCTCTTATATTTTGCCAATTGGTGTTGGTTAATTTACACCCAACATAATATATACTCATAAAATCACATACCTGGTAAGCTGCTTCACCATTTGCGAAGCCCACTTCAAGGGCATTCAATAAGTTAATATGCATGAAACCTTTATCCATTAAATGATTGAAGCGTAGGCTAATGGTATACATAAGTAAAGATTTCATAGAACAAACTATCTCTGTTGGATGGTTTAATGGAATAATTGGAAGATATTTGATGTCCTCGATTGCAAAATTCCACAACAACAATGGTCAAATGTTATCAACAATGTCTCATTTATGTAGAGCTCCATCTTGTAAAAATTACAAAAAACAAAAGTATATTCATTTTATTTTTAGATTTTCCTATGAAAAAATAATCATGAAACAATAGTAGTATAGATTTAGTGACATTACCTCTTGGTATTCCACTGTCTTTAAAATTCATAATTGAAATGTATTTTTTTCTTGCAAATAAGAGTGAGATTTCATTAAATCATGCTTCTTTTATAATGAATGTTTTAAAACAAACCAAATAGACCTAGAAGGAATGAATATTTTTTTTTTAATTTTATATAATTATAAATTCATAACCTAATAATAACGGCCAAACGTGCAATCGTCTGTAAATAATAAAGTGTAAAAATTAAAAATAATACACGAGATTTTTGGGTGAAAACAAGCTAAGTCATAACAATGACTTAAGAGAAAAACCATCGGTCCATCAGACCACCTAATCTATCCACTACAAAAATTATATGTTCAAGTACAATCTCAATCTTATACTACCCTTCTAAGGATAATGCCCCAATATACTTTACTCACAAACCCTTACTCTATTTTCACAGCATATGAGATTAGCGTGAATTCTGACCAATGTTTGGATTAGCTCCTCACAAATCATACAAATTCACATATCAACCTGAAAATGGTGTTAGTATATAAAAAACAAGTACCTGTGTGTGCTCTAAATAGATTACAATAAGAAATAAATCAAAATCCTAGTTCAAAACATAGATCAACAAACATTGAACTAAGATTTCTATAATAGATAATAAAACAGTAATCTAGGTAGTGATTTGTCAATAATAACAATTAAGAATATCTAGAGTTGAATCTAACAAGAACAATTGCAAAGTGATGAAGCATAGAGAAGAAGATAATACTCTCAAAAATATATATTATTATTTTTTTTATAAAATTTAGTAAGGACACAACTATATAAAGCATTTTAATACCTTAAACCTAGATCTCACAGGAAAGGATTAAAATACCTTTATGAGGTTTTAAAGAAATTAATTAAAGAAAGGGTATTATGTAATTTCATATACGAATTAGGTTAAAAGAAGATTTTTTTAAATCTGGTTAATTGCTTGATTGATTGATTGAGTATCTCTATCAATCGTTCGAGATGCGTTAAGAATTTTGATATGAGGGTACTCAATCAAAGTCAATTGAAAGTCGATAGATTGAATAAATGCAAAAATAACCCAAAAGGACTCGATAGAAGTCGATCGAAGCTCAATTGATTGACCACCTCGATCAATCAATCGATTCTATACCTTTATTCGATCGATCGGCTAATACAAATATTAGCACAAAATATAATTAGAAGTGTTGTAAACATATGCTATTGAATTCAAGAGTTTGACACTATGTATAATAATTATGAAAGATATACCTCAAGTGTAACTATTTTGGCTTAGTTTGATAGACTTAATAACAAGCTTAAAAACTAGCTTACAAATAAATATTTTTTCCATAAAAATCACCGACATTCATAACTCTTTACGTATAGAGATTGTATGGTTAAAGTTTTATTGGTCCGTAAGTGTGATGAATATGTAAGGAAAATAATGTCACTTTCAATAATAATTTACCTTTGAATTTTAGTTAAAGTATATATAGAATATATTCCCCTACGCCTATTTGGACAAATTATTGCACTCTTGGAATTGAGTCAATAAGTGTACGAAGGAAGTTGTAATATACAAACAAATGATTTTATTTAACATTTTGTTTGTTTATAGAATAATTGTTAACAATATTTTCAAAAAACCCAAATTTAGTCTTCATCTTTAATTGGAGGAACACAAATAAAATTCAATTATTAATATCGAATGTACTGCAAGAACTTACATTAATCGATGCACATATTACTAGTCCTTATAGTACCTAATAAGCATACAATTATAAGAAGGAAATAAAAATGTGTGTATGGTACCTACACTACATAGGGTATTTTGCAATATATTAACATGTCTATTATTTTATTTATATTTATTTCATTTTAATATAAATATATAATTAGATTAAGTGAAGTAAATTTAACTATTACATACCATAAGCTAACAATATTTAAAATAACATTGCAAATGGGATGGGACTAATTAGATTAAATGTAATAAAAATAATAACATAACGTATGAGAATCTATATGTAGTAAGCATGCTGCCAAGTCCTCAATTATCCCATATAAACATTATAGATGTCAATGATAATAATCTTGATGTACTTCTACTTATAATTAATTGCATTTATATCATTCTAAAATATGCATTATCAAGGATGCTCATTGTAAGCAATCCAATTAGAGATATTAATTACATGCCATTTTTTGATTAATTGTAGATAACAAATTAACATTAGTTTTATCCTCAAAAGATTTTTCCACTCTCTTTATACTAAGGCGAAATACTTGATGAGACAACATGTATTTCATCCCTAGTATTAACAATTTTAGTATACACGCTTTCAAACTTATCCTCAAATAAGGGCATCCTTGTACCATAAGTAGAAAAATTATTACTCAAGTCACAAATTATATTTATCTCGTACTTTCTAGTTACTAATTTACTTTGTAAGATAATTTTCAAACTTTTTAATAATACAGTCGTATTCATATTATCCTTGAAAATATTTTTAATAAAAGATTATTGATGTCTGTGTAAACTTGTTAAACCTATTTCAAAATGCTTTTTTTCATGTGAAAATGACATCATACACATATTCTCATTCCATGTTTCATTTTTTCCTAACGCATCCAGCAATTGATTGATTCGATTAATATTTTTCCCATTCATTAATGCATAAATCTTATAATAAGGCACAAACTCCATTAACTGTAATTACAGTAGTTAAAAGATTATAATTTTCTTATTAAATGAAGATATAATAAATTTATATTAATAAAAAATATTCGTATTTAGAATGGACCATACAAATTAATAAAATATAAAGTTGAATAAAAAAAAGTAATAAATATGTGTACATATTTATAGTAAAAAAGAATAAAAATATAATAAATTAGTATTTGATTTTAAAATAATTGAATATTTAATCATTTTTTAAATTGGAGTGTTCATACTTATTTATCGGTAATGAAAAGAATAAAATAATGCTATCCTCGTACGACAAAATCACATTCATAGAGTTAAGTAGGTATTCACATGTAACAATAAAGAGAATAATATGTACTTGTTTTTTTTAATGTAATACTTGCTGTAATATTAAAGCTAACTTTAATTTTTCTGATTGACCATTCATCAAAGTGAGTCTCGTACACAAAGAGACAAAAAGTCACATGAATAATTAAGTAGGAACCTAGAGAATAAAAATATAGTTTATTTTTAAAAGCATACAGCATATGCTTATAGTAATAAAAGTGCCTTTAGTTGATTATGACAATTCATTCAGGTGAATCTTATAAGGAAAGAAGTAAAAATCTAATATATTAAATTAAGAAATTTAATAAATTATTTAAAATTATACTTCTAATGTATTAACTTTATATTTAATTGAATATATATTATGGTTGAAAATATAATTTTTAGTATTCTTTTAAAAAATTTATGAATTTTTAACATATAACCAATCAGAAGTTGTCATGTGACATGTCACGCAAGTAGAAAAGCTTACTAGGTAAGCCACGTGGATACCACCAAGGAGGGACAATGATTCATAAATCACAAAGTATGGAGAGCGATGAAATAACTCGTCACGTGACAACACATTGTTCAATTTGAGTTCGGAGCTCGATCAAACCTTTACACCACATGTCGTCATGCAGTTACTCCTCGTGTTTCACCCGTGTGCCACATCATCCATTATTATGAATCACGATGAACCGCATGGCACTGACTCAACATGCATTGACTCGGATTAGTCTCCCCTGCCACGCATCACCCTATGATTTGCCTAGTGAATTCTATGTGTCACGTGTTGCATTGTGATTGGATAACGCTATTCATTTTGCCTGTTTTGATCTCAACCCTTAATTTGAAGCTAATTTGACGGTCCAGATTGCACTTAAGTTATATTTAAGCTCTTAATCACCCCATAAATCCTAATGAGTAGCCATTAGCATAATTTTGGTCATTTTTTGGAGCTAAAAGAGAGAAATTTCAAAAGAAGATATAATTTTAGTGAATATCCAATAGAAGATTAGCACTACAATTCAAGAGATTGATTGTATTTCTTCTTCTATTATTTTCTTTATCAATTTTTATGTCTTTCTTTATAAAAGATATGAGTTTTATGAACATAATTATGTGTAGTTAATTTATTAATCTAGGGATCTTATGAACCTAATTTTCACTATGTGATGATCTAATATATTACCCCAATTATAATTATAATTTTAATTTAATTATATTATTTAATCTGATTTTTATGCTATTAATTGTTTGACCAACAATTTATCTATAGATACAATTAAATAGATTTGAGAGAATTATTTAATTGTTTGTCTTGATTAAATAACATGCATAGTTTCTAGGCAAAGATGTATGATTTTTATGTATGTGATCCATAATTGATGAACTTAATGAGTAGTATGCAATTTAATTGGCATGAAAATATGATTAAATTAATTACTATATGGTGTATAGTTTACTTGAGAAAGGAATACATGCTAGGTTAGAATCAATTGATCATGTAATTAATTGATAATTATATTGGAAAGATTTTAACGATTCACATGTTTAGAAAATTGGGGAATTAAGTACTCCTAGATATTTTCTCTTATATCTTCTTAGATACCAAATTTGATTTAATTAATTATTGCTATTTACTTTTAGTAATTTTAATTTTGTTTCCTTAAAATATAAAAACACAAAAAAAATGATTTTTATTTTTTTAGTTTTAAAAATTAGTTTCTAATAAAATAATCTTTGTGAGAACGATATTTTCTTATCATTATATTACTTGTTGCGATATGTATACTTTCATATTCATTGCGCACATAATTTGTGTAGCAATCAAGTTTTTGGCGCCATTGCCGGAGATTGTAAATATTAAAAATTAATTTTTTATTTATATTTTTTTTATTTTTCTTTACTTTAATTTTAACTTACTTATTTTTTTGTTGACTTATTTATTTATTTGTTTTTAAATTTTTATTTATTTATTATTTAGACACATCTTTTTTAGTACTTGTAAAAATATAGTTGAGTTTATTGCATGAGCAGAGTTAGTGAGGAACAAATCTTATCTTTAATTTTAAAATTGAGTGTATTTTGAGATCGATAAGGAAACAACAAGTTATTACCCAAGAGAAAAAAATAGCTAATCCATTATAAACAAACAGTAATGAGCTAAACTTGAATAATCAAATATGTTTGATGGATGATAGATAGAGAGCTATGAATGAATATGCAATACCTACATTAGAAAGGCCGAATCCAAGTATTACAAGGCCAAACATTCAAGCTAATCAGTTTGAGTTAAAGTCAGTGATGTTTCAAATGCTACAAACAGTTGGACAATTCAGCAGATTACCAACAGAGAATACTCATCTTCATCTTAGATTGTTTATTGAAGTTCTAGATTCATTAAAGTTCAGTGGTATGACCGAAGAGGAATTTAGGCTTAGATTGTTCCATTAATTTTTAGGAGACCGTGCTCGAGCTAGGCTAAACTTTTTCCATCTTATTCAATTACAACTTAGAATGGTTTGGCGGAAAAATTCTTGATAAAATACTTCCTACCAACAAAGAATGCCAAGCTTAGGAATGACACTATTTCCTACTAATAATACGAAGGAGAATCTTTATATAAAGCATGGGAAAGATTCAAGGAATTACTAAGGAAGTGTCCTCATCATGGTATTCCTTCTTGGATTCAAATGGAGACTTTTTACAATGGTCTCAATGCTCAAACATGGACTATTGTTGATGCATATGCTAATTGAGCTTTGCTAGTCAAATCTTACTATCAAGCTTATGATTTACTTGATAAAATGGCTAGCAATAACTATCAATGGCCAATGGACAAAATAACAACTATAAGAAGAGTTGACAGAACGATCTTTTCTTATCATTATATTATTTGTTGTGATACGTATACTTGCATATTCATTGCACACATAATTTATGTGGCAATTTGCTATTTCATATGAGTGTTAGGATAATTGCATTCTTGTATACCTTATCTCTCTCATATATGAGTGTTTTTTTACTTTCTGTGTCAAAAAGAGGAAAAGTTTGTGTGCACAACTATATGATTGTTGCCATGTTATGTGTTGCATGGGATGTGAATGCAGGTTGGCACTACATTTTATTACCTGACATGCATTCACTTAGTAAGAGTGTTGCATGAACTCAAGGGAGTTATGTACTTTGCTTGTGTTTTTGTTGTAAGTATCTATGTGTTTTTTCTATTGATGTGTACCCGTGTTGGGGTAACATAATAGTATCTGATAGAAAACATGTTGTTTCCATATCATACATTCACAGGATATATGTTTGTTTCATGTATGCATCTTACATGTGTAGATTGAAGTCATTGAGCTTCAGACTTACAGTGTGCAGATGTGTTGAGACCTTCATATGTCAGACTGATAGAGTACATATGAGTTTATCCAAGAAGATGGATAGAATGCACAAGTTGGATGCACTTGGAGTAGGTTTTTTTGGGTGTTGGGTGTGTATCGATGTTTTATTCATGGGAATAAGCATCTTTAGGTCATTTTCATGATCATCTCATATTTGATGTGCACTTGTACTTAGTTATGTAGTGTTTTACCATGAAAAGCTAAATAGTGATTTGTAAGTACTATAGTCCTTTATGTCTTTGTTGGTATTCATGTGTGCCAAACATGAAGTCTATTTATTTTACTCAATGTTTCTATCTTCCTCTATATAAAAATCAAGAAAAAGGCTCAAGTAATGATAGAGGTAAATCTAGATCCAAGAAAATAAATAAATGCAACTATTTTCATTAGGAAGGGCATTGGAAATCAAATTTTCATAAACTCAAAGATAAAGATAAGTATGCCATAATATCTTATACTCTAAATGATGTTGCTGGTGTTTTAGATAGTTATGGCTTTGATGATGATATTATTTTGTTAGTATCTATTGGTTCTCCTACATATATTTAGATTCTTGATTTATGTTGCACTTACCATATATGCCCTAATAAAGTTTGATTTTCTAATTATCAATCTATTGATAGGGGTATTGTATTGATGGAAAATAATGTGTCTTGTAAAATTGTTGATATTGGTAAAATTTGAATT
Organism: Hippophae gyantsensis; assembly: GCA_030763125.1. NCBI lineage: Eukaryota > Viridiplantae > Streptophyta > Magnoliopsida > Rosales > Elaeagnaceae > Hippophae > Hippophae gyantsensis. The sequence goes on along the minus strand of CM061033.1, from coordinate 21,828,831 downwards.
AAGATGCATGATAGTATTGTTAGAACTTTGAAAGATATTCGTCATGTGTCGAATTTGAGTAGGAACTTAATATCTTTTGAGTACCCTTGACTCACAAGGCTATCGATAATTAGCTGAAAGTGGAGTATTAAGAGTTTGTAAGAATGTTTTTGTTATTATGAAAGGATAATTGTTTTGTGGCCTTTGTAAGTTTCAATGTAACACTTTTAGTAATGGTGTTTCAAATTCATCATTGCCATATTTAGTCTCATATATTGCTCGCTTTTGTCTAATGAGTGAGGCATGGATGCCTACTGTGAGAATGAAGGGTTTGTTTGGTGATAAGAAAGTCAACCATTTTAGGACCGATAATGATTTGGTATTTTACAAGAGTCAGTTTGTTGAGTTATGTCAAAGAAGTGGCTTAGTAAGACATCACACTATATGTAGTAAACCACATTGACATGAAGTTTCAGAATGTTTGTTTTTGACTCTTTTGGAAAGAGCATGTTGCATGCTCTTTCAGGCTATTTTGGGTATATCATTTGGACCAAAGTTTATAATGCTTGTTATTTTGTGAATTGGTCTTTATCAACTGCATTTTATTGAATACTTCATTTCATAAAGAGAAGTATGTTTTGAAAATTAAAGATAATGGTGTTAGTGAACAGGTGAAACTTGAGTATGGATTTGTTAGTAAAGTGCAAGTATGCCCTTATATTCAACATGTAGTAAGCAAGTTAAATTATTTTGCTAATTATTTGGTATAGGAGCAACTAGGGTAGCCATATTGTATTGGCTTTAGTAAAAGGAAATTATGAGACCCTTATTGGCTTCATATTGGTTCATTTGTTTATTTGTTGCTCTTTGATTATACATTTCATATGCTAGTGTTGTTAGAAATATGATTTATGTTATGGTTTATACTTGTCCTAACATTTCACATGTGGTTTATGTTGACATGTATTTTATGGGTAACTCTTACAAGGGTCCTTTGGAAGATGTGAAATGAAATTTGATTGACACTTTGAATTTTGGCTTGGTTCTTGGTAAGAGTTACAACATCAACTATGGTGTTATTAGTTATATGGACTCTGTTTGTGTTGGATATGGAATTTTTTTGACCAATTTTGTCTCCACTTCTTATTGTGCTGTTAATTGAAAAATGACTTTACAATCTACAATTGGTTTGTATATTATAGGGACACAGTTTATAGAAATAGTAGAAACAGTGAATGAAGTTGTTTTCTTTAGATGTTTGGTTAGTAATTTGGGTTTATAGCAGAATATTTCTATTGTATATTTTGATTGTCAAATTTTGATACATTTAATCTTTAATATGTATCTTGAGAAGACTAAACACTTTGGTGTTAGACATTACTTCGTTGGGGATATTACACTTTATAGTGGTGTTATTGCCAAGAAGATAACCACTTCAGAGATTCTAGCAATCATGTTGACCAAGCATATTCTTATTGATAAGTTCAAGCATTGCTTAAATTTAGTTGGTGTTCGCAGCAGATAATTCCCTTCGGGGCTTTGAGGCGATGGATGTTTGGTATTTTGGAGGATTCCTATTGGTTTTGTTTTGAGCCACTATGAAGATTTGTTATTTGATTGGTTACAAAATGTCTTAATACAATTAGAATTATATTCTTAATAATATTATAGATATAAAATGTGTTGTTTTTCTTCCAACTCGAGAGATCATTACCATAAATTGAGAAGACATAATATTGAAGCAACATTTGTTAATCAAGTCATCTTTTAGTCATCTTTATTCTCTCTTTTAATCATCTATTATTGGTATGCAATTTGGATATTTTCTTCATAAGATTTGTTGTCATATTCTTACTTTGTATTACTACTTTTATTGAAAGAGATTTAGGTGTATTTGAAGTTTTGTTTTGAATGGTTTTTGGATATTTGTGTCTTTAATCTCTATTTAATTATTAGTTAATTTTTCTCAGTGTATTTTTGTCAACTTTTCACGTAAAAAGATTGAACCACTTAAATCTTTGTGTATAATTTATTTTCTTATTTTCTATTATTTTAACATAACCTAGTCATATTTATTTTTACAATTCAAATTAATTCCTGGTTTTTTCTTGCGCATTAGCCCGTTTATAACATCTCAAAATATCATGTATATTTTATAAAAACACACATGCATTTTCATGATTATGGTTAAAGCTGAATCAAGTTCAAAAATAACTTTATTTGATGCCGTTGACCACTAGGTCCAGTGTTTGACAATTGTTGACCCATTAATGTGGATTGGATGTCTATCGTCCGTTGATAAATCATTGAAATGCCATAAACCATTCATTCACTACCATTGACCAACTGTTACGCGGTCAAACTCTGGCATTAATGGTTGCTATTGCCTATATAACAAAAGAAGTCAATTATAAACAAGTTTATGAATGAGTTATATAACAAAACTTAAAAATATATACCTCATCAGACGTAGAGCAACCTCATATAATGAACTATTTTCCATGGATCTATGAATCTAAGTGCATTTGATGAAGTTTACTTCATCTGTGAAGTCAACTTCTTTTGATGAAGTAATATTCTAAGTTTATGTGAAGATACTTCATTACATATAATTATAAAAATAAAATAGTATAATTGATTTAATTAACATGTAAAAATGTAAAATTACTGTTTGTTTTTAATTTTGATACTTCTTACGTGCAATGACTTTTATAGTGCTAGAAGTTATAATGCTTATTAATAACATAAAAATGATAAAATTATTTGTTTTGTTGTTGTATTAGATTTATGAGATATTACTTCTTTTCATTTTATGCAATTTAAAATGTCAAAAATACATAAAATAAAAAATCAAACATCAAAGTAGCGAAGTTGAAAGACAAGTAAAGAAAATATATTTACAATAATTAATATATTTTATAAAAATTAAATTAAATATTAAAATAAATTATATCAATATTGCTTAATTAGTAGAATAAGTATCTAAATATATTGTATTGAGAACACGTGCATGACCAAAAAATTCATTAAACCAATTAAATAAAAAATATATTTTATAAGAAGTTTTTCAGCAATTGAATTGCAAAAAATCCCATTCTTCTTTCAAAATAGGCAATTTTTATGGGCTATAAAATTTGCATAACAAGAATTTTGAGAATATTACCCTCTGAACACTTTTTTTCAACCCAATGGTAGCTTTTCCCTAAATCACCATACGATTGCGTTTTCATTGAATATTTTTATCATTTGGTCCTTGGTTATTTTTCTCGCCTCCTCTATCTCAGTCTTCCAGATTACTCCCTAACTTGACCTCTCTCTCGTGATCTTTCTTCCTTCTTGCTTCATTCCTCCCTGTAATGGACCATAAATCCCCTTACTTAGCAAAAACAAAAGGTAGAGAACATTTCAGATTATGGGAGAGAGAAATTTTCGCTATTAGTTGAGAAATAAAGGAGCTGTGGTGCCGACATTGATGATAAGTATTACGTGTTAATAAATCATTAATGATATATTAATTGTATGTAATTAATATACTTTATCAGCTGTATATTAGTTGTATGCAACTGTAACTAATATACTTTTCTTAAAAGCATTTTTCTTAAAAAATAGATTTTTATTTCCTGTATTTATATTTGTATTAGCATTCATTATAATTGTAATTGTAAATATATTCAGTATATTTAATTTGGTATCAAAGCAGGAAAGAAAAAAAAATTTCTATTACCAGTTTCTAAGCAGCAGCGCCACCTATACAATAGAACCGTCGTCAGTGTTTTTTATGCAGTGCCGTTAATCTTCTCGCACTGTCCATTTCGCGCCAGTTGCGGTATGTCCCATCATTGCAGGTCAGGTCGTCCGTCCATTCCGCGACGTCCCCCAACCCGCCCGGCCCTTCTGGGCTCCCTGCTCCCGGCTCCAGCTCCCATCCACTACGCCATCTAGCTAGCCAGCCCTACGCCGTCCAAGCTTGCCAGCTTTGCACCGTCCAGCTCGCGCCACCACTACCTGCACTGCTCTGTATTCTTTGTGAGTCCGCACAACTCTTGCACTGCTCTGTGTTCTTTTGTGAGAACGCAGTGAACTTTGTTTTTCAATTTTTAATTTTTTTTCAGAGTTTTCAGTTTTTTAAGCTTTGCCCTAGTCCAAGCCCATCTGCCCACTTACTCATCTGACCTAGTCCAAGCCCATCAGCTCATCAGCGCAACCCATCAACTCACTCAATAATTAGACAACCCACTAACCAGCCCAATCCACAGCCCAATCAGACCAAAAAAAACCAAAATCTTTATTCCGCTGTACAATATATTTTTTATTATTTCAATGGAAGATTCAAGACAACATCAAGTTTCCAGAATTAATGAAGTTCCAAAATTTGAAGTTTCTGTTAAGAGTTTAGAAATTGGTTCTTTCGGGGGTACTAAACTTAATGGTACAAATTTTTGAACATGGAAAAAAGTTATGTCTGTTTATCTTCGTGGGATGCATAATATGGGACATGTATCTGGATCAATCAGGGCTCCTAGTCAAGATGATATAGAAGCCTATACTAGGTGGGAGGATGATGATGTCTTTGTAATGTCAATTCTATTTAGAGCCATCACTGATGATATATTACAAATGGTGGAGGAATGTGAAACTGCTGAGGTCATATGGAATATCTTAAACGATCTTTATACAAATGAGTCTAACTTTATTCAAGTTCATGAACTCATGTGCAAAGCTACTGGCATGCAGCAAAATGGGAACCAGTATCTCTGTTTTTTACCAAGCTGAAAAATGTATGGGTTAAAATTGACCAGAAATGCCCGTGCAAAATTAAAAATCCAGAAGACCTTCTGTGGTACCAGAAGGAGAAGGAGCTTGAACGAGTACATGCCTTTTTAAGAGGCCTTGATGCAAAACATAATAGTGCTAAAGGCGAATTGCTTTGAATTTCAGACCCTCCGAGCTTGACTATCGCCTTTACATACATCCGTAAAGATGAATCTTAGCAAGAGAGTCTTCATCAGACACAAGTTGAGGTACCAAGCCTAGCCATTCAAGCCAAATCAAAGGCATCTTTCCTCCAATAGCAAAATTCAATTCCACTTCATCAACAAGGACCTCCACCAGGTTTTACCAATCGCTCTCGTTCTCACTGCTCTTATTGCAATGAACATGGGCATCTTCGTGAGAATTGTTGGAAATTGTATCCACACTTGAAACCAAAAGCAGACTACTATGGAGCAAAACGACAACATCATCGTTCTAAAGCAAAAGCAGCTACAATGCAAATTGTCCAAGAACCAGACTATTATGGACAAGATCATCCTATGGAATGTGGAGGTATCCCTACAGCTTCAATAGCTGGTCATGGTAAGATTGGTATGACCTTAAATGTTTCTCACTTTGTTGGGTCTAATACTTGGATTATTGATTCTGGTGCATCTGATCATATGACTTATGATAAATATTATTTTAATGAGTTATCTTCCCCACCAGTGTCTTATGTTACGAATGCTAATGGTGAGGCCTTTCCTGTCTTAGGAAAGGAGTCAGTTCATATCACTTCATTTTTACAACTTCATAATGTTTTATATGTACCTGACTTATCTCATCACTTAATATCTGTCCCACAGTTGAATATTGAGTCTAAATATTTTGTAACCTTTTATCCTATGTATGTGATTTTTCAGGATCTTCTTACCAGGGAAATAATTGGTCGAGGGTATCTGAGGGGCAGATTGTTCCGTTTGGATCAGAACTATGCAGGGGAGAAACCAGGAGCACGGGCACGCACTGCATTGACCTCTAGTTCCGATAAGCTAAGTGAAATTTGGTTGTGGCATCGCCGCTTAGGGCATCCGTCTTTTAGTCTTATGAAAAAATCTATGCCCACTTTATTTATTGGTGTTAGTGAGACTGTTCTACATTGTGAGACTTGTGTTTTGGCCAAGAGCCATCGTATTACTTATTCTCCTAGTATTTCTAATAAAAGTATTATTCCTTTTGAATTAATTCATTCTGATGTTTGGGGACCATCTAAAGAGCCCATTATATCGGGTATGAGGTATTTTGTTTCGTTTATCGATGATTGTACAAGGTTATCATGGATTTCTCTTCTTAGAACAAAAGATGAAGTTTTTTCAGTTTTGCAAACTTTTCATACCTTCATTCAAACACAATACAATGGAATCATTCGGATCCTCCATTCTGACAATGGGGGGAATATGTTAATCATGTTTTTCAAGATTTTTTCAAAACACATGGGATTATTCACCAAAATACTTATCCGCAAACACCGGAACAAAATGGAGTGTCTAAAAGAAAAAATCGTCATTTACTTGATATGGCTCGTGCACTCTTATTTAGTGCTTATATGCCAAAATATCTTTGGGGTGATGTTGTACAAGCTTCTGCTCATCTCACCAATAGTCTCCCATCTAGTGTCCTTAACGAAAAAATACCATTCCAAATTCTCGCATCTTACGTCTCCTTATCATCCTTCCTAATCTTCCTACCCGTGTATTTGGTTGTGTTGCTTTTGTGCATGTTCCTAAAAATCAACGGTCTAAATTAGATGCCCGGGCAATTAAATGTGTGTTTGTTGGTTATGGAAGTTATCAAAAAGGGTACAAGTGCTTCCATCCACCGACCAGAAAGTATTATGTCACTATGGATGTTACCTTCTTTAAGGACATGAGTTATTTTTCCTCACTTGATACTGCTCGTTAGGGAGAGAATACATATTTTAAAGAACTGTATCATGGTAAGGGGGAGGCATTAGAAGAATCACCAACTGATGTTTCCATGAGACCAGATGAGATTCCTAATCCATTGAATCCAGTCATTGCAGAAGCAGATGCTCCAAGTATTCAAGCACCAAATTCGCTTATAGTAAATGAAGTTGAAGACACAATTATTCCCTCAGGCATTACTCCTACTCCTGATCAACAACTCCTTGGTACTGAAGGTCACTCATCTGAGGTATGTACACCCACTGATACTAATAGCATTGAGTCTAATGTTGGACAGTATGTGTTACCAAATAGGTCTACTCGAGGTCAACCAGCCAAAAGGTATGAACCAAATATTCATGCAAAATCAAAATACCTAGTAGCCAATTACATGTCCACTAAAAGATTATCTAAGTCATATAAATCATTTGTTAATCAAATATCTAGTGTATTAGTGCCTAACAAAGTGTATGATGCGTTGGGAGATCCAATATGGAGAAAGGCTATGGCTGAAGAGATGGATGCATTAAAGAAGAACGATACTTGGCAACTTGTGCCACCACCACAAGAAAAAAGGTAGTTGGTTATCGATGGGTGTTTTCTGTAAAACATAATGGTGATGGATTTGTAAATCATTATAAAGCTCATCTTGTAGCAAAAATGTTTACTCAAACGTATGGTGTAGACTACGATGAGACTTTTGCTCCTGTTTCCAAAATGAACACTAATTGGGTTTTGCTCTCACTTGCCGCTAACCTAAACTGGCCACTTTGGCAGTTTGATGTCAAGAATGTGTTTCTTCATGGAAAATTAGCCGAGGAGGTGTACATTAGTCTTCCACCTAGGTATGTAGTTGATTCTCATGGTAATTTTGTATGCAAATTAAGGAAGTCTTTGTATGGTCTCAAGCAATCCCCTCGAGCCTGGTTTGGAAGGTTTTCACAGTTCATATAAAAGGTTGGTTACATACAGAGTAATTCATACCACACTCTATTTCTCAAACATCAACGAGGGAAGGTAACAACCCTAATCATTTATGTTGATGATATGGTAATCATCGGTGATGATACTATTGAGATGGATAAATTACAAAGACAGCTAGCCTCTGAATTCGAGATGAAGGACTTAGGTGAACTAAAGTACTTCTTAGGAATTGAGGTAGCCATTGGAAGAGAAGGAATATATCTGTGTCAGAGGAAGTACATTATTGATCTGCTAACATAGACAGGTATGTTGGATTACAAACCTATTGACACTCCTATTGAGAAAAACCATTGTTTAGCAGAGTATCCAGATCAGATACCAACTGATCGAGCTCGCTATTAGAGATTGGTTGGGCATTTGAGTTACTTAGCTCATACTAGACCGGATGTTGCATATGCAGTAAGTGTGGTGAGTCAGTTCATGCATAATCCAAGTGAGAACCATATGAATGTTGTTTTGAGAATTTTAAGGTTTTTGAAATCGGCTCCAGGAAGGGGAGTAATGTTCTCTAAACACAACAATCCTCTTGAAGTCTGTGGCTTCATAGATGCAGATTGGGCAGGAAGTATTATAGATAGAAAGTCAACATCGGGTTATTTCACCTTTGTGGGAGGAAATTTGGTTACATGGAAAAGTAAGAAGCAGAAAGTGGTGGCACGATCTAGTGTTGAGGCCGAGTATAGAGGTATGGCTCATGGGGTTTGTGAATTACTGTGGATAAGAACTTTGTTATTGGATTTGGGTTTCGAACTCAAAAATACTATGTAGATGTATTGTGACAATCGGGCAGCCATTGATATATCACAAAATCCAGTACAACATGATCGCACTAAGCATGTAGAGGTTGATCGTCACTTTATAAAAGAGAAGTTAGATGCCAAACTTATTAGTTTTCCTTTTGTTCTCACTGAAGAGCAACTTGCAGATATGCTTACCAAGGGAGTTTCCAAGAAGGCATTATACGGTTCACTAAGCAAGTTGGGCATGATCGATATCTATGCGCCAACTTGAGGGGGAGTGTTAATAAATCATTAATGGTATATTAGTTGTATGCAACTAATATACTTTATCAGTTGTATATTAGTTGTATGCAACTAATATACTTTTCTTAAAAGCATTTTTCCTAAAAAGTAGATTCTTATTTCCTGTATTTATACTTGTATTAGCATTCATTGTAATTGTAATTGTAAATATATTCAGTATATTCAATTTGTCGAGCTTCAAAGATTGGAGTATCCGGGGAGAGAAATTTATCATAATATGAATTTTTCATTTTCTGCCATTGATCCACCGACGTTACTCAGTCTCTTGTTGCCTAGATGGAATTGTTATAAGGTGTCAAATCATATTGCAATTCTATGATCCAATCAGCCAGTTAGTTCGACCTTGATGGTTCATCCACCTTCTTAAGTACAAGAAAAAGAAGAACATGTGATTTGTTCACCGATGCAAGTTCCAAATAAGGAAAATTGGAGTGGTGGTGAGGCTAGTTATGGTATTGATAATTGAATTAATATTGTTATGTTGTTTTTTTGTTGGTTCTTTCTTTTGATACTTGAAGATACTTTGCCCATGATTATGTATAATTATATGTAATATGTTACATATATATTTATTTTTGTATGTAACGTATTATATCTATATGTATTTTTGTATTACAACCATCGTACTTTCAGCGACCCATCGGATGTAAGATGTTACATTCATATTTATTTTTGTATGTAATATGTTATATCCATTGCAATTCCAGTGACCTATCAGATGTAACTTATTACATCTACTTGTATATTTAGATGTAACTTATTACATCTACTTGTATATTTAGATGTAACTTTTTACATCTACCTCTACCTTTATATATAACATGTTACATGCACATCCGATGGGGTCACCAACGATGGTTATCGGAGCACTGGTGACATGTTATATCCTCTTATATTATTGTATGTAATATATTTCATCATTCTTTGTTCTTGCATGTATAATATATTACATTTATTTTTACCTTATTATGTTATAATTGTTGCATTATTCCTACTTATTTTGAGCAAGCATTTATTAAACCTTTCATTAACAATTTGTTGTAGCATCATACTCACCTAAGAAAAAATTAAGTTATTAATAAATGAAAAAAATAACAAGTTGCATTAGTTTAATGGTGACTAGAAAAGGTGTTAGAATGAATCAAGACTTATATTTAATGAGTTACATTCACTTATTACAACCATATCTATCTTTATATGTAATACTCTACCTCCACATCTATCTTTATATATAACATGTTACATCTACCTCTACATTTATTGTACTTTTAGTGATCCACCATATGTAATATATCATATTCACATGTATATTTTAAGTAACATGTTACATCCACTGTAGTTCGATGACTCATGAGATGTAACATGTTACATCAATCATAGTTATTTTGATTTATAAGATGTAACTTGTATATGTACCTATATTTTTGTATATAACTTGTTATATCTACTATATTACAATGACATACTGAATGTAACATGTTATATCCACATATATCTTTGTACATGTTATATCAACTTTAGTTCTAACGACACAACAAATGTAACCTATTAATCTATATATATATCTTTTTATGTAACATATTACATCAATCATAATACATGTGACACACCAAATATAACATATTACATCCATATGTATATTTTCATGTAATATAGTATATACATTGGAGTTGGCTACCGGAGCTCTAGTTGGCCATGAAGCTCTAATGGGGGCATCGACAGTAGTTGTCGGAGCTTTGATGGGGTAACCGAAGCTTTAGTTGGGCATCGATGATGGGTGTGACCTTGTTATCAATTTATTGAAGTTATGAAATGATGGTCTTTTGGTCTTTTGATTATGTAATTTAGTATAAAACTATGAGTTTAAGGATGAGTTGTTGTTAATTAGGAAAAATTAAAATTTATCAAACTTAATACTATTTAGACCAAAATATTCAAAAATCTCAATAGGATCTTATTTTTATATTGACATAAAAGATCAATATTTTCATCAAGTCAATAGTCATTAATTGAAGCATGAAATTTTTTGAAAAACAAAAAAGGTCAAAATAATCTTATTTTTTTAAGAATAATTTATACACAAGCACATATTGGGATTTGAAATCTCCTATTACTATTACAACTCTCCAATTGGAAAATATGCCATTAGGCTACATATTTACCCTAAATATTTAAAATTTATCATAACAACCAATTTATAATACTCAAATGAGCAATTAAGAACACATGAATTGACAAATTATAAAATAACATTCAATAATGGTTTTTATTAGTACAATTACAAACTATGTAAACATAGACATATAAGGAACTGTTGAGACTGGTTCAATTTGTAGGGAGAGGAACTAGAGAGAATTTTGTGGAATGTCTAGATCTCTTAAGAAGTCTATGTATATATAGAGAAATACATATACACATGTCGAAAACATAGGGTATACACATCATAGTGTGTCAGCAGGATATAAAAGTAAAGAAAAATACTTTTAAAGCTTGAGGTCAACCACCCCATGGCTCGGGCTAATGCTCAGCCTTCCAAAAACAAAGCTTATATGCATAGGTATGCCCATACTACAAGTTTTTTATATGGGCATAGGCCTAAGTAGGTCATCCTAAGGTGACTCGTCTAATGGCTCAGGCTGTTACAAGGCTAGGGAACTTCTGGGCTCAGGCGTTGTGTCTCAAGATTAGGAAACATCAAGGCTCCGAAAAATGTCTCAAGGCTAGGACACATTAAGGCTTGAGCAGATGTCTAAAATCTAGGACACATCAAGGCTTGGGCATTGTGTCTCAAGGCTAGGACATATCAATGCTCGAGCACTGTGTCTCAAGGCTAGGACATATCAAGGCTTGAGCATTGTGTCTCAAGGCTAGGACACATCAAGGCTTGGGTACTGTGTCTCAAGGTTAGGACATGTCAAGGCTTAAGCATATGTCTCAAGGCTAGGCCACACCAAGGCTCGGGCATTGTGTCTCAAGGCTAGGACATATCAAGGCTCAGGCACTATGTCTTAAGGTTAGGACATATCAAGGCTTAGGCATATGTCTCAAGGATAGGACACATAAAGGCTCGGGAACTATGTCTCGAGGCTAGGACACATCAAGTCTCAAGAACTATGTCTCAAGGCTAGGACACACCATGGCTCAAGCATTAAGTCATTCCTTATGTTCAAACATCATGCTTCCTTACTCTTTTTACTCAATTTTCCAACTAAGGTAGAAGAGTAAAATGCTCAACAGGAAAAATGACACATTGAATCTAAAAAAGAACCTACTCACTATAAGAATAGGCTCAATGTCCTCAAGCATGATGTTGAGCTCTTTCTTAACATACATATATAAGAGGTGCTAGACACAATGGTACATATGATGTGAAGCCATACCCTTAATTTCATCTTGGGTTGAGTCTTCAATGAGTCTTTCCCCCAAATCTCAAGTAATTAAAGGAATTTTCTATTGGCATGACCACCCAAGCTACATTTCTTTTTGGCTTGGGTTGGAGGATCCTGATTTTCTTTACCCAAGTTTTTTCTTCCTAATGTTTTATCAAGGTGATCATCTTATGACATATAATCTTAAGAGATAGCACTCTACCAGGTCTATGACCAAGATGGACAACTCTCTCTTCATTGTCAGAGTGTTCTACCTATTTTGTTCCTGAGGTGATCAACACATTGAGGGAAAGAACTCTACCTCATTTGAGGCTAAGGTGATCAACTCTCTTTGAAGGAGAGCGTTCTACCTAGTCTTAGCCCAAAGTGATCAACTCTTTAAGGGAGAGTGTTCTACCTATTTTGTAACCAAGGTGATCAATTCTTTGAGAGAGAGCGCTCTACCTGGTCTGAGCCCAAGGTGATTAAATCTCTTTCAAAGAGAGTGCTATACCTATTTTGAGCTCAACGTGATCAACTCTCTTTGAGGAGAAGAACTCTACCTATTTTGTGACCGAGGTTATTAACTCTTTGAGGGAGAGCACTCTCTTTGAGGGAGAGCGTTCTACCTATTTTGGGACTAAGGTGATCAACTCTTTGAGGTAGAACACTCTATTAGGTCTGAGCCCAAGGTGATCCACTCTTTTAGGGAGAACGTTTTACCTATTTTGTGACTGAAGTAATCAACTCTCTTTGAGGGCTAGCATTCCACCTGTTTTGGACCCAAGGTTATCAAATTTTTTAGGGAGAGAGTTTTACATTTTTTGTGGCCGAGATGATAAATCTTTGAGGGATAACACTCTACCTAGTATGAGCCTGAAATGATCAATTCTCTTTGAAGGAGAGTATTCCACCTGTTTTGAACCCCAGGTGATCAACTCTTTGAGAGAGAGCATTCTACCTAGTTTAAGCCCGAGGTGATCAACTCTCTATGAGGGAGAGAATTCTACCTGTTTTGAGCCTAAGGTGGTTAGCTCTTTAAAGGAGAAATTCTTCCTATTTTATGACTGAGATGATCAAATTTTTGAGGGAGAATGTTTTACCTGGTCTGAGCCCAAGGTGATCAACTCTCTTTAAGGGAGAGCACTCTACCTATTTTGTGACCAAGGTGATCAACTCTTTAAAGGAGAATGTTCTACCTAGTCTGAGTATGAGGTGATCAACTCTCTTTGCGGGAGAGCGTTCTACCTTGTCTAAGCCCGAGGTGATCAACTCTTTTTGAGGGAGAGCGTTCTACCTAGTCTGAGCCCAAGGTGATTGTTGTCTCCTTAAGGAGAACATAAAATTGTGCAAGTATACACGGTCATAAGTAATAAAATTGATAAGTAAAATTATCGTTCCTATATATATTTGCTACTACAGTTTGTGGAGTACTAAAATTGTTTCACTTTGATTTTATTCAAACAATCGAAAAGTTTGATGATATTTAACTAAAATGATTTTTGTGAACAATAAATAAGAAAATTCTAGGGTTGCAGTTTTCACCAAATTAATCCACTCGAATCATATTAATTTCTCTTAATTTATATTTTTTTGTAAATTTAACTTGTTAAAAAAGAACTACTAATTTTATCCATATGTCTCTTCCGATAACAAATAGACACATCTTACTAAAATAATTCACTATATTCCTATGAGAATTAAATTCACCAAGATTCATTACGTTCAAAGTTCTCCAATAGCTGCACATACAATAAAGAATATTCCTCTCCTTTCATCATACATGTTATCCAAAACACGAGAAATATACATAAAAATACCTCTTCTAAGTTTATTTAAGTGTCACGGATCAATTGATAAATTTTCTAATAATCAAAAGCATTAAATAAAAATATAATAAACAAATTAAAAATCTCATAAATCTTTCAAAAATAATTTATTCAAGCTTCTTAAATTTAGCTACAATGCAACCCTAGAAAAATTAAATTACTTCATAAATAAAATTAAAATTACAATAAGCATTTAAGGAATATTAGATGAAGAACACAAAGAAAATTAGAATCTATTTCTGCACTCTAAATTTTTAGCACACGTAGAAACACAACATAAGCCAAAAAATGGCTTCTGTGTGTACCACAGTTCAACTCTCCAACCTGCTCCAACTCCCCAATTTATCACAATAATCTCCTATTTATAACTCCAACTCTCTAAAAAAAATACATTATAAAATATATTTTTCAAGACACGCGGGAGACAAATATTACATCAAATATATTAATTAATACAAGCGTGGGAGACATTATTAAAACACGTAGAAATAATATTGTGCAATCAATTTATGCATACCACGTGTCAGCATATGATTGGTTGAAAGAATAATCGAGACACATGGTAGCTTTTAATTGGTGGTAGGGAAAGGCTGCACGTGGTTGGCGCCGCACGGGATTATTGCACGCGAGACATGTGGGTCCCACATAAATAGCTGTAAAAGTGAGCACTGATTCTACATTTTTGTTTTAACCAACTCATGCCACGTATCCAGATCTGATTTGCTGAAAAAATAATCGAGACACATGGCATCTTCTCATTTGTAGGAATGGGAGGACGCACTCAGGTTGTATGGGCCACGTCACACGGGATCATTTCTTGTGCAGACACGTGGGTGCCATAATACACGCCATCCTACACGGTAGGTGGGCCCCACTCAGTGCTCTATGCATCATGCAATCCAAAAAACCAGGTCCATTCGCTTTTGTCACACGTGGATCTTACGCGCTGATCGTCACCGTTGATATTTTGATCTAACGGTGCGTGACGAACGTGTAAAATAGCTCTGTGTGGTCTTCTTTACTCCACAGAAAAACAAATTTCATTTAATTGCTTTTTAGCCCTCTAATTTAATTTAAATTAACTTTTAAACTTTTGTTAATTACAATTAAGCACTCCTTTAATTTAAATTATATTTTTAGACTTTATCATTTGCTTTAATTTTCTTAAAAATATATTCCTTAAAAAATAAACAGTAAATATTAATTTATTTAATTAAAATTAACTAAAAATAACAAGAACATAGCAATTATAATTAATAAAATAGACAAAATAACTATATAATATACAGTTATCAGTGATCAACTCTCTTTAAGGGTGATGACTTGATTTTTATTCACCTCATTCTTTTCTCTAAGGAACTTCCTCTTCCTTTGTTTGACAGGTCTAGCTTTTTGATCGACATTCAATTAGTGGTTTATGATATCAGGGTCAATCCCAGACATGTCTGTAGGACCCCATACAAAGATGTCAAAATTTTCTTATGGAAAATGAGATAGGTGCTCTCTCACCTCTATTGGCAAGTCTATGCCTGGCTTTAGAGAGTGGTCTTCCTCCTTGTCTCCCATTTGTAGATCTCATACTTCATTTGAGTTGAAAAACTTTACTAGACATACACCTCTTGGCTTTTTATCAAAAAGGCTCATGACGTGGTTTCTACTTGGGCATGGTCTCTTTCATGGTGGAGTTATAACAACTTTTGGCCTTTTCCTGGTCTCCCCTTATTTCCTTTATGCCTTCCTCAATTAGGTATTTGATAACTTGGTAGAAGGTGTATGAGATCGCTTTAATCTTGTTTATCCATGGTCTACCCAGGTTGATATTGTAGTGGGTTGGGACATCAATTACCATGAAGTTGGTCATCACTATAGATTCTTGTGCCATGATTGGTAACACCACAGTTGCAATTACATAAGTGATGCTACTATTAAATCCAATCAAAGGTAGCTCTCTACTTGCTATATCACTTTCCTTTATGCCTAGGGCCTCGTTATTGACTAAAATAGAAGGTCGATGGAGGTCCTAGTGTCAATCATGATCCTACAAACATCGTAGGGTCCTATCCTCAAGGTAATTATCAAAGGGTCCTCCTAGAGAGATGTCTCTCCCAGTGAAGTGATTTCAATAGAAGATCTCGCATTTTCTAGATTATAGACATACAATGATCTGTGCCAATCCTTGGCGTACCTCTCTCAAAATTTGGGGTGAATCCTTGAAAATATGGGGTCAAAAGTTAAAGATTGACCTTAGAATCTAAGCCACATGATGGGCACCAAAATTTTAGCCTTAATCTAATTTACAGAGAGAAAAAGTAGAGAGAATTTAGACAATTTTATGGAATGTGTGGATCTCTTAGAAAGTTCATGTATATATAGAGCATTACATGTACACAAGTAGATTACATAGGGCATACACATCATAGTATGTTAGTAGGATATAAGAGTAAAGTGAAATACATTTAAAGCTTGAGGTTGACCACTCCATGGCTTGGATAGATGGTTAACCTTCTACCAATAAAGCTTTTATGCATAGGTAGGCCCATACTATAAGTGTCATTGTAGGTACGGGCCCAAACATGCCCTTCTATTCTAACTCTGGCTATTACAAGGCTTTGGCACTTCAAGTCTCAGGTGTTGTGTCTTAAGACTAGGACACATCAAGGCTTGAGTAGATGTTTCAAGGCTATGACACATCAAGGCTCAGGCAATGTGTCTCAAGGCTAGGACATATTAAGGCTTGAGTACTATGTTTCAAGGATAGGAAATATCAAGGCTCAGGTATTGTCTCTCAAGGCTAAGACATATCAAGGTTTAGGAAAATGTCTTTAAGCTAGGACACACCAAGGCTCGGGCTCTGTGTCTTAAGGCTCGGACAGATGTCTCAAGGCTAGGACATATCAAGGTTCAAGAACTATGTCTTAAGGCAAGGACACATCAAGGCTCGGGCAGATGTCTTAAGGCTAGGACACATTAAGGCTCAGGTAGAAGGTTATTCCTTATGCTTAAACAGGAACAACTCTTTTTTGCCTTCTTTTCAAAAGTAGGGAGAATAAAATTGTTCATATTTTTGTCAAGAATATTTACTTATATTGTTGTAAGTACAAATAATGGGAAACATTTACAAAGATTTAAAAATACCATAAATGTATATGATAATAAATTTTAGAGGTCATTAAAAAATAAATATTATAAAATTGCTTCATAGACTAACCAATATTTAATTTTTCAAGCATAACTAAATTTGAGAAACAATAATGGGAAAAAAATAATATTAAGTACAAAGAATAAAATACCAATCTAAATGTTGTTATATAGGTAATATATAGTTATGAAAATAGTTAACAATACACTTAACTAAAATTAGCCACAAAGGAATAGCAACTTCAATGCAGGTATACTAGCTCCCCTTTGGAGCTCTACCTACATGAGATATGGTACAATCATCATTGGATTGTATAATGAACAATCTAGGAGATGGAAACACCAATGCACATGTACCTAGATACAACTATGACTTAATATTAATCTATTTTAATGAAACCCACCAAAAAAAGTTTTCAAAACATCACTCTGCATATCACTAATACAGAGCCACACTATATGTATCACTAATGCTGAACTAGAAAACACCTTTTCACAAAATTATGAGTTCTCAAATATAAGAGTTTTCCTACATTTTCTAATAAATTCAAAAAACACAAAATAATTGGATATTTATAGAAAAAAAATTCACCTTCTATGGGTCTCTCTGCCACCTTGATTACCACCTCGATGAGCACTTGTCGACCACCTCAATGATGGTAATGACCACAATTTGTTGCACATGGTCATCCATGGGAAAACATATATCAATAGTGTTTCTAATATGTTTGTCTAGTTCTATACAATCAACTATTATACAAAATACTCTCAACTAAATGCCTCTACATTAGTAACCTCTAACAAAGTTCACTCCAATCCAAATGAATATAAGCCGTACTAGTGAGTTAATTAAAGATCCTATTATATAAAATTTAATTAATGGTCAAGGAATAATGTGATTAATTTAATAATGTATTGAGTTTTAAGTAGACATAAATAATCAGTGATTTTGCAATAATTTATTTAAAGAATATATGATAGTACGTGTAAATAAATGAAATCTTTCTCTTAGTTCACTACTAAAAAACATACATACGACCTTAGTTTTTAACCGTGGATGTAGGTTTATGACGATGATTATAAGAACCGATGTCATAGGGTGTATCTATGGCCTCAGTTAGCATATAACCGAGGCCATAGGATATACATAAATTACAAAAAAATACAATTAGTAATTACAATATTAAAAATCAATATAAATTACAATATTAAAAATCAATATAAATAACAATAAATTTATTAATTACAATATTAAAAATCATATTATATTAAAATTAAAAGTATAATTACATTTGTGAGTTTATTATATATACACAAAAAAAACTTAGTATTACAAACTAACTTTTTAGTATTAATTACAAACATGAAAAAAAACTTAGTATTACCAACACTAGCAGCGCCAATGCACCAGCGTAGCACACCAGAACCAACACCAAGACTACAAGACACCACCACCAAAGACAAATACCATCAAGAACACCAACGCACAACATCACAAGACAAGACCAACAACACAAAGACCAAAGATAGCGCCATCAAGAACACCACTCGGACCAATAGTACCAACACCAAGCCCAACACCGAGCATAACACCAAGATACTAGTGTCGACAAGAATGCTAGCACCCAGGCCAGAATCAACAACGATGCACCAATAGCAGGGAGATTTAAATCAATTTAACAACAATAGTACCAACAATAATCAATTTAACAACAATCAAAAGAGGAATAAGTAAAAGAAAAGAACGTAACCATACATGAAAAGATGACAAATTTTAAAGTCAATAGTACCTCTGAAAAAGTAATCATGTAGGCTTTGATTTGGAACATATTCATAAACAAGAAGGCTTTCAGGGCCTGTAATGGTGCATCCCAACAATTCTACCAGGACATTGATATTTTGATCAACATTGTTTCAATAACAAGTCAAGCTTGCCAGAAAAGAGAGACAGATGCATAAATACACATGTAAACAGAGACAAAGAATAGTCAACTGAAATGGAATGAAAAGAAGACAAAAAAAGTGTTAGCCAAATGTGGCATTTGTCAACACAGACACCTTATTCTCTTGACTATTATAGAACATGCCTCTTTTTTGTTTCTTTACAATATCCAACAAACATGCATACTTCTAACCTTGGTCCCAACCTCAATGACTTCCCTTTAAGCACGTGCACAGGATATTCCTAAATATGGATGTGGCACAAACTAGGTTTATGTCCAATCTATACTTGCACGGGATTCTAAGGAAAGACTAAGAATGAACTACATTCAACAAGAATGTCATTGTATATAGGACATATCCCATAATGATATAGGTAGCGATGCTTAGTTCATTATTGACCTAACCATCTCAAGCAATGCCATATTTCTCTTTTCTACAACATCATTATAATGTGTTATACCATATGTTGTGAGCTATGAGACTATCACATACTCTAGAAAGTGTTCCTTGAACTCCATGCCAACTTATATCCCGTCACGATCCAATCACAATGTCTTTACTGACTTACCTAGTTACCTTTCACCTTGAGCAAGAAATTCTTGAAACTTTCCAAAAGTTCAACTTCTACTGCATTAGGTAAATACACTCTTATCTCACGTAATCATCCATGGATGTGACAAATTACTCATACCCACCTCTTGCTTAGACAATCATAGGTCCACAAGCATCTGTGTGTAAACGTTTGAGTGGTTAAGTAGCTCTATGTCCCTTTATTGAAATAGGTATCTTGGTCATCTTTCCTTCTAGATAAGATTCATAGATTGAGATAGTATCAAAATTTAGTTCTTTCAAAGAACCATCATTTCCTAGTCTTTGAATCTAATCAAGGTTTATATGACCAAGCCATAGATACGTTTTGTTATTAGGAGAAAGTTTTTACTTTTACATTTTGGTTACTCCATTCTTAATCTTTTAGAGTTAAGTAGTAAGTTAAACTTTGGATTTAGTAAATATAGGAAATTTTCTAAAATATCCATAAAAATTGATGTTCCATTTTTGTAAAATATCACACTATAATTATTAAATGAAACCCTATAAAATTGTTCATACAATTGAGAAATAGAAATCAATTTTTTGGTAAACCTAGAAATAAAATAAACAATATCTAATATTAAATATCTATTATTCTTAAACTAAATTCTAACTTCTCCCACTACTTGAGGTAAGATAGGATTATCATGCCTATTCGTATGGTGAAGTGTTGATCTGGCAGTTCGATCAACAAACTAATCAACTACAAATAAGAAAATACATGGTTTGTCGCCCCTGAATCAACTACCTAGGGTGATGTACCACATGCATTTTCACATGATTCGAGAACAAGTAAATCATATTTACCTCTCTTGTTTTCTTTCTTGAACTTGGCTAGGGAGTGATGATAATTCTTCTTCCAATGGCCACATTCCCTACAATGGAAACACCTTTTTTTTTGCCTCTATTGTTCTTGTGCTTGGACCACTTCACTTGAGTAAACTCATATTTATTAACCATTGAGATCTTCCTTTTGTCACTATTCGAATATTGGGATGATCCAACACTCGTGTCTTCCCTTTTTTGCATATGTTGTTGTATGCCATATAAGTCCACTGTGATTGTGTTGGTAGTTCCATGTGCAAAATAGGAGTCTGTTTATTTTACTTAGTATTTTGTCTTCCTCTATGTAAGGTTAGTTATTCATGTTTAGTACTGCACATACTCATATAGTTGGGTACATTTTTTTTGTTTGCATGTTTTACACACACCACGAGAGTTGGTTCAGTTAGTAAGCATGCTAGGTTGTGTGCCATGTTTTTGTATGTGTTGTTTTGGGGGTATTTGTGGAAAATTACTCAAAAAAATTAAAAACAAAACAATTTTTTTAGGTGCTCATCGGGGTCTCGCCACACTTGGCTTGTGAATGTGTAATTCTTATTACCTATAATGGGTAATGGCTATTACCCTTGCCACCCTAGGTGGTGAGGATCACTGACTGGGTGGTAAAGATGGTGACAAGTGGCTAGCAAGGCTCCCAAATAGCTTGGAATTTTCTATAAATACCCTAATTTTCTAAATGATTTAGGGATATTTTTTTCAATTTTGAAACTCATAGCTTCCAAAAGTTTAAACTATTTTTTTATTATGGGTTGCTAATACTTTGAGAATGTTTTTGGTATTAGTGATTCATGATTATTTTGAGCAAAAAATATTTTATCAGGGTTAGGTTAACTAAAAGTGAATTAACACTCGAGACTTAGATTGGATGTTTAGGTCCTTGTGCTTTGGATAATCCATACCTATAGGTTTCACTTATATTGGTCGCTAGCGACTATTTGTACCATCAAGTGGTGGGAGGGTTCTAAAGGAGATTCGGATTTAGCATTAGATCACAATAGCAACAAAGCAACTAGTGATGGGATGTGTCCTGAATGGTAGAGGTACTAGAATTATATTTCTATTGGGTTGTAAATTATTTTTATTTTTTTAGTGAAATGTGTAATGTCGAGTGGTTTCTATAAGCAACATAAGAATTTTACCACATAAACAGAGTCTATATTGATAAGATAGTTGTCTTTATATCACATTCGTTGAAGAATATCTTAGGAAAGTTGGACAATTCTAGTCATCTTTCTCAAATAGCTATTGAATTAAGTGAGTTTGAGATACATCATAAGCCCTTGTCATGAATAAAGGGATGTACTTTTGCAAATTTTATTACTGAATGGACTGAAGAGCCCACACCTGAGCTAGAACCTATGGTGCCTATGTTGATGGTCGTAGTACCTACTTTAAGTTTGTGGAAAGAATATATTGATAGGGCAAGAAATTCAAGAGGATCAAAGAATGGAATAGTGATATTCACTCCCACTGGAGACTTAATAAAGCAATGTCTTCGAATCACATTCCAGGAAACCAACAATGTTACCAAATATAAGGCATTGCTCCTGACTTTATGCCAATTGATGACTTTGTGAGTAGAAAGGGTGTTGGTCCATAATGACTCACAACTTTTGGTAAACTAAGTCATTGATAAGTTTGAGGCCAAGGAAGAAAGGATGAAGCTTTATGTGCAAGAGGTAAAAAAGTAAGGATAACTTTTGAAACATTGAAGATCAAGCAAATACCATGAGGGAGAAATGCACACACATAGTTGAAAAGGGTCACCCCTATGTCATGTTTATAAGGGCAAGCAAAATGGGGGATGAGGGTAAGAATAAAAGTCAATCGAGTACCAACTCCTCAACGCACACCTCTTAGCTGGCTCTGTACTTGGAATATATCATTCAGGATACTCTACCTAAGAACAAGGATGATACACACAAGATCATGAAAAAATCACAAAATTACACTATTATTTAGGATGTACTTTATCGAAAGAATTATGGTGGACCATGGCTGAAGTGCTTACCTTTTCAAAAAGCATAAATATTTTTGAACAAATTACATAAGGGACAATGTAGGGCTTACTTAAGAGGAAGAACCATTTCTCAACAAATCATCAGACAGGGCTACTATTGGCCTACTCTTTTCAAAGATTGTATCGACCACATCAAAAAATGTGATAGGTGATAAATACATACAAATATCCCACACTAGCCTACTAGTGACTTGAAGTCCATTGTCTTCCCATAGCCATTCCAAAAATGGGGGTTGGATATTGTTGCCCCCTTACCCCTTACCCCAGGCCAAAGAAAAATAGAGGTTGAACCATTGGCAAGAATCTAAAAGGTAGAAGTACAAAAATTTATTTGGTGGAATATAATATATAGGTATGGTTTTCCTCAAGAGTTGGTTACAGATAATGGTTACCAATTCACAAGTCAATATTTGATGTCTTTCTATGATGAAATGGGCATTAAGTTGCCAAATTTCACCCCTTATAGACCATAGGAAAACGATCAGAGAGAGTGGTCAAACAAAACCCTTATCATCATATTATGAAAATGATTGGAAGGAATGAAAGGCAAATAGGTAGATGAATAACTTGGAATTATTTGGGCTTTAAGAACCACCCTTAGGGTGGCAACAAAGCTTCTTCAATTTTCGTGCTAGCGAGACTAATGACTCATCATTTATATCCTCATCACTATCAGAGATGTCCAGTTTGAAGCTTTTGAATGCCACATCCTTGATTTTCTTGGGACGATCAAGAGAAAGCTCATAGGTTTGGATTGACCCGACAAGTTCATCAATATTTAGTGTGTCCACATTCTTGCTTTCCTCTATCGCTGTTACTTTCATCTTGTAGTCAGCTGTTAAGGAGCTTAGGAGTTTGCGTACTTGTATTGGTTGTGGAATTTGCTCACCAAGGTTAGAACAAGCATTAGTGATATCACAAAAGCGAGCATAGAATTGACCAAAAGTTTCTTTGTTGCTCATTTTAATGGAATCAAACTCAGATGTTAGCAATCTCAATTTTGTTTGTTTTACTTGGGAAGTTCCTTCATGAGCAAGAGCAAGTGCATTCCATGCATCTTTAGTTAGCCTCACGGTCGGAGATGCGACAAAACTCATCCATCGACACTGCCGCCAACATAGAGCTTAAACTCTTTTTGGTTTGCCCCACTAAGGGTGCGTTCTTTAGTGGTCCAGTCTCTTCTTGGCTTTATGATTATTACACCATCTTTTGATACCGAAGGTGGTTCCCAACCATCAAGAATAACATCCCAGACTTTTTCATCTTGTCTGAGAAAGGCTTGCATACGAGCCTTCCAGTAAGGGTAATTAAACCCATCAAAGAGTGGGGGTCTAACAAATGACCCACCTTCTTTCATTTGGTCTATAAGTAAGTGTGTGTCCCTTAAGATCAATCTCACTAAGTGTGTCTAGTGTCGGCTCTGATACCAATTGAAAGTTTATAAAATATGCATCTGATTAACCTAGAGGGGGGTGAATAGGTTATTTTTAATTTTTATCAATTTATAATTTACTAACCTAAATAAAGCGGCCAAACATGCAATCGTGTGTAAGAGTAAAGTGCGGAAATTATAACACGATATTTTTAGGTGGAAACAACCTAGGCCACAACAATGACCTAAGAGGAAAACCACCGGTGCACCGGACCACCTAACTTTCCACTATGAAAATAAAATGTTCAAGTACAAACTCGGTCTTATGCTACCCTTCCTATGATACAGCCCCAATGTACTTTACTTACGAGCCCCTACTCTGTTTTCACAGTTTCTAATATTAGCGTGAGCGGTTTCCAGACCAACGTTCCAATAAGCTCCCCGCCAATCAGATCGTTCATGAAGTAACTACAAAATAGTTAGCACAAAAACACAAGTGCCCGTGTGTGTTCTAGAACGGATTTAACAATGAATAATCCTAACTAGATGATTTAAAACAAATGTCATTTAAACCAAATCAACTAGAATATTTTAGAGCAAAAAGATTACGCATAATTTCAATAAAAATAACTTCTTTGAAATTTAATAATTAAATCAAATAATCATGATCGCTCATAAAATTATTTAATCTAAATACCTAAAAATCAAATAAAAAGAATTAAATTAATTAATATAATCAAAAGTATATATATATATATATATTAATTACCTTTTCTCCTTTAGTGGGCACCTTTCAATATATATATAACTATATGTAAAGTTACCTTTGCTTTCTTTTGTCGATTTGCAAGAAGTATTACTCTAAAGCATATTAATTAATCTCAACATCCCCATCACACTTAAGATCACTTTTAAAGAAGATTAATTAAACTGTGATAGATGTGCTACTCCTCAGTTTTTTCTTTTCAGCAACCTTTTGTTTTTCTCATACAGTTTTTTCGTTTTTCTCCTTCGGCAGCTTTTCTTCCTTCTTATATTCACCCACCTTTAACCCTAATATATCTATATATATATATATATATAGATAATAATAATACCTAATAGTATTAGGGTTAAATGTATTTTGGGCTTAATTTTTCAAAGCCCATTAAAACACATCTTAAAAATATTAAGACACATAAAAAATATTTAAACATCAAAAATAAATTTAGATTTATGAACATGTGTTATTAAATACATGAATGTAATCCTATGTGTCGTAGTTATAAAAAAAACATACTTGAAGTACGAATATCTGGAACTTGAATATTTGTTCGGCTTTTCTTGATAAACTTGATAGCAGGCGTAAAAATAAACTTACAAGTAAATATTTTGTCCACGAAAATAGCCAACACTCATATTCCTTACAAAAGTGATCATCGCATTAGAGTTACGGTAACCTACTATTCAGTTGGAAACAACGCAAGAGGATAACAACTACCTCAGAAGAGATTTTGGAAATAATGCAAGTGGATAACAACCACCTCAAAAAAGATGACCTTTTCTTAGTGAAAGAAAAAGCAGAGAATTCCCTAATATGAATTGAATAAAAAAAAGAACAATTCAAATGTCATACAATAGATCCGTTAAAAATAAGAAATTTTGTATAGGGGATTGGGTCTTATGGAAAGCATTGGGGAATAATGTTTATTCTACCTATTGGAAGTTCACCGCAACATAGGAAGGCCCATACCAAATATATGATATCACTCCATAAGGGTCTTATCGAATGGAAATATATGGTATAAGAGAGGAGCTAAGTTGGAATGGGGAACATTTAAAGATATATTATGTACAAAAACTCTACTTACAATATAATGAATTGAAAGGTCGTACAGTAGATCTATTAAACACAAGAAATTTAATATAGGGGATTGGGTCCTACGGAAAGCATTGGAGAATAAATTTGAAACTACATATAGAAATTTTGCCACAATGTGGGAAGGCCTATATCAAATATATGATATCACTTAATGAATCAAGTAATGGTATAAGGGAGAAGATAAGCTAGAATGGGGAACTTTTAAAAAAAATATTATGTATGAAAACTCTACTTACAATATAATCATAGGTGACAAAGTTTGTTTCAGGATCATTCAGGTGTATTATGTTATCTTATGAAAAATTAACCCAATAACGCCTAAGTATGGAGTAAAGTGGCCAAATAGACCTCCCTAATTGGGATGTGGAATAAGATGCGCGTCGTCCATCCTAAGAAAAGGTCTTGAGCTCACCAAGGTGAACCCCCTCTTTGGGAAGTGCATATAGGTGTAGGATTTAATTTCACCCTTACATGTCTCCTATCTCATGGAAAATAAATGCCCAAGTATGGAGTAAGGTGGCCAAATAAACCCCTCCACTTGAGAGGCAGGATAAGAGGCGCATCGCTCGTCCTAAGAAAGGGTCTTGGGTTTACCAAGGTGAACTCTTCTTTAGGAAGTTCATTTGGATGTAGGATTCAATTTCACCCTTACATTTCTCCTGTCTTGTAAAACAATTCACACGATAATCCTCAAGTATAGAGTGAGGTGGCCAAATGGACCCCCAACTTGGGTTACAGGATAAGAGGCATGTCGTACATCATAGGAAAAGGTCTTCAGTTCACCAAGGTAAGCCCCCTCTTTTAAAAACACATGTGTGGAAGAATTCAATTTCACCCTTACATGTATTATGTTTTGCACATGATAACCCCCAAGTATAGAGTGAGGTGGCCAAATAGAGCCCCACTTGGGATGCAGGATAAGAAGCGTGTTGCCCGTCCTAAGAAAGGGTCTTGAGTTAACCAAAGTGAACCCCCTCTTTAGGAAGCACATATGAGGGTAGGGTTCATTTTCACCCTTACATTTCTTCTGTCTGACAAAAAATTAATGCAATAACCCCGAAGTATAGAGTGAGATGGCCAAATGGACCCCTCTTTGTCCATCTTATGAAATGGTATTGATTCCACCAAAAGAGGACCTTCCCTTTGCTTAAAAATACGATTAATTAACATCTTACTTTATTGTTTAATTCAAGGTACACTCAGACAAATAAAATTACAAATTTAAACCAAATCACAAATAAGATGGTCTTTATTTATTAGTAGGGATGTGATATGGTACTTTCAAGCACAGGATCCATGCGAGTATTCTTCTCCAGCACCTCTTATTTCAAGTATTCACCCAGTTTGTGTAGTTCATCACTTTCTTCCTTGTACTTATCCCATTGATTAAGTTCCTGATCCAACTTATATGTGTGTCTTCTAACTCTTATTCTATGGCTTCAGAGCAAGCCTTCAAATCGTACAATTCTTGGTCCATAAACTCGAAGGTTTCCCAACACGTTTATATTTCTTACTCTAAATTCATGTTGATAGATATGTCCCATAATAAGAAAAATGGGAGATTTGTATGTTACATGTTACCCAATTACACACCACCAAATGCCCCAAGAATTCGCTCACATTAAGCACATATATGGCTATTAGATGCCAAACTGTCCTTTTCCTCCATTTACGAGCTGCATAAATGGTAGACTGATCTATGGGTACCCCGAAGTGATGATACAACTCATCTTGAGCACTGGGGTTATCAAACATCTTGCGTTTGAAAAGGCTATTCAGTATGTTATTTTCTTATTGTTCAAGGTTAACGGAGAAAACACTTTATAATGGACTAATGTCTTCCCCTAATAGGGACAATTCTTTGAGAAGAACAAAAATCATTGATGGATCACTACCTACTATAAAAGTAGGTTTAGGGAGCTCTATACTCAGGATTGGACCAGAAAGGTTGGTTTAGTGCCTTTTCTTGAAGACAAAGCAACTTGTCCTAGCCTAGGGTTAATCTCCCCATCTACATCTAAGGGTGATGCACGAAATGCCCTGGATTTCTTCATTTTCTTCCCTAGATGAGTATTATTAAGAGGTACTTGATTCACCTTATCAATTATGGTAGAGGAAGTGAAGTTTTTCTTAGTATCTCGTGGAAGGGTTTTCGAGGTACAAGAAAAACATGACCCTCTTTCAATCAAATCGTCCAGGTCAACTTGGGTGTAGTCCATTGATGAGTGCTTTAAAAACACTAAATATACCATGTTTTAATGTCATTTAATTAATAAAATGGATTTGTATTTTCTTTATTCTATTATATTTTAGAAAAATCTATTTGTTTAAATTAATGGGTATATTGCATTGTTTTGCAGGTATTTTAATATATAAATATTAAAATAAAGAAAAATACTTGAAGCATGTTTATCACATTTTCTCTAGAGCTTAAATAAATATCATTTATTTGATATTATCTAAAGTGAAGAAAAGATATAAAGGAAAATGAAGAGGTTTGAACTCGTCAAAAATATGGCTCCAATCCACTCGCGGAGTGACAAAAACACAAGTTTTTCTCACATTCTTTCCTATAAATAAAACCCCCTATATACCAAGAAAATAAGCTTCCAAGTTCCATTTTCAACAACTTCATCTCCTCTTTTTCTATAGATTTTTTATATTTTTAGCTTTTAGAATTTATTTAGTTTTTCCCTCAATTTTGAGGAAGAACATGTTTATGTTTTAATTTTTTCTAGTTTATGATTCAAAAGATTTTAGGGTACAATTACTATTGGAGTTTTTCCGGTCTTAGAATCAACACTTCAAAGTTCTCTAATGATATCGTTAAGGTATTAATTATATTCCTTTTGCAGTCCATATATATGTGTTACTTATGATGTTTTATTCTTGATTTGTCTATGATCAATTATAACATGTCTAGTAAATAGTGAATATGATATAATACTAACGTTGTTATGCTTGCAAAATATTAAATAGGTAAAAAAATTCTTAAAATAAATTATTTTATTTTTATTCAACATTTTTATAAAGAATGTTATTTGAAGGAATATATTAATCTTAATAACAAACTTAATATGAGAGTTAAAATTAGTATTTAACTAGCTGGATTTAATTTAGAGTAATACATTTTTATTTTAGATTTAATTATTTGGACATTTATAATGAAGCTCTATTTCAAAGGTTTTTTATAAAAAAAATATTATTTGAAAATGTATTGAGAACATATTTTCTTAAATATTATTAAAACCTTAAAGTTATTTTTCAAATAGCTAAATTTTTATGTTTAATTTAAACACCTTGAATAAAGTCTAATTAACTGATTCCGTCTAAAGTTGTAATTAGATGATTTGATATTTTCTTAGAAATAAATCTGAAATTTAATACTTAATTAATTAATAGAAGCTACTTAAAGATATTAGTTAATTAATATTAAACAAAAGAATTTGGGCCTCCTAAGTACACTTTCATACCAAAAAGAGAAAATCAATAAATATCAATTCATACTTTAATAACCTAAATAATATGAGCAAGCATAATTAATGAATTATTATATCAATTATTCCCCATTGTTTATGAATGTATTAAATTGTATGAGTATTTGTTGAATACATGTCTATCTTTATCTTTATGCATTATATTAGTTTTTTTTTCAAAAACCAAATCATTGCGACAGAATGTTTAGGTTTAATTTTGTTTTTTAAAATTTGAATAATATTTAAAAACCATACAATATTACTTCCTTAAATCGACCTTGGGAGTATATTTATTATTTCTATAAATGATTCGTACACTTACGAGAATTAATAAAAATTAAAATGGATAAGTATTTACGAAATCGTTATCCTCCTAGATTTTATTCATCATCCATTTGACCTGCAACCTAAATATAATGTCCTTGAAAAATAATTATGGTGTTTTTTTAAATAACCTGGAATCCAAAAATGAAACTTACAATTCCAAGAGGAAGCTTCAAACTCTCAAGAAAATATAAAAACTATTTCAAAAGACAAACACAAATGTAGTAGGAGGCAATTAAATAGAAACATAGGAAATTTCATTTGGAGCATTTAATCACTAGATGACAAATATGAAGTGACTAATATAATACATTTATAATTAGTTCAAATCTAGTCCTAACATGTGATTGTACATTTCAAAAAAAATATGGGCATTCCAATGACAAATACATTCTATTGCATCAAAAAATCACTCTTTATGTCCTAAGGATTAGAGTTTATCCATTACACAAGTGTTGACAAAGAATTCAAAAGATGGTGATATGATAAAAGCAAAAGGCTATTCTAAGGGAGGCCTACAAGAAAAAGGACCATGACCTACAGAGTGACCTCCTCGATCATGCCTTCAAGGCAAGCTTCCTACATTGCTTATTCACCTCAAGGTGAGGGAATAAGAGTGCTCGCTGGAAGTTCCTTGGAATGGAAACTTTGAAAAGCCCTTATCTAAATGAAGTAGGGCATAATTAGCTCCAGTTTCTTAGCGTAGGTTTTTAAGCTACTTACCATAAAGCTCACCCCCGTTTTTGTAAGCCTTGGTGTACTCCACTTTGATCATTTCCACCAAGTCAGACAATGACACTACTACAAAAATGGGTATTTAAGTCGTTATGTAAAGTTGGTTATTTGGAAAAAACTAACTTATAATGAATTTAAAGTCAGTTTGGTGTAGAACCGATGCTATCCACGTAGGATGTAGCATCGGTTGACGTGTCGAACCGATGCTATGTGTGGACGTAGCATCGGTTGACACCTAGAACCGACACTATCCACGTAGAATAGCATCGGTTGACACCTAGAACCGACGCTATCCACGTAGCATAGCATCGGTTGACACATGGAACCGCTACACACGTGGATAAATTCTTTTCTCTTCTTTCTTCCCCAGACAGAAACTATTACAAGCATTACATAACTCTCAAAAACCCAAAACCTCCTCCACTTATCCTCCACTCTTTCTCATTTTCTTGCCACCTACGACTACTTATTCCAATGCCAGTTAATGAGTTTTCTTCCTCTCTAATTAATACTTTAGATCCCCTATTTTTTTTAGCAAAATACTCAAAAAAGTTATACCCATTTCTCACTTACAAAACACCAATTTTTCTTCATTTCCTTCATTTTGTCACTTCATTTACTTTTGTAAGTATTTCTATTAATTTTACGCACTTATTATTCATATTTGTTTTCTGTTATTATGTGTTATTATTTATGTGTATAATTTTTTGTATTATATATGTAGGTTTGTATTATAACATCAGGAGAAAAATATGATGATCTTGAATAAAATAGAACAAAACCATGGTAATTTTTCTCCTATTAATTAATATTTTATTTTTCAAATATTTGTATTATTTGAACTATTTGCTAAACTGATTTTGGTTTTTTTTTCTGCTCGAATACAGGTTTTTATTTGAGTATAATAGAAAATGAGTAAATTAAAAAAAAATTAAAGTCGGTTCACACACGTGAACCGACTTTAAACTTTAAGTCATTTAATTTAAAGTCGATTCAACGAACCAACTTTAATGCCCCTTTTTGTAGTTATGTGAGCTCATTTTTTTCTTTTAGTGAGCTTGTTATCTCTTTAGCCTCTTTGGCTACCTGTTCAAAATGGCTTGTCTTCTAACCCTATTCGAAGTAGTAGGTATCCATTTTTTAGCTTTTTGGTCTTATCGAGTAGATCTCCCCTCAAGTTTGAGGATTTTGGTCATGTACTTAGTAAGGAGAGCATCCTTATCTTCCATGGAATTATGGTAGTTTTCTATCTATAAGTGATTTGCTTACACTTCATGCTTGTACGTCCTAAGTGATAGCTCGCCTTCTTTGGGCAACGAAAAGACTTGAAACAAATAAATAAGTAATAAAAAATATTACAAGTGTGAAACCAAGTATAAATCTAAACATACGCATATTCACCTCAAGTAGACGATTAGCCATTAGCTCCACATTAGATCCTCTTCAAGTGATGGTAAAGATCCCTTTTTCAATTCAAGCTGCCTAAAAATTCCATCTTTAAAATACATCATTGAGGTTTTAAGAACCACAACGTCCCTTAGAACAACCTTGTCAAACTCGAAATTGTCCAAATCCATAGCCTCAATCTAGAGAGTTAGGTACTCATTGTCTTTCCTCTTCTTAGAAGCCTCAACCCTAAGAGGTTGAGAGGATGAACTGGGCATGCTGGACATTGTGGGTGGTGGGGATACCTTGATCATCTTATCATCTAAGGGAACAAAGTTCCCAATAAGAGATGTCAAAGGTACGTAGGTACCAACTCCTAAATACCAAAGGTGTCAATTAGGTCTTCAAGATCCATATTGGAGTAATCTATGCCTATAAAGACAAAAAAAAATAGTCACAATCAAAGTTACAACAAATGACATTTACCTCATAACAAGAAAGAAAACTTGTGTACTTGTCAGTATAGTCCCTCAAAACCTTGTATTTTTTTTTAAATGAGCTACAATTAAGATGTTTTTATAACTATCATTTGAATTATTCTGAAGTTCAAATCTTCTAATCTTTTCCTTACCATCCGGGACTAGCTTGTTTATTAATTCACTTATATGGGGTTTAGAGGTGCTAAAGTGGTGGTTCCAGGTATAATGGAGAGGTAAGTTGACCCCATCACCCTAAATGTCCTCAATAATGTAAAAATACTTATCCTTCCAACCTAAGGTACTATCAAGAAGTTTAAGATGTAACCCATGCCCCACAACACATGAGATATATGCCATATTTTATCCAGGCTATTTCTTTTTAAATAGTATATACTGATAAGAGTCAAATTATTGCATTTTTTCATGATTTTAATGTTGATATTTGTGTAAAAATTGTGTTTATTTGATTATTTAATCCACAAATGTCATTTCACGGGTATTTCGTGTTTAAAGTGTAATTTTAGGTAAAATCATGATTTTGGAGAAGTGCATCTCGCTGCCGGCCAAGTGCATCTCGCCGCTAGCGAGAATTAGGAGAACCAAAATCGTAACTTTTCCAAAAATCTCGCCACGGCGAGAATAATGTCGCCGCCGGCGAGTTTCGTCGGTAAACACATTTTTTATGTTTTTTGTTCCAAAATTGCCCCCAAAACCCTAGATCTATATATACAATATGATGGAGAAAGAACCAGAGGGTAGAAAGAGCAAATCTAAGTCATTTTTGGAGGAGAAAAGACAATTTTGGAGAGAAAGTTTGGAGAAGCTTGAAGGATTATCATCTTTGTTGCTACCAAGTCTTCATCTTCAAGTGTTTTTCATCTCTTCTCCTTAGCTTTTATTTTCTGCATTTTATTCAAATTTGTTATTCATGGATTCTATTGAGATAATGGTTGTTCTTATTTCTATTATGAACTAATTTGTTTTTGCTAAGGCTATGATGTAGTTGAATCAAGAAAATCTAATTTTCTTTTGTTATTGTTATATGAGTTCATTGTCTTCAAGTTGAGTATTTATTTCCATGCTTAATGCTTTTAAATTTCTGGCCAAGATTTAGATGATTTGTTGCATTATATTGAGACCGAGAGGAGATATGTAATGAATGCTTCTTGTGATAAATACCGTATGTTGAATGCGAGTGTGAGAACTAATGCATGATGTATGTGGTTATTCTAGAAATTCCATAAATCGTAATATGCTTGTTTGTAATTAAATCTTCATAGAAATATAGTTGGTTTTCATAGATAAGTAATTCTAATATAACTCGAGAGAGAGTATTAGGTAAATTTGGGTTTTTCAACCATCACTTTTAGCTTTCATTCTCATATAACATGACTTGAAACCAGATTGAATTGATTTAGCGAAATCAAATACCTTAGCGTTTTTAATCATTTGTGAACAACATTCAATTTTGTTATTTGCATTTAGTTTTAAGTTAATTTTCTTCTTAAACAATTTCAACAATTCAGTTTTCAAATAAAATTAAGATTAGTCAATTTTGGTACTTAGTAACGTCATTCCTTGTGGGTTCGATATCCGTACTTTTGTACACTTTATTACTTGAACGATTTGTACACTTGCGAAAATGAGCATCAAGTTTTTGGCGCCGTTGCCGGGGAGTGGTTTGATTTTATTAATATCAATACTACCTAATCTTAGTTTTAATTTGAAGTTAATTTGCTTTATCATCGTTTCATTTTTTTTTATTTTGTTTATTTTGCTCTTTTATTTTATTTATCATAAAAAGGTAACTGTGTTTTGTTTTTGAGCTAGTTGATTCTAAGGTTGTAGGATTTTTGTATGTGACATACAAGAAGCCTTAACCTTTTTCCATTTGATCCGGAGATTGATAGAACATATAGGCGTTTAAATCGAGAGAGAAGGCGTTCAACCTCAGCTCCTAATAGACAATCAGCCATGGATCCACCATTTGTTGAGAGAGGTGAAAATGGTAGAGCTTTGAGGGATTATGCTGCGCCTAATGTTGCTGGAACTACTTCAGGTATAAGGAGGCCAACTGTTCAAGCCAATAAATTTGAGATAAAACCATCCTTTATCCAAATGGTTTAATCAAATCAGTTTGGGGGAATGTCAAAGGATGATCCAAATGCACATATTGCTTACTTTTGGAGGTGTGTGATCTTTACAAGATAAATGGTGTGTCCGAAGATGCTATAAGATTGAGGGTTTTTCCTTTTTCACTTCGGGATAAAGCCAAGGAGTGGCTAAACTCATTACCAGTGGGATCAATTACAACATGGAATGAATTGGTTCAGAAATTCTTGTCCAAGTTCTTTCCTCCTGCTAAGACAGCAAAATTGCGGAATGAAATCACATCTTTTACAAAATATGACCAAGAATCATTGTATGAAGCTTGGGAAAGATTCAAAGAAATGTTGAGGAAGGGCCCACATCATGGTATACCAATTTGGCTACAAGTCTCTACATTTTATAATGGGTTGGTTTCAAACTATCGTGCAATGATTGATGCTGCAGTTGGAGGGTATTTAATGGGAAAAGCACCGAAGGATGCTCATGAGTTGTTAGAGATTATGGCAGAAAACAAAAATCAGTGGCATTCAGAGCGGGTAATTGCAAAAAGACCAACAGTAGTGCATGAAATTGATTCAGTGAATGCTTTGTCAGCTCAAGTTGCTATTCTTTCAAGAAAGATGGATTCTTTGTCATCCAAATTCGAATCCAAATCAACTGCACAATGTGATTTATGTGGTGGAAATCATGCTAGTATCGAGTGCCAAGTTGGAAATCCATTTGCTTCACCAAATGCTGAGCAAGCAAATTATGTTTCAAATTTCCAAAAACCTCAACATAACCCATACTCGAACACCTACAATCCAGGTTGGAGAAATCATTCAAATTTGTCATGGGGAAATAACCAAGGGGGATTCAAATCGTCATCATCTTCCTACCAACCCCAAGAAAAAACAAACAGATTTGAAAGAAATTTTGGGAAAGTTCATTGAGGAGACAAGAGCAAATTTCAGAAATCAAGAGCAATCAACAGGGACATCCAAAACCAATCAAGTGCTTTTCAAAGCGGTGCGAAAGGTCTCAAGGATCGCTGGCTAGTGACACAATAAATCCCAAAGAGCATGCGAAAGCTATCACATTGAGAAGTGGTAAAGAACTTGAATGGCAGAGGAAATCGGAGAAAAAGATGAAAGAATCTAAAGAAAAGCCATCAAGATCCCAAGATATTCAACTTTTCCCATATGCGAAATCTGAGCCTCCTATCCCATATCCTCAAAGATTGAATAAGAAAAAGCTTGATAATCAATTTGATAAATTTCTGGATATTTTTAAGAAATTGCATATTAACATTCCTTTTGTAGAGATGTTGGAACAAATGCCCAAGTATGCAAAATTCATGAAGGATATTCTATCAAAGAAGAGGAAGTTGGGAGATTATGAAACTGTCATGCTAAATGAGGAGTGCAGTGTAGTTCTTCAAAGAAAACTGCCACATAAATTGAAAGACCCAGGGAGTTTTACTATACCTTGTACTATAAGAAGTTGCAATTTTGATAAAGTCCTATGTGATTTAGGAGCAAGCATTAATTTGATGCCACTTTCTGTTTTCAGGAAACTAGGCCTGGGAGAAGTGAAGCCCACTTCAATCTCTTTACAATTAGTGGATCGATCGTTGAAATATCCTCGAGGGGTAATTGAGGATGTTTTAATTAAAGTCAACAAATTTATTTTCCTTGTAGATTTCGTCGTGCTTGACATGGAGGAAGATAGAGAGATACCGTTGATATTGGGGAGACCGTTCCTTGCAACTGGAAGAACATTGATTGATGTTTAGCAAGAAAAGCTCATTTTACGGGTGCAAGATGAACAAGTGACTTTTGATGTTTTTGAAGAAATAAAATTTCCAAGTGACGTACATTCTTGTTTTCAAATTAACACTCTTGACAGGTTAATCTCGGAAACTTTTGAGGAGAGAACTCCATTGCTTCCACTAGAAGCTTGCCTTGTGAAATCTGCAACAATTAAGGAGGAAGATGAGGGGATGAGACAATGTTCACCATCGGCAAAGACCTGATGAATATTTGTGCAGTGATGAAACATTTAAGGAGTTGGGAACAAATGAAACTCCAACCTTAGTGGTAAAGAATGGAGCCAACAAGATTGAGCTAAAACCAATGCCATCCCATCTAAAAAAAATCTTACGTTTGCCGCCGGTAGAAAGGAGATCTCGCTTTTTTTTTCTCTTTTCTTCACTTCATTTTATTAGTAGTTGTGTTTGTGTGTTTATTTGTGTTTAATTTTGATTTTCCATTTATTTTTCGACATTTTGATTTAATTTCTTTTATTTCTTTATTGTCTTCTTTTTATTATTTTTTTTATTTTTATTTCATTTTACTTGTTTTAATTTGCACGTTGATGATAATAATGTGATTGTGATAACAAGTAGCTTTTAGAAGACATTAAATTTTGCTTCGGTTTAAATATAATTTCAAATGTTGATTTTACCTAGTTGGCGACTCTTTTGGTATGTGGTATGAATTGGTTGATTAGTCTAGAGGCTTAGAGAAGTCTTATGTGCAAATTTTTCATAGACATTTTGTGATCTCAACAAACTCTAAAACTCATTTGAAAACCTCTTAAGGCGAAATAACTTGGAATTGCACTGTTTAGGATATGATGTAGGCCATTTTTGGATCGATTGTGCCATTTTAAGCCTACCTTGTTATCCTTATATCACTAGTTACCTCTTTGAGCCTATTTAAATATATTGTTAGCCTTACTTTTCTTTCTTTTTGCCTTAATAACCTACCTTTTATTGAGCCAATATATATATATATATATATATATATAATTCCTACCTTATTTGTTAAGAGCACTTAATTTTGAACACAAACTTTTCCAGAGCAATTGGAGAAATCTTCCACATATATTGGAAGAAATTGGTTGGGGTTATGCCTTTTCAAGAGCAATTGGAGTAAGGATGAAAAAAAAAACAATTTCCACATATATTGGAAGAAAGTGGTTGGCTTTTCAAGAGCAATTGGAGTAAGGATGAAAAAAAGAGAATAAGAAGAAGAAAGCCTTCACATTCTAGTAAATAAAAGAGTGTTAGTGATGGATGTACTGAGGAGAAAGATTGAGGAAGAATTTTGTTTATCTTTGGAAAAATGGGTTATGATCGAAAGAAAAAATTTGGGTTAAATGGTGTTACTCTTTTACTTAATTAGTTGTGTTTAATCTAATAAGTGCCCTTATTTGTATTTTGACACTTCCCGTTCTTTCTTAACCAAATACCTAAGCCTAACATTACAAGCCTCATAAAGTCTTATTGATCCGAAGTGGTGTATTTTCCTTCATTAGTGGAGAGAGGTTTGAAAAGTGAGCCTATGGAGTTTGAGATTTCACCTTTTTGTTTGTGGATGTTATGCATAATATTATTCGGGCATTATGGCTATTGTTTGTGGTTTGATGGATGTTTAAGAGTCAATAACGAAAGTGAAATTGGCATTTGAGATTTCTTAAAGCTTAGGTGACATTTAATTATTATATGTGTTGTGTGTTATTTACAATTTTTGAGACATTTGTGCAAATTAATTGTTATGTGATTTTATTATTTTGAGTTAGGATAGTTATAGATAAGATGTTTGTGGGTATCATAACTGGAAGCCCTCACGAGACTACAACTAGTCCTACTAGGGCCACCTAGGGGTTTAAAGGCTTATTGCATACGCTTAATGTAATGTTGTAAATAGAATAAATTTTCTTTGAATTTTTCGTTTAATGTCTCCTTTGAATTTATTCATAGATCGCTTTTCTTGCTAGAGACTAGCAAGAAGCTGGTTGAGGGTTGTAGATAAGAGTCAAATTATTGCATTTTTGTTATGATTTAAATGTTGATATTTGTGTGAAAATTGTGTTTATTTGATTATTTAATCCACAAATGTCATTTCACGGGTATTTCGTGTTTAAAGTGCAATTTTAGGTAAAATCATGATTTTGGAGAAGTTTGGGACAAATTTCCATGATCGGGATTGAGTGCAAATAAAAAGAAAACAAATTTTCAAAATTTGGAATCCCGCCGCCGGCGAGAAGATTCTCGCCACCGGTGAAAATCTTACAGAGAATACGGCAAAAATCATGTAGGGAGCACGAGTTTCGGCAAATTCATCTCGCCGCCGACAAATTAATCTCACCGCTGGCCAAAGTAATCTCGCCACCGGCCAAGTGCATCTCACCACCGGCCACATTAATCTCGCCGCCTACGAGAATTAGCAGAACCAAAAACGTAACTTTTCCAGAAATCTCGCCACGGTGAGAATAATGTCACCACCGGTGAGTTTCATCCGTAAACACATTTTTTATGTTGTTTTGTTCCAAAATTTCCCTCAAAACCCTAGGTCTATATATACAATATGATGGAGAAAAAACCAAAGGGCAAAAAGAGCAGATCTAAGTCATTTTTGGAGGAGAAAAGGCAATTTTGGAGAGAAAGTTTGGAAAAGCTTGAAGGATCATCACCTTTGTTGCTACCAAGTCTTCATCTTCAAGAGTTTTTC
This sequence comes from Hippophae gyantsensis, assembly GCA_030763125.1. Classification (NCBI taxonomy): domain Eukaryota; kingdom Viridiplantae; phylum Streptophyta; class Magnoliopsida; order Rosales; family Elaeagnaceae; genus Hippophae; species Hippophae gyantsensis. Next base: position 21,790,138 of record CM061033.1, on the reverse strand, counting down.
ATCTCTTCTCCTTAGCTTTTATTTTCTGCATTTTATTCAAATTTGTTATTCATGGATTCTATTGAGATAATGGTTGTTCTTATTTCTATTATGAACTAATTCGTTTTTGCTAAGGCTATGATGTAGTTGAATCAAGAAAATCTAATTTTCTTTTGTTATTGTTATATGAGTTCATTGTCTTCAAGTTGAGTATTTATTTCCATGCTTAATGCTTTTAAATTTCTGGCCAATATTTAAATGATTTGTTGCATTATATTGAGACCTAGAGGAGATGTGTAATGAATGCTTCTTGTGATAAATACTGTATGTTGAATGCGAGTGTGAGAACTAATGCATGATGTATGTGGTTATTCTAGAAATTCCATAAATCGTAATGTGTTTGTTTGTGATTAAATCTTCATAGAAATATAGTTGGTTTTCATAGATAAGTAATTCTAATATAACTCGAGAGAGAGTATTAGGTAAATTTGGGTTTTTTAACCATCACTTTTAGCTTTGATTCTCATATAACATGACTTGAAATCAGATTGAATTGATTTAGCGAAATCAAATGCCTTAGCGTTTTTAATCATTTGTGAACAACATTCAATTTTGTTATTTGCATTTAGTTTTAAGTTAATTTTCTTCTTAAACAATTTCAACAATTCGGTTTTCAAATAAAATTAAGATTAGTCAATTTTGGTACTTAGTAACGCCATTCCTTGTGGGTTCGATATCCGTACTTTTGTACACTTTATTACTTGAACAATTTGTACACTTGCGAAAATAAGTATCATATACACTTGATATCATCGCTTGTTATATCCACCTTGTGTTCACTAGCGATGACGAAAAAGAATAAGAGAGTTTACCATCCATTGGGATTAACTCGGGTGAAGTTGATGTCAAAAGTATTTAGGGCACGAGCTACCATTCAAGGGAACAGGCACTGAAGTCCTATTTTAAAGGGTGCCAAATGTATCACCCATCACCCCATTGGAGGATCATTGAGGCATCAGACCTACACAGGGTGGGATACCATATTTATGCCCGATTTTTATTAGGTCATCCATAGTCAGATCACTTGGCATTTTTTCTATTTGGTGCTTATCCTTAGTTTGATAGGTAGGTTCACCTCAATTGTTATGCTTCTTCTTAGGACGAGGTACCTTTGTTGCCGTAGATATAGGGAAATAAATAATTGGCACCGGTCCCTAAAAAAATGATGAGAAAGTAGGGTGAAATCCAGATGAAGCAAGAAGGGCTATGATGCTCTTCTTGGTTGGTACCCCACCCATTCTAATTGATCCTCCTTCACGACCTACTGAAGTATCAATAGGACACTCAACTTGTTCTAAGCTCATTAGTAAGCGAACTGAGTCCTGAGATCCTTCTCAAGGTGTTCCTATTCTTAAAGGAACACTTTTGGTACGGCCTGAAAAGACGTATTTGGAGGACAATGAGTGGGCTCTACCTTTTCCTTTATTAGAAGACATGGTAAATAAGAAGCGAAAAAGGAAGAAGTTACCTAGTTAGTGAAAGTAGCAGATATAATGAACAATGGCCTGAGAATAATATAACAGACTAATTCTTTCCAAGGAAGTTGCTAACTAGATGGACTAAAATTCAAACTAAGTGTTTTTTCAAGCGGGCTGATTACGAAGAAGGGTAGGGTAAAAACTTATACCAGGCAGAGATTCTCTAAGGAAATGTTTTGGCTAAATTAGAAACTTCAATAGGTAAAAAGTTAAAATTTTCTTACTATTTATAGGGGAAGAATGGAAGTTAAACGGTTTACCCATTAAAACCAAAATTAATATTGGGAATATTCCCCAAACTTTCCAAAATCCTAGGAAATTGAGGAGTTAATGTCAGGTATAATACGCGTAGAGGGGTCGCTATCAAAATAATCTTAATATTTCATACTCTACATGTAACAGGTACACTACCCTAAAAACCTAGATCACCTTCTTATATATAAGACCTTAAGCAACTCGTGTATGACGACCTGACATGGTTATCTGGATGCACTCTACAAACTAGCGACCTTTATAGCATGACCTCATGATTCAAAATGAGTAGCACCTAATTGGTTAGAAACGCCCAGATTAAATGACCTATGGGTAGCCCTCCCAAGAACTATCCATCTTAATAAGGGGTGTACTATGTAACCTGAGAATAACGACCTAATTATGTGTAAAACTATTATATATAGGTACTCTGACATTTTAAACAGAGTGTCTACTAAGGTAACCTCGACACTTGTTTCTTAGGTGTTATATATACCTCTCTTGTTAGGTGAATTGATGATCTGATCATTATCCACATTCTATACTTCTCTTTAGAAACCCTAAAATACTAGAATCTCTCCAAAAATACCCAAATCTCTCTCAACAAAGGTAACAATACAAAGCAAGAATATGACAACAAATCTACGAAGGAAAGACCCAAATTGCATACCAATAGTAGATTATCAAAAGAGATAGTAAGATGACTTGATTACCAAATGTGGTTTCAATATTATGATTTCTCAATTTACGATGATATTCTATCAAATTGAAGAGAATTCCAATATATATAATTGGTTTACTTGATTAAGAATCCTTATATTAATTTTCAAATCCTAATAATATTAGGAGTCTTTTAATTAAGAAATCAAATAAATAATATCATAATCTCATAAGTAAACAACACGTTACATATTTATAATATTATTAAAAATATAATTCTAATTGTATTAATACATTTTTAACATGTTATGCCAAAATATCCTTTACTTTTGCTAGCTATCTTAATACTATTTCATTATTTCATGTACACACGTACATGCACACAAATGTACACACTTGTTTTTGTCTTCTTTATTTCAAACATTTAATGTGACTTATTGTAGTAGTGTTTATAATACCTTTGTATGTAATTAGGTCCAGCAACTTTTGCATTCTCGATCGACTTTTCAAAAAGTAATACAAAAATGTAAAATAAATTATTGAATATAGTTTGTTATGCACTGTTACTTTTCATGAACAATTTAGTTCCAACAACTTTTGCATTCTCGATCGACTTTTCAAAAAGTAATACAAAATGTAAAATAAATTATTGAATATAGTTTATTATGCACTGTTACTTTTCATGAGCAATTATTCTCGCATCCACACCATATATAAGATAAATAAATGTTATTCATCCTCTTGATATGCCCATTATCATAAATTTCTTTATTCTTCTAAGCACTCTTCTTCTTCCTCTTCTTCTTCTTTTTCCTGTAAAATTCTAAGCACTCTCTGAATGCCAGATGTAATGAGTACATAAGTGTCCCTTTGCATTTGAGAAATAAAACTTTCAATTTGGTTGCTATAAAACAAGTGCAAACAAGGGCATTAGTGATAATCCTTTCTTGAATTATTAGCGTCATAGATTTCTTTCTATGCCTTCTTTTCATCTGTTTCTCTTTTTTCTACCAAATTTCACACATTTCATGTAACTCTCCTACCTTAGTTACGAAGCTTCAAAAACTTTTGTATGAACCAAGTGTATGAGTATGTAATGTGCCTTGATAATTTCAAGAAGGTATTATTAATACCTACTTAAAATCGTGCATTTTATATACAAGTAAGTGCATCCATGTAAAACAATTAATGAAAGAGTTATCCACATTGTCTAAGATGCTAGTTGGTTGTACTATCATATTAACTTCCTTTCCAAAACAGAATATGAGTTCTGTAAATAAATCTAGATTCTTGAGAGATCTTTATTCAGTACACACTTGTAGCAAATTCCATCATTTCTGCTCATACATAACCCTCTTGCATTAGATGTTCTACTGTTGCAATAAATGAATTATAAATTTTATGTGGTAAACGTAATACTTGTGCTTCAGTGTCAAATATTGCAAGAACATTTACATATTGATCAACTAATTTGTGTTCAATTCTTATATCCTATTGACATGCTCTCCAATGATCAAAAAATTGGAAAGTCATATGTGGTGAATGAAATATTGTTTGGATGTAGCAATGGAAGTGTTGATAGCTAGATATGGTCTTGACGAAGAAAGTGGTGGAGTCTTAGGATTTGGTGGAAGATCAAAACTTGTGGAAACATTTGGATCAAAACTTTTGGGTCGGTAATCTATAGGTACCTTAGATAAAATTAGTTGTTATTCAAAAATCATAAAAGGAATATCAATGCTTGAATTGGGTATTAAAGCGAAATTTTTTAATAACATGCTACATTTGGGGCATCTGTAACGTACTGAACCCGAAAGTTTTGATCCAAATGTTTCCACAAGTTTTGATCTTCCACCAAATCCTAAGACCCCACCACTTTCTTTGTCAAGACCATATCTAGCTATCAACACTTCCATTGCTACATCCAAACAACATTTCATTCACCACATATGGCTTCCCAATGTTTTGGTCATTGAAGAACATGTCAATAGGATATAAGAATTGAACACAAATTAGTTGATCAATATGTAAATGTTCTTGCAATGTTTGACACTGGAGCACAAGTATTGCGTTTACCACATAAAATTTATAATTTATTTATTGCAACAGTAGAACATCTAATGCAAGAGGGTTTCATACGAGCAAAAAATGATGGAATTTACTACAAGTGTGTACCGAGTAAAGATCTCTCAAGAATCTAGATTTATTTCCAAAACTCATATTTCATTTTGGAAAAGAAGTTAATATGATAGTACAACCAACTAGCATCTTAAAACAACAACGTGTCGGCACAAATGGTGTAGTTTGCTTGAATGTGTCTCCATGGGATGGCCACAAGATAATAATTGATCTTGCGACTTTACAAAATTATAATATTGATTTTGACATATCAAATAAAAAATTACACTTGCTTCCTTTACTTGTGCTTGAAACTACAGGCACAAGTAAAAAGATAGAAAAAATGGTTATTAAATATTAGGTCGAATTGTCTTTTTTTTCTTTTGGTAGATTTAAGTCAATGAATATTAGTGTTTGAAACTATCACTTTGAGATTCTATATGGCAAATACTCCAAGCGCATGTCCTAAATTATAACACTATAGGCAAGAATCTTTGGTATCAAAGACAATTGCTTTTATCATTTTCTTATATTATGAAAGTAATCCTCTCTATATATAAAGCAGGAAAAGTTCTATCTTTTTATACTATTGTTTCCTGTTATATATAGCTTCCTGCTATTAATTGTTAGCCCAAATATTGATGCTAGCTAGCTGATCTCAAATGGAGATTTTATTTTCCTTTTTATTTTATTTTCTTTTGCGTAAACCTTTGGGCCAATCAATTTGGAAATTTTTTAACTGATGTAACCTTGCTAGTATCTTAGCCATTGTGAAGTATTGGGGCAGCAGAAGCGAAAAAACACCAAAAGCAACAAAAGTGAATGAATGCAGAAGGAAAAAAAAAGAAAAGAAAAAAGGCAAATAAAAATCCCAACCACTAATATCAATTTTTAAAGACATGAGGCTTATAACCTAATGGCAATACACCCTCTATCCAGTGCGGATGTACGTGACAGTGAGGTGTGGCAAATGCTATACCTCAACTTTTAAAAAATAAATTTTTAAGTAAAATATTTATGAAATTGTAGATAACTTATATGTATAAAATAAAATTGTGTGTTATTTAAATTTTAAACTTTTAACGTTAAATATATCAATAAAATTTAATAATTTAAATAAATTTTTATTAAAATAAGATATATATATATATATATATAAAACATATTTTTTGATTAAAAATAAATAACTAATAACTAAAAAGTAACTTATAATATTTTATACGGGAAATATGTTGCCCTCATAAAAATAAATCCTAAATAAAATCTCCCACACACAAAAGACGAAAACAAAGAAACTCAAAATTAGCAAGAAAATTCTTTGTTTCGCTACACCACAATAGAAATGAATTTGATCCCAAAAAAATATGCAGAGCCGAAGCTCTAATTTGCTGCATGCGATATTTTACTATGACTCAACTTCTTATATAGCAGTAAACCATTCTTTTTTATTTAATATTTGTTGCACCCCTTAGTCTTCTAGCATTAATCAAAATATAATTACAATTAACGATCCATTATCATGATCATTATCACCCTAGTTACACAACACTTACACTTCATTAATTTAACAAAGATAACATAAACCCTTAATCAGTATGCCTTTTAATCTTCAACTTCCAAAATCGTTTTCTTAATGAGACTTTTGACCAACTTTTCCAAAAAGTTCATAATAAATCATGTAACTTATCGATTTGGACTTTAAAAACCCTTCTCTTTCATATGTCAATACAATGTACATATCTAGAATTACTAGGACTATACAACTACCATAGTTAGTCTTACAAACATACAATACAATCACTGTGGATATTTTGAGGAAATATATGGGAAACGTTTTGTGCTTGTCTATATATAAGTTAATTACAAAATTCCCTTATTTCTACGTACGATCTAGGATAAAGACAAGAGTAATGCTAATTAATATTTTTTATTGATTAGTGACTTTTCAGTGTCAAATTAAAAATATAAAATATTGAAATAATTGTGAGATTAGTATTAAAAAAAGTTAAATTATATTATTACAAATAGATTGATATGATATACGTAGGTCTTGCTTACATGGAAAAGAAAGAAAATAAAAATTTTAGGTGCAACACATTTAACAAATTTATCAAATAAATATATATTTGTGATTAAAATTTGACTAGCTACGTGACTAATTTGTAATTACATGATTAATTTCTAGCTACCTAAAGGATATCTAATGTTTTTGGCTTAGAAAGATACACCAAAAAGAAGATAAGCAAAACAAAGCCAAATGAATAATTTTCTTTGATGAAAAATAATGTTATGTGTGTAAGAAAATGGGAGAGAATATTTTAGAAAAATATTTGAGATATTTTTCTAAAAAGGGAGTAACAAAATAGTGAGTTTAGGAAATACTTGTGTGTCACTATTTTGGGTGTCACTATTTTGGGTTTATATCAATTTATTGTATTGCCTCTCATTTTGTACCCATTAATTTTATTAGTAGAGGAAATATTTTTTGGAATTTATCCCTTGAACATAGTCCAAATTAAAAGATGAATCACGTTAAATTGATGTTATTATTATTTTATTCAGTTGAATTTATTTTATTTTTACTCGTTGTATCCCAACAACTAGTATCAAAGCTGGTTTAATAAAATTCTTAGTATGCTCTGTGGTTGCAGCATAGACTAATCTGTCATATCAGAAAAGATTTTATTAAGTCTAGGGTGTATTTATTTGTAGAAAAATAAACACAGTAAAAAAATGTCAAACTAAAAGGTAGATATTGAGAAATTTAATGGCAATAATAATTTCTCTTTATGGTAAAGAAGGATGAAGGATATTGTCATTTAACAGAAGGTTCATAAGGCGTTATTGGGGAAAGAAAAGAAGGCATAAATCGTCACTAAGGAACAGTGAGAGGAGATAGATGAGATTGTAACCAATACAATTTGTCTAAATCTCTCAGACATTGTCTTGCAAAATATTGAATCAAAAAATTGCAAGACTACAAAAGAAATATGGGATACTCTAGAAAACGTGTACATATCAAAGAACCTTGCCAATAAATTTTATTTGTGGAATGAGCTATATCAGATGAGGAAGGAAGATAATGTAAACATGATGTAGTACATTAGCGATTTCAACAGCAAGATTTCTCACTTAGCAAGATTCAATGTGAGTTTCGACGATGAAGAGAAACTTGTGGTGTTGTTGGCATCACTACCCTCATCATATAATCATCTCACGACAACTCTAACTTATGCGAAAGAAAAAATGGAGTTTAAAGTTGTTGTAGGCCATTGTAATATGAGAAACAAAATAGGGAGAGAGATTTAAAATCACAAGCCCTTATCACAGAGTCTAGAGGAAAGATACATTATAGAGAATAGAAACCAGAGGTAAGAGTAAGGCAAATCAAACAAATATTCCAATGTTGAATGCCATCACTGTAAGAGGAAAGGTCACATCAAGAAATTTTGCCGAGTGTTCAAGAAGGAACAGAAAATGAATAAAGGCAAAGCAGTGATGATGAGCAATCAAATACCATAGACAAGTTCAATATCGCTTTTAATGAAGATTTTGTCAATCTTGCATCACATGAGACCAATTAGGTGATTGATAGTGGCGCTAAAATTCACACTACATCATGTAGAGAATTTTTCTCATCATACACACTTGGAAGTTTTGGCGTTGTTAGAATGGGAAATGAAGGCCTATTAAATGTTATTGGCAGAGGAAATGTCTACTTGGAAACAGAGAATGGAATTAGACTAATTTTGAAGGATATTGCAACTCCTTCATTTATGACAAATGAAAACTTACGAAAGACTCTTTAGTAGTGACTAGAGGTGAAAAGCATACAATTTTGTATATAATGCAAGCGAAGCTCTCCACCGACACAGTAAATGTCATGGAGAAAGATAGTGCAGCTGAATTATGGCATATGAGACTCATTCACATGGGTAAAAAAGGTATGACAAGTCTAGCCAGAAGAAGATACTGCTCAGAATGGATGAAGTACATTTGAAGAAATGTGTTGATTGTCTAGCAAGAACGAAAAACAAAGTTGCTTTCAAGAGTTCCCCTTCTTCCAGAATGAATAATATTTTAGACCTGATTCATTCATATTTGTGTGGACCAATGCCAAAGTCACTTGGTGGTGCTCAATACTTTGTGACTTTCATTGATGATCATTCAAGGAAGATGTGAGTATATCTTCTAAAGACAAAGGATCAAATACTAGATGTCTTCAAAGAATTCCATGTCTCAGTTGAGAAATAGACTGGGAAGAAGCTAAAATTCATTTGAATAGACAATGGTAGAGAATACATAGGACCTTTTCATGCTTACTACAAAAAGGATGGTATTCGGCATCAGATAACACCTCCAAAGACACCGCAATTGAATGGCTTAGTTGAGAGGATGAAAAAAACTTTGATGGAAATAGTCAAATCTTTACTCTCACATGCAAAGTTTCCTAAAGCTTTCTAAGGTGAAGTCATACTCATAGTTGCACATGTGTTGAATCTTTCATCTTGTTCTCCTTTCAAGATGGATGTTCCAGATAAAGTGTGTTCAAGAAAGGATGTTTCCTTTGATTATCTACGAGTGTTTGGCTGCAAAGCATTTTTTCATATCCCTAAGGATCAGAGATCCAAATTTGATGTCATGAAAAGATAGTCAATTTTTATTGGCTATGGTTAAGATCAATTTGGCTATAGCTTTTATGATCCGGTTGCAAAGAGACTTGTGATAAGAGTCAAATTATTGCATTTTTGTTAGGATTTAAATGTTGATATTTGTGTGAAAATTGCGTTTATTTGATTATTTAATCCACAAATGTCATTTCACGGGTATTTCGTGTTTAAAGTGCAATTTCAGGTAAAATCATAATTTTGGAGAAGTTTGGGACAAATTTCAATGAACTGGATTGAGTGCAAATAAAAAGAAAACAAAATTTCAAAATTTGGAATTTTGCCGCAGGCGAGAATATTCTCGCCGCCGGCGAAAACCTTACGGAGAAAATGTTGAAAATCATGCAGGGAGCACGGATTTTGGCAAAGCAATCTCGCTGCCGGCCAAATAAATCTCGCCGCCGGCCAAGTCCATCTCACCGCCGGCCAAATCAATCTCGCCGCCGGCCAAGTTAATCTCGTCGCCGGCGAGATTTAGCGGAACCAAAATCGTAAGTTTTCCAGAAATCTCGCCGCGGCAAGAATAACTTCGCCACCGGCGAGTTTCGTTCGAAAACACATTTTTATGTTGTTTTGTTCCAAAATTGCCCCCTAAACCCTAGATCTATATATACATTATGATGGAGAAAGAGGGGGACGACAGAAAGGGAAGTTCAAAGACATTTTTTGAGGAGAGAAAGGAATTTTGGAGAAACTTGAAGGATCTTCACCATTGATGCTACCAAGTCTTCATCTTCTAGAGTTTTTCATCTCTTCTCCTTAGCTTTTATATTCTGCAATTTATTCAGTTTTGTTATTAATGGATTCAATTGAAATAATGGTTGTTCGTATTTCCGTTATGAACTAATTCGTTTTTGCTAAGGCTATGATGTAGTTAAATCAAGGAAATCTGATTTCTTTTGTTATGGTTATATGAATTCATTGTTTTCAAGTCGAGTATTTATTTTCATGCTTAATGCTTTTAAATTCCTGATCAAGATTTAGATGATTTGTTGCATTATATTGAGACCGAGAGGAGATGTGTAATGAATGCTTCTTGTGATAAATACTGTATGTTGAATGCGAGTTTGACACCTAATGCATGATGTATGTGGTTATTCCAGAAATTCCTTAAATCGTAATGTGCTTATTTGTGATTAAATCTTCATAGAAATATAGTTGGTTTTCATAGATAAGTAATTCTAATATAACTTGAGAAAGAGTATTAGATAATTTTGGGTTTTTCAACCATCACTTTTAGCTTTGATTCTCATATAACATGACTTGAAATCGGATCGAATTGATTTAACGAAATCAAATGCCTTAGCGTTTTTAATCATTTGTGAACAACATTAAATTTTTTTATTTGCGTTTAGTTTTGTGTTAATTTACTTTTAAAACAATTTCAACAATTCGGTTTTCAAATAAAATTAGGGTTAGTCAATTTCGGTACTTAGTAACGTCATTCCTTGTGGGTTCGATATCCGTACTTTTGTACACTTTATTACTTGAACGATTCGTACACTTGCGAAAATAAGCATCAAGTTTTTGGCGCCGTTGCCGGGGAATGGTTTGATTTTATTAATATCGATACTACCTAATCTTAGTTTTAATTTGAAGTTAATTTGCTTTATCTTTCTTTCATTTTTAATTTTTTATTATTTTGCTGTTTTATTTTATTTATCAAAAAAAAAAGTAACTTTGTGTTGTTTTGTGTTAGTTGATTTTCTGGTTGTAGGATTTTTGTATGAGACGTACAAGAAGCCTTAACCTTCTTCCATTTGATCCGGAGATTGATAGAACATATAGGCGTCTAAACCGAGAGAGAAGACGTTCAACTTCAGTTCCTAATAGACAAATAGCCATGGATCCATCATTTGTTGAGGGAGGTGGAAATCGTAGAGCTTTGAGGAATTATGCTGCGCCTAATGTTGCTGGAACTATTTCGGGTATAAGGAGGCCAACTATTCAAGCCAATAAATTTGAGATAAAACCATCCTTTATCCAAATGGTTCAATCAAATCAGTTTGGGGGAATGTCAAAGGATGATCCAAATGCACATATTGCTTACTTTCTGGAGGTGTGTGATCTTTATAAGATAAATGATGTGTCTGAAGATGCTGTAAGATTGAGGGTTTTTCCTTTTTCACTTCGGGATCAATTACGACATGGAATGAATTGGTTCAGAAATTCTTGTCCAAGTTCTTTCCTCCTGCTAAGACGGCAAAATTGAGGAATGAAATCACATCTTTTACACAATATGACCAAGAATCATTGTATGAAGCTTGGGAAAGATTCAAAGAAATGTTGAGGAAATGCCCACATCATGGTATACCAATTTGGCTACAAGTCTCTACATTTTATAATGGGTTGGTTTCAAACTATCGGGCAATGATTGATGCTACAGCTGGAGGGTCTTTAATGGGAAAAACACTGGAGGATGCTCATGATTTGTTAGAGATTATGGAAGAAAACAACAATCAGTGGCATTCAGAGCAGGTAATTGCAAAAAGACCAGCAATAGTGCATGAAATTGATTCTGAATGCTTTGTCGGCTACCAGAAGTTGTCGCTCTTTCAAGAAAAATGGATTCTTTGTCATCCAAGTTAGAATCCAAGCAACGACACAATGTGATTTATGTGGTGGAAATCATGCTAGTATCGAGTGCCAAGTTGGAAATCCATTTGCTTCACCAATTTCTTGAAAGCAAGAAAATTATGTTTCAAATTTCCAAAAACCTCAAAATAACCCATATTCAACACCTACAATCCAGGTTGGAGGAATCATCCAAATTTGTCATGGGGAAATAACTAGGGGATTCAAATCGTCATCATCTTCCTACCAACCCCAAGAGAAGAAGCAAACAAATTTGGAAGAAATTTTGGGAAAGTTCATTGATGAGGCAGAGCAAATTTCAAATCAAGAGGCAATCAACGGGGACATCCAAGACCAATCAGTGACTTTCAAAGCGGATTGCAAAAAGGTCTCAAGGATCACTACCTAGTGACACAATAAATCCCACTGAGCATGCAAAGGCTATCACATTGAGAAGTGGTAAAGAACTTGAATGGCGGAGGAAATCGGAGAAAAAGATGGAAGAATCTAAAGAAAATCCATCAAGATCCCAAGATATTCAAACTTCCCCATACGAAATATGAGCCTCCATCCCATATCCTCAAAGATTGAATAAGAAAAAGCTTGATAATCAATTTGATAAATTTTGGATATTTTTAAGAAATTGCATATTAACATTCCTTTTGCAGAGATGTTGGAACAAATGCCCAAGTATGCAAAATTCATGAAGGAAATTTTATCAAAGAAAGAAGAAGCTGAGATTATGAAAGCGTAAATGCTAAATGAGGAGTGTAGTGCGGTTCTTCAAAGAAAACCGCCACGTAAATTGAAAGACCCGTGGAGTTTTACTATACCTTGTACTATAGGAAGTTGCAATTTTGATAAAGTCCTATGTGATTTAGGAGCAAGCATTAATTTGATGCCACTTTCTATTTTCAGAAACTAGGCATGGGAGAAGTGAAGCCCACTTCAATCTCTCTTTACAATTAGCGGATCGATCGGTGAAATATCCTCTGGGATAATTGAGGATGTTTTAATTAAAAGTCGACAAATTTATTTTCCTTGTAGATTTCGTGGTGCTTGACATGGAGGAAGATAGAGAGATACCGTTGATATTGGGGAGACCGTTCCTTGCAAGCGGAAGAACATTGATTGATGTTCGTGAAGGAAAGCTCATTCTAGGGGTGCAAGATGAACAAGTAACTTTTGATGTTTTTGAAGAAATAAAATTTTCAAGTGATGTACATTCTTGTTTTCAAATTAACACTCTTGACGGGCTAATCTCGGAAACTTTTGAGGAGAGAACTCCATTGCTACCACTAGAAGCTTGCCTTGTGAAATCTACAACAATTGAGGAGGAAGATAAAGGGGATGAGACAATGTTCAATTACTTGCAAAGACCTAATGAATATTTGTGCAGTGATGAAAAATTTAAGGAGTTGGGAACAAATGAAACTCCAACCTTAGTGGTAAAGAATGGAGCCAACAAGATTGAGCTAAAGCCAATACAATCCCATCTAAGAAAAAAAAATCTTACGTTAACACCGTGAGGGCAATTTCACCTTGACCGGAAAGGAGATCTCTATTTCCTTTCTTACATTGAGGACAATGTAAGGTTTTGGTTGGGGGTGCGGTAAACGGTAAATCTTTTCTCCCCTTAATTTTTAATAGTTTTTATTTGTGTGTTTAGTTGTGTTTAATTTTGATTTTCCATTTATTTTTCTGCATTTTGATTTAATGTTTTATTTCTTTATTGTCTTATTTTGATTTTGATTTTTTTTTTGCACGTTGATGATAATAATGTGATTGTGATAACAAGTAGCTATTAGAAGACATTAAATTTTGCTTCGGTTTAAAGAGAATTTCAAATGTTGATTTTACCTAGTTGGCGACTCTTTTGGTATGTGGTATGATTTGATTGATTAGTCCAAATGCTTAGAGAAGTCTTATGCGTGAATTTTTCATGGATATTTTTGTGATCTCAACAAACTCTAGAACTCATTTGAAAACCTCTTGAGGTGAAATAATTTGGAATTGCACTGTTTAGGATATGATGTAGGCCATTTTTGGATCGATTGTGCCATTTTAAGCCTACCTTGTTATCCTTATATCACTAGTAACCTCTTTGAGCCTATTTAAATATATTGTTAGCCTTACTTTTCTTTCTTTTTGCCTTATATAACCTACCTTCTATTGAGCCAAAAATATATATATATATATATATATAATTCCTACCTTATTTGTTAAGAGCACTTAATTTTGAACACAAACTTTTCAAGAGGATTTGGAGAAATCTTCCACATATATTGGAAGAAATTGGTTGGGGGTTATGTCTTTTCAAGAGCAATTGGAGTAAGGATGCAAAAAAAAAAAGAAGAAGAAGAAGAAATCCTTCACATTCTAGTAAATAAAAGAGTGTTAGTGATGGATGTATTGAGGTGAAAGATTGAGGAAGAACTTTGTTTATCTGTGAAAAAATGGGTTATGATCGGAAGAAACAATTTGGGTTAAATGGTGTTACTCTTTTACTTAATTGGTTGTGTTTAATCTAATAAGTGCCCTTATTTGTATTTTGACCTTTGCCGTTCTTTCTTAACCAAATACCTAAGGCTAACATTACAAGCCTCGTAAAGTCCTATTGATCCAAAGTGGTGTATTTTTTCTTCATTAGTGGAGAGAGGTTTGAAAAGTGAGCCTATGGAGTTTGAGATTTCACCGTTTTGTTTGTGGATGTTGTGCATAATATTATCTGGGCATTATGGCTATTGGTTTGTGGTTTGATGGATGTTTAAGAGTCAATAACAAAAGTGAAATTGGTATTTGAGATTTCTTAAAGCTTAGGTGACATTTAATTATTCTATATGTTGGGTGTTATTTACAATTTTTGAGACATTTGTGCAAGTTATTTGTTATGTGATTTTATTGTTTTAAGTTAGGATAGTTATAGGTAAGATGTTTGTGGGTATCATCACTGGAAGCCCTCACGAGACTACAACTCGTCCTACTAGGGCCACCTAGGGGTTTAAAGGCTTATTGCATACGCTTAATGTAATGTGGTAAATAGAATAAATTTCCTTTGAATTTTTCTTTTAATGTCTCCTTTGAAATTATTCATAGATCGCTTTTCTTGCTAGAGACTAGCAAGAAGCTGGTTGGGGTTTGTTGATAAGAGTCAAATTATTGCATTTTTGTTAGGATTTAAATGTTGATATTTGTGTGAAAATTACGTTTATTTGATTATTTAATCCACAAATGTCATTTCACGGGTATTTCGTGTTTAAAGTGCAATTTCAGGTAAAATCATAATTTTGGAGAAGTTTGGGACAAATTTCAATGAACCGGATTGAGTGCAAATAAAAAGAAAACAAAATTTCAAAATTTGGAATTTTCGCCGTGAAACCTTATGGAGAAAATGTTGAAAATCATGCAGGGAGCACGGATTTTGGCAAAGCAATCTCGCCGCCGGCCAAATAAATCTCGCCACCGGCCAAGTCCATCTCGCCGCCGGCCAAATCAATCTCGCCACCGGCCAAGTTAATCTCGCTGTCGGCCACAATAATCTCGCCGCCGGCGAGATTTAGCGGAACCAAAATCGTAAGTTTTCCAGAAATCTCGCCACGGCGAGAATAACTTCGCCGCCGGTGAGTTTCGTTCGAAAACACATTTTTATGTTGTTTTGTTCCAAAATTGCCCCCTAAACCCTAGATCTATATATACATTATGATGGAGAAAGAGGGGACTGACGGAAGGGAAGTTCAAAGACATTTTTGAGGAGAGAAAGGAATTTTGGAGAAACTTGAAGGATCTTCACCATTGATGCTACCAAGTCTTCATCTTCAGAGTTTTTCATCTCTTCTCCTTAGCTTTTATATTCGCAATTTATTCGGTTTGTTATTAATGGATTCAATTGAAATAATGGTTGTTCGTATTTCCGTTATGAACTAATTCGTTTTTGCTAAGGCTATGATGTAGTTAAATCAAGGAAATCGATTTATTTTGTTATGGTTATATGAATTCATTGTTTTCAAGTCGAGTATTTATTTTTCATGCTTAATGCTTTTAAATTCTGATCAAGATTTAGATGATTTGTTGCATTATATTGAGACCGAGAGGAGATGTGTAATGAATGCTTCTTGTGATAAATATTGTATGTTGAATGCGAGTTTGACACCTAATGCATGATGTATGTGGTTATTCCAGAAATTCCTTAAATCGTAATGTGCTTATTTGTGATTAAATCTTCATAGAAATATAGTTGGTTTTCATAGATAAGTAATTCTAATATAACTTGAGAAAGAGTATTAGATAAGTTTGGGTTTTTCAACCATCACTTTTAGCTTTGATTCTCATATAACATGACTTGAAATCGGATTGAATTGATTTAGCAAAATCAAATGCCTTAGCATTTTTAATCATTTGTGAACAACATTAAATTTTTTTATTTGCGTTTAGTTTTATGTTAATTTACTTTTAAAACAACTTCAACAATTCGGTTTTCAAATAAAATTAGGGTTAGTTAATTTCGGTACTTAGTAATGCCATTCCTTGTGAGTTCGATATCCGTACTTTTGTACACTTTATTACTTGAACGATTCGTACACTTGCGAAAATAAGCATCAACTTGTCAGGAGCCATGATGTTATATTTTTTGAAAATGAGACCATTGAAGATATTGTCAAAATGAATAAGGATGTTCCTAATTCCAATGGTGACTCAATAGATTTGGAATTAATTCCTCCAACATCAATGCCAAGATAAGTTGGAGATGAAGACCACGTTTATCCACCTAATGAAGATGATGCTCCCATAGATGTTGGTTCTAAAGATGAAGGAAATGATGATGTTCATTATCCAACACCAACACCTATAGCTTCTTCTATTGCACTGAGAAGAAGTGATAGATTGAGAGGATCTTCTACCACATATCCTTCAAATGAGTATGTAACTTTCACTGATGGGGGAGAACCTGAGAGTTATGAAGAAGCCATAGATGAAGAATCCAAACAAAAATTCATCGATGCCATTCAAGATGAGATGAAGTCCTTGCATGAAAACAAATTTTTTGAATTAATGAAGCTGCCCAAAGGAAAGATGGCTTTGAAAAATAAATGGGTGTTCCTGGTGAAGCATGAAGAACACAATTCCATTTTACGATACAAAGCCAAACTGGTTGTCAAGGGATTCATCCAAAGAAAAAGAGTTGACTTTGACAATATTTTCTCACTAGTTATGAAAATGACATCCATCCATACTATTCTAGGGTTAACAGTAAGTCTTGACCTGAAGGTTGAGGAAATGGATGTCAAAACTACCTTCCTATATGGTGACTTGGAAGAAGAATATACATGAAGCATCCAGAGGGTTTCAAGAAAAAGGTAAAAGAGGATTATGTTTTCAAATTGAAGAAAATCCTTCACGACTTAAAACAGGCATCGAGACAATGGTACAAGAAGTTTGGGTCTATTATGAGGGAGCAAGGCTACAAAAAAACTATTTCAGATCATTGTGTTTTTGTGTAGAAATTCTTTGATGATGATTTTATTATTCTTTTGCTCTATGTGGATGATATGTTGATTGTTGACCAGAATATTTTCAGAATCAACAACTTGAAAAAGCAGTTGAGTAAGTCTTTTTCCATGAAAGAATTGGGGCGAACAAAGTAGATTCTTGACATGAGTACTATTAGAGACAAAGGTGCTAAGAAATTATGATTGTCACAAGAGAAGTACATTGAGAAAGTACTTTAGAGATTTCATATGGACAAGGGTAAAGCGATTATTGTTCCTCTTGCTAATCACTTTAAGCTAAGTTCTAAGCAGAGCCCTTCTATATATAAAGAGAAGAAATAGATGGAAAAAGGTTGCATATGTTTCAGTAATTGGAAGTATGATGTATGTCGTTGTTTGTACACGACTAGATATCGTTCATATAGTTGGACTTATGAGTAGATTCCTTTAAAATCCTGGAAAGGAATATTGGGCTGCAATGAAATGGATTTTCATATATTTTCGAGGTTCTTCCAAAATATACCTTTGTTTGGGAAAGGAAAAACATGTGTTAGTTGGATACACAGATGCAAATATGGTTGGCGATGTGGATTCCAAATAATCCACTTCAGGTTACTTGGTTACATTTATAGGGAGAGTTGTGTCATGGCAGTCAAAATTACAAAAATGTGTTGTAATGTCCACTACAGAGGCAGAGTTTATAGCAACAATGGAAACATATAAAGATTTGTTATGGATTAAAAAGTTCTTGAAAGAACTTGGGTTGCAGCAAGACAGTTACCAGTTATTTTGTGATAGTCAGAGTGTTATCCACCTTGGAAAGAATGTCTAATTTTATTCGAGATCAAAACATATTGATGTGAGATATCACTAGATTATGGATGTAATGGAGAAGAAGCTACTACAGCTTGAGAAAATCCATATAGAGGGAAATGGATCATACATGTTGATGAAAATTCTTCCAAGATAAAATTTTGAATAATGTCGTTTAGCTGTTGGATTGGTGGAGCCCTCCATGTAGTCAGGAGGGGAAAATTTGTAGGTCCCACTCACATGGAAATTGAAGAAAATAAAAAATTTAGGTACAATCACATTTGAAAAATTCATCAAATAAAAAAAATATTTTTTATGGCTAAAATTTGGCTAGTTACATAGTCAATTTCTGGCTATATAAGAGATAGACAATGTTCTTGACTTAGAGAGAGACACCAAAAAGAAGTGAAGAAAAGCAAAGCCAAATGAATAATTTTCTTTGATGAAAATAATGTGATGTGTGCGAGAAAGTAGGAGAGAATATTTTAGAAAAATATCCAATATTTGGGATATTTTTCTAAAATAGGAGTGACAAAATAGTGAGTTTGAAGAACACTTCTGTGTTACTATTTTAGATTTATCCTAATTTGTTGTATTGCCTCTCACTTTGTAACCATTAATTTTATTAGTTAAATAAATATTTTTTGGAGTTTATCTCGTGGACGTAACACAAATTAAAAGGTAAATCATATTAAATTATCGATATTATTATTTTATTCTATTAAATTTATTTTATTTTTACTCATTTTGTCGCAACAATATCAATAAAAAATATTCTTAAAAATAATGATATTTTATGCCTTTTTTACGTAGGAATAATTGGAATAAAGGACAAAAGTGTAACAAATAAACTATCTTATCTCAAATAATAGACTATACATGTTAATTAAGGCGTTAGCACTGTATTTGTGATGGCAATGTGAAACTCGAGAAGTGATTGGGAAACCTGCTATTAACAAAAGGTAAACAAAATTGTGTCTTGTAGAATGAGAACAAGATAATCTTCATGTCTACTTATTATAAGCGATTATATGCTCTATTTTTAGGCTTAAATATACTTAATGCATTGTTTAGGATCACTTACAATTTTTTTATTTTTTTTTGAGAACCAGGATCACTTACAATTGCTCCACAGATGTTATACATTGTATAATTATACTCTAAACATGTTGGTTTACAAATATCAGGGACTGTTTGGCCACGTAATTATAAAACAGTTCTCCAAATCGTTTTTAAATCATAACTTAAAAATAGTTTTCAATAATTTTAAAAATAACTAAATGTTTGGTCAGTGTTTTTAGAATTTATTTTTAAACAAAAAACAAAAAATATGTATTATATATATTGTTTGGGCAAATTATTTAAAAAAATTAGTAGAAATTTTTTTAATATTATATTTATTGTAATGCAATTGTCACAATAATTTTTATAAAAATATTTAATTTTTTAATGATATTTAATATTAAGAATATTTTGTTAAAAAATAGGTAAATATTTAATCAAGAATTCATTTTTTTTAACTTTTGTAAGTAATGTTATAATGTAGCCAAATATTTTTTGCTAACAGAAAATAATTTTGTTGTTAAGTGCCTCTTGCTTATATTTAATATTAAATAACTTGAAGCAGCAAAAAAGAAAACAAAAAAGAAAAAGAAAAGAGAAGGTTAATACAAGCTTTTCCGAAAAAAGTTATTTTTCAGTGTTATCACTTGTTTTCAGAAAGTGTGAAAACATTCTCAATTTTTTGTTTTGTAAAATAATATTTTTTAGAAAACAATAAAATAAAAACATGGCAAACACCTTAAATTTCTTTTAGCAATTTCTTTTTAAATACAGAAAATAATTTTTGAGTTATGCAGTTAAACAAGCACTTAATATCTTTCCGCGTAATGGAAAAAGTTGCTTGCTAGACAAGTGTATACATATTATAATTATTTTTATACAAAGCATGCTAACTTAAACTATTATGGATTATGGCCCTAATGTTTATAGTTGATTACATTTGTGACCTAGCAATACTAGATAGGCAAATTATCACTACTAGAATAACAATTCATTTCGCTATAGGCTTTCAGAACAAGCCCTTTGTAATTTTTCAAGTGATAACTCGAGGAATGTTGTTAATGACTTAAAGAAATGAAAGAGTGATGAAGCAAGGGATCAAACACCCAATGAAACTATTATTTAGGTTGAAAGGTTTGACTTCATGTAGTTATTGTTGGATCATAATTTTATCTAGAAACGTTCAGGAAATTATATGAACGTAAATTTAAACACAGCGAAAGCAAAAATGGATTGAAAATATATATCCTACCATTGATCAAATTTCAACACTTACATGGGAATTCCAATGAATTTTTGATTTGATGTTCTCACTGGTTTCTCATACTTACTCTCTGTGTTTGATAGTGTATGTCAATTAAAAATTTCAAACAGTAGTGAGAGGACCCGATGTCTTTATAAAGATTCTCCCATCAATAACTTTTGGTTTCGTATGGTTTCATAACGGACGTATGGTTTCAAAACTGAAACCGTTACCACATTAGTGCTTAATGTTGCATCATTAATACTGTAATGTTAAAATGTTAAAATGTTACATTCTACCACTTGGTACAAACGTTAAGCTAAATTCTCTTGAGTAACAAAATACATGAATCATGGCAATAGGTCCTCTAAGAGCGAGTATTATCTTCTATATATTACAATGTATTTAGTTTCTCAAGTATTATACTTTATGCGGTAACAAAACTTAATAAATAAATCCTATACTTATTCTTGGTCCATTAAAATATATATTTTCTCAAATAAATTAAGGTGCACATGAATATAAGAAATATCAAAATATATAAGAGTTTCATTAATAAATTATATATATACATTTACAAAGTGGAATCAATTCCCATTTTCCCTACACAATCCTTAAATTTCAATGATGACATGTCTTTAGTCAAAGGATCAGCAATCATCAACTTAGTGCTAACGTGCTTAATGATCACTTTCTTTTCTTTAACACGTTCTCTTATGCCCAAGTTTTTAATGTCGATGTACTTACTATGACTATCACTCTTATTATTCTTAGTCATAAATACAACAATTGAGTTGTCATAGTACAATCTTAATGACCTAGAAATAGAGTCAACTAATCTAAACCCGAAAATGACACTCTTCAACCATACACCATGTGATTTGGCCTCAAAACATGACACGAACTTGGCCTCCATAATGGAAGTAGCAGTCAAGGACTACTTTGCACTCTTCCAAGATACGACTCCACTGGCAAGCATGAAAATGTAACCAGATGTTGATTTGCATGAATCAACACAGCCAGCGAATTCCACATCGGAGTATCCAATTACTTTCAGATCGTCAATTCGTCTATACATAAGCATATAGTCCTTTGTTCCTTAAAGGTATCTCATCACTTTCTTTGCAGACTTGAGCATATATCAGGCTTCCAACGGTTAAAGCATACGGAAGGGTTTTCATATGTTCCCACTCGAGCTCATTTGTAGGGCATTGGTTTAAGTTAAATTTGTCACCCTTCACAATGGGTGCCACACTCGATGAACAATATTTTATCCAAAATCTCTCTATAACTTTATTGATGTAGGTTTCCTAAGATAAACCCAAGATGCCTCGAAGTCTATCTCTATGGATCTTAATGCGAATGACATAAGATGCCTCACCTATATCCTTCATATAAAAAAATTTAGAGAGGAATTATTTTACCTCGTGTAGCAAACCCTTATCATTGGCTGCAACCAAAATATCATCCACATATAACATCAAAAAACAAATCTTACTCCCACTAACCTTATGGTATATACATTGATCCATGATATTCTCTTCAAAACCAAATGAAGTGATGACGTTATAGAATTTCAAATACCATTGACGAGAAGCTTGTTTTAATCCATATATGGATTTAATAAGCTTACAAACCAAATGCTCACCATCACTAGAGAAGAATTTTTCAAGTTGTTTCATATAAACCTTTTCCTCTAGGTTACCATTGAGGAAAACCATTTTCACATCCATTTGATGCAAATCCAAATAAAAATGGGTAACCAATGCCATGATCACACAAAGTGAATCTTTCTTAGATACAAGAGAGAATGTCTCCATGTAGTCGATTCCCTCCCTTTGAGTGAATCCTTTGGCAACAAGTCTTGCCTTATGTCTCTCAATATTGCCTTGTGAGTCTTTCTTTGTCTTGAAGACCCATTTACATCCAATGACTTTTACACCATTAGACAACTTGATGAGATCCCAAACTCAGTTAAAAGCCATATAATCCATCTCTTCTTTCATGGAATTGTACCATAAGTTTGAAACCTCAGAACTTATGGCCTGTGAAAATGTCTCAGGATCATTTTCTACTTCAACATTATAGTCACACTCTTGTAGATACACAACATAATCACTAGGAATAACTGATTTCCTTACTCTAGTATATCTTCTTAATGTTGCATCAACATTCTCTAAAGGAGCATGATCATGTTGTTCAACTAGTTTTTCAATAGCTTCAGGCATTTGTTTAACTTCAACATTTACTAGATCAGGATCAACAACTTGTGGTACTTCCAAGATTGGTTCTTCAACACGTGTTTGTACTCGAGGTGCATTGTTAACAACAACGATCTATTCATTACTTGAAGTGGCATATTGAGCATCTGAATGATCTTTCTCAGGACCAATGCCCTGGGATCGATCACTCCCACTAATCAAGTCATTCTCAAGAAATTTTGCATTTCTTAATTCCACAAACCTAGTGCTATAAGATGGACAATAAAACCTATATCCCTTAGACCTTTTGGCATATCCAACGAAATACCCACTTATGGTCCTTGGGTCTAACTTCTTTTCTTGTGGATTAGAGACTCTTACTTCAGACGGAGAACCTCAAACCCTCGTATGTCACAAACTTGGTTTCCAACCTTTCCATAATTCAAATGGCATCTTTTAGACAACCTTTGTTGGAACTAGGTTTAATATATACATAGCCATCTTTAAAGCTTCAATCCGTAAGGATTTAGGAAGATTGGAGTTGCTAAGAATACTCCGTACCATGTCCAATAATGTTAAGTTTCTTCTTTTTGCTACACCATTCTAGTCTGGTGAACCAGGGATAGTGTATTAGACAACTATCCCATGTTCTTGAAGAAACTTAGCAACTAGACCAAGCGCTTGTCCATTTTCAGTGTATCTACCATAATATTCACCACCTCTATCTAATCTCACAACTTTTATTTTCTTTCCGCATTGTTTCTCTACTTCAACCTTAAAGATCTTGAAGGTATCTAATGCTTCGCTCTTATTATGAAGCATGTAGAGATACATATATCAAGAAAAATCATCAATAAAGGTGATAAAATATTTTTGATCTTGAATGTCCATGTCTGAACAACATATATCTATATGTATGATTTCTAATATGCTTGAACTCCTATTGACACCTTTCTTTGACTTGTTAGCTTGCTTTCTCTTAATGTAATCCACACATGCCTCAAAATTAGTAAAATCTAGAGTCTAAGTACCCCATCTTTCACTAATCTTTTAATTCGTTCTTTGGAGATATGTTATAATCTTCTATGCCATAATGTAGAAGAGTTCTCGTCAATAATACACCTTTTAGTGCTAGCTTGAACATGCATAGTGTTATAAGTGACATTATTTCGTAAATTAATGCAGTAAAGACCATCAGACAAAATACCATTCCCAACACAATCAGATTTATTAAATAAAATGAAAGATGTTTCTAAAAAGTGAAAGGAATAACTAAAAGATACAAGTCTTGAAATCGAAATCAAGTTTCTAGAGAAACTTGGAACATAAAAGTTCTTTTCTAATTCTAAAACAAAACCACTACTTAAAATCAAATTGCATGTTGCTACAACCTCCACATGTGAGCCCATTCTTGTTACCGAATAAGATGTATTTCTCACTTCCCACTGGTTCCCTAGGTTTCACATACCCTGTAAGGAATTTGCAACATGGATTGTAGATCCAGAATTAATCCACAAGGTGTTAATATTAACATTAACCATATTAGATTCATAACAAACAAACAAATGAGGTTAGATTACCTTTATTCTCAAGCTATTTCTAGAATTTGATACATTCCTTCTTTATGTATCCCTTCTTTTTATAGAAGAAACACTTGGCTTCTTTCTTAATATCAGCTTGAGGTAGAACTATCCCATTTCCTTTCTGTTTATATTGAGATTTGTCTTTCCTGTATGTTGTAGCCAACATTGAACTTTCACCAAATTCCATAACAAGCCTCCCTTCCTCTTGAGCACACATGGTCATTAGTTCATTGATTGATCATTTATCCTTATGTGTATTGTACGAGATTTTGAATGGCCGTACTAATGTGGGAGAGTGTTAAAGATATAGTGCACTCGAGATTCTTAAGTTGAGCTACAATGTCCCTCATTTGCATAATGTGCTCATACACACCTTTTACACTGGTGAGTCTTAAGAAAGAAAGCTTCATAATAATGGTGCTTGCTAAAGCCTTATCTAAAGTAACAAACTGATCATCAATGGCCTTTAGCAAGTCCTAAACATTGTTATGTTGATCAACAGAACCACGAATACCAGCAAAGATTTTAGTCTTAATGAACATCACCCTAAGGTGATTAGATCGCTCCCATTGTTCATAAAGCATGATATTCTCTAGAGTGTTGGTTTCAATAATTTTAGGTGGTTCATTTTTCCTAATAACATAGTCAATGTCCATCCACCCTAGATGAAGGAGAATTCTTTCCTTACATACTTTATAATTATCCTCTTTCAGATTGAGAATGTCACAACGGATATCAGAGAAATTTACAGGTTGAAAAGCTACAATTAAAGATTATATATTTATTAAAATTTAAGACCTAAATTATAGTCATTATTTACCAATGTAAATCATGAAAAATATTAATCTAGTGACATAAAACTTGTTTGTGGACAAAAATTCTAATTCAATTATATTCATTTTAACTTTACGATAAAACTATCAAATTATGTTCATTTTCCTAATCCTTGTGGATAAATTAGAAAATATAATTTGATATTTTATCATAATTAATCACACAAAAATATAATAAATTTTTTTGTGGGATAAGATTTATTATATCACATATGATTAATTACAATTAATATTTATTTTTATAAATGTGATCCTAAATAAACCTTATTATAATTTTAATTAATTAAAGATGTTGTGGCTACTCCTTAATTAATTAAACTATATAAATCACTTAAACATTAACTAGATCCTTAGGCTCAATTATTGCATAAAACCGTAAGCAATATTAATTTAATTTCAACACTGAAATAATTTATAATTTTCATATGCATCAAAAACAAACAAAATAAAAAACCTAAATTCTCAATTCCTCGTGAAACAGAGCAAACACATAGGTGTTTTCAAAATAGCTCTGATACCAAAGGTTGGATCATAATTCGATCCAGAAACGTTTAGGAAACCATATGAATGCATATTTAAACACAACAGAAGCAAAAATAGATTGAAAACATACCTCCTGCCATTAATCAAATTTCAACACTTACAGGAGAATTCCAATGGGTTTTTGGTTTGATGCTCTTACTGGTTTCTCACACTTACTCTCTATGTGTTATGGTGTATGTCAATCAAAATTCCAAACAATAGTGAGGGGACCTGATGTATTTATAAAGGTTCTCCCATTAAGAACCTTTTGGTTTCATATGATTTCGTAACCGATGTATGGTTTCAAAACCGAAACCGTTATCACATTGGTGCTTAATGTTGCACCATTAATACTGTAATGTTAAAATGTTACACTTATAACTTAATGTTGGGGAAAATACTTTGAGAATCATTTATTTATTGTAAAAATAACATTTAGATTATGTAATTTTTTATAATAGTTTAGTTTTATTGTTATTAAAAAGTAACCACAGAAGAATGAAAGTAATTTTTATTTATTTTATTTTTAAATTTTTTTAATTGCATTGGATGAAGATTATTATAACTTAAATAAATTATAACTGAAAAAATTGAAGAAAAAATTAAATAAAAATAAAAAATTAAATAAAAAGATAAAAAATAATTATTTGTATTTATGGAGTAACTTTTTTATAATTATAAGACTAAAATGTTACAAAAAATAAATATAAGATCTAACTATCACTTTTAGAATAAGTAAAAGTATAACAACTCTACATTTACCTTACCTTTAATATTTTGAAAGAAATTTTCATGTTTAATAATTTGTTTCATACGTACGGGAGCTTGATTAAGTAGTAAAAAAGAAGAAGCCAATAGTTGTCATTAAGAGGAAATAAAGCTGCTCAATACGAGGTTAAATAACGAAGCAAGAAGAATTAAATCATTGGATAGGGAAAATGATCAGCTGAGGGCTGAGATCTCTTTATTGGAGTGAAAGGTAGGTGCTAATAACGTGTTTAGGACTACAAAATTCTCATGTGTTTGTATATTTTCACTGAAATCTTAATTTGAAGGCTTGATTGGTTCCTAGGGAAAAAAGGCAACATTAATTGCTTTATTTACTTCTCTTCTTTGTTTATACAATAATTAAATAACTCTTAAAAATTTAGTTGTTTAGGAAATATTGTTTAGCAGTGATCGTTCTCTCTTTGTAAAAAAGTAATAATGATAATGTCTAAAAATAATAAGTAAAAAAATAATGAATATTTTTAAGAAAAAAAGTAATAGTTATTTTTTTTAGTAAAGAAAAATAATGGTCATTTTTTGAGTAAAAAAATAACAACTATTTTTTCTGAATGGAAAAGTAATTTAAAAAAATTCCAAAAAATAAAATACTACCTCACCTCAAATACACACACACACACTCAGACTTGGCTCGGCTCAGCACAGCCGGTCGGACGAATGGCTGTGGCGGCGGTGTGTGTGTGTGATATCACATTTTCCTAGGTCATCTATCCTTCCATAAAAATAGGTTCCCCTTGGGGCCAAAACCCAATAGCTAATCATTTTTTATTTATGTATCTCTTAAGTGATGTAAAATAGCAATGTCGGACAAGACTTAAAATTGGCATCATTTGTTTTTTATTTAGAATTCACATTTCTAAGAATCCTCCACTTGAATTTTATATACAAATAGTTTTCATCGAGCAATTGATCAATTAAAAATATAAGATTGTGTATAAACAAAAGGTGTCTATTTGACTTGAACCTCTGCATAGTATTGATGCTTTAGAATATATTAGAGTAACTCGTGATTTTAAACTCCATCTCTAACAACATTATACACATAACCTTTCCAAGGTGTAGTTTGAAAAGCCCGTGCTTTATGGCCATACACGTGTATCCCAGTATAGTGAATGCTCTAGTAAATTTTGTCCAAAACTTTCATAGGAAGCGGTCACACTTCCACATTCACATAGGTAAGTCTATCAAGAGTACTCTTATAGTTATGTACTCCATTCCACATAGAGTATAGAATTAATTAAGATTTTAATAATTAACTTATCCTTCTTTGTCGCTTCAGGACTTCATACTTTTAACAATATAGAATGGGACTTCAAAACAACATGATTCATCTCATATCACATCATGACTTGTTATTACCCATTGAAATTATTTCTTGTGATCTCCAGTCTATAAGTTGGGTTACCATCACGAGTGACTCTTCATTCTAAGGGCATCAATCTCATTCCTTTTGAGGTTTTGAAAACCTTCTCTCTTGGTAATCCATTCATCAAAGGAACAACCAAAATATCATCAGAATGTACACGATCCACTCTTACAGCTCTTGTAGAGAGAAATTCTCTATCAATACTGTGCTTACGACATATTTGTCACCTATTCCCGCTGCACTAACGATTTTGAATCTCAATAATAGCCACAGTACTATCACAGTGGATCAAGATAGCTGATATCGATTTTTCCTATAAAGGGATCTCAACTAACAAGTTTCTTAACCAGCTTGCTTCTTTACTAGCAGTAGCTAATGCTATCATTTTAGACTCCATCGTAGATTGAGCCAATGGTGTCTGTTTCTTAAACTTCCAAGAAATAGCTCCACTAGCAATGCTAAATATATAGCCATTAGTTGCTTTGGAGTCTTTAGATAGAGTGTTCCAATTAGCATCACTGTATCTTTCTAGAATAGCAGGAAATCTTTTATAATGTAATCCAAGGTTCATAGTTCTCTTAAGGTATCTCATGACCCTTTCAATAGCATTTAAATGCTCTATACTAGATCTATTGGTAAACCTACATAGTAGTCCCACAACATAAGCTATGTCTAGTCTAGTGTAGTCAGTAGCATAACGTAAGCTACCAATGATGCACGCATACTCAGTTTGTCTAACACTATCTCCATTGTTCTTGAACAACTTTACTCTAGGATCATAAAGAGTACATACAGGTTTGAAGTTAAAATAATTATATTTCTTTAAGATCTTCTCAATGTAATAAGATCGATCTAGATAAAGTCCATTTTTAGACCTAGTAATCTTTATACCAAGGATTACACTCGCTTCTCCGAGATCTTTCATATCAAAGTTAGCACTTAACAAAGTTTTCACACTATTCACAACATGAATATTTGACCCAAAAATAAGCATATCATCCACATATAAACATATAATAGTGCAAATATCATTTTTTAATTTATAATAAATGCATTTGTCACTTTTATTTATTTTGAATCTATGTGAGATAACTAGATTATCATATTTTTCATGTCATTGCTTAGGTGCTTGTTTTAGACCATGAAGGGATTTATCTAGTTTACAAACTTTATTTTCTTGCCCTAGGATAACAAAACCTTTAGGGTGGTCCATATAAATTTCTTCTTCTAAATCACCATTTAAGAAAGCAATTTTAACATCCATTTGGTGCACTACTAAATCATGGATTGTAGCAAGAGAGAAAAGTACATGTATGGAGGTTATTCGTGTGACTGGTGAAAAGGTATCAAAGAAATCAACATTTTCCCTTTGTCTATACCCTTTGACTACAAGATGATCTTTGCACTTTTCAATAGTACTAAGTAGTCCAAATGGTACCAGCTTCTAAGAATCTATGGCTATAGGGGTAGGTCACAGGTTCAAAGTTGGGGAGGCGCTAAAGAAATGTGTGTCTAGTATCTGTGGTAGAATAACCACTTGCTAGGAGCCCCCGCGTAGATATCTTTAGCAAAAAGGACATCTTTGATGTTTGAACTTGGTTGAAATCCACAATGTTTACACATTAAAGGGTATCTAGGCGGGCCCATAATTCCTAACTATGTAACCCATTCCTTTCGCCCTTCCCTAGCCTCAAACCTGGTACCTAGCCCTTAAGTACCTCAGGTTCTTTTTTAGTATCCATTTACATCCTATGGTTTTGCAACCCGGAGGTAAGTTAAATGCCAAGTTCTATTATACTCAAGAAAGTCCATTTCATCATTATGGCTTCTTCCCATAAGTTGGCATCTAAAGAAAATAAGGCTTTTTTAAGAGTTTGAGGATCTTCCTCTAAGGTATAAACATAAAAACCAGACCTAAAATCCTTAAGGGTTTGAGCTCATTTACTTCTCCTAATTTCAGTGTTTAATTCCTCATTTTGTTCACTAGTTCTAGTTATGGGTAAACTACTAGAAGACGAGCCCCTACTATTTTTCAATTTAAAGGGAAACTTATGTTCATAAAAGTCAGCATCATTTGATTCTATAATTACATGATCATTTAAGTCATAGAATTTATAAGCTTTACTATTTACAGCATATCTTATGAATATACATTCATATACTCTACTAACAAGTGTATTTCTTTTAGGATCAGGGATTCTCATAGGCTAAACAACCCCAAGTTTTAAAATAAGTTAGGTTTCTTATTTTTCAAAATTTCATATGGTGAAATTTTACTAGTAGATTTATGCACTCTATTTAGCACATAGCAAATAGTTAATAAAATTTCTCCCCAACAATGGGAAACAACACTAGAGTTTAATAATATTGCAACAACTGATTCAGTAAAATTTCTATTTTTTATTTCAACTTTGTCATTCATTTTAGGAGAATAAAGTGTAGTTTTTTCATGAATGATTCTATGAGTTTTATAAAAATCATTGAAAATATTAGAATTATATTCAATGTCTCTATCACTTCGAAACTTTTTTATTTTTATGTTAAGTTGATTTTCAATTTCAGTCATAAATATTTTAAACATGTCAAATGCTTAACTTTTATTTTTCATTAGATATACATAAGTGTAATCTGAATAGTTATCAATAAAAGTTATAAAATAACATTTTTCATTTCTTGTTAAATTTCCATCAAGTTCACATATGTCAGAATGTATTAAATCTAAAGGTTAGATTCTCTAACTACTAACTTATGTGAAGTTTTGGTTATTTTAGCTTGACTATAAAAGTCACATTTTTTAAAATCACTCAAAGATAGTTTTTCTTGTTCCACCAGTTCCTGGCCAAGTGGCCGGTCTGTTACAAATATAACACATGAATATGTTATTTCTTGAGGGGGGGTTGAGGTCCATTCTGGGGAGGATAATTTTTGTTTCTATTTTGGTGGTTACGGTTTTGGTTATTATTGAGATTCTAAGTTTTCATGTTTCTTTCTTTATTTTTCAGAATTGTAGAGGAGGATTTCTTATTGGTACTATTGTTTGAGAGAACGAGTACTTCATCTCTTTGATCTTGTTTTTGGGCTTTTTCTTCTATTCTTTGACGGGTTAGAAGACTTTCTAAAGAAAATTCCTTAGTTTTATGTCTAAGTGCATTCTTAAATTTTTTCCATGCAAGGGATAATTTATCTATAATAACAGTTACTCTAAAGTCATACCTTCAGAAGTTATTTCGTGTGCTCTCTTCTGCAGTTCGTGTGATTGAACTTCCATAGATTTGTCATCAATCATTTGGTACTTCATGTATCTACTGACATCATACTTCTTAGTTCCAGTTTCCTCAATGTCATACTTCTTAGTTCCAGTTTCCTCAATGTCATACTTCTTTTGAAGTACATCCCAAATTTCCTTGGCAGACTTATCAAAATTATAATAGTCATACAAGTCATCAGCTAATCCATTAAGAATAATGTTTTTGCATAGAAAACTATTTTTCATCCAGGTGTCTAAATCCTTTGTTATAGTTTTAGTAGGAGGTTTAGACAATGTTGTTTTTTCAGTAGTAAGAGCAGAAGCGACCTTTTTCATGGTTAAGAAAAATAACATTTTTTCCATCTTTCAAAGTGTAGTCCCTCAAAATGAAATGGTTTGTTGAGATCAGCAGTTAACATTTTAGTAGACACGACATCTAGAAAATCGTCTTAAAATTGTTGGTACAAGTATGTTAAAATAGTGTAAGAACGATGTTACTGATATACTAAAATGTATTGTTTGGGTTGAGTCGTGGACTAGGTCGCTCTCTTTAAGACATTTTGCGGCTCTGCCCAAACTTATGCAAAAAAACACAGTCTCGTCGTCCTTAGGATAAAACAACCTACAATCTTTGTTTTGTGTCTTGGAACTTCACTGCACTGATGAAGACTGGAATGTTACACCTTTAAATTTTATGTTGCTCGGGAAACTCAAAACAAACTTAGTATCTTCTTCTTTTATTTCTAAGAGCTTTTTCTTCTTTTCTTTTGTAAGAGCTATTTTCAATTGATGTGTTTAAACTGAGAGCTAAGACTTTCTATTTATAGGTTTGAGAAAATGTGTGACATTTAAGATAATAGCGGTCATGTCTGGAAAGAGTAGTGGCTATTTATGATTGAAAAAGTAACGGATATTTTTGAGAGAAAAAGTAACGAATATTTTTCTGAGTAAAAAAGTAACTGCCATTTTTTCTGAATGGAAAAGTAGTTTTAATTTTTTTTTCTAAAAAATAAAATGCCACCTCACACAAGTACACACATATGCACTCGAACTCGGCTTGGCCAGTCGGCGACGACGCGCACTCGAGTGTGGTATTGCATTTGCCTAGATTATCTCCCCTTCCACAAATGCCCCTTGGGACCTAAACTCAATAACCAATCATTTTCTATTTATACATCTCCTAAGTGATATAAAATAACAATGTGAGACAAGACTTAAAATTGGCATCGTCTGTTTTTTATTTAGAATTCACATTTCCAATAAGAATGAAATCCATACATTTTGACATTCAAATCTCAAATGTCTTGCTCTTGTTTTACACTCAAACGGGCACAAATATTCACAAGGTTTGCACCTTTTTTAACTAGTTTTTCTATAGAACATGCGTAATTTATATGTTTCTATTTTCATAAGAACATGCACAATTTTGTGTTCCCATATAAGGCGTATGTTTTTAAAACAAGTGCAAAACTCATTTTGTGATTGTTAAAAACAAGCATAATAGTTAAGTAGTATAGTAGTGTTCTATCAATGCATATGACTTGCATGATTGGGTAAATAGTTATGTGCCTAGTGTCTCGATGATGCAAAATCTAACAATGGGGTGAGCATCTTTGTTGAGGAACTTTGATTATATATCGCATGCGTGCAAGATTCAGTCGAGAGTAATTATCGTTAGTATTTTCTCAAGAAATATCGAAGTATTTATATGAGAGTCATGTTTTAAGACTTAAAAGGTGATAGGTTAGCTTGAACTTAGAGAATTTTAACATCGAACAGATCGTATTTTTATTACGTTAACTCATGAACGGCTACTTTGTTCAGAACATTGTTCATTTTTAAAATTTTGATCTTTATATTGACATATAATAATGTAGAATTTTTACACGGTTATAACAAACAAGCTACAAATATGTCTAATTTTCACACATTCATGTTGAAGTTTTAGACAACAAAATATACATACATGTATGTTATCTCTTGCGTCACATCTTAAGCATGAAGCCATATTATGAAAGGCTACTTATCTTAAAAGCATTTGCGAATTTCGTTAAATTTTGACTCTTTCATATAATTTGCAATCTTTTTTAATTATTTATTGGAATAAAGTGGACCTAACGGCTAAGGTATATAATATTTCCGAATTCACACTGTCAAAATTCTAGCGGAACAGCACAAAGCACACATGGGCCATTGCCCTCCAACAAAAAGTCAGGGAGTGAAGAAGACACGCAGTTCAGCACTATTCAACTTTCTAACAAAAACGTCATCAACCATTCGGCCGGATTTGGGTGCCACATTCATCGCTTTAGAACAGAAGGTCAAGTCCAACCCAACTTCCTCTCTCCAGCAATATTTGAAAACTATATTTAATTAATACCATGACCAATTTATAAAGCAAAATGTGGCATTCAACTACACAACTTTCAAACTCATCTTCGTTTAAATATATATATTTTTTTAAAAGAGAAAACATGAATATTATATACCTAAAAAATAAATATATTTATAATTATCTTAATTATAATATATTATGTATAAGACTATTTTTAAATAAAGAATAATTTTCATATTCTTAAAGTTATTTTTGACGCTTCACATCAAGCATTTTAATGTTATACTCATGCATATTTTAATTATTTTAAAGTAATTTATATCAATTTTAATAATTTTACTCCTTTTATTTTCCATTTTTTTTATAATTTTGAGATATTTTTCATATCTAACAATCAACTCATAATAACATTTAATTTAATTATATTTTAATTTTTATAAAAAAAAATTATATTATACAATCAAAATTAAAAACAGATGACTAACAGGACGAAAAAATGAACAATTAAAATAACTATATATGAATTTTAAGAAAAACGATTCAGGTGACAAATTTGTAGATTACACCCTTTAACCCTTTGTTATAAAAACTTTTTGCTTCTCTCGAAAACCTACTTTATAGCATTCTGCCTTTGCTGCATTTAGCACCTTTTGCCCTTTCCCCTTCGCATCGGTACGAACCATACCATAGAATCATGGCGAGGAAAATGCTCATCGATGGAGAGCTGAATCAAACCAATGAAGAAGAGCAAGTACACTATGACTACGACTTGTTTGTAATTGGGGCCGGAAGTGGTGGTGTTCGTGCTGCTAGATTTTCAGCTAACTTTGGTGCAAAGGTTGGTAAACCCAGAATACTAAGCTAATTTGTACTGACTTTTTCTGTGATTTATCGGGTTTTGCTCCAACTCTTTCCGGTGTTTCTAATATCCATCTGTTTTCTGTGGGCTTTGATCCAAATAGATATTTTGATTATTTGATGAACTTTTGGTTATATGTTGAGATTCGATTGTTGGTTCATCATGACATAGTGACAAATTATGAATTACCAACTATTTTTTCCTTTACAAAAATCATTACTCGAGCTGATTTGTCGGTCATATACTTTACGATCCATCAAATAGTATTCAGAGTGGCCTATAATGATAAGATTTTCTTGCATGAAAGACTTGAATATTGCTGTCAAATCTTTTGCATTCATAATAATTTCTGGAAGTCGTTTCTTTCTTTCCTGTGTTTTGATAAGGAACGCAATTTTGTTTAACGTGGATAAATTTACAAATCATATTGGACCAGTTGTCCACCTTACAAAAATACAAATAAAATTCTCTGAAGAGCTTATATAACTGTAAACTATTTGCAAATATTTTTAGGTTGGGGTATGTGAGCTTCCGTTTCATCCAATCAGCTCAGAAAATCTTGGAGGTGTTGGTGGCACGTGAGTTCATCTGCACTTTATAAGTTCTCTCATTGGACTATCACAGCTAGTGAAAATGGATCTGTGGAATCATATGTGCTTACTCTTGTTATGTATTTATCGTTTTGCTATTGTAGATGTGTTATTCGTGGTTGTGTTCCTAAAAAGATTTTGGTGTATGGAGCATCTCTTGGAGGCGAAATTGAGGTGAGATTTGGGATTAAGTTTTGCATATGCTTTATCTTTATATGATATAATTTTCTTACTTTTTATGCATGTTTAAACGTAGTTTTTTATGTGTGTTTAAGTGTTTGAACTGTAGTTAATCACATGTTCTTTGTTACTCTTACTGGGAAAGAGGTGAATGAAGAAAGGTAAGATAAAATTTTTTTTAATTGGTGCTATCTTTTTGACATTGGGTTTGTTTTACTAAATTCTTAGGAAGAAGGTAAAGATTTTTCTTGGACAGAATTTTTGCATCTTGCAGGGGTCAATAATTTCTAGAATTAGTTATGCAGTAGATGAAAATGCAGTGTCGAATTCTTTGTATTTACTTATAGAAGCTGAGACATTCAGTGCTTCTATTATAGTGGATTTGTTGCATATTCGTGTACACACTGATCAGT
Organism: Hippophae gyantsensis; assembly: GCA_030763125.1. NCBI lineage: Eukaryota > Viridiplantae > Streptophyta > Magnoliopsida > Rosales > Elaeagnaceae > Hippophae > Hippophae gyantsensis. The sequence continues at coordinate 21,754,831 of CM061033.1, read as the reverse complement.
AAGTATGTATGAACAGTGTATTATATATATATGACACACTTAATTTAGTTTTCTCTCTAGTCATCCAATTGATGTTTCGGTTTGGATTGTAGGATGCCAAGAACTATGGGTGGGAAGTGAATGAGAAAGTTGACTTCAACTGGAAGAAACTTTTGCAGAAGAAGGTTGGGCAATTTTTGTCTTGTTTCAGGCTTGCAATTTCATATGTATTGGGTGAAATTTCCTCTAGCATCAATTTACAAGGATTTTACATACATTATTCAATTTTGGTTTCCCTTTTCAAACTGCAGACAGATGAAATAGTCCGATTGAATGGCATATACAAGCGCTTACTTGCAAATGCTGGGGTTAAACTATTTGAAGGAGAGGGGAAAGTTGTTGGTCCTAATGAAGTTGAGGTGACACAACTAGATGGAACAAAATTGAGCTATTCAGCAAAGCATATTTTGATTTCTACTGGCAGTAGGGCACATCGTCCTAGAATTCCAGGAGAGGTAGATCTCCACCATGCTGTAAAGGGATATATTCAGTTATTAACTTGTGTTTCTTGTTTGGTTAATGATCTTAGTTGTATTGTGTAATTTTTAAGAATTCAATCTCAGAAGGAAATTTTCTTTAATTATTTCATTGAAGAATCCATTTCAGAATTTAGTTAATGCTGTACTGTTGGACATCTTAGTTATTATATGTGTTATGTCAAGTGGTTGTGACCGTATTACCACCTGTTATGAGCAATAGAAGAGAGTCTCGTGTATCTGTTATCTATTAAAAATCAATTTATCGAGATTAACATTAGAGTTTTATGTGTGAGATATAGGTCGTGTATGTGAAAATATATTTACTCTATATGTCATATGCAGCTAGACAGTCTTTTTAAGTTATAATCATTTTAGGCTTCTACTTAATTCACATATCGGTTGCTATCTTAAATTGGTTGGCTTCTAGTACCTATCTCTTGATGTGATGATGTGCAGAATTTTTGTGTTTCCATGTCCAACATTGGATGTTTTGTGTACATATAATTTGGATCCTTTTCAGATGAGCTTTCATTGGCGAGTTTTTTCCTCTTTGGATTTTAGCATCTTTGAAATGAGTATGTCTAGCATATTAATTTACCTTCTACGTTTCTTCTTTATGCCCGTTGTTTCTTCAAGTAGACTAGTAAAGTTTGCTGGAGTATTTTAGTCTACTTTTTTATCTGTAACTTCTGCTGAGACTTTGTTAAAAGCTAATGTGATTAGGTGCCTTAATGTACTTGAATCTGATCAATGCATTTAGTTTTGTGGTTTAATATTATTGTTGTTTATACCATGTGGTTCTTTTCAATTGTTTACTGTTACTTGCAGGAATTGGCAATAACTTCAGATGAGGCCTTGAGTTTAGAAGAACTTCCAAAACATGCTGTGGTGCTTGGAGGAGGGTCTGTTCCAATTACTAAATTTGCTTTTAGTGTTACTTTTAAGCTGATTTGCATGCCAATGATTTCCTATGATTATTCTGTCTTGTACAAAGGTACATTGCTGTGGAATTTGCTTCAATATGGCGAGGGATGGGAGCTACTGTGGATCTATGTTTCAGAAAAGAACTCCCGTTAAGGTAGAGTATTATATTTGTGGTATGCTTTTTTTTCTTTTAATAAGATTATAATGCTCTGTATCATCTTTGAGATTGGATCCTCATTAGTGATTCTTAGGTAAAGTATGATAATTTGTTAGACAATCTGTCGCATTCAATATGTGGATTAAGCACTCTTATATTTAATATATCTAGTGCTTCTAGAGGAAGCCCCCCCCAAAAAAAAGAAAAGAAAGAAAGAGTGAACTGGATTACCATGGATTAAATTTATTGAGTATGTTTAACATGTTATCTATGTTAGGGGTGTCTAGCATTAATCCGTGTTCATTTCATGTTGTGTTAATCGTGCCAAACTCACATATTTTTACATTTTATGAAATTTAATATATTGTATGAAGTTATTTATTTATAATAGCAATTAGCGAGAGAAACCGATGTGTTTACAATGACAAAGTAATTAGCAATTAATTCTAACCAAAAACTAGTTTTTTTCATTTTTGTGTTGAGTGCCGTGGCCCAAATTGCCACCCCTACATATGTTAAGCTAGCAATACTTTTAAATCTTCGGTGTACTGATTCGGTGATTCTATTACATCAAAAATATTTTGCTGTAGGGGTTTTGATGATGAAATGAGAGCAGTGGTTGCAAGAAATCTGGAAGGCAGGGGAATTAATTTACATCCAAGAACAACTTTGACAGAGGTACTTTAATTGTTTAGAATTTGAGGATATAAATTTGAAATTATGTCTACCTTTAATTTATCTTTGTAAATACAGTTGAAGAAAGGAGAGAACGGAAAAATAATAGCTCGTACAGATCATGGAGAAGAGTTAGTAGCAGATGTTGTATTGCTTGCCACTGGTAATCATAGACTTGTTTAAACTGGATATTTTAGACTAGTGATTACATGCCTGCTTTTAATTTGTGTATGTACATTTTATGGCACACCTTTGTTTGGAAGTTGTGTAACCAATCTACAAGTTCCTATGCAATGGAAAATTGCATCTTAAATTGAGGAAACAAAGATAAATCTCTGGGTACCTTCTTATGTGGATTAGCCTTGGGCTTTTCTTCCCTCCTCCATCCTATCAACCCTGTAATGATATTTGTTTCATGATTCCTTATAGATGAAATATGCTCTTGATAAACAAATTTACTGTTTTTGATGTTTTACATCAACTGATTGTTTGCTACAACTTGGTGCTAATACTTCCAACTTCCAAGCATTAAAATGATAAAAAAATTATGTTTGTTCTACCTCTTTAACAGTATGTGTATTTGTGCTACAGGTCGGAATCCCAATTCAAAGAGGTTGAATTTGGAAGCTGTGGGTGTAGAACTTGATCATAAAGGAGCTGTAAAGGTCAATAGTTTTTCCATATTCATATCTCTTAGCATTTAAGGATTTTTTTAATGTGCGTCATTGCTGATTTTAATAGGAAAAGAACTTCTATTCAAAAAATAAATAAAAGCTAAATTAGAAAAGGAAAAGAAAAGAAAGGAAAATCATGTTGGACTTTCTCACTGCGTCTTCTTTATGTGTTCATCTCTATTCATTCATTGGGAAAACTATTGTGTACAAATTTGCCTTTTTCCTGACCTAATACTAGGCTTTTGTTAAGAATATTATTATAGTTATCTTTTATTTGCTTGTATAACAAGTGCTACTGCTATGGTTTATTTATGTGTGTATGTCTCGTATCTTTCTTTCAGTCATGTTAAACCAATTATTAAGTTGCATCTGTTTCATGGCATAATGCCTTTGGTTCATGTTTCATAATATCTTGGGACACCATTGCCCCTGAGTGGAAGTATAAATGGTTAAACTAAAAGGTTTCTGAATTGTGAATTACTCCTCCTTCTGGCAATCCCTTATTTCAAAATGCATCTAGATATTTTGAATCAGTTACTTAGCTTCCAAATTCAGGTAATTGATCATATGTCTCAAATGGAAATTGGACATTATCTTCTCCCTTCGTACTAAAACATTGTACGAGTAATAGCATGAGTTTTGTTTTTGCTTCTTTTATAGGTGGATGAGTTTTCGCGTTCCAACATACCCAGCATATGGGCTATTGGTGATGTTACAGACCGCATAAATCTCACTCCTGTGGCCCTCATGGAGGGAACATGTTTTGCGGTGTGTTTTTTCTCTGCTCTGCTATTTATATGCTCTTGTCAGCAGTTTCCTTTGGTAATATTTTTTTTTAACATAGACCTTAGATACTAAATATTCTTGCACTTGTTTACTTTTAAAATACATGCAGAAAACTGTTTTTGGTGAGCAGCCTACCAAGCCTGACTACAAAGATGTGCCCTATGCTGTGTTTAGGTAACTCCTTACCTTTTCAGCAAGGGACCTGGAATTTTATCATATGTTTTGAAATTGAGAATGGAAGCATCTTTTTTTAATTTTGCTATTGCTATTCATGAGGGTCTATAGAAAGCACAAATTAAGATCACTCTGGCTGGCATAAATTGGATCAGTTACACCAACGTCCTTCAAGTTTTGGCCTAAGTACTGATGGAGATAAGTTTATGCGAAAAATTAGGCATTGGTCTTCGCTTGCAATTTTTGTGTCTTCTGTTTTTTTACATTCAATGACTGAATGTCCTTGCTAAATGGTACAACCAGCGTTTTCTTAGATCTTGAGGCCTATTATTTCTGGAACTTTTCATATATCTATGATTAGGCATGATCTCATAAGACGTTGGTGATATGTACACCAAATACCATGTCTGAGCTTTGTTTGACACTCTTGAATGTGAAGTTAGCCAAACTTAATGTAGTTTTAATGTTTGATATATTTTCTTTCTGATAGTTAGCTATTTGTGCATTAAGCTTTGATTTTTCATTTTTTTTAATTATATTAAATGATGTTGGAAGCTCTTTTTGAGCAATGTTTTGACTTTTGATTAAGTACCTTAGAATTTAGAAATAATTACATGTATTTCTCCTCCTCCTCCTCCTTTCTTCTTCCTTCTTCTTCTTCTTCTTCTTCTCCTCCTCCTCCTCCTCCTTCCAATTCGCAAAATCCTACAAATTTTTAGTTTCCATTTTGAGGCTTAACCCCAGTTGCTAGTTTCCAATTCTTCTTCTTCCTCCTCCTCCTCCTTCTTCCAATTCGCAAAATCCTACAAATTCTTAGTTTCCAATTTGAGGGTTAACCCCAGTTGCCTTGAGGCTAAAAGAACCTTTTTCAAAGGTAATAGGTTATATGGGACACTTTCAATGGTAACCCCAAAATCCTACAAATTCTTAGTTTCCAATTTGACGCTTAGCCCCAGTTGCCTTGAGGCTAAAAGGCTAAGGCTTTTGGAACCTTTTTCTTTCCCAAGGCATAAAGGCTTAAGCAACTTCGAGGCACTTTTCATGGTTTTCATCACACTATCGAGGTAAATATGATATGAGAGGCTCATTAAGTGGAAGTTTAACAGTAGAAGGAGAGACTAGTTATGGATTGAAAGATCTCTAACTTGGTACAGGGTTATATTGCTTAAGCTGTATGGGGCAGGCGAACATTACTTTTTAATTTAAGTTCTCTCTCTAAATATTATACTGTATTGTGTTCAAAAGAGATTGTAATATGCATCTCTGGTGTTCTGGCCATGTCAAAGTTTAGAATTTGCAAACAATTAGGTGTAGGATAGTGTCGTTACGCAATATTGGGATAGTGTTTGGAATTTATTTGTCCATGTTGCATTCATTTGGGTTACCTTATAAATAAGTATGGAATTTTCTAACCTAATTTCATTCTGCTTATATTGACCAGTCTTTCATTTGGCTATATCCTTCCCTCAAATTCCAATTTCTCTTGACTTTCTTGGTGAAGAACTAATCAATTAAGTTTGATTTGTGTTACGATTTTGCACTCTTTGTACCATCGAGAAAAAAGTTTGCACACTTTTGATCACTGAACAGTGAAGTTTTGCATGTTTTGAGTCCTTTTTTTATGGTGACTAAAGTTCAGAATCTATATGTAGATCAGATGCTGAGTTTTGTTGCAATTGTGATGTCTTCTTTGCGGCAAACTTATTATATTTAGAAAGTACCGTATGCATTTATTTTTGGAATTTTTTTTTAATAAATATAAACATATTTTGCTTCTTTTTTCCTTCTCTTTTTTTTCACCCCTCTCTCTCTCTCTCTTGCAGCATACCCCCTCTTTCTGTTGTGGGCCTCAGTGAAGAACAGGCAATAGAGCAATCAAATGGTGATGTTTTGGTTTTCACATCAACCTTCAACCCAATGAAGAACAGCATCTCTGGGTATATTTTATTATCTTATTGGGCTAAATGAGTTCATATCTAAAAATTTTCAGCAAAAGAAATTACGTCAATAGAAGCTTATATCCTCCTCCCTCTTTTTCCTGTGGTGCTTATATCCTTTTTCTGTTGAACTTTATGAAGACTGCAGATTTTGTTGGGTTAAAAATTTAGACCTTTTCATTTTTGGTATTTTTTTCCTTTGTCATTTAAAAAGATATGCTACGTGAGAGTTTAGTTGTTTTATTAAGTTTCTTCTGCGAGCTTTATGGCTTGAAGCTTTCAAATGAGTTCAGGTGCTTCCTTGGCCATAGAATTGGGAAAACAAGTGGTTAATTGTCACTTATCTTCTCAATGATTAGTTAATAATACATCTTCAAAGGTAGAAGTATATATATAGAGCTACATTGGCGCTTTATCAATTATATATAGGGCTAGAAATTTCTTTAAAAAGATAGTTTTATTATGAACTACATCAAAATGTATATGCCGAGGCATGTTTGCATGTTGTGGTACAGTTAAGAGCTCCTTAATTTTATTTCAATAATGACATTGATGTTGATAGTGTTATGGTGCTTACTGCTTATATTGCTATATGTTCAACTTAATTTTGATGCAATAATATAATTAAATATATAGGATGGGGACACTGCCACCCTCGCATTTCTTATTGGCACATTAATCATGCAAAAATTGACACTTTAATCCTTAAATTTAAAACACCGTTTATGTTATTAATGTTGGATAAAGATATTAATTGTCGAAGAAACGTAGGTGTGGCATTATCATTAGTTTCATTATCCCATAATATAGCTAACCATATGAAGAGCTATATAGCTAACCATATGAAGAGCTATGTAGCTAACCATATGAAGAGCTACTACAAGGGCAAAATTATCATGCGTAAAATACATAGATATAAAAAATTAAAATATCAACAATGTATCCTAGAATGGGAAGGACCAACATTGTTGTGAAAAACTAAACCCTGTAGCTCTACATATTAGTCCACTACATGGACAAATTGGTCACTATAAAATACCAATCCTAATGTTAAAATCCGAACTCTAAACCTTAATCATTAAATCTTAAAATGGAACTAAAATAGTTTAATTTATTTGAATCATTGTTTTTCCACTTTGGTGCACTGTTGCTCTTTTGATCATTTCTACAAACACATTATAGTGTCGATTTAATGTCAGACAGTGGGCATAATAAGGTGCCTGACAAGGCAATGTGGCATGCAATTGTTGATGGCACAATGTGCAACATCATACTATGTCACTCTGTTGGGCATCAAAATGTGTGGTGCCTACTATCTGGGATTAAGATCATAGGGCTATTTCTTCTACTCGTGGTATGATTAATCAAAATGACATCTTTGGTTGTTTATGTAATCTACATATGAGAACTTCTATTTACCTCAACTTTTTATCACACAATAATTTATATGGAAATCATTTATTGGTCAAGATAGTTAGGCCTATTTTTCTTGACCAATAAATGAATGCCACATAGGTTGTTGTTAGATAACAAGTTGAGATAAATAGACTTTTTCTTTGTTCTTTGGTATTTATATTGTGTTTCATATTGTTGCCTTCTAGGCGACAAGAGAAGACTGTTATGAAGCTCGTCGTTGATGCTGAGACAGATAAAGTTATTGGGGCATCCATGTGCGGCCCAGATGCTGCTGAAATTATGCAGGTATTCATTGACCTGCAGTACCTATAAATTTTAAACAGTTGTGCTATATTGGGTTTCATTTATGATATTGCAAATTGTAAATATTCACAAGTGCACGAATCATTAATAGACTAGCGAGAAGTTTACTACGAGGTTGATCTTTTGTGGAATTGCAGTCGTTTTAAATTCTTTACTTATTTTCTTAAAAATACTAAACTAATAAAATAAAATAAACACTCCAATTGGGAAAAGTGGAAATAAAATAAAATAAATAATTAAATGACTAAATTAACAAAACAAACAAAAAAGAATCTTTAGCATGAATTGAATTAATTAGGTGAATTTAACATTTAATCCTAAGTTAGTGATATCAACTTCCTCACTAAATCTAGAAAACCCAATGATCATGGTGATATTAATCTTGGTCTCTGTTGGGAGCCTCATTAAAGGGTTAAAATCGGATATTTTACATAATTAATAGAATATCATCCCATTATCCAAGAACCTCTACAAGATAGTCTCCCTTGGGAGTGGATGGGAGCGGGAAGATAAAATTAGGAGTGATCCCTCAAAGCAGACCATTAAGCAATTTTACTTTGCTAATCTTTGGGTTGCAATGCACCTCGTGCTTACTTACATTTTTTTCTTATTTTGAAAAAAAAAAAAGATTTATTTTTGTCTCGATTATGTTCCATCTTTAATTTGATCTGGTATCTTTCAGGGTATTGCAATTGCAGTGAAGTGTGGAGCGACAAAGGCACAATTTGACAGCACGGTGAGTTTTCCTTCCCCGGTGAGACTGTACGGTTGAATATGAGTAACTACCTCAATGATCCTCACTTCTGAGCTCTTGGTTGAAAATGGGGAAGAAATATTAAAATTATTTTTTATATGAAAAAAAAATCCGATGTCCTTGATAATGATTTTCGTTCCACTTGAAACTAGTTTTCTCCTTAACATGGCATAATTTGTTGCATTATTACACTTTCTGAAAGCTACCTAATTATTGTAGGTGGGAATACACCCTTCTTCAGCCGAGGAATTTGTGACCATGAGGTCAGTGACAAGGCGTGTTTCTGGTAGTGGCAAGCCAAAGACAAATCTGTAATTAGGCAGAAATTAGAATGAATATGCTATTAAGTGGTAGCAACTCAATGGTGATAGGTGGTAATAAGAGACATATACCGCGTAAGCATAAGCATTTTGAGGGGAACAAAATTTGGTTACCAATAAAAGTTTACTTGGTATACAATGGTTGATGCAGAGGCAGCTTAATTTCCTTGCTTTATAAATTATTGTATCACTTTATCTTTAGTTCTTAGTGGAAAAAACATTTACCTTGATTTCCAAATTTATCCTTAGTTGGATAATATATGTTATAATATTGCTTTGTTTGACACTATCCAAGTGATTGTTTTTTTTAAATAAAAAGGCTGTTATCTAACTGTGAATAAGCAATATTAAATAAAACATTATATAGAGGCGAAGACGCTGCCTGCTCCAATGCGTCAAGCATTACGATCCATTGACCAAGAGGGTTTCCCCTCGATTTTTCCAACAGCATCATCAAAAGGCATGAGTTTGCTTCTAAAACCTAACCTCCCTGTAAAGAAGGGCAAGCCGTTCTCATCAATCCTACCATCAGCATAATCATTATAAACAGTCGACATAAAATCAGAAAGTAAATTGTTCAAACCAAAGTTTACGTTTACAACCAAAAGAAAACAGAAATACTCCAGGTTGCATCATGATTAAAATGCTTCATTCTACACACATCAAAACCATCAGGCATCGACAGGTAGGAAGGAAGCTGAAGAGTGGGCCTGGCTTGCTCAAGGTTGATGAAGCAGCAGTGAAGATATCTCTCAGGTAAGACTGCTTGGATCTGCTAGCAGTCGCATGGCATCTGCAAAACAATCACCACCGCGATACATAGCTGATTCAACATATCAGTTGACAACCCCCTCCCCAAATCAACTTCCTCACACCTGCTTCCAACCTATTCTTGGTGACTGGTATCCCCCTACGGTTGAGGACCATAAATGATATGGGACCTTGTATGTGTTAGTGATCGTTTTCTCAGCATTTTGGTTAATTGTTAGGGTGCTATTAGTGGTTAGTTTTCACTCGGTAATAAATCCCTATTATCAAAGGATAATTAGTTTTTGATTTAGTCACACCACATTGTTGGTGGGTAGTTATCTTCTCTTGTTTTCAATTTGTTCTAATAAGCTATTTATTAGTTGGATTTCTTCTAAGAATTAGTAAGTCGTTTTCTCCTAATTCCATATGTTCTAAAATCTTTCAGTTACTTTAACATTTGGTATCATAGCCCAATTGCAAGCCTGGTTAACATTAGGAGCAATAGTCTTTTACGTGGGTAAAAATCAAAACACGATGGCAGACAATTCCTTTGTGCAGCAAACAATTCCAAAATTTGATGGGTATTATGATCATTGGGCTATGCTTATAAAAAACTTCTTACGTTCATAAGAGTATTAGGGTTTGGTGGAAAATGGGATTCCTACAATAGCAAAAGGCATTACTCCTTCAAATGTTCAGAGAAAGAACATTGATGATCAGAAATTGAAAGACTTGAAAGCAAAGAACTATCTATTTCAAGCATTAGATCGTTTAGTTTTGAAGAAAATCCTTAACAAGGATACAATGAAGAGTATATGGGACCCGTTGAAGCAGAAATATCAAGGCACAACTAGAGTAAAATGTGCACACTTGCAAGCTCTTCGAACTCCGTTCGAACTTCTTCACATGAAAGGTGGAGAATTTGTTAATGAATATTTTTCTCGAACCCCCTTACCATAGCCAACAAGATGAAAATAAATGGTGAGAACAAGGGAGATGTTGTATTTGAAGAGGATAAGCATTGGGACTCGGATAAGACTTATGAAGAATTCCTTGTATGTGACTTAGAATGGGGTGATCTTGAAAAGGAAGTAGCTATAATGGATGAAATTGAAGAGGGGATTGAATCTGATCTTGAGATTGATATAGAACCAGAAGAGGATAATTTTTCCTCTAATTTTGTGATTGAAGATAGCTCTCCTAGCCTATCTACATGGAGGATTAGAAGACCACTTGCTTGGATGAGAGATTATGACACAAGAGGACTTTCTGAAGAAGATAATACAACTCTTTTAGCCATGTTTGTAGCCACTGATCCTATTCTTTATGAAGATGTAGTGAAAAGTGAAAAATGGAGGATAGCCATGGACTTGGAACTAGAAGCAATCAATAAAAATTACACATGGGAATTAATAGAGTTACCTAAGGGAAGAAAAATAGTTGGAGTGAAATGGATTTATAAGACTAAACTAAATGAAAATGGAGAGGTGGATAAACACAAGGCTAGGCTTGTAGCAAAAGGGTACACACAGCAGCATGGGGTAGACTATACTAAGGTATTTGCACCAATGATGCGCATGGAAACAATTCATTTGGTGGTAGCACTTGCAACTCAAAGAAACTCGACCCTATACCAGCTAGATGTAAAGTCAACCTTTCTACATGATGAGTTACATGAAGAAGTTTTTGTGGATCAACCTTGTGGTTATGTGCAAAAAGGAAATGAGTAGAAGGTTTATAGGTTAAAGAAGGAACTCTATGGGTTTAAGCAAGCTACTCGTGCATGGTATAACCATATAGAAGCCTACTTCATAAATGAAGGTTTTGAGAAGTGTGATTATGAGCATACCTTGTTCTTGAGGTCTTGCAAAGATCTAATGGTATTTTTATTAGTCGTAAGAAGTATGCATTAGAGGTGTTGAAATGGTTTGGAATGAACAAAAGTAATCTTATCCATAATCCAATTGTCCCTGGCTTTAAGCTCATGAAGGATGAAGGTGGAGTTAAGGCGGACAAGAATTACTACAAACAGATTGTGGATAGCCTCATGTATCTCACACCTACTTGACTAGACATAATGTTTGTGGTGAGTCTCATTAGTAGGTATATGGAGAATCCTATTGAGCTTCATTTACAAATAGTAAAAAAGGTAATGAGATACTTTTAAGGAACAACTGAGTTTGGTATTTTTTTATAGGAAAGGAGGAGATGATAAACTTGTTACTTACACGAACAGTGATCATGTTGGAGATTTGGATGAAAGAAAGAGTACTTCAGGTTATGTGTTCTCATTGAGTTCAGGAGCAATATCATAGTCATCTAAGAAGCAATATCATAGTCATCTAAGAAGCAATATCATAGTAAGTCTATCCTCCATAGAGGCATAATTCATCACGGTAGCTTCGTGTGCCTGCCAGGTTGTATGGTTGAAAATGGTGTTTGAAAAACTAAGTCAGAATCAAGGCAAGCCAATGATTATTCACTGTGATAGTAACTCTGAAATTAAACTATCAAAGAACCCAATAATGCATGATCATAGTAAGCACATAGATGTACGTTTCCATTTCCTTCGCGAGCTCACAAAGGCTGGTGTTGTGGAGCTGATGCATTGTGGTACACATGAACAACTAACTGATGTAATGACTAAACCATGGAAGTTAAATGTTTTTTTGAAGTTATGAGGGCCATTAGGAGTCTATTAGTGGTTAGTTTAAGGGAGGAATTGTTAGTGATCATTTTTTTAATATTTTGGTTAATTGTTAAGGTGCTATTAGTGGTTAGTTTCCACCCAGCAATAAAACCCTATTGTCAATGGATAATTAGTTTTTGATTTAGTCACACCACATTGTTAGTGGATAGTTATTTTCTCTTGTTTTCAGTTTGTTCTTCAAGGCTATATATTAGCCAGATTTGTTCTAAGAATTAGTAGATTGTTTTCTCCCAATTCCATATGTTCTCAAGTCTTTCAATTACTTTAACAGTAAGCGGGGGTGAGATAACATCATATTCGGATGGAATGCTTGCATCACTAGTTGTCGTGACAGGGTTGGGAAGATTATGTGTCCCAGTTACTAGTTTCGTCTCAACTCTGTGGCCTCCAACGTAGACAACAATGGTATCGAAGAGGAGCTTTGGGTTATCGTTGGTAGCTTTCCTATTGGTAACCACCGGACCTGCTCCAATTGGTAATTCACTTGGTAGTACCACAACTGTTTGTACACCTACTCTTTCTAGGCCTCAAAATGCTTGGCTGCCCTGACATCCCTATGTTGGTCGAAATACCCTATCCTTATGTTGACATAAGTCTCTAACTCTATGCGGTTATTACCGGTAGCAATGAGGGTGAGCTTATTGTTACGTCCTACTCAAAATTTCCCGTAAAATCCAAAGAAATGGTGCTTGCCTAAAGGATCTAGACTTTTCTACATGAGAAAGTTCTAGAGTGGCCTAAAGATGTCTAGAAAAGGCTAGAGTTGGAAGGACTCAACTAAAGCCTTAAAGACTTTAGAATGCTCCAGAGTATACTAGCATGTGCTTGAAGGTGCTAGAAGGGGTTGAAATATTCTAGAATGTGCTGGATGGTTCATGAAGGATGTAGAAGTCTCTAGAAGCTTACAAAACATCCTAGAGCTTGCATGAAGGAACTAGACAAACCTAGAAGACTCTAGAGTTGGCTAAAAGGTCCTAGAACCTTGTGGCATGATGTAGATAAAACTAGAACACTCTTGTACATTCTAGACATAGAAGGATCTAGAAAGTTGTGGCATAGCCTTAAGCTTAGAGCCACACTATAAATAGACCTATTGGTCTTCATTTGTATTCATCTTGGGATCTTGGGAAATTGTAAAATAATCTCTCTCTAGAGCAATACAATGCATTCTTTACAAACTCTCTTTCTAATCTATTTGGAGTGTTTCATTTGGGTTTAAAGGCAAGCTTAGTGCAACGGATGGTGCTAAGTGTCGCACGATCACTACTTGAAATTTAAGGTCGTGACAGTTGGTATCAGAGCTTTAGGTTGAAGCATTACTCTCCTTGGCATAATGAAGAACAGTACCCCAGCTACACCAAGTGTGGATGTTCCACCAATGGAACGTGGGTGTGAGGAAGTTCGAAAACCACCAAAGGAGTCTCGAGCCAAGTCGAAAGACAAGCTTTCTAGCTTAGAAGCACGTGTTGGGAATGCACAGGACAACTTAGGGGAGCTGTTCAACCAGGTGGAAAACTTAGAGGAACGTTGCAACGGCTTGGAGGCCGAGGATGTGGAGATCCATGTAGCGGTCAAGATGTCCCTCAATGAGCTAGATGGTGGGTTAAGGCAAGAGATGGATGGGTTGAAGGCCGAACTTTCCAAGGTAAGGGATCTTGTCCAAAGAGAAATTGCTAATGTGTTGCTTAGAGTGGAGGATATGAGTGGTGACCTAGCTCTTTGTAAGTAGGCTATGGCCGCAGGAACTAGCACAACCACCATCATTGAGTCCAAGAAGGTGGATGTTCCTAAGACAAAGACCTTCAATGGTGCTAGGAACACTAGGGAAGTTGAGAACTTCCTATGGGGGCTTGAACAATATTTTAAGGCTACTGGCATAACGAACCATGCCAGCAAGATCTGAACAACTACCATGTACTTGTCCGACACTGCTATGCTATGGTGGAGACGAAGGCATGGTGATGTGCAACGAGGGGTATGAACAATTGAAACCTTTGATGATTTCAAAAGGGAGTTCAAAACCTAATTCTTCCATATAAATGCTGAAGAGGAGGCAATGGGCCTATTGCGACAGTTAAAGCAAACAAGTAGCATAAGGGACTATGTGAAGGAATTCACAACCTTGTTACTAGAAGTCCCTGGCACATCAGACAAGGATGCATTATTCTTGTTCATGGATGGTCTCCAATCATGGGTTAACCTAGAACTCAAGCGACGTGGTGTCCAAGATTTATCTTCGGCCATTGCAGTTACAAAAAGCCTTATTGATTACTCCACAAACAAAGAGAGCTCAAAGGCCACATATAGGAAGTTTGGTGAAGGAAAGAGTGGGGGAGGCCATGCTAAAATTCAAGGTCCCAAAAATCATAAAGAAGACTCCTCGTTCAAATCATGAGATAAGGGGAAAGAAAGGGAAGATCGTGATGCCTCGAAGCCCCATGTTCATATATGACGGACTGCATTAGGCACGTGAATGTCCGAAAAGGAAGGCGTTGAGTGCCTTAGTTACCTCCACGTATGACCAAGATGGAGGTGAGACGGAAAAAGGTGCAAAAATGGGTTCTTTGCGCCTACTTGGTGCATTGGAGAGCGGCCCAAAGACCCCCAAAGGCTTGATTTTCGTAGATGCAATCATCAATGGGAAGGTCGCCAAAGCTTTGGTTGACATAGGTGCATCTCATAACTTTGTTTCATTGGAGGAAGCAAAGAGACTCGGCCTTAAGGTTATCAATGGAGAAGGATCTCTCAAAGTAGTTAACTCGGTAGCACTACCTCTCTAAGGAGTTTCTCATGGAGTTAAGGTCAGTCTTGGTGCTTGGACTGGCCAAGTGGACTTATCAGTGGCAACTATGGATGACTTCTCGATAGTATTCGGCATGGAGTTCTTGGACCAGGTTAGATTTTTCCTTATGCCATGCTCAAACTCTATGTGCATCATGGATGGATTGAAGACTTGTGTGGTACCGACGGAGAGGACCACCAGACCTACCACCTAACCTCTCTCAGCACTTCAATTCAAGAAGGGATTGAAGAGGGACGAAGAGAGTTATTTGGCTATCTTAAAGGAATACGATGATGAGGAGGAGTTGCCAAAGCTAAGCTTGTTGACGGAAGTGCAAGTTGTCTTAGATAAGTTCCATGATGTGATGCCTGGGGCATCACCCAAACGGTTACCTCCAAGGAGGGAGGTGGACCACGAAGTTGAGTTGGAACACGGTATAAGACCACCAGTAATAAGTCCTTATCAAATGGAAAAATCAAAGTGGCACAACGAAAGTAACGTGGTGGCTGATGCGCTAAGTCGAACGGTGGAGTTAGCAGCCTTGAGTAGACCAAGCAGTCCCTTAATGGAAAGGATCAAAGAAGGGCTTGAGCATGATTCCCTGGCTCAAAACCTCCTTGCCCTCATCAAGGAAGGAAAGACAAGGCGATTTTGGCTAAGTGACGAACTATTCTACGCCAAGAAAAATCACATCTTTGTGTCGAAATGGGGGAGCTTAAGGAAAGATTTCATCAAGGAGTGCCACGATTCGCTATGGTTTGGACACTCAGGAATGAAACGCACCCTTGCTTTGATCAAGTCCATTTACTATTGGCCTTAACTACGGGATGATGTTGAAGCCTATGTGAGGACTTGTCTTGTATGCCAACAGGATAAGACAAAGCAGCAACATGCACCCGGAGGTTTGCTAGAGCTACTGCCTATCCCAGATAGACCATGGGAGAGTGTCTCTATGGACTTCATCACTTGCTTGCCAAAATCAGAGGGCTTTGGCAGCATCATTGTAATCATTGACCGCTTAAGCAAGTATGCAACATTCATACCTGCCTCAGAATATTGCACTACGGATGAGACGACATGGTTGTTCCTCAATCACGTTGTGAAGCATTGGGGAAATCCATCCAATATCGTGAGTGATCGAGACCCACGATTTACTGGGAAGTTTTGGATGAAATTGTTCAAGTTATTGGGATCAGACTTGAACTTCTCGACAAGTTTTCATCCACAGAGTGATGGACAAACAGAACCTGCCAATGCATTGTTGAAGCTCTACCTCAGGCACTTTGTTAGTGCCAACCAACATGATTGGGCTAAGTTGTTGGATGTTGCCCAATTTTCTTATAACTTACAGAGGAGCGAGTCCACCATGAAGAGTCCCTTCAAGATCATCATGGGGCAGCAACCCATGACTCCTTATGCTTTGGCCATAAACTATGAAGGGAAGAGTCCTGCTGCTTTCAAGTTTGCCAAGGCATGGCATGAGCAAGCTGAGTTAGCCCGAGCCTATTTAAACAAGGCATCTAAGAAGATGAAGAAGTGGGTTGACAAGAAAAAGAGGATGGTGGAATTTCAGGAAGGAGATTTGGTCCTTGTTAAATTATTGCCCCAACAATTCAAATCTCTACGGAAGGTTCATAAGAGGTTGGTGCAAAAGTATGAAGGGCCATTTCTAGTCCTCAAGCAAGTTGATAAGGTGTCCTACAAATTACAACTCCCTTTGAAGCTTAAAATCTATCTAGTTTTTCATGTAAGCATGTTGAAGCCTTATCGTAGAGACGAGGATGACATAAGTCAGGGAGAATCAAAAAGGGCACCCACTGTAGTAGTAACCTTCTTTGACAAAGAAGTGGACTCTATCTTGGAAGGCCTCCTAATCCGGCATAAAGGGGTGTACCAAGTTATCGGGAATACTTGGTCAAGTGGAAGAATGCCCCAGATATAGAAGAAAGTTGGGAACCTGAAGAATCTTTGTGGAAATTCAAAGATTACATAGAGAGGTTCAAGCTTGAAGGCGCGACGAGGGCATCGCAAACTTGAGTGGAGGAGGGTGTTACGTCCCGCTCAAAATTTCCCATAAAATCCAAAGAAATGGTGCTTACCTAAAGGATATAGACTTTTCTACATGAGAAAGTTCTAGAGTGGCCTAGAGATGTCTAGAAAAAGCTAGAGTTGGACGGACTCAACTCAAGCCTTGAAGACTCTAGAATGCTCCAGAGTATACTAGCATGTGCTTGAAGGTGCTAGAAGGGGCTGGAATATTCTAGAACGTGCTGGATGGTTCATGAAGGATGTAGAAGTCTCTAAAAGCTTATGAAACATCCTAGAACTTGCATGAAGGAACTAGACAAACCTAGAATACTCTAGAGTTGGCTAGAAGGTCCTAGAATCTTGTGGTATGTTGTAGATAAAACTAGAACACTCTTGTACATTTTAGACATAGAAAGATATAAAAAGTTGTGGCATAGCCTTAAGCTTGGAGTCACACTATAAATAAACCTATTGGTCATCATTTGTATTCATCTTGGGATCTTGGGAAATCTTGAAAAGTTATAAGATAATTTCTCTCTAGAGTAATACAAGACATTCTTTACAAACTCTCTTTCTAGTCTCTTTGGAGTGTTTCATTCGGATTTAAAGGTAAGCTTAGTACAACATATGGTATTAAGTGTCGCACAATCGCTACTTGAAATTTAAGGTTGTGACATTATGTCTCTACTTGATAGTGTCTATGTAAGACATAACTACTTACTTCAAATTCTCCTCATTCAAAGGTTGAGGCTGCGAGTTCTACTGCCCACATTCAGCAACATATTTAGTCCAAAGCTGCACGATTCAACTCAGAATTGGTCATAGTTATGTAGTGACCAGCAGGCTAGAATTGTTGGGGGATCTCATTTAATGCCTGCTATTTTGTGGCCTTTGCATTCCTAATCCATAGTTTAAGATCATCAATAATTCTTTCATGGTGGATGCTGATCGGGGCAGAACCGACATCGCCGATCCTGCCCGTTCATTTGGTTTTATCTATTTATAAAACTCTCGCAAGTGCACGAATCATTTCGTAGAAAATGATAAGTATACTCCCAAGGTCGATCTAAGGAAGGAATGTATGTGGTTTTTAATTTATTATTCAAACTTTTAAAAACGAAATTAAATCCTAAACATCCTGTCACGATATTTTGGGGTTTTGTGTTTTTAATCTAATTACATAAAAATAAACAACATTTATGCAAATTTTATCATTTATAATGGTGGAGTATTTATGGATATAATAATTAAGTTAATTATGCTTGCTCATATTAATTAGGTTATTAAAGATATGAATTGATATTTATTGATTCTCTCTTTTTTATATGAATACCACCTTTGGTGGGGTTAGATATTCTTTGTTAACTAAACAAATCAATTAACACCTATGGGTGGGGTTGATAACTAATTTGGTTAATTAAATTAATTCCTTTTTCTAAGAGATTGAAAATGAACCATTTAAATGCCACCTTTGGTGGGGTTAGACAGTTTAAAGTTTATTCAAGGTGTCCAAATTAAACCTAAGAATTTAGTTATCCGAGTACTAACTTTCAAGTTTTAAAACCACTACTGAAAACATGTTGTCAATACATTTTCAAATAATAATTCTTATAAAAAGTTTTGAAATAGAGCTTCACTCTAACTACGCGGCGATTGTACCAACAAATAAAAGAGCACTACTCTAAATTAGACCGGATAACTAAACCTTAAAATCTAATTTTCATATTTAAGTTTGTAATGAAAAATAATATATTTCTCTCTAACATTCTTGATATAAAATCTTGAATAAAAATAAAATCAATTCATTTTAGAGATTTTTACCTATTTAATATTTCGCAAGCGTAACAACGTTATTATTACATCATGTTTATAAATAGCCAACAGAGTTAAATTTAATCACAGACAAATTAAATATAACATGTAAGAATAAAGCATAAAAAATAACTGTAAAGAAAATAAAATCCTTACGTAACTTCGATGCTATTCCCGTTCTTTGGAAAACCTCCAAGCAGAATTTGCACTCCCATTTATTGAATCAAAAAGCTAATAAATTACAAAAACATAACTAGTTCTTCCCAAAAAGGGAAGAACTCTAAACTAAGAGAAATTAACTAAGAACAACTAGAAACTAAGAAAGAAACTAAGAAAAGCTTAAAAACTAAGAAATGAGAGAAAGAAAGGGAAGAGAAGAATGGTTTTGAGGTGTGTTTAGAAGTGAAGAGAAGGGGTGTATTTATAGGTGAGGATGGAGAGAAAAAATGTTAAAAAAATGTGAAAACGCGTAGTGCAAATGCTGAGGTCATTGATGACGTCAGCATGACGTCATGGGGCGGCTGCACGTGAAAAATGGGGCGAAATGGGCGTCGCGTCGAGGGCGTGCGGCGCGCGGGCGGCCGATGGCGCAGCGCGGCTGTATGATGCGAGCGCGGGAACTGGTGGTATGGGAGATGCACGCGTGATGCCGGCCGAGGCGTCTTCTTGTATTCTGGGCCGGTGGGGCGCGATTTTCTCCTTTTTGACATTTTTGACCTTTTTGACCCATTTTATCCAATTTTTCCAAATTTATTGACCTTTTCCCATTTATTTATTAATATATTTGTGATGTATTGCTTCCATTATTCCTCTTTGAGTCTTTAAGTTACGTTTTTAAGCCAAAATACCTGAAAAACAATAAAAATACCCGTGATTCCGAAAAAGACAAATATATATAAATATATGATAAAACATATAAATATATATATATATTAATCAATTAATGTGCATAAAATCATGGTTATTTTAGTGCTTTTTGAGCACTTATCAGATGCGGGCATCAGTAATAGCATTGATGTAGTCATTCCACTAAGCCTCAAACTTGGATATCCATCAAATACCTTGCGCATAAAAGGTACCAGCTTCCCTCTTTGTCAAACGCTCAGTAAGAAAGTTAGGCCTGGCCTTCAGGATTCCTAATAAACTCCAGAAAGTTGAAGAGCTGCCCAACTGTGGTGCCTCTGATTGTGCCATAAATCCTTTTGTTGACTCCAATAAACAGTACTTTCTCCACCTTAATATCATTTTCAACGTCCTGGAAGCAGCGAAGAAGGCTGGCCAGCATAACTTCAGTTTACCCTTGACCTAATTAGACCTCTGGCTGGAAGAAGGCTCAGGAACCCCTACTCTGAGTAGTCGGGGGATGACTAGGTTAACAAGAAAGAAAAACCAAGCGAAGGGCGAAACCACAAACAATTAAAACAGAAAATAAGGGTTAGGTTCTACCTTTGGGAATGCCTTAGTCCTAATTTTGCGATAAATGTTTTGGGCTTTAATTGTTATTCAACTTGAACCGCCAAGGAGGTCGATTTTGTAGTAAAAATAAACAAGTTAGATATAACATATGTTACTTATATCGTTTAATTCTTTAAATTAAAAACTATATCATTTATTATCTTAACTTTGTAAAAATGGTCGATTATAGATAAATCATATTATTTTAATAATTTTTCTATTAAAATGTTATTATTTCTTATCAAGTTATTAAATACGATTAAAACACGAGTTTTTTACAATGATAAAGTTACAATTAATATTAAATTAATTTCACAAAATATTAATTTTTAATATTTTTAATTACTCTTATTTTATTTTAATGTTTTATTAATTTTTTAAATATATTTAAATAAGTTTTTATTTGAATTTTATTATTGTTAGTTTTTTTAAAATAATTGCATATTAAATGTTACTTTTATCTTTATTAAAGATTTTTATTTTAATCGCATTTTAGTCACTTGATAGAAAATGATTGGTACATTACTTAAATGATAAGAATCGAACATACTTACCACTAACATCATATACAATGTCAACAAAAGAGAATGATGTATTTTGTAAATTTTTGACGTGTGTGAAAGTTCTTGATGGTTACTCATCCAACTTAATAAATTTTGTGTATATCATTGATAAGAAAATTTATGGATTGAAATCATATGAGTGTCATATCTTAATGAAATAATTATTACTAGTTGCTATTAGGTCAATTTTTCCAAAACATGTTTGATTATCAATAATTCATCTTTGTTCATTCCTCAATACAATATGCAATAAATTTATATCAATTGGTGAGTTAAAACTTTACAGAAAGATGTTGTGGAGAATTTGTGTCTACTTGAAAAATATTTTCCTCCTTTTTTGATATAATGATTCACTTGTGTATTCATTTAGTTCGAACGGTTTAATTGTGTGGTCCTACTTACTTAAGGTGGATGTATCCTTTTGAAAGATACATACAAGTCCTTAAAGGATATGTAAATGATAGAAACCGTCTTGAAGGATGCATGGTGGAACGTTACATTGCTAAAGAGGCTATTGAGTTTTGTTCATTCCTCAATACTTTAGTGCTTATTGATCGTACTCGATGGGAAAAAGCACACCGAATTATTTTGGTAAATAATAATGAGACACAACCGTGCATAGAGTAAGTGATTATAGGTTTAACCTTTTCATTTAAAATAAAATTATTTTTTATTTAACTATTAATGATACATAATTGATATATATATTGAATAACATTACATAATGCATTTAAACTTACTGAAGATCAATCCTCGTTATAAAAAAAGGAGGAAACAAATGGTTGTATGATGAACATAAGCGAGAGCTTATTAATTGGTTTCACAACCATGTAAGTGTCATTTACAAGAATTCATTAATACTTCTATATAATGTTTTAAAACTTTGTTTTAAACACATTTCATGTTTTTATATGCATAGATTTGAGTTGAACTCAAAAAACTCAATCATAAAATAACATAAAACTTTAGAATGGCTTGCACATGGTCCAAAATTTCATGTCAAATCATATTCTAGTTTCACAATTAATGGTTTGAGGTTTACAACTCAAGCAAGGGACAAAGTCTGAGTAAATCATAATAGTGGTGTGAAGATGGTTGCACAAACTAGGTAATTTTCTAGTTCAAAAGACAGTAATCTTGTAATTTTTGATAGAACATATTATGGTATAATTCAAGAAATTTGGAAACTCAATGATGAGGTCTTCCATGAAACAATATTCTTGTGTGATTGGGTCGAAGATGTTACCAATGTTGGATATAAAATAGATGATTTTGGATTTACCCTTGTAAACTTATCCAAGATAAGTCACACTGATAATCCTTTCACGTTAGCACTTCATGCAAACACAAATATTTTACGTGAGCAATCAAATTGACACAAGATGGTCTGTTGTGTTAACGCCTTCACAAAAAGAGTTATACCATTGTGATTCTTTTGAAGATGATGACATTATTGATACATTATCCAATATTAGTCATTTCTCAAACAAATTACCTAATGTATATGATACCCTCCAATATGGGTAATAATCGTTATACCATTCGTTGCCACAACGGCAAAAGGTGGCAAGCCCACAAAAATTTATTTTTTCGTTTCAAAAAATGCCAAGTAAATTTTCACAAATACCTGCAAAACAACACAAAATAAAACATCGAAAATGTAGCATGACATGGATACTACATGAACCAACCCACGTGGTGTGTGTAAACAAGCAAACATACAAAGTATTTTAAACTAAGTGAGTGTGTGTAGTACGTACTGAACTATCAGTAATTATGCGCAAGAAGAAAGATATAATACTAAGTAAAACGAAAAAACTCCATGTTTTACAAACAAAAATGCCAATAAAGATTCAAAGGACTTACAAGACTTATAATGTCTCCCTTTGGCTTTCGGTGGCAAAACACTACACAATTAAAATAGACTTTGCATCAAACACGAGAAATCTTGCAAGATGGCCTAATGACATTTGTTCCCATGAATAAACATTGACACACATTTCAGACACCCTAAAACACACCTACTCCAAGTGCATCCATATTATTGTGCTTCATCAGTCTTGATGCACACTCCATACTACCTGTACTTCTTCAAAACAAGCATCAAACATTTTAAAGACCACTCATAAAGGTACTTCAGTGGTAAAAAGATCCAAAATTTTAAAGTCATGGATTTTGAACTCTATATCATGCAAGAGGATGAAACTTTTGACAATTCTATGCACATTTTTCAAACATTATCAACTGTTCCTACAACTTTGGTAGACTTATTAGAGAGGAAAATAAGATTAAGAAAATCATTGCTAGCCTACCCTATCTTTTTCATGCCAAAGTTACCTTGCTTGGTGGCCCACAAGTCTTCACAATACATCACCTATTGCCAAGACGAAAGAAATTTGCTTCTGAGAAGGGAAAAATCTAAGATCTCAAGACATCAAAGGATGATGGTCCAAGCAAAGATGTTTTTTCCATAATTATTGGTAATGATGACTCTGATCCCAATGAGGAGGAAATGAGTATGCTTGCCTAAGGATTTACTAAATTTTTCATAAAGAAGAAACCCTCTTCTAGGGATATTGGATAGAATAATTTATGTTCTAAAAGTTCAAAATCTATAAAAATTGATGATGATTTAGATGATAAACCTAAGAAAACAAAAAAAAGGGTACTTAAACAAGATTAGATGCTTCAAGTGTTAGAAACCTGGTCACATTGCTACCAAGTGTTTTCAAAAACAAAATCACATGAAAAAGTGAGCAATGAAAGCTAAGGTTACTGTTTTGGATAGTATCAATAGTGATGATGAGGATGATACTTATTTTATGGCCTTTGTTGCCTGTAGTAAGGTCATTAATCCTCTAACTAGTACCTCAAATATTCATGATAGGACTACAAAAGATGAAGAAGTCAAAGATGAGAAAGGCAAACTACTTGATTCTTATATTGCTATACTATTGGATCATATTCAATCTAAAAAGGATAAGAGAAAGGCTATGAAGAGCCTTGATGAAAAAGAACGTGAGATCAGCGTATCGAAGAAAACTCTAGAGGAAAGAAAGTCCTCTATTTATGGACGACAACATGATCTAATAAGTAGGTGTGAGATCATTTAAAAGAGATTTGATGGAAAATTTTAATGCAAATCATAAGCAAGTAAAGAAACTTGAGGTATAGTTGAAGGTTTCTACTTCGGGAAAAACTACATATCCATCTGTTAGTATTGATCCATCTTTTGATTGGAATGTTAAGATTAAAAAATTGATGGAGCAGATTATAGTTCTTGAGAGTGTAAAGGAATATCTAGCTTACTCATTTACCAAAAAGCAAGCTAAGGTTTAACAACTAAATGAGATTGGGATTTAGAACAATTATGTAGCATATCTTGAAAAATTCCTTAGTGAGAAGCAATATTTTATTAAAGCTTTGAAAGATAAGCTTAGTGTCAGTTAGAAGGAACTAGCTTACTCTACCTCTGTTATTAATAAGATTATAACTAGATCAAAGAATTGATGACTCCATGAAAGTAGAGTTATCAGTGCAGTTTTTTGTTTAATATTTTTTTATTCAATAAGTAGTATTTTTTGGGTTAAGAATAATAAAATATAAACTTTCTATTGAAATGGGGAGAAAATATATTTTTGGGAATTTTTTGGAATTTTTTATGAATTTTTTAATATAAGACCAATCAAAAGATGCCACATGGATGCCACACAAGCAAAGCAGTTGACCAAACATGCCATATGGATTCCATGTAAGCAAAGAGGGCCAATTGCACATGTGTCAATATGACATTCATTTTGAGTATCACCACAAGGTCAATAAGCTTGCCACGTGTGGTCACACGATTTGTGGCACTGACTCAGCACACACTGACCCTAACAAATCTACCATTTTATGCGTCACATATTGATTAGATCCATCATTCTCCCTTGCCATATGTCACATCCCTATTTACCAATGTTGTTAATTTTTTTCTTTTTTATCTCAAACCTTGATCTAAAGATGATATAATGGTCTAGATTTCAACTAAGCTTAATTTAACCCTGTAATTGCTCCATAAACCCTAATAAGCCAAAAATTACATGTTTTTTATTAGTTTTTGGAGCCAAGAAGAGAGAAAATTACAAAAAGATTCAAACAAGATACAATTTTGGTGGAGATTCAAGAGAATATTGACATTAAAATTCAAGAGATTGATTATATTTATTCTTCTTTTCATTTCTTTATCAAATTTTATGTTTTTGTTTATAAAAATATAAGATGTATGAACAAAATCATGTCTATCTAATTTATTAATCAAAGGGTCTTATGAACCTAATTTTTAATATATGATGATCCAATATTTTACCCAAATTATGATTTTAATTTAATTATATTATTTAATTTATTTTTTATGCTATTAATTATTTGACCAACAATTGATCTATAGAGACAATTAAATAGATTTAAGAGAATTATTTAATTGTTTATCTTAATTAAATAACATACATAGTTTCTAGGTAGAGATGTATAATTCTTATATATGTGATCCATAATTGATGAACTTAATAAGTAGTATATAATTTAATTGACATCAGAGCGTGATTAAGTTAATTATTAAATGGTGTGCAGTTTACTTGAGAGAGAAATACATGCTAGGTTAGATTCAATTGATCATGTAATTGATTGGTAATTATATTGGAGGGATTTTATTGATTCATATGTTTAAAAAATTGGAGGATTAAGTATTACTATATATTTTCTCATATATCTTCTTAGCTGTCAAATCTGAGTTAATTAATTACTACTAATTTTTTTTATCTATTTTAATTTTGTTTTCTCAAACCATAAAAATACAAATTGATTTTTATTTTTTAGTTTTAAAAATTAGTTTCTAATAACATAATCTTTGTGGGAACAATCATTTGTTATCATTATATTACTTGTTAAGATACATATACTTGCGTATTTATTTTTCGTAATTTTAATTTATTTATTTTAGTTATTTAGTTATTTATTTTAAATTTTAATATCTCTTTTAGTGCTATTAGAAATACATTTGAGTCTATTGTGTGAGTAGAGACCATAAGGAAGAAATTTTGCCTTTAGATTCTGAAATTGAGTGTACTCTTAGATTAATAATTAAACAACAAGTTGTCACCAAAGTGCAAAAATTGGCTAATTGTCCAAATAATCTTGAATCACCATTCTATATGAGAAATGTAACATTCTTATCATACTTTTTCATCCATTCTTAGAAACCGGCAGAGCCCTCATTGATGTACAAAAAAGTGAGCTTACAATGAGAGTGCAAGATGAACAAGTAACATTTAAATTTTTTAAGGCATTTGAACCACCTGATATTGATATTGCTAATGAATGCATAAGAATAGATGTTACTAATCATTATGATAACTTAAAAATATCTATTGAGTCGCCTACACTTGAGAGTATTATACATGATATCATGAACAATAAAGTAAACTTACCAAGAAACAATTGAATATATTTTAATTTTGAAAGTATATAATCTATGATTGATATTGTTGATTGTGTGAACTATTTGGAGGCTACACCTTCCATGTGTATACCTAATATTGTTGTGGAGAGTTTTATGATAGGATCTAAGCTCAAACCATCTATTTAAGGGCCACCAAATTTAGACCTTGCATATTTCCTCTACCACCCCCAATCAAGTAGGCAAGTAGAAAAGTCAAATATAGGGGTGAAAAAGATATTGTAAATACATAAATTAGATGAACTATGGTGGAGTACTTATAATAATGCTAAAAAGTATAAAAATAAAAAAAATATGGAATGATAAGAGAATTGATAAATGTGTTTTTAAATTGGAACATAAGGTATTGTTGAATAAATCAAGACTCAAACTATTTTTAGGAAAACTCAATGGTAAACAAGCACAAAAAGATGTACCTTAAGAGTTGATATGACCATCTAGTCAAGGGTATTAAATATGACACTATTTGGGATGCAACTCAATGTTATTTTACTTATATTTTTATTGTTTTTTGTTTTTTAGGTGAATAAATGCGTAAAGAAATGGTGCAACAAGATTGAGCAGTTTCAAAGATATATGTGATGTGCCAAGATTAAAGGTGTTTATCTCCTTTTACCTTT
Source organism: Hippophae gyantsensis (assembly GCA_030763125.1). Taxonomy (NCBI): domain Eukaryota; kingdom Viridiplantae; phylum Streptophyta; class Magnoliopsida; order Rosales; family Elaeagnaceae; genus Hippophae; species Hippophae gyantsensis. The sequence continues at coordinate 21,727,976 of CM061033.1, read as the reverse complement.
TTGATATTTCTATGTGCACATTGGGGACAATGTGCAATTTAAGTTTAGGGGAGAGAAATTCATTATCCACTTTAGTGTTTAGTACACATTTTCGATTTTTAGGAATTTTTTTATTTTTAGGATGTTTTTAATCATGATTTAGGTAGAAATTGATAAATATATGGAAACTAAATGTTGCATGCTTGATATGAAACATATGAACTCAATGATAAAAAGTTGTTGTCATGACTAGGATAAGGATTGTAATATGCTCATTAAGATACTTACATTAATCATGTCATATGCTTACTAGTTTTGATTTGATTGATTTAAATTTTTATGCATATGTTCATGATTGATTTTAGTGTTCTTATTGAGAGAAAATTTGTAGTGAGTTATACAAGTTAATAAGATCTATCATGTTTTATAATCTATTTAATCATCCCTTGAAGCCAAATTCTAAATAGTATTTAGCAAGAGAAATAATATAGGCCTTATTTAGAGTGATGAAGCCTTTGAAGCTAACCATTGTTAATATCTGTCGTCACCCATTTGAGCCTAATTAAAAACCTTTCATATCTTCAAGCCATATTTATGCCTAAACAATAAGAATTTTCTTGACGCTTGCACCAATAGCTTATATGAAAATAAAAGACATGCAATCATGTGTTATACTATAGTGTAAGGTGAAATGTAATGCACATTATGAAAAAAAAACTCCTAACACTATTATCCCTCGAAAGAAAAAGAAAAGAAAATTGAAAATAAGTTTACGAATGTTGTGAAGTTACGAAAAAAAGATGTGGAATAAAATAATATGAAATTAATAATAAGATAGGGTGTACTAAAATATTAAGTAAAAGTTCAATTGTAGTTAAAAAGTGCATGATGAATAAAAAGAAAGCTAAGGTGTGGAAAGAGCCTAATTGAGCTTTTCAATAGAAAGTGCACGTACTTATCGACCCTCGCTTAAGCCTTTCATTACAAGCATGTAAAGCCCTAATTGACCTTTAGCTAAGTGCATATTTATATTAGTCGAGAGGGATATGAAAAATAGACTTATGAGATTTGTTCTAAGATTGAATTGATTAACATGCTCATTTACGTTGACTTCATGAGTTCATTGGATGATATCATGTGTAACACACACATGAATCAATTCATCAAAAACTTTACATATCCTTGTATTGATGGAACATTGATTGATGGATATGCGAACCTCCTTGTATTAGAACTATGCGACTATTGAGGAGGATATTTTTTTTCTAAATATGAATGTATTAATTGATATATATATATTTATTAATATATTGACTATGTCATTTTATCTAACTAGATTTGACTTTACTTTTGGATAAGCAAAGAGTTAAGTTTGGGGGTGTGATGACTCTATGAAAGTAGAGTCATCGGTGTATTTTTCTACTTAATATTTATTTGTTTTATTCAATTAGTTTTATTTTTTTGGGTTAAAAATATTAAAATGTGAACTTTCTATTGAAAAGGGGTAAAAATATAATTTTGGGGAATTTTTTTGAATTTTTTAATGTAGGACCAATTAGAAGATGCCACATAGATGTCATGCAAGTAGGAGAGCTAATCAAGCATGCCATATGGATGTCACGCAAGTGAAGAGGTCCAATCATGCAATGTTGCATGTCCAGAGTGACGTAAACCTTGCCACATGTCAACATGACATTCATTCTAAGTATCATAGCACGGTTAACGAACTTGCCACATATCATCACATGATTCTTCCATTCTTCCCACCAAGATGCTACACAATTTATAACCATGAATCATATCACACCACGTGGCACTGACTCAATGTGCGTTGACTATGAGAAATTGACCATACCACACGTCGAGCATTGATTGGATATTCCTTTCTCCCTTTCCACGTGTTGCATTCCTATTGCCCAGCGCTGTTAATTTTTCCTTTTTTTCATTTCAACCCTTGATCTGAAGTTAATTTGACGATCTAGATTTCACCTAAACTTAAATTAACCCCTTAATTACCCCATAAAACCTAAGGAGCCAAAAATTACATATTTGTTTATCAATTTTTGGAGCCAAGAAGAGAGAAAAATACAGAAAAATTCAAAGGAGATGATGGAGATTCAAAAGGAGATTAGTACTACAATTTAAGAGATTGATTGTATTTATTCTTTTTCTCCTTTCTTTATCAATTTGTATGTTTTTCCTTATGAAAAATATGATATTTGTGAACAAAATTAGGTCTAACTAATTTATTAATCTAGAAGTCTTATGATTACAATATTTTACCCTAATATTTTACATGTGATAATCTATTATTTTACTTCAATTATGATTTTAATTTAATTAGACCATTTAATCTAATTTTTATGCTATTAATTATTTGGCCAACGATTGATCTATAGAGATAATTAAATAGATTTGAGAGAATTATTTAATTATTTACCTTGATTAAATAACATGTATAGTTTCTAGGCAGAGATGTATGTGATTCATAATTGATGAACTTAAAGAGTAGTATGCAATTTAATTGATATGAAAGGGTGATTAAGTTAATTACTTTATAGTGTGTAGTTTACTTGAAAAAGAAATACATGCTAGATTAGATTCAATTGATTATGTAATTTATTGGTAATTATATTGGGGGGATTTTAGTGATATACATATTTGAAAAATTGAGGGATTAAGTATTCTTATATATTTTCTCATATATCTTCTTAGCTGCCAAAACTGAGTTAATTAGTTATTGTTATTTATTTTTAGTTTTTTTAATTTTGCTTTCTTAAACCATAAAACTTTAAAAAAATTGATTTTTATTTTTCTAGTTTTAAAAATGAATTTTTAATAATATGATTTCCCTTGAAACTGTTTTTTCTTATTATTATATTACTTGTAAAGATATGTATACTTGCGTATTCATTGCACACAATTCATGTTGATCAAGTTTTTGGCACTGTTACTAGGGATTATAAACATTAGAAATCCATTTTAATTTTATTTTATATAATTTTAATTTTAATTTATTTATTTAGTTATTTATTTTTAATTTTGACATCTCTTTTAGTGCTAGTAGAAACATATCTGGCTCTATTGCATGAGCAGAGTTCGTAAGGGAGAAATTTTACCTTTAAATCCCAAAATCGATTGTATTTTGAGATCAATAAGAAAACAATAAGTTGTCACCTAAGTTGAAAAATGACTAATCCATTAGAAATAAAGAATAATGAGTTAAATTTGAACAACCATATATCTTTAATAAATGATAAGGATGGAGCTACGAATGAATATGCATTATCTATGTTGGAAGGGCTAAATTCAAGTACTACAAGGACAATTATTCAAGAAAATGAGTTTGAACTAAAGCCAATGATGTTTCAAATGCTACAAATTGTTGGACAATTCAGTGAATTACTAACATAGGATCCTCATTTTCATCTTAGATTGTTTATTGAAGTTGGAGATTCATTCAAATTCAATGGTGTGGCCCAAGAGGAATTTAGGCTTAGATTATTCTCTTACTCTTTGCGAGACCATTTTCAAGCTTGGTTAAATTCTTTTCTACGTAATTCCATTACAACTTGGAATGATTTGGTGGAGAAATTCTCAATGAAATACCTCCCACCAACAAAGAATGTCAAGCTTAGTAATGACATTATCTCCTACCAACAATATAAAGGGGAATATTTATTTGAAGCATGGGAAATATTCAAAGAATTTTTAAAAAAGTTTCTTAACCATGGTATCCCTTATTGGATACAAATGGAGACTTAGTACATTGGTCTTAATGCTCAAACAAGAACCATTCTTGATGCATCAGCTAATGGAACTTTGCTATCCAAATTTTACAATCATGCTTATTATTTACTAGAGAAAATGGCTAGCAATAATTATCAATGACCATTGGAAAAAATGGCAACCATAAGACGAGTAGCCGGAGTGCATAAGGTAAATGATATCACGGCACTTACACCTCAAGTGTCATCTTTGGTGAATCTTTTGAAGGCTTGAAGCATGCGAGTGAGTATAAAATAGGTCCACTTTTTAAGGTCTTGTATGTCTTTTATGATTGAGCTCATTTTTTTGATAATTGTCCAAATAATCCAATTAGCATTCTCCGTGGGTAATGTGAACTGAAACAATAATTCATACTCAAACACATATAACATAGGATGAAGACAACATCTAATTTTCTCTTGGAGTAATAGTAATAATCAAGTGGTAATAAATTCAATTGTTAATCATTTTCACTACTTGGTTTTTGATCATCGCACACAAAATGTGTGCAATGAATACGAAAGTATACATATCGCAACAAATAATATAATGATAAGAAAAGATCATTCCCACAAAAATTATTTTATTAGAAACTAATTTTTAAAACTAAAAAAATAAAAATCAATTTTTTTTTGTTTTTATATTTTAAGAAAGAAAAATTAAAACAACTAAAAGTAAATAGAAATAATTAATTAAATCAGATTTGGTAACTAAAAAGATATATGAGAAAAATATCTAGGAATACTTAATCCCCCAATTTTCTAAACATACAAATCGTTAAAATCCCCCCAATATAATTATCAAATAATTACATGATCAATTGAATCTAACATAGCATGTATTTCTCTCTCAAGTAAACTACGCACCATATAATAATTAGTTTAATCACACTCTCATGCCAATTAAATTGCATACTACTCATTAAGTTCATCAATTATGAATCGCATACATAAGAATAATGCATCTCTACCTAGAAACTATGCATGTTATTTAATCAAGACAAAGAATTAAATAATTCTCTCAAATCTATTTAATTGCCTCTATAAATAAATTATTGACCAAATAATTAATAGCATACAAATCAGATTAAATAATATAATTAAATTATAATTATAATTGAGATAAAATATTAAATCATCACATGGTGAAAATTGGGTTTATAAGATCCCTAGATTAATAAATTAACTACACATAATTGTGTTCATAAAGCTCATATTTTTCATAAAGAAAAACATAAAAATTGATAAAGAAAAGAGTAAAATAAGAAATACAATCAATCTCTTGAATTGTATAATTAATCTTCTCTTGAATCTCTACCAAAATTGTGTCCTCTTTTGATTTTTTTTGTAATTTTCTCACTTTTTAGCTCAAAAAACTGACCAAAATTATGCTAATGGAGGCCACTTAAGGTTTATTGAGTTATTAGATGCTTAAATAAAGATCAGGTGTGATCTAGACTATCATATCAGCTTCAAATCAAGGGCTATGATCAAAACAAGCAAAACTGACAGGGGAGACCAGTTAGAGTTAATGCTCCCTAAGTCAGTGCCATGTAGTGTGACGTGATTTGTGAAAACGGATGGCATGGTGCATAGATGGAACACGAAGAGCAATCGGGTGGGGACACATGGCAACAAAGTTTGACTGCACTTCAAACTCAGATTGAATGTCGTGTTGACATGTGTCATGTGTTTTGTCCTCCTCACACGCGTTGTTACATGATTCGTTATCCTTACTTTCGTGGCATCTATGTGACTTGCCCAATTAGCTCATATGCTTGCGTGGCATGCCACATGATAAATTCTGATTGGTCATGCGTTAAAAATTCATAAAAAATCCCAAAATTTTTAAATATTATATTTTCACCCCTTTTTCACTAAAACATTTATATTTTAATATTTTTGGGCATAAAAATATTATTTATTGAATAAAGAAAGTAAATATTAAGTAAAAAAGTGTGCTAATGACTCTACTTTCATAGAGTCATCAGTTTTCAATAACCATAATAATCAGAAGCCATCTATTGAGAAATAATATAAAATGTTTTAATAGGGATAATGAAATACTTCATCCAATCAAAAAAATACAAAAGTGTCAACTCAAGAGTCTTCAATTCAAAATTTAAAGACCCAAATGAATGAGGAGGAATAGGAAGCTAAAAAGGATGAGATGGAACAAATGGATAAATAGAGCACTCTAAAGGAAATAATTCAGCCAAAAAAGAGTAACCTCTAAAATTCCACCATTCCTTTCCCTCAAAGACTACAAAAGAAAAACTTAGGCACGCATTTTTCAAAATTCTTGAAAGTCTTCAAGAAGCTACACATAAAATTTGCAAATGAACTTAAACAAATGCCTACATATGCCAAATTTTTGAAAGATATATTATCTAAGAAAAAGAGGCTTGGAAATAATAACCTTGATAAAAGGTTGTAGTACCATCCTTAGTAGAAACTACCCCAAAACATGAAAGATCTAGGTAGCTTTGACATTCCTTGGGTAATTTGGAACATGAACTTTGAGAAAGCACTATGTGACTTAGGTTCAAGCATTAACCTTATGCCATTATCATTCTTTAAGAGACTGGGAATTGGTAAACCCAAAACCACTTTGGTAACATTAAAGATGGCAGATAGATCAATTAAGTGACCTTAAGGTATGGTAGAAGATGTGATAATAAAAGTTATAAAGTTTATCTTTATGGAGGATTTCATTGTACTAGACATGAAAGGGGACCACAACATTCCTATCATACTTGGTCTTCCATTCTTAGCAATTGGAAGAATACTCATTGATGTATAAAAAGGTAAGCTTACAATGAGAATACAAGATGAACAAGTAACATTTAAAGTTTTTAAAGCATCTAAACCCCTTGATATTGATAGTGTTAATGAATGTTAGCATAGATGTTACTATTTATGATGATAACTTAGAAGAAGTTGTTGAGTCATCTAAGTTATAGAACAAGTGTTAAGATCTTGGAGGATAATGATGAAGGCTTAGCCCTAAATCTAGACCTTCTTGAAGAAAAAGGGAACAAAGTGAGATTAGGTTAGAAACCTACAAATAAAGAATGGCCAACCATTATAATCACTCATTCAACCCAAAGTAATTCCAAGAAGGTGATATGGTACTTAAATGAACAAAGAAATCAACCATAGAGAAAGGGGAAGGGACCTTCGACCCCAAATGGGAAGGTCTTTACAAAATAAAAGTAGGTCATTGGAAAATATGCATATTACTTAGAGAACTTTGGTGGATCCAAGGTCCCAAACATGTGGGATGTGCAACACTTTAAGAAATATTACCATTAGTCAAAACTCGAAAGTGCTTATGATATCTACATTTTTCTACAAATCAAAGATAGACACTTAAAAGACTTGAAAGAATATAAAGTGCACAATCAAATGAAAAACAAGGTTGAGTTGCATGGCTTGAAAAATTCAAGAGCCCTTAGTACCCTACACCCAACCAGAGCTTGTACTCTGCCATGAGTAGGGAATAAGAAGCAACCCTACAGGTGAGTACTGTACCTTAAGGTCTAAGCTTACATGAAAAATAGCTTAACTTGGTCTAACAATCACTTAATTGGCCTTAGACCTTAAAAGGGGGTATGGCTTGAGAACTGTGCCATCCTAATATTGAGTAGCCCTAAATATCTTGTCGAGAATGTAACCTTGCCATGCGAAATAAGCTCTTTTCAATACACCATAGGTGAGTATTATGCCTTAAGATCTAGACCGCCAAAAGATCAATGAAAGTAGAATGTGTTCAATAACCTTGAAGGATTCACCTTGATCACGTGTAGTGTCACTCGGGTCCAAGCTACCGCGAAGTAGAATCCCAACTTATGAGTCCCTCGCCCTAGCACCCAGACTACTGCAGGGAAGTATTGAGTGTAATAAAAATCTTGATATCCAGACAAGGCACAAACTGTTGCCAAAATAATGAATAAAAGGTATCCTAACATGTGAACTCTATGCTTTCAAGGCTATACCATAAAATTATTTTCAGAAGATCAACATGTTATCCATGTGGTCCAGGCCATAGCTAACACCAAGAATGCCCTATCAGGTTTCCTATCACCCTTAAGTTGGCCATAGACCCTAAAAAAGTGTCATGGCTTATAACCCACTCCACCTTAGGTCCATTAACTATACTAAATTCAAGCACTATACTTAGGCTTATAAGTTTTCAATGAGTGAGATGTTAAGTCTCCAACAAAGCAGTAATTAAAAATTTCCTAAGTTATAAACTATCTCATGCTTGGACCACTTGAACAAGTTCAAGTACTCTAAGTAAAAGGGTTGATAGATCGAAGAGCTTAACTAAGCAACACTTGAACTAACAAGTCACCCTTAACTTAGAAAACTTTCAAACAAACACAAAAAGGGCTAAAAAAAGGCCATGGAAACAAGTTAAACGTAACCTAAACTTCAAAACCATCGATCTCTCAATAGAGCCAACTTGTGGTCCAAAGACCAAACCACAATTTGGCTTGATAGGCTAGGTCTAAGAGGTATGATTAGATAAGAATGTGATTGACCAGCCAGAAGAATGGTCGGTTATGAGTGTGACTGACTAGAAAATGGCAGGCCATAAGTACCACCATTGGCCAGGATGTGGCAGGCCAAGGAAAGGTTCCATATGCATTTGTCTGGCTAGACTAAATCTAGTTATGGCCAAGAAATCATTGCTCATCTCTATACATCATGGGTCTAAGATCAATGCTTTATTTTACTCTAATGTATCCATCCACACTTGCATGTCAACCTAAAGATCAATTGCCTCCCAAGATCCATGTAAATTTATTTTGTCGTAAATTGTTTGTATTATAAATTATTTGTAACATACTTTTATATTTATGTTATATTTTTATTTTTCTATTTGATAAGTGATTTTAATTTTTGTTTTAAATAGTTTATGTGAGGTAGGAGGTCTTTGGGGTACCATCTCCCACCTTACATAAACAATATTAATAGATCAAAAGAATTGTCAAGAATGTTGGACTTTGAGATCAAGCAAATAGCTAGGAATGAGAATGGCCATGCCCATGTTTTGGCCACACTAACTTTCGTACAAAAGGCCAATCGCACATGGGTGATATCAATAACGATCCTAACAAAGGCCAGTTTAGAGAAGGTCAAAAAAATAGTTAAGAGTATGGATGCTGCCATAAGCTTATGGTTCACCCCAATCTTTGACTTTCTAAAAAGAGAAGACCTCCCCAAGGACCAAAAGCTTGCGAAGGAAATTAAGGCTAAGGTAGGTTGATACGTGATTGACAATGATAAATTATATAAAAGGACTACATTCAGACCTATGCTTTTATGTATAGCTAGTGAGGGGTCTAATAGAGTTATGTTTGAAGCCCATGAGAGAGTGTGTGGATCCCATTTAGATGGAAGAAGGCTATCCTAGTGAATTAGTAGGCAGAGGTACTACTAGCCTACTTTACTAGAAAATTGCACAAGGTTCACCCAGGCATACGATAAGTATCAAAGATTTTCCCCATTGTCACATGTAACTCCAACCATCATGACATGGGTAGTTAGCCCATGACCCTTCTACAAGCAGGAGCTTGATATAGTGGGACCTCTACCCTCACACTCTTGTAGATACACAATATAATCTCTAGAAATCGTTGATTTCCTTACTTTAGTAGATCTTCTAAATGTTGCTTCAAAATTCCCTTGAGGAGCATGATCATGTTGTTTAACTAGTTGTTCAATAGCTTTAGGCATCTGTTGAACTTCATCATCTACTGGATCAGGATCAACAACTTGTGGTACTTCTAGGATTAGTTCTTCAATAAGCATTTGTACTAGGGGCACATTATTAATGACAATGATCAATCCATTACTTGAAGTGGCACACTAAGCATCTGAATGTTTTTTCTCAAGACCAATGCCTTAGGATCAATCGCTCCCACTATCAAGTCATTCTCAAGAAATTTTGCATTTCTTGATTTCACAAACCTAGTGCTATGAGATGGACAATAAAACCTATATCCCTTATACCTTTTGGTATATTCAATGAAATACCCACTAATGGTTTTTGGGTATAGCTTCATCTCTTATGGATTATAAATACTCACTTCAGATGAGCATCCCAAATCCGCATATCATAAACTTCGTTTCCAACCTTTCTATAATTCAAATGGCCTCTTTGAGATAGCCTTGGTTGGAACTCGGTTTAATATAAACACAATCGTCTTTAAAGATTTTAGTCCATAAGGATTTAGGAAGATTAAAGTAGCTAAGCATACCTTGTACCATGTCCAATAATGTTCGGTTTCTTCTTTCTACTATACCATTATAGTTTGGTAAACTAGGTATAATGTATTGGGCAACTATCCCATGCTCTTGAAGAAACTTAGCAAATGGACTTGGTGCTTATCCATTCTTAGTATATCTACTATAATATTCACCATATCTATTTGATATCATAAGCTTTATTTGCTTTCAACATTGTTTCTCTACTTCAACCTTAAAGTCCTTGAAGGCATTTAATGCTTCGCTCTTACTATGAAGCATGCAGAGATACATATATAGAGAAAAATCATCAATAAAGGTGATACAATATTTTTTACCTTGCATGTCCATTTCTAGACAACATATATCAATATGTATGATTTCTAATATGCTTGAACTCCTATTGGCACATTTCTTTGACTTGTTAGTCTACTTTCCCTTAATATAGTCCACACATGTCTCAAAATCAATAAAATATAAGGTAGTAAATACCCCATCTTTCACTAGTCTTTTAAATCTTTCTATGGAGATATGTCCTAATCTCCTATGTGATAATGTAGAAGAGTCCTCATCAATAATACATTTTTCCGTGCCAGTTTGAACATGCATAGCATTATGAGTGGAATTATTTCGTAAATTAAGGCAATAAAGACCATAAGATAAAATAGCATTCTCAACATAACCAGATTTATTAAATAAACTAAAAGATGTTTCTGAAAAGTGAAAGGAGTAACCAAAAGGTACAAGTCTTGAAATCGAAATCAAGTTTCTAGAAAAACTTGGAACATAAAAGGTCTTTTATAATTCTAAAACAAAACCACCACTTAAAATCAAATTGCATGTTCCTACAGCCTCCATATGTGAGCCCATCTTGTTACCAGATAAGATGTATTGTTCACTTCCCGCTAGCTTCCGTAGGTTTCACATACCCTGTAAGGAATTTGCAACATGGATTGTAGATCTAGAATCAATCCATTAGGTGTTAATATTAACATTAACCATATTAGATTCATAACAAACAAACGAGGTTGGATTACCTTTTCCCTCAAGCATTTTCTAGAACTTGATACATTCCTTCTTCATGTGTCCCCTTTTTTTTACAAAAGAAACACTTGGCTTCTTTCTTAACATCAACTTGAGGTGGAACTATCCCTTTCCCTTTTATGTTTGTTTTGAAATTTACCTTTCTCATTGGTGAGTCTTAAGGAAGAGAACTTCATAATAAGGGTGCTTGCCATAGCCTTATCTGAATTGATGAACTAATCATCAATGGCTTTTAGCAAGTCTTGAACATTGTTATGTTGATCAAAAGAACCATAAATACCAGCAGAGATCTTAGTCTTAATGAACATCAAGTTAAGAAAAGGCGATTAGATCGCTCCCATTGTTCATAAAGCATGATATTCGTTGAAGTGTTGGTTTCAGTAATTTTAGGTGGTTCATTTTTCCTAATGGTATAGTCAATATCCATCCACCCTAGATGAAGGAGAATTCTTTCCTTCCATACTTTATAATTATCCCATTTCAATTCGAAAATGTCACAACAAATATCAAAGAAATTCACAGGTTGTGAAGCTATGATTAAAAATTATATGCTTATTAAAATTTGAGACCTAAATTAAAATCATTTTTTACCAATGTAAATCAGGAAAAATATGAATCTAGTAACACAAAAATTTCATGTGAGCTAAAATTCTAATTCAATTAAATTCATTTTAATTTTACAATAAAACTATCAAATTATGTTCATTTTCCTAATATTTGTGGGTAAATTAGAAAATATAATTTGATATTCTATCCTAATTGATCACGCTAAATATAATAAAAATTCATGTGGAATAAGATTTATTATATCACATATGATTAATCACAATTAATATTTATTTTTCTAAATGTGATTCTAAATAAATAAACCTTATTATAGTTTTAATTAATTAAAGATGTTGTGGCTACTCTTTAATTAATTAAACTATATGGATCACTTAAACATGAACTAAATCATTAGGCTCAATAATTGCATAAAATCATAAACAATATTAATTTAATTCCAAATGTACAAATATTATCTATCTTAAGATTACATGTATAAATAAATGACAATAAATTATACAAGCAAAAATAAATAATATAACCACAAATTAAATTCATAAAGAATCATTAACAATTAATTTCATTATGCATAAATTATTTAACCAAATTTCATATATATAATAAATTATAAAATTTATATATACAAATACCAAACACAAATAATTTAAGCATAATGTGTGTTGTGGCCCAGTAGTTTAGGCGCTTAACACTCTTACAGGAAACTCGGGTTCGAGTCACAAGAATAACACATTTTTCTCTTTTTCTAGCAAGTCGTCTTCAACCTCCAGTTGGGTCAGCATGACCCAATTATGACCCAGTTGGAGACCCAAACATTTCTCTCAATTATGGCAACGAAAATTGGCATTCTTTTTATCAAAATTCTTAAAATTGAATTTCCAAGTAATTTATGGTCTCAATTTGAATAAAAAATGTCATTTTTAATAAAAATTTAATTAATACATTCCAATAAACGTGAATGGCGAATTGGAATAAAATTCTTCATGGTTTTTCACGTTTTAATTCATAGAATCATTGAAAAATTAATACTGATATAATTTATAATTTCCATATTGTAGAATGTATTCCGAGAGATATGATGGAGATAATATGGAGTATGTATTCTTTACTTCATTCTCTATTAATTCTTCTATTACAATACTATAATACAACACTATAAATAGGAATAAGACATTAGAAAAATGTCCACTAATTCTAGGAATAGAACAGCTGGTATCAATAATTAAAATACAGCTTGATTTACACTAGCTCTACAGCCTATACAACACTAATAATATTCTCTGAAAATCTACACATATGCATCAAAACCTTTCATCTCAATTGTAGAATTACTTGTTAGAACAATATCATCTACGTACACAATTAGGATAACTATTCTGTCATTGGAGAAGTGTTTGACGAATAGTGTGTGATCTAATTGGCATTGATTGTGCTCATATCTCTTCAGAACTTTAGAGAACTTATCAAACCAGGCATGTGGAGATTGTTTCAATCCATATAAGGATTTCTTAAGTTTGCCGAATCTATTGGTTGGAATAGGAGATTCAATTCCAGTAGGAATGTCCATGTAGACTTCTTCTTCGAGATCACCATTAAGGAATGCATTCTTGACATCTAATTGGTAGGGAGGCCAATCCAAGTTAGATTCTATGGAGAGAAGAACACGAATAATGTTGAGTTTTGCTACAAGTGCAAAAGTCTCCTGATAATCAAGCCCATATGTCTGAGTGAATCCTTTAGCCACAAGGCGAGCTTTGAGTCTTTCTACATTGCCGTCTGCTTTGTGTTTGATTGTAAAGATCCATTTACACCCAACAGTTTGTTTTCCCGATGGTAGTTCTGTGATCTCCCAAGTCTTATTTTTCTCTAAGGCACTGAGTTCTTCACGAATAGCTGTCTTCCATTCAAGTATCTGAAATGCTTCATGAACAGAATTTGGAACCTCTATCTGATCGAGGTTGCTGATAAATGCCTTATACCCTGGTGAGAGATTTTTATAGGAAATAAAGTTGTAGATGGGGTGGTTTGTGCATGATCTTACACCTTTCCTTATAGCAATTGGAAAATTCAAATCATTAGGAGGTAATTCAATAATATGAGGTTCAGTGGTGTTACCTTGTGAATTGTCAGAATGGCCTGTATTTAGGTTGGATTCCTAGAATGGCTCAAAATATGCTCGATTCTCTGCTCTTTCTTGAGTTGTTTTCCTTCTAGAGTAGACAAGGAGATCATTGTTTGGGACAAGGAAGTTTGGATCTGTTGGTAGAGATGTTAAGGGTTCATTGGGAGTAGTAAGAGTATTTATTTGAGATATTGATTCACTTTTTGGAAGTTGCGGAATAGGATTTGTGGGAGAATGAGTGCTTATGATATTCGAAAGCTGGTATTCATTGCCTATGTTCTCCCCCTGAATGACAGATTTGGAATAGTACGGATATTGTTCAAAGAATGTGACATCCATTGTATTATAGAATCATTTTGTGATAGGAAAAAAACATTTGTATCCTTTCTGGTATGATGAATACCCTAGGAATATGCATTTGATGGCTCGAGGATCAAGTTTGCCACTATGCTGTACATGGACATAAGTAGAACATCCGAAAATTTTAAAGGGAACGTGGGACACGATTTTGGTGTGTGGGTATGACTCAAGTAGAGTATTGATAAGATAGGTAGCTGTAAGAACATCATCCCCCAAAAAATGTTGAGGGACATGAGTTGTGAACATGAGGGATCTAGCTACCTCGAGAAGCTGCCTATTCTTTCTTTCAGCCACCCCATTTTGTTGAGGTGTGTCAACACATGAGCTTAGATGGATAATCCCTTGACTTAACAGATAATCAGTAAGGGTGGAAGTGAAGTATTCTTTAGCATTGTCGGATTTCAATACTTGGATTTTTGTTAGAAATTGGGTTTGAATCATGGTATTAAAATTTTTAAAAATTTGACATGCTTTAGATTTTTCTTTCATTAGGAATAACCAAGTGATTCGAGTATGATCATCCACAAATGAAATGAACCAACGTGTCCCTGTGATGTTTTTGATTCGAGAAGGTCCCCATATATCAGTGTGAATTAATGAGAAAGGATGTGATTTTTTATGTGGAAGATGAGGATATGAAGTTCTAACATGTTTTGAAAATTGACATACTTCACACTGAAAAACTTCTGAATTTTTATTTCTAAATGATGAAGGAAAAAGTTTCTGTAAATACTTGAAATTAGGATGACCTAAACGATAGTGATTCAGCATGATTTCACCATCTTTATTGGACTTAAGGTTTAACAAAGCTTTATTTTGATTAGAAACTTCGGATACAACTTTATGGGCTTGTCTTATTGAAGGTTCTTCACTGCTGAGGAGATAGAGTCCCGAGCATTCCTTAGCACTGCCAATCATCTTCCCCGAATCCAAGTCCTGAAATTCACATAGGTTATGAACAAATTTAGCCATACAATTTTTATCACGGGTGAGTTTAGTAATTGATACAAGATTAAAATCAAGTGTAGGAACAAGAAGGACAAAATCTAGAATAAAGGAGTTTGAAATTTTGGCTGAACCAATTCCTGTTACTTTGGATACTGAACCGTCGGCAATTCGGACCGTGTGTCCATTATGGTAGATTTTAATATTCATGAGAAGAGAAGCATCACCCATCATGTGGTCTGAAGCATCGGAATAAACAATCCATGGTCTCATAACCTGTTTCACACTAAGAGTATTGATAGTGTTACCTGATTGAGCTATAGTGGCATATGATATGGTCAAGGATTGTCCAAATAATTTCTGGAGGAGATCAATCTGTTCCTTGCTAAACAGAGCAGATTCAGGTGACTCAGTGCCTTGAGATTTAGAGGCAATTTTTCCATGACTTTCTTTGTTGATGTGTTGTGCGAACGGTGGTTTCCAATCAGTGGGCTTACCATGAATTTTCCAGCAGGTTTCCTTAGTATGACCAGGTTTACGACAATGATCACACCAAGGTCTTCCACGACGAGGACGGTTGTCTGTATTATGAGAGTGCTGGTGGCCTCGAATGGCAAGTGTAGATCCTTCTCCAGTCACAAAAATGGTAGATTGAGGACCCATCATTACTTTCTTTCAACTCTCCTCTTGACGGATGTTAGAGAAGGCTTCACGAATGTTGGGCAAAGGTTTTGTTCCGATAATTCTGCCGCGCATATCATCAAGATCTTTATGGAGCCCCAGTAAAAATTTGAAAACCCGTTTCTTGTCAATAATCTGTTTGTACAAGATGCTGTCTACTGGACAGGTCCATTCGTGAACTTCAAAGAGATCTAATTGCTGCCAACATCGAGTGAGAGAGTTAAAGTATTATGTAACTGATAAATCTTCTTGACGAATATCATGGAGGATGCTCCCGATCTCAAATAGTTCGGACATATTATCAAAACTGAAATAAGTGTCTTTGGTTGCATCCCATATTCCTTTGGCAGTTTTGTAGAGAAGAAAATTCTCTCCAATTTCGTTTGTCATGGAATTGATCAACCAATACATCACCATATTATTTTCAGATTTCCATGTTCTGTATTGTAGATCGTCTTTGTTTGGAGCTGCGGTATCACCAATAAGGTAATCATCTTTCATTTTTCCGCATATAAACATCATGACGGATTGGGACCACTGAAGATAATTGTGCCCATTTAATTTGTGACTGGTGATGGGCATAAGACTATTGTCCGTGGAACCAATAATTATAGGTTTTCCCGTGGCCATTTGTTTCAATTGTAGATTATACGTGGACTGAAATTTTTGGGTTGTTTTTTTTTTATAGATAATCTACTGGACTGGGTCGGGTGGGTATGTTGGACCGGGTCAGGTGGGTATGTTTAACCGGGTCAGGTAGGGTTTAACCGGGTCGGGCTGAGATATATTAAAATAGCTTACGGGTATTGGAAACAAAACAGAAAACAAAATAGAATGCGACTACGAGACTGCGAGACTTACTGGCTTACGGGACTGAAGCAGACGACGATGATGATCGACGCCGACGATGAGGAGATGGTCGGTGATGATGATGACTGGCGATGGCGACGATGACTGAGATGGCTCATCGCACCACTGAAATGATGGCTGGTCTGATGGTGATAGTTGTTGTGGTTGTTGTTGTTGCTGCTGCTCAAGGTACGAAGATGTTCTATACAAATAATTTGACTCTGGAATGCAAGCTGTAGAAAATGGCAGGAATTGTTGTGGTTGCTGCTGCTGCTGCTGCTGTTCAGGGTATGAAGATGTTCTATATAAATGTTTTTCCTCTGGAATGCAAGTTGCAGGAAATGGCTGTGAAGACCATGGCTTGATGGTGGTTGGTGGTGGCTGATGGTGGCGATGATGACAGAAATCAGACGTATTCAGCAATGGAAAAAAAAATCAGTGTCTCCTGAGAATTATTTATTTTGGAGAGAAAAATTCTTCCTCGGACAGAATTGATATAACACAAAATTGGATTTCTGGATTTCAGAAATGCTCTGATACCATGTAGAATGTATTCCGAGAGATATGATGGAGATAATATGGAGTATGTATTCTATACTTCATTCTCTGTTAATTCTTCTATTACAACACTATAATACAACACTATAAATAGGAATAAGACATTATAAAAATGTCCACTAATTTTAAGAATAGAACAGCTGGTATCAATAATTAAAATACAACTTGATTTACACTAGCTCTACAGCCTGTACAACACTAATAATATTCTCTGAAAATCTACACATATGCATCAAAACCAAGCCTTTCAAAAAGCCCAATTTCAAAGTGCTCGATAAACAGAGCAAAACAGGAAAGAAAAAAATGCATATAATAGTATAAAAGTAACCTAAAAAATAAGAAAACATACATGTGATTTTGAAAACATAAATTTGCTAAAATAATGATAAAATTATGCAAATATAAATTTATTTTCGGCATTAAAGTGTAAATAAATCACTTAATATTTAATGCTATTAAGCACTCAACAATTGTAGATACAAGTTTTAGAGAAAATACATTTAGGTCTAGAGAGAAAGATAAAGCTAGAGGCAAGATAGAATTCAAAGAGGCAATTAACAAGTATTTCTTATTTTTTTTAACAATCTTATACTTATTTTAATTAAGATTCTACTTAACTAATTTTTTTATGTGATTTTGGGAAATTTCTAAGTCGTACACTATGACTAAAATGTTATGATAATTTTTAGATTCAATCCTTGACTTTTAATGCTTTCAACTTTATATTTAAATTTTATGACTATACATATATGAATTGGAGCAATTAACTAATTTACTACAATTATATGTTTAATGCTACTTTAATATGTTACTATATTATCCTAGGAGTAAATAAACTTTTATTTTTTCATTTCAACTATGGTATTTACTAATATTTTTTATTCAAAGTTGTAATGTATTACTTTGTGATAGTATGACAAGTAGAATTGATGTCTTCCTTAAAGATTACTAAAAATTGTAATCTTGTGAAGTTTAATTATCTCTTTTTTAGAACTCAATGCGACGAATGAATTACCTAGTAACTATGACTAGGTTGCTCCGATTTAGGAGTTGATCATGCATAACTTTTTTTTTTTAAATTATTTATCACTTGTACAATATGATCATATTATTTGTGTGTTTTCAAGCGTATCTAGTTTTTGGTGCCATTATCTAAGATTTTTTTTACAATTTTTCCATTAATTATTAGTTTATTTAAAAAACAAAAAATCAAAAATTATTTTTATTAATTTATTTAGTTTATAATTATTAGTTTAAATTTTTATTTTTATTTTTCTTTTATTTTTTATTTTTCTACTAACTTTTTTTCACTAACCATTAAATTAATTTTTATTTTTGTCATATTTTTATTTATTTATTGTTTTTATTTTTAATTTTTATTTCACTAATTGAATTTATTTTTAAATTTTTATTTTAATTTCTTCTTAGATTTTATTTTTTTAAAACTTTATTTAGGTTTTTGTTTTTAGTTTACTAATTTATTTTTATTTTTATTTTAGTTTAACTTCTTTATAGATATTTTTAGTTTTGATAAATAAAGAACCACATAATTTAATAAGTATTAATATAATATATGTATAAAAGAGTATAAACGGTTTGGTTTGGTTTGATTTAGTTTGGATCGGACAATTTAATTTTTTTACGAATCAAATGAGACCAAATTATATAGCAAACTAAATTGGACTATTCCAAATAGACTAATTTCCCATTGGGTCTGGTGTATTAGTTTTTCTGTCCTCACCCTAGTTTTTTATCCATGTCTCCATCATCAAAAATCATGATAATGTATGATCTTCTAGAATGCGAGAAGTAACTTCATGTTTGGTTAACCGAAATGAAATGAAATTAAAATTAAATCTTTTTAATTTTATATTTGGTTGAGCTGAAAAGTAAAAATGGAAATGAATTGATTCCCAAAAGAGAACGAATAAGAATTCCTTCTCATAATTCCATTCCAATCTCAATTTTTTTTTCAATTTTACCCCAACCCCAAATATAACCCTAAATCCTAAATCCTAAACCCTAAACCCTAAATTCCAAATCCCAAATCTCAAAACCCTAAACCATATTTAGAAAAATAATAATTTTAACCCTAACCCCAAAACCATTAACCCTATTTTAAAAAAAATAATTTTAACCCTATACCCTAAACCCCAAATCCCAAAACCCTATTTAGAAAAATAATAATTTTAACCCTAAACCTTAACCCACAAATATAACCCTAAACCCTAAACCACAAATCTCAAATCCTAAAACCCTAAACCCTATTTAGAAAAATAATAATTTTAACCCTAAATCTTAACCCACAAATATAACCCTAAACCCTAAACCTTAAACCCCAAATCCCAAATCCTTAAATCCTAAATCCCAAACATCAAAATCTTAAACTTTATTTAAAAAAAATAATTTTAATAATATATTTTATTTTTAAGTAATAATTATTTAGAAAAATAATGATTTCAATAATTTATTTTTTCTGACGAAAAAATAATAATTAAATGATATTATTTAAACTTTATTGAATATATGGGTATTAAGATAATATAGAATGTTTACTATTCTATTAAACTTGTAAACCAAACACTGTAATACTAATTTTTTTCTTGATTTCAATGATTAAATCAAATAAAACTTTTTTCTTTCGATTCGTATTCTCATTTCGATTCTCATTTTTATTTTCATTTCGATTCCGTTCCATGAACCAAACGTTACCTAAGAGTTACTAACAATTTTGAGAAGTTAAAGATATTCTTTCTAAAAAATAAATAACTGAAGAGTTATTTATAGATATGCTAACTTATCAGGAGGGATGCAATATAATGATTAACTTCAAAAATTTAAAGATTTATCTTCTAAAGTTTTAAATACACATTACTCACACAAACGGTGGACTGGATACATCCTACCATGTGAAACTCAGCTACGAGTACTCTTTTTAATTATCAGATCAATTTTAAAAAACTATATCATTATTGAAGTATTTTAAAGAAAAATCAGCAAAAAAGAAAATAAAGCATTTAAAAAAAATCCTACAGTATAATTAATATATAAATGAATTTATGCTTCTTTGAGATTACGTGCTTCAGCAATTATTATAATGGATTACAAAAGCGTTAATGAAAAGACATTCTATATTTCAATTCATGATCTAACCCCAATGTTGCAACATTAACTTCTAAGAAGTGGGAATTAGCCCCACTGAGTGAAATAATGTTTCTTGTGAGTAATGAAAGAAGTTCAACATACATGACTACACTCTCATTTACAACTATAGACTTGGCTCAGAATAATTTTAAAACTTTCTTAAATTTTGGTGACAACACTAGAACTAGTTTCTCATTGAAACATTCATTCGAGATATGTATTAGAAACTACCAACATATGCAATTGATAAAGAAAAAAGAGTACACGAGTGTCTCTCATGAAATGGGAGTGGCTAAGCATTTAGCTTACGAATGCAATTTAGGAATTCAAAAAGATTGTAACTGGTTCATCTTTAAGGAACTTCAAAAATCTATTTCATTGCTGATTGGAATTACAAATTGTGTTAGTGCGTGTTAACAAGAAAATTGCTCCTTTAGAGTGATGGTAGTTTTGCGTCTTTTATAGATAAAATAATTATAATTATAATGATGTGCCTCTCTTTTGTATCTTAGATTTTTGTTTGTCATCAGTTTTAATTCATTGGATTGTTATAAACATCCCATTGAAAATTACACTACATCTCTTACTTGATGAGTTCAATTCAGAATATATAGTTTGGATTTATTTCACCAAAGCTGCAATCATTGGAAATATAGTTTGTAGTAAAGTCCCACATTGGAAACGAATAGGCGTGGTTTCTCGTCTTGCGCATATAAAAATAACCAGCAGCGTAAATTATTAAATCACGGAGCCGTGCGGTGCACACATAGCGAACTATTCTTTCGCCTTTTACTAAAGAATACCGTGTGTGCGCCGCTATAAGCGGCATACGCCTATTTTTGGAGAGGTCCTCCTTGTGGGAGTGCCTCCATAAGTCTAGTTTAAAGAGAGAACTGTAAGTACTTTCGTTTGTAAACTATATAGGCTTTAAGTTGTAACTGAAGTTACTCTTTGAATAATAGAGTTATATATAATGGGTTTAATTATTAGAATTAGACCCACCTGTAAGTTACTCTTATTATTAGAATTTAAGTGGTTATTGGTTTTTATTAATAGGATTAGAGTGTGTCTCTAATCGGTGTTGTTATTATTATGAATAAACCGATCTGGTTGTTATTATTAGAATTAGAGTGGGTCTACTGGGTTTTATTCCTTTTAATCTTTTTTATTTTTAATTATGTCATTCATATCTATAATTGAGAAATTAGATTTAAATTATTATCGTTTTATTATTATTTTATTTTATTAAAAATTAAATAAAATAATATTTAATTTGTAAGTGAGATTTAAATTATTAATCTTATTTTATTAAAAATTAAATAATATAATATAATATGAATTTTAAAATTAATAAATTTTATCACGTTAAATCTTATTTAAATAATATAATCTTTACATTCACATTTCATATATTTAATTTTAAGAAAAATCATCGATAAAAATATTTAATTTTTTTTTCAATAATATAAAATCTCAATGATTTTTGGCTATTAATTGGATAGATTTTAAGTTTTTTGATTGCATCATTTATATTTAAAAATAACTCTTCATATTTATAATTATAAAATAATATTTTTTATATCTATTTCATATATTTTTACTATTAAAAAAATATTACAATCATTTCATTTTAAATGATATCAATTAAAAGTTATTTAAAATAAATTATAGTTATTTAGATCTGTAGATTGTTAAATACCGTCCAAATGTATCTCATTCGATGTTAATGTATTGTTATTTTTATTGTTAAAAATTTTAAAAATGATATTTTTTATAATTTTTTAATATTACCAATTATGTGACTTTAGTGTAAGTCCTTTAAGAAATAACAAAAATAGGCACTAATTTAAATGAAAAAAAACCGTGAATTCATTTGTTAACATTGCATGAGAATCGAAAGACCAAAAGCTTGAGCACTGAAGTGATCCAATAAAGGATCTGGGATCAAATTATTCCGATTAAAAAGTTTGAACTAAATCAGTTCAATTAGATTTTAAACCAATTAAACTAAATTATATTAGGAGTTAATTTGGTCAAATTAAAAAAAACTAAAAATAAAAGCATTAATGAATAGACAATTTGTATATTTGAATTCATAATCTGGGTCCAATGTTGTAACATTAATGCCTAAGATCTTGTTAAATAACATCTTATAATCTCCCAGTTTGAACAATTTTAAGTATTTTTTTCCCTTTCCTTTTCCTTTAATTTGAAAATCTCTATAATTAAGAACCAAAATGACAACTTCTAATTTTCCATTACATGCTGCTCTTTTGCTTGTTGTAATTTGCTTTTTCTAAAAGCTACAATAGAAGCTTGTCTTGGGCTTCTAGTTTTTTGTCAAGTTGTATTTTGCAGGCTGCGTTATCACTAGATGAAAATATCAAGTTATCATTATCATTAACCTCATTGAATGTTCCAAGTTCTTTCCTTTTATCACAACTCAATCTGATTTTATAATTAATTACTTCTATTAATCTCAAGTGACATAATATGGTGGATATTATAACTGTTGGGTTTTTCTCTTATTTGAAAGAGCCTAAGTGAAACTTATGTGTCTTAAAAACCCATAGAGTAAGAAAGAGATAATTATGTCATTACATTACTTCATTATAAACCTATTTAGGGTTTGTTGAGAGTACATTTTGGAGAGAGAAAAACGTGTGCAGCAAAGCAACAGTTGCAACAGAAAAATTGAGAGTAGTTTTTCAGTTTCTCCTTCTCCAACAAGTCTTCATCAAGTGCTTCGATGAAAAGTCTTTTGTAGTCCGATTAAGTTGAAATTGTGAAGGCAAGTTCACGACTCAATACTCTTTAATATGTATGGTGTGATTTGGATTTGGCTCATCGGTTTGGGAAAATCTGAGTCGTGAACAATGACTACAAAATTGGGTTAGATTTCTCCATTCTTTTGAAATAATTATTAGTTTCCAAGAAGTGTATTCTTGATGATGATGTTGATTTTTTGCCTCTAGTTTTACCTAGAGAGAACTGTTGTACAATTTTTTCTTGATAGTAGAAGTTTTAGAGAGGAATGTCGTGGTTGTTTCCTTCCTACACCGGGAAGGTTTTTCCACGTAAATTGCTTGTGTTGATTTTGTACATGTTTTTATTTTGAGCTCTATTTATTTGTTTCCTAAAAGATTCACACAAAGGAGAATAAGTTTAATTCCGTTATTTAGAACTTGATCAAAGTTCGTATTGAAATTGTGATTCTCCTAACGAAGTGGTATCAGAGCTATGGTTATTATTGTTGAATATCTTGTGTTGAATAATGGAAGCAAATTTGAGTAGAATTATTACTTTGAATGGTTCTAATTATCGCCCTTGGAAAGGAAAAATGAAAGATCTCCTTTATGTCAAACAAATTCATTTACCAGTGTTTGCCTCTGAAAAACTAGAAAAGTTATCTGAAAAAGAATGAAATTTGTTACATCGACTTGTCTGTGGGTATATAAGGCAGTGGGTAGATGATAATGTTTTGAATCATATTAGTGGAGAAATACATGCACGTCACTATGGAATAAACTTGAAGAGTTGTATGCTCGAAAAACAGGAAATAGTAAAATGTTTCTTATAAAGAAGTTGATGGCTTTAAAGTACCAAGATGGAACTTCATTGACAGATCAATTGAATACGTTCCAAGGAATAATCAATCAATTAGCTAGAATGAGTATCAAGTTTGATGATGAGATTCAGGGGTTGTGTTTATTGGGTACGTTACCAGACTCTTGGGAAAAATTTAGAATATCATTAAGTAACTCAGCTCCAAATGGTGTAATCAACATGGATCTAGCTAAGAGTAGTATTTTGAATGAAGAAATGAGAAGAAAATCACATGGGTCTTCTCAGCAGTCAGAGATTTTGGTTACAGAAAGAAGAGGGAGGAGTAAAAGTAGAGGTTTCAAGAGAAAAAAATAGGAAGAAGTAAGTCCAATAGGTTTTCTAATATTGAGTGTCATCACTGTGGCATGAAAGGGCACATCAAGAAATATTGTAGACAGTTGAAGCGGGATAACAAGAAGAAAGACAAAGAACAAAAGGGTGATGTTGGTAAAGAAAATGATTGAGTTGCCACCGCTAGTTCAGAAGACTTTCTCGTTGTTTATAATGAAGATGTTGTCAATGTTGCATGTCACGAGGTTAGTTGGGTTATTGATAGTGGAGCCTTCATTCATGCTACATCTCGAGAGGACTTATTTACATCCTATACAACAGGTGACTTTGGGACAGTGAAGTTGGGTAATGATGGCTTGGTTAAAGTCATTGGTACTGGAGATATGTGTTTGGAGATGAATAATGGCACGACGTTACTTCTTAGAGGGGTAAAACATATTCTTGAAATTCGTTTGAACTTGATCTCTACAGATAAACTTGATGATGAAGGATATTGTAATACCTTTAGTAATGGTCAATGGAAACTTACTAAAGGTGCTATGGTTGTTGCTCGTGGGAACAAGCATTCCAGTTTGTATATACTACAGGCATCAGGGCATTTGACATCAAAAGACACCTCCCAAGACTCCTCAGTTAAATGGGTTGGCTGAGAGAATGAACAGGACATTGGTTGAAAGAGTAAGATGTCTTCTTTCGCATGCTCAGTTGCCAAGATCTTTCTGGTGTGAGGCTTTGAATATAGTTGTACATGTTCTTAATCTCACACCATGTGTTCCTCTTTAGTTTGATGTAGCAAATAGAGTTTGGACTGGCAAAGATGTTTCTTATGATCATCTTCGCATTTTTGGTTGTAAGGCATTTGTGCATATACCAAAAGATGAGAGATCTAAGCTCGATGTGAAGACACAACAGTGTATCTTTGTTGGTTATGGTCTGGATGAATTTGGCAACAGATTTTATGATCCAGTTGAGAAGAAACTGGTAAGGAGTCATGATGTTGTGTTTATAGAAGATGAAACTATACAAGATGTTGAGAAGATAGAAAAAGGAGTCCATCAGTATAGCGATGATTTGATTGACCTAGATCTGGTTCCTTTATCATTACAAATGGAACAAAATATTCAAGATGACTAACAGGGTTCAAATGATGCAGATATGCAAGCTGAAACAGATCACGAAACTACTAATTAGTTGCCAGAACCAGAAATTCCACCCAAGAGGTCTATTAGAGACCGATGTCCTTCCACACGGTATGATACAGATGAGTATGTGTTATTGACAGATGAGGGAGAACCTCAATGTTATGCAGAAGCGATGGAAGATGAAAATAGAGCACACTGGGTTGGTGCTATGGAAGATGAGATGCAGTCACTGTATGACAATCACACGTTTGAGCTGGTAAAGTTGCTTAAGGGTAAGAGAGCTTTAAAGAACAAGTGGGTCTACAGAGTGAAGCAAGAAGAACACAATTCACAACCACGATACAAAGCTAGACTGGTCGTCAAGGGATTCAATCAGAGAAAAGGTATTGATTTTGATGATATTTTCTCTCCTGTTGTGAAGATTTCTTCCATATGTGTTGTTCTAGGTCTAGCAGCAAGCTTGGATTTAGAAATTGAGCAAATGGATGTGAAAACTTCCTTTCTTCATGTTGAGTTGGAGGAAGAGATTTATATGGAACAACCAGAGGGTTTTGAGGTTAAAGGAAAAGAGGATTATGTATGCCGATTAAAGAAAAGCCTGTACGGGTTGAAGCAAACACCTAGACAATGGTATAAGAAGTTTGAGTCAGTTATGCGGGAGCATGGTTACAAGAAGACTACTTCTGATCATTGTGTTTTTGTGCAGAAATTCTCTAGTGATGACTTTATCATTTTATTGCTCTATATTAATGACATGTACTGATTGTTGGTAGAAATTCTTCAAGGATTGATAATTTGAATAAGCAGTTTAGTAAGTCCTTTTCCATGAAGGACTTGGGCCAGCAAAACAAATTCTTGGTATTCAAATTTGTCGAGACAAGAAAAGAAAGAAGTTATACATGTCATAGGAATGGTACATCAACAAGGTACTTGAAAGGTTTCATATGGATAAAGCTAAAGTGGTTTCTTCTTCTTTATCTAATCACTTTCAGTTGAGATCGAGTCAAGGCTCTTCAACAAATAAAGAGATGGAAGATATGGAAAAGGTTCCATATGCCTCAAGAGTAGGAAGCTTAATGTATGCAATGGTGTGTACGAGGCCAGACATAACTCATGCAGTTGGAGTTGTTAGTCGTTTTCTTTCAAATCCAAGAAGAGAGTATTGGGATGTAGTAAAGTGGATTATGAGATATGTTCGAGGTACTTCCAAGTTAACACTTAGCTTTGGAAGTGGAAAACTAGTGTTAGTTGGATACACTGATTAGATTTGGCAAGAGATGAAGATTCTCGTAAGTCTACTTCAGGTTATCTAATTACTTTCTCTAGTGGAGCAGTTTCTACAGTAGAGGCAGAGTTTATTACAACAACGGAAGCCTGTAAGGAATTTTTGTGGATAAAACAACTCTTTAGAGAACTTGGTTTCAAGCAGCAGAAATATGTGTTGTTCTACGATAATCAAAGTTCTATTCACCTAGCGAAGAACTCGGCGTTTCACTCAAGATCAAAGCATATTGATGTGAGGTATCATTGGATAAGGAAAACTGTTAACAATAAGTTGCTTGAACTTGAGAAAATCCATACTGATGAGAATGGATCTGACATGCTGACAAAGCAGTGTCAAGAGAAAAACTTGAAGTTTGTTGTTCAATTGCCAGGATGTCGGATCCCTCCATCTAATCGGAAAAGGGGGAGATTTGTTGGGTTTTCCTCTTATTTGGAGGAGCCCAAGTGAAGTCCAAGTGGCTTAAAAGCCCATGGAGTAAGAAGGGGGCATTTATGTCATTACATTGCTTCATTAATAACCCATTTAGGGTTTGTTGATAGTATATTCTACAAAGAGAAAAACATGTGCTGCAAAGCAGCAGCTACAACAGAAAAACTGAGAGCAGTTTTTCAGTTTCTCCTTCTCTAATAAGTCTTCATCAAGTGCTCCGATGGAAGGTCGTTTGTGGTCCGATTAAGCTGAAATTGTTCAGGAAGATTCACGACTCAAGACTCTTTAATCTGTATGGTGGGATTTGGATTTGGCTCATCGGTTTGGGAAAATATGAGTCATGAACAGTGACTACGAATTTGGGTTAGATTTCTTCATTCTCTTGAAATAATTGTTAGTTTTCCAAGAAGTGTATTCTTGATGATGTTTTTGATTGTTTGCCTCTAGTTTTACCTAGAGAGAACTGTTGTACAATTGTTTCTTGATAGTGGAAGTTTTAGAGAGGAGTGTCATGGTTGTTTCCTTCCTACACCGGGAAGGTTTTTCCACGTAAATTATTTGTGTTGTTTTTATGCATGTTTTTATTTTGAGCTCTATTTATTTGTTTTCTAAAAGATTCACACAAAGAAGGAGAATAAGTTTAATTCTACTGTTTAGAACTTGATTAAAGTTCGTATTGAAATTGTGATTCTCCTAACGATAACTGGACTCAAGTCTCAATTGTTTTCTTCAATCACATTCTATCACATTATTAGATAACTCATCTCAACTTGACAGTTTTATTTTGTGTTTTTTATGATTTATAGTTAAGCAGGCTTGTATCTTGATGGCTGTATATACATATTTGTACACATACAATTAACCTCTTGAGAAAGATAGTAACAATAAAATTGAGTATTTTTATTCCATGTCACTTAATTATAAAAAATAAAAATAAACCCTCTAGAATGTCTAAATGATTGCTTTCTAAGCCAACAAAAATATATAGAAATCAATCGGTGCCAATGAATGGCCTTGCATACTCTTTCTTCGTAGTTTTTTCGTGTTGTAGATTTTTTTCTCATATCTATAGGTTAAAATGGAAGGTTTAGTTTTGGTTCTAGAGTTTGTTCAATCAAAACCCTAAAAATCTCCTACTTAGCATAAACTATGAAAAAAAATAAAAATCACCAGTTAAGTAGAATAGTAGAATAAATAAAGAAAACAAAATAAATATACAAGTATGTCACAAAATATTTATAATATAAATATTTTATGATATAAACAATTTATTATACAATTTATTATACAATAATACAAGCTATATAAATAATTACATTAAGTTAATGAGGTATATAAAAAAGATTATATGTTTGTACACAGAAATATTTAACAAAATATTTAATCAAAATAATCAAAATTTAAAATAAAAGAAAAAGAATTGATTTAATAATTAAATAAAGAAAAGAAAATTCAATTTTTGTTAGTTAATATATTTCAAATGTTTTAAGATTAAATTTTTTTTTCAAAATATCTAAATTCGATTAATAACTAAGATAATTTTATTTTTTTTATTTTCATAAATCTTTGAAATTTGTTAAATTAAAAATAAAAACAAAACATGCACATTTACAAAAAAAAAGATTTTAAGATTTTTGATAATAAAAAATTAAAAATGCTAATCTTTATCGAAAATAGTACCAAAACTTGATGCACAAATTTTTTATTTTAAAATAGGTCACAAGTGTACAAATACCTAATTTTTTCCATCAAAAGCATTTTTTTAAAATTTTAAAGGATGCTTCTTATATTTTAATGTCTTCATTTCATTCATTTTTTTTTCTCTGAATGCAACTTTTAAATATGAGTTTCTTTCTACAGCTATGTTCTTAAAACTCATTTATTCCTTTGATTTGTCCCAAATTTGCATATCCAAATGATATCAGAATATAAAAGAAAACTATTAACTTTTTAAATAAAGTACTCTAACATTAATTTGATAAGAATATTGTAATATATTTTAGTGGGAATGGTTAGTTTTGTTTTATCTTCTAAATTATAAAATGTATTTTTAGTTCTCAAAGTTAAAAAATATATATCAATTAAAAATAAATTATATTTTTTCTTGAATTTTCTATTAAATTATTTATTTTTCTACACATTTTTGGGTAGAAATCATCAACTCTATTTTCTCCTTTTTTTTTCCTTTTTTTATCAAACAAACACCCTTTTTGAACTTATTTCTGCAACCCCTTCCCAATAACAATTTTTTGATCTTGGTTCTACATTTTGGTTGGAAAATTTCAACAATTTAGATAAATTTTTAAATTAGGGGAATTTTTGTCCTTTTAAATTATGTCTCGATTTTTAGAATGGCTTCTAGACATTGTGAACTACCTTCCGGTGCTCCACCCCACATTCCTTCCAATGGTGGGATGATGAATCCAACTCAAGGTCTAACACTACTCTCTCCAGACATCCAATTTTATTAGAACGTGGGATTTCTAGGATAGAATTTCATGAATTAGGAATTACCCAAGCCATTAGGGCTCTAGGTTAATAATCATTATTTACACCAACCAAATTATGTTTCTCATCCCTAGTTCATCAATTATATGCAAACATCAACCCCAAAATTGGTCACCCATGACCTATGAGTTGCACAGTTTTTGTACAAAACAAAAATGTTGACATCTCGGCTCAAAGAATCAATAATTTTTTGTCCATCATAAACGTTGTGGATCCTGATTTTAAATTAGAATAGTATAATATCTCTAGAGAAGATATATTAACCAAACTTTTGGGTTCACCCAATGTTGGTTTTAGTACTAAAAAGTTATTTATCCTAGGTGAGTTCATTCCTTTTTATGGGGTGTTGAACAAAATGGTGTATGATAACTTGCTACCTTCAAAGTACTCATGTGAGATTGGTCACTTACATGAAAAGATATTATATTGCATTAGAAAAGGAATAAACCTCATATCATTAACCTAAGGATCGGTATTCCATATGGATGTCTCATCACCCAAATGATACTAGCTGTAGGTGTGCCACAAACAATGGATTCTAATATTGTTTGCTTTATAGGTGACATTAGAAAGTCAATCATATCATGATCATTTACTCAAACTTTGAAGAGACAAAGGCCTATTGAGGGTGGTACCAACAGAGCAATAGTTGTTATAGATGATATTTTTTAGGATGAAATGAAAAATATACGTGTTGTTGAACCTTCGCATCAGGATTCAATTGAAAATGACATGCATGTAAAAATGGGAACATTGGAACAACAAATGACTACTATGAATGAATGTCAAGAAGAAATGTTCCCCATAATCGAGGCCATCCATTCACACTATAGGTTTCTTATTCCAAGATAATGATTTATTTTTATGATATTTTCATATTTTGTGCTGTTTTATTAATGGGTTTGGAAGTAGATCTATTTTTTTTTCATAATTTAAAGTGTAACTAAAATTGTTTACAATATGAAAAAAATTTATATAATTTAATACAATTTACGTTTAATTCATCGATGTGTTTTTTTCTCTCGTTTGTGATTGTTTATTCGTATCCTAAAAAATAGGAGAGAAATTAGTATCAAAAATTTTAAACTTTAACTGAAACATAAAAAATGGTGGATAGTTAATTTAGAGCAAGATTTTCATTTTTGAATTACTTTGATTTTTTTTTGGGATATTTCATATGGATGGACTTGTTTTTTAATTTCTATCATTTATTTAATCCTCTTTTAAGCATTATTTGCTTTTCAATTATTAGATATACTAAATTATTAAATACAATGAATCTTTCAAGATAAGTTTCTTGTTTATTGGTGTTTTTGTTTTTCAATGTAAACAAAAGCAGTCAACATTCAAGCAAAGATGGTTCATCGGATCATAAAATAGTTTCATTATGTAAAAATAATTTCCTATCAACATTATGTAGTAAGAGAGATATTTAGTCAAACAAATATACCAAAGTGGGAGATTGAATGGTTTGTCATTGTTGGCTATATTCATAAACAAAACATTTGTATGTAATATTAGTTTCTAGGTGTGTTTTTCTAGAATATTTTCAAGTCGAAGAAACTATCGAGCCTTAACGATCACATCTCAGATATATCTCTATTCTCATGCACTTTATAATTCATATTAGACAATTAGGAACATTGATCAAATAGGTCACTGGCTGAGTTAATTTTTAATATGACTAGATCGGTTGAAGCATTCACTCGATCTATCAAGCATTATATCGATCAAAATCAATCACTAGATTGATCCGATTATTTATAATCTAATTAATTTTTTTCACTAGAAAAA
This sequence comes from Hippophae gyantsensis, assembly GCA_030763125.1. NCBI lineage: Eukaryota > Viridiplantae > Streptophyta > Magnoliopsida > Rosales > Elaeagnaceae > Hippophae > Hippophae gyantsensis. The sequence goes on along the minus strand of CM061033.1, from coordinate 21,696,653 downwards.
TTGAGATTTAATTATATCAATCGAACTATTCATAGTCGATCGATCGAGCTTAATTATATTGATCGAGTGACCATACTCGATCGATTAAGCTAAGTATTGATCGATCGAATGATCAAGTTGTCAAATTTAACCTAATTTATACTCGATCCAATTAGTATTTTTAATATATTGTCCTTATTTTAAAGCTCTTTTAAATAATTTTAAAGCTATTTTAAATACTTTTAAAGACAATTTTGTATTTAACCTTTGACCTAGGGTTTCAATTCATGCTATTTAATGAAACCATTGACTCATAATTTTAGTAATCATATTTAAGCATTCTTTTCTACATCTTAATATCCATCTCACTATTTTGCAAAACATTTTCAAGTATGATTTTTCATTGAGTTAATTTATCAAATATTTTTACTATGTTTGATGAGTTAACAAGATTACAATATTTGTGATATTGTGTTTTAAGCTGATTGTTCTAGGGTTGGTAGTTGGCTTTGATTTATCTAATATATATGTTAAATCATTTAGTTAGGATTATTCATTATTGAATCTACTCTTAGATACACATTTTCACATGTGGTAAGCTCATAATTCTTCAGGTTCTAGTTGACTCAAGTTCATCAAAACATTGGTCTGAATTCGAACACCTTTCTTGTTTAGACTATGATGAAAGCAGCAGCTTACAAGTAGATTGCTTAAAAGAGTTACTTGGGGGTAGTTGATGACTCGATGAAAGTAGGGTCAATAGTACACTTTTCTATTTAATATTTACTCATTTTATTCAATAATTGGTATTTTGGGGGTTAAAAATATTAAAATATAAATTTTTTAGTGAAAGGGGTGAAAATATAATTTTTGACAAACTGTTTGAAATTTTTTAGGATTTTTTAATGCATGACCAATTAAAAGACACCACGTGAATGCCACACAAGTAGTAGAGAGGGGCAATCACACAATGTCATTTATACCGTTTGACGCAGTGCCATGTCACGTGTCAACATAATGTTCATATGGAGTTTCATCACACGATTAACGATGTTACGATATATCATCATATTATTTGTCCATTCTTTCCATCTGGGTGCCACACTATCCGTAATCATGAATCACATCATGCCATGTGTCAATGACTCAATCGTGTTGACCACCACCAATCAAGCATGCCATATGTCGCTCACTAATTAGATCCATCTTTTCCACTTGTCACATGTCACGTTTCTATTCGACAATGCTATTATTTTTTTCCTTTTTTCATCTCAACCCTTGATCCGAAGCAGATATGATGATCCAGATTTTACCTGAGCTTAATTGCCCTATAAACCCTAAGGAGCCAAAAGTACATATTTTTTTTATCACATTTTGGAACCAAGAAGAGAGAAAAATACAAAAAAAACTTCAAAATGAGATACAATTTGGTGGAGATTCAAGAGGAGATTGTTACTACAATTCAAGATATTTATTGTACTTCTTCTTCTTCTCCTTTATTTATCAATGTTTATGTCTTTCTTTATGAAAAATACAAGTTTTATGAACAAAATCAAGTCTAGCTAATATATGGGTCTTATGAACCAAATTTTCAACATGTGATAATATAATATTTTACCCAAATTATGATTTCAATTTAATTATATTATTTAATCTAATTTTTATGCTATTAATTATTTGGCCAACAATTAATCTATAGAGGAAATTAAACAGTTTTGAGAGAATTATTTTATTATTTGTCTTGATTAAATAACATGCATAGTTTCTAGGTAGAGATATATGATTCTTATGTATGTGATCCATAATTGATGAACTTAATGAGTAGTATGTAATTTAATTGACATAAGAGTGTAGTTATGTTAATTACTATATGGTGTGTGGTTTACTTGTGAAAGAAATACAAATGTTAGGTTAGATTCAATTGATCATGTAATTAATTGATAATTATATTTGGAGGATTTTAGTGATTCATATATTTAGAAAATTGGAGGATTAAGTATTCTAAAATATTTTCTCATATATTTTCTTAGTTACCAAATCTTATTTAAGTAATTATTGTTATTTATTTTTATTCTTTTAAATTTTTTTTCTTAAAAATAAAAACACAAAAAAGTATTGATTTTTTTTTGTTTTAAAAAATTAATTTCTTATAATATAATCTCCATGAGAATGATTTTTTTTCATTATATTACTTGTTGTAATGCGTATACTTGCGTATTTATTGCACACAATTCGTGTGTCGATCAGTAGTTTGAGTCCTAGCCTTATAATTGGACCTTATTTTTCATAATGGATAGTTAGGTGGTCTGGTGGACTGGTGATTTCCTCTTAGGACATTGATGTGGCTAAGGTTGTTTTTACCTAAAAACCTTGTGTGTTAATCTTTATATTTACACATTACTTTACTTACACACGATTATATGTCTGGCCATTTTACAAAATTTAAATTTGTCATACTTTTACTAATATTCTACTCACTCACCCTCTAGCTAATAGATCCATAACTAAAAAAAATAACTTCTCAAAACATCAAACCTACTAGATTTTTATGCATACGAGAGTAATTAGTATGCTCATCTAAATCAATAATATGATTATCATCAACATAGTCGCCCTCATACAAGTTTCCACTACCCTTTTTTCATTATTTTTTTCACACAAAGCTACTTCATGCTTAGAAATTTCACATGAATTTACCAAAACATATTCTATAACATCCCTATAAGTTAAGTTCCTAATCATGCCATCTTTTATCCCATGACATAAATCAACTTGAAAACATTCATTAACATCATTATTAGAATTTTGGAAACTATATAGATTTAAAGACATTGAAAGTTACCTTTTAGTAATTCACTCTTATAGTTAGCTAACATTTTTGCATGTCAATTAAGGCTTTTTAAGTGTTAAAGAAAGAAAAAGCTACGATGATGTGGATATCATTGTCTTCCTCCATGTATAGCTTAATGAATTCAATGGGAAATATAAATTTTTCTTCCATTACAAGTATGTCTTAAATCATTTCTCTTGCCCTCTTCAATGATTGATCTACTATCAAGAGTGTAACCAAAGTCAGTTTCACTTCCCCAAGCCCCTAATTCTTAATAACTGTCAAACCCTTATACTTGCTCCCATATCACATAGGGCCTTTCCAAATTGATGCTCCACAATAGCGTATGGAATATGAAAAGTACTAAGTCCTTTAACTTGGGTAGTAGTTTCCAATCAATAATTGCATTGCATCCCTATGTAAGGGAAATGATCTCATAATCTCTAATTTCATTTCTTATATAATATATCCTTCATGAACTTTACATATTTTCTGCATGTACTCTTTAAGGAGAAGGAAGAAGTGTGGTATAGGTATTACCTTCTTTTGTATCAGAGGCTTCCCTTTGGGTGGCTTCCTCACCATTTTCTCATTCTCTTTCTTTCATGTCAATACTTTCTCTGCCTCACCTCTTTATACTAAAACACTCCTTGTCATAATTGATTTGTAGTGCTCCTTACCTTCTCTTCTTGGATTATCTTCAATGTTTCCAGGTAACATTCCTTGGTTTCTAGTTTTTAAGTTTTAGGCAAGCTACCCTATTTTTATCTCTAAATTACTTTTGATTATCATTATGGTTAACTTCCCTTTCTTCTAAGCTCTCCACCTTAGTGTTAAAACATCCATCATTTCATTGATCTTTTTCTTATCTTAGCTAAAGTGGTGACTAAGGTAGCCATAGTTTCCATTAAGCTCTCAAATTTATCTTGCATTGATTCTTTGACAGGTGGTGTTAAGGTTGGATAAACCCAAGCAAGTTGAATGGTGATCTTGTGGAGTGATTACCTTTTGGATTTTTATTGCTCTAGGAGAAATTTGGGTGATTAGTTCTTCCAAGGTTATAGGTATTATATTAGGGATTTCCTTGTTTGTTGAAATTTCTCACATAATTGATTGACTCTAGTTTGTGGGTAAAATATTCACTTTCATAGCCTCTATAGAAAAAGTCACAAATAATACTAGTGTTTTGAACCATGTTAACTCCCATTGGATTCACTTTCTTATACAATGAAGCTAAAATGTTTTTTGTTTAAACATCAATATTTATTTATGTGTGTCCAATACAGAAACTACATCAACTTCATTCACTCTAACTAAAATAAAAACTAATAATTAAATTATCCTAAATCACTTATGTGGATTGACACTGTTGCATTTAGCATATAAAACAAGCCTCGAAACCCCTAACTTGCCCTAGTGGATGAGTTTAAGTCTTGTAAAAATTTTCAGTAATGATACCCACAAGTAGAACAAGTAAAATAATAAAGTAAAATAAAACACAAACATTTTCATGCTTAAAATTTAATTTAAGTTCTATAATTAAAACCTTTAAGCATATTATTATAATTTATTAAACATTCATGATTTACTACAATAATTAGCCGAAACTCACTTTCATATTTTAATAAAAAATGTTTCGTTTTCACTTTACCCAATTTCAATGTTAAGAATCTGAATTCGTTTTGACTCTACTCCTCACAAATCAATTCTCTCAATTCACTGAATCTTGTGAGTTCAAGCACTCATACTAAGATGTATGCGAATAGAATTTATTTTTAAAAATGAACTAATAAGTCTGCATACTCATAAAAGAAGAAAGGCTCAAAATAGTACATAACTTTGATCTCATGAAAGGAATGAAATGTATAAATTATAAATATATCATATATATTATTTTCATGCATCCATCAAACCATTAAGTAAAAATTTCAAGACATATGTCTTTTATAAGTGTAGGAAAAATGAATGCAATAACTTCTAGGGGAATTATTTCCTATATTTCTTTTGTACTAACCAACTATTACAACTTTTAAGGTTAAAAAGGTTGTAGTATGTAGATTACACTATATATTCTTTATCTCTCTACTTTTTTAGAGAATGGTCCCATGTATAGATTGTACATTTTTGTAGAAATTTAGTGAGTGATTAATATTTTGGCTTTTTTGTTTGATTTTGGTATAAGAAACCTCAGATATGTCTCTTTTTGGTAGAAGTCATGCATGAATAAGATAAAAACATATACTATCAATTTATACTTAAATCATTTAATCTAAGAAAATGAAAAATAAAATATACGACACTATTAAGATGAGAAAATTCATACATTCAATGTTAATAATATGTATAGAGATCATCTAAAATTTTGAAGAAATACAACAAGTGTTTTGAGTAGAAAGAAAATATTTCACTCACAATAAAGGAAATTAAGGCTCAAATAATATCTCACAAAAGTAGTCATCACTATTTGATTCTTAAGCACCGATTTTGGGTTTGTTTTATTTCAACATTTTATCATAAAATATTAGTTATGACATAAACGTACTAATTATCATATTATTTCATGATATGTATTTGGAAATTAATCTAACAATGCAAAAAAATATAATCATTGCTTAAACATAATTTTTAAGGCATGATTATTTTTGTGACAAAAATTTGAACACTATTCTAATTTACCTAAACACACATATATAAAATAAAACAAATAAATTAAAGGAAAAAATTAATGCAAAAATACACAACTAAATAAGCAAAATAAGGGCACATTGTTTACAAAAAAATTAAATTTTGCCTATATTGGGTAACTTTTAAATCCTACCATCCCCAACCTAAAATCTACATTGTCCTCAATGTAACAAATGAAATTTGTAAAAAGAAAAGGGATAGAAAAGTTACCAAATTGCTTTATGTGTTAAGGATTTTGACATAGAATGCTAGTTGCATCCAACATCAAATTTGAATCATACAAATAGGTACTCTAACACATCTTAACAAGAAATTATTTTATGCAATAAAATAAACAAAGTGCTCATAAAAGGAAAAAAATTAATAAAACAAACTAAATTGCTTAAAATAAAATAAAATTACCTTTCAATGATGGGTTGCCTCCCATCCAATGCTTAGTTTAATGTCTTAGCAAGTCGTATCATTATAGTGCTAAGGATTACTCAAGAAAATGAAATCAATTTCGGTAGTGTTGTGTGGTCCTTCTAAATAAGGATTGACATGATGCCCATTGACTTTGAATGTTGTTTATGTCTTGGAATCTAATAGTTCTACTACTCCATGTCCAAATACTTGGACTATTTTGAATGGTCCATCCCATCTTGATCTCAGTTTTCCTGGAAACAATATCAGATGAGAGTTAAATAAAAGAACTTTCATTACAAAGTGAAGAGTCTTAGGAACTAGCCTCTTGTCATGATAACGCTTAGTAAACTCTTTGTTCCAACTCATTAAGATGGAGTAACCGTTTTTCTCCTACTTTATCTAAGTCCATGTTTTACTCTTTAATTTCCCAGTAAGTCTTATGTTCGAGTTCAATGAGAAGGTGGCACACTTTCCCAAAGATTAACTGGTAAGGGGTCATCCCAATTGGTGTTTTATAAGTTGTGTGGTATACCCATAAGGAATCATTCAACTTAAATTTCCATTCCTTCCTTGAAGGATGCACAATGCATTCTAGTATTCCCTTGATTTGCCTATTACTTACTTCCACTAAACCATAAGTTTGATGATGATATAGAGTAGCTACTCTATGTGTGATGCTGTACTTTTTCAGTACTCCATCAAAGATTTTGTTACAAAAATGGCTACTTCTATCACTTATTATAGCTCTAGTCATTCCGAACCTACTAAATATTGAATCCTTCAAGAATTTTACAACAACATTAGCATCATTGGTTTTAGTGGGGATAGCTTCCACCATTTGGATACATAATCCATAGCAACCAAAATATATTGAAGACCATTAGATGGGGAAAAATGACCCATAAAGTAAATCCCTCATACATCAAAGAGTTTAAAAACTAAATTTAGATGTCAAAGGCATTTCATATCTTTTTCTTATGTTTCCTTTTCTTCGACATCTATTACATTGTGCACAAAACATATGAGCATCTTTAAAAAGAGTGGGCCAAAAGAATCTAGACTGTAATACCTTATGGGCTGTCTTTTTGCCACCAAAATGGCCTTCATAATGAAGTTCATGAAAAAAAGTCAGAATGCTCTTATGTTCTTCTTCAGTTACACATCTATGGATGACTTGATCTTGACCAATCTTGTATAAATAAGGGTCATCCCATAAATAGTATTAAATAGTTTTAAAGAACCTTTTCTTGTCTTGATATGAAGTGCTAGGTCATAAAACATCAATGGCAAGATAGTTTAAAATATCAACAAACCATGAGTTTGGACCTATTGAAAATAAGTGTTCATTAGGAAAGGTTTCAACTATATCTTCTTTACACTCATCTTTAAGAGAACTAAAGTCAAAAATCTACCTAGACAAATGTTCAACTACTAAGTTTTCACTGTCTTTCTCATCCTTGATTTCAAGGTCAAATTCTTGTAAGAGTAAGACTCACCTAATTAATCTTGGCTTGGCATTCAGTTTATTTAATACGTATCTTAATTAGAATGCACAATCACTTTAGATCCTACCAAATAAGATTTGAACTTGTCTAAAGAAAACACTATAGCCAAGAATTCCTTTTCAGTGGTGGTATAATTCATTTGGATATCATTGAGTGTTTTGCTAGCATAGTAGATGACATGTAAACACTTATCCACTCTTTGTCCCAATACCGCTCTAATAGCATAATTGGAAGCATCACACATTATTTCAAAGGGAACCAATTTGGTGCCATAATAACATGGGCAGATGTTAGTTTCTCTTTCAAGGTATTAAAGGCAATAAGGTAGTCTTCGCTGAAATCAAAATAAACATCTTTTGATAACAGGTTACATAAGAGATGACTTATTTTAGAGAAATCTTTAATAAATCATCTGTAAAATCCTACTTATCCTAATAAGTTTCTTATCCCCTTAATAGATGTAAGGGGAGGTAGTTTGGAAATCATTTCAAATTTTGCCTTATCAACTTCAATACCATTGTTTGAAATGATATCTCCTAACACTATCCTTTGTTGAACCATAAAATGACTTTTCTCCCAACTAAAGGTTAGATTGCATTCAATGCATCTTTTTAAAACCAAAGTCAATTTATGTAAGCAATCATCAAATGATTTTCCAAATACAGAGAAATAGTCCATGAAAATATCAATGAACTTTTCCACCATGTTCGAGAAGATAGACATCATACATCTCTGGAACATGGTGGCAGTATTGCATAACCCAAATGGCATTCTTCAAAAAGAAAATGTCCTAAAAGGACACGTAATTGTGGTCTTTTCTTGATCTTCTAGTGCTATGGGTACTTGATAATATCCAAACAATCCATCTGGAAAATAGTAAAATTTGTGCCAAGCTAATCTTTTCAACATTTGATCAATGAATTGAAGAGGAAAGTGATCCTTTTTAGTATATAAATTCAGTTTCCTGAAATCTATACACATTCTCCATTCAATGATTATTCTAGTGGGTACTAATTTATTTTTTTTCATTTTTAACAACTGTTATCCCAGATTTCTTAGGTACCACATGCACTGGGATAACCTACTTATCAATAATAGGGTAGATAATTCCTTCTTCTAAGAATTTAAGAATTTATTTCTTAACTACCTCTTGCATGTTTAGGTTTAGTCTTTCTTGGGCCTCTCGTATGGGTTTAGCATCATCCTCTGACTTGATCTTATGCATACACATGGTAGGACTAATGCCTCTTATATCCCTAATACTCTAACCTATGGATTTCTTAAAATTCTTAAGCACTTTCATAAGCTCTTTTTCTTGGGTTTTGGTCAAGGTTGGAGAAATTATTGCTGGACAAGTTTCTCCTTCTCCTAGAAACACATATTTTAAGTGCTTAGGTAAGTCTTTGAGTTCAAGCTAAGGTAGATTGGCCTCTTTACTAGATGGGGAATTGGGTAGATTTAAAAGTGTACTAGATTTTGTCATTAGTTCATCACTATCTAGTTGTTCAATATACCCATTAGTTTCATCATCTAAATCTTCTTGAACCTCTTCAAATGTAAGAGTAGTTTCAAGTTTTTCTTTTATTCTAGTTCCAAAAAAGGTACTTTAGACAAGAATATCCAAAAGGTCAACATCAAATATTTCATCAATGGTAGAAATAGAAGGAAAATGTGAAGAATCAAAAACTTTAAAATGAACAGTCTCTTCTAAGACTGTCATTGTCAAATTTCCATCTTGGACATCAATAATAGTCTTGATAGTTGTCATAAATGGTCTACCAAGCAGGATTGTGTGCTCTATATTCGAGGTTGGATTTTCTTGCATATCTAGAACCACAAAGTCAATAGGTATTATCAATTTGTCTGCCTGTACCAACACATCCTCAACTATTTCCTTTGAATACTTAAGAGATCTATCCGCAAGTTAGAGGGACAAAGTTATGGGTGTTAAATCTCCTAAATCGAGCTATTCTTATATAGAGTAGAGCATCAATTTTTTACTATAACCTAAATCAAGAATTTCTTTAATGACCTTTATGTCCCCCATAGTTATGTTTATGATAAAACTTCCAAGGTCTTTCAACTTTGGGAGAATTTGGTGCTGAAGTACAACACTAAGAAATTTATGATACTACTACTCACGCATTAAGTCCATACCTCATTTTTTTATTATTCAACTCTTTGAAAAACATAGCATAGGAGGGCACATTCATGATCACTTCTAATAATGGTAAATTGATATTTACTTTAAAAAGCATATTAAAAAGATTATAGAATTTCTTATGTTGTTTGGATTCTTTCAGTCAGTGTGGAAAAGGTACTTGCAGCTGGTGTGGTTCTCTTGTCTTTTGAATTTTGGGAAGTTTATCCGAAGGTTTATCAAATTTGGCACTTGTCTCTCATTTTTGCAAGACTAGAATTTCACCTTCTTTGTTACCTGAACTACAAGGTAGATCTTTAAAGATTTCAGGTAAACTAGTATTGAATACCTTACCACTTCAAATATTTCTTACATCCTTCACTTGTTCGGGTTGATTGGGAAACTTTCCTGGTTCTTGCCTTTGCACTTGTTCAGCTAGTTGCTCAACTATAGCTTCAATCCTTTTAAACAAAGCCTATAAGGTGCTCAACCTTTAACTATTCATCAATTGGTTGTCGTGATTAACTTGAATAAAAACATTTAAGCTATCCACTAAGGTTGGCTTAAAAGATTGATTTGATGGGTAAGGGTGGTTTTTATTTGGCCTTAGTGTTTAACGTTGGGTGTAGGCTTAGTAATTATTTGGTGTTTAATGATGGTTAGGGTGATTATAGGTGTTTGGATGATACCTTTGAAATGAAATTATTTCCTCCATGCAATCCACTCTAGAATAACAAGTATATGAACAATTACGAGTATCATGCCCTATTAAAAAACACACTTCACACACCTCTTGATTTTTCATTTGGTGGGTAGTGAGAAGTTGCACTTACTTAGTCAATTTAGTAAGTTCCAAGGACATCTTATTACCGGAGCCAACTTCATTGACTCTTGCTCTCCTTCTTCAAGTACTTCTTTGTTGGGAATTAAACCCCAACACTTATAGAGACTATAGGTTTCCTCTGCGGTCTTTTCTCCCACAACTCCTCTAGCAGCATTATCAACCATGTATTGACTCTACAATGTCAACACTTCATAAAATAATTTGTTATATAGCTGTAATTTAAAGCTATCATGAGGACATTGAATGAAAAAGAGTTTGAGTCTTTACCAAGCTTCATGAAAAAGCTCTTCATCCATTTGAAAAAATGTTGCTATCTTTGTCCTTAGATCAATAGTCTTTTTATGGGAATAGAACCTATCCATAAACATTTCATAGACTGCCTCCTAAGTTGTTAGAGAACCCGACTGTAGAGTAATGAACCATGACAAAGCATTATCCTTAAGGATGTAAGGAAAATACCTCATCATAAACTGGTCTTCATCAATTCTCTACAGTGAAAAGGTTTGGACAATAGCATAGAATTCTCTAATGAAATGCAAAAGGTCTTTATTAGGGATATTATAAAAGGAAGGGAACAAAGAATAATGAATCTTTTTCAATTCTTAATTCTTTGTAGCCTATTGCAATTGTATACCGGAATTTGCATAGTCCTTCATCATTTTTTGCCTATCTCCAACATCTCTCATGGATACTTGTAGTTGAAATTGATCCTTCTCCTCTTACTTATCAACATCTAGCTCCTACATTGAAAATTAGTATAACTCTTTAAGAAAGATTTCTCACTTGACAAAATGTATAGGCTTAAAGAAAAAAAAACTCAAGAAACCCAAGTTAAATTCTTTTTCTTCTTTTTTTTAATGCTAAATTTAAAGAATGGACACAATTTCTGAAACAAATTAATTTCTATTATTTCATTGGGATTTCATTACATATTCTTAAAATAAAAACAAAACAAAATAAACTAAAAGAAAATAAAATACACTAATGGGTGACCTCCTAATTAGGACTAAACTTTATCGTCTTCTAATAAGATGTTGCTTGGATATTTCATAATGAAAAACTCAATGTCTCCTATTCATTGAATTTATTTGATTCAATTTGACCATCTGTTAGTCATTTCTTTGTTTTTACAAATGCGCAGCTAACTGTTCCACTTGGACTTCTACCTTGTTGATATAAGCTTCCATAGAGTCCAACATTTGATTGGTTTTAGACTGATTATCTCTACAAACTTGAATAAAAGAATTCAAGTTATCCTCAAGGGTTAGTTTACTGAGAAGGCTTCTTGGAATGGGCTAGAGGAATTGTTGGCTTGGATTATTTGAGCTTTAGGTGAAGGAGGGTTTTTTTTCCTCCAGGAGAAGTTGGGATGATTTCTTCATGATTGTAAGTATTTGAATTAGGGTCGAATCTTGGTCTCTATTGATATGCTTCCAAAACATTAAATTATTCAAGTTTAGTTGGTGTTTCTCCTTGATATGGATAGGCTTCAGTACCATGTCCTATGTTGCTACACAAACCACAATGTTCATTGTTAGTGTTGGTTTGTATAGTGAAAAGGGGAACTTTCTTGGTCAATTGAACAAGTTGTCTTTGAACTTCATTACTGGAATCAATTTCCTGAACTCTAACTCTTCTCATTCGTGAGCTTTTCTATTGGGAATTTTCACCCAACATGTCAAAGAGGTTGTACGTCTTTGAGGTTATCTTCTCTCTCATAGCTCCTGTGGCAATGTTGTCAAAAATGAAGTGGCATTGCTATGTAAGTCCATCATAAAAGAATTGGTTCTGCAATTATAGGGGGAAGCTATGATGAGGGCATTGAGTGAGGAATTGTTTAAACCTATCCTAGGCTTTATGGAATGGTTATCCTTCCATATGAGAGAAAGTGGCAATCTTTTCTCTCAACTTTGATATTTTTTTTGTGGCATTATAATTTTCCCATGAATTTTTTTTGTAAACGTCCTCACAAATCATCAAATAACATGGAGGGAATGACATCAACCAAGCTTTTTCCTTGTCCTTCAAGGTGTAGGGGAAACACCTCATTTTAAGTTAATCCTCATTTAGAATACCGAGGCAGAAGGTTTGGATTGTGGCATAAAAGTTCCTAATGAAGGAAAGAGAATCTTCATTAGGTAGTCCATACTCCATAGAATGAAGAAAGTATGTAAAAATGAATGTTTTCAAGTCATAATTTTGAGCAGCCTCACCCAGTTAGATAGAGGTAATTTTTGTGCCAATTATTGGCGGTGAAAACACCTTCATGGTGGTTTCCCTAACATGTGGGTTTTCTCCCATTTCTATTGGTTCTAATAAAGGATTAAGGATTGGTTTTGTGTTTGGCTCAAAAATAGGTTAATGGTTAGAATACAGCCTCTAGTATTTTTCTTCGAGTCTTTGAATTATTTTTGAAGCAAAAATACTTGAAAAACAATGTTAATATTCGTGATTCTGAAAATACAAATTTATATAAAATATGATAGAATCATACAAATATAAATCTATTTAATCAATTAAAGTACATTAAATCATGATAATTTTAGTGTTTTTTAAGCACTCATCAACTTCCCCTTGTGTGGCTTCCTCACAATTTTCTCATTCTCGTTTTCTTTCATGTCAATGCTTTCTCTACCTCACCTCCTACTACCAAGCCACTCCTTGTCATAATTTCTTTGTAGTGCTCCTTACCTTCTTTTCCTAGATTTGCTTCAATGTTGATAGGTAACATTCCTTGGTTTCTAGTTTTTAAGGTTTAGGCAAGCTACCCTTTTTTTATCTCTTAATTCATTTTGATTATCATTATGGTTAACTTCCCTTGCCATAAATATATCCATCTTAGTGTCAAAACATCCATCCTTTCATTGATATTTTTCATATCTTAGCTAAAGTGGTGACTAAGGTAGCCATAGTTTCCATTAAGCTCTCCAATTTATCTAGCCTTGATTCTTTGATGGGTGGTGTTAAAGTTGGCTAAACCCAGGAATGTTGAATAGTGGTCTTGTGGAATGATTACCATTTGGATTGTTATTGCTCTAGGAGAAATTTAGGTGATTGGTTCATCCTAGGTTATAGGTATTATATTAGGGATTTCCTTGTTTGTTGAAGTTTCCCATATAATTGATTGACTCTGGTTTGTGGGCATAAACTTCACTTCCATGGCTTCTATAGGAAAACTCACAAATAATACTAGTGTTCTAAACCATGTTAACTCCCATTGGATTAACTTTCTTACCAAATGAAGCTAAGAATGCTAGTTGACTAGACATCAAGATTGATAAATGTGTGTCCAATATAGAAACTACATCGGCTTCATTCACTCCAATTACTCTCCTATTAGGTACTCTCTCAATAGATCACTAGTAGTTATTTTCTATCATGTCTTCCAAGAGTTGCAATGCTTCTTTTTCATTCTCACCCATTAAAGCTCCTCTAGCAGTTCTATCAATACTAGTATGTGTCTTCCCTAACAAACCATTGGAGAATGTTTGCACTTGAAGCCAACTAGGTAGACCATGGTGTGGAGATTTTTTGAATAGCTCTTTGAACCATTCCTAAGCTTCATAAATTTTTTCACCATCCATTTAAATAAATGAAGTGATGTCATTTCTCATCTTATCTACTTATGATGGTGAGAAATATTTGACTAGGAACTTTTGTGCTACATCCTCCTAAGTAATGATAGAGTTAGTATGTAAGAAATTAATCCATGCCTTTGGCTTGTCCTTTAAAGACGATGGGATCAAGAAAAGATGAATTGAATCATTAAAGACTTGATTCTGTTTAAAGGTGTCACAAATTTCTATGAAATTTGTGATGTGGGAATTTGAGTCATAAATAGGAGCACCTCCAAATTGGCATTAAGATTGAACCATTTGGATAATGGTAGGCTTGATCTCCAATTTAGTAGCTTGAACCCCCAACCTTTTTGTTGTTGAATGAATTCCATCTACCAAAAGCATGGCATAGTCCCTTAAGGAATGTTGTCCAACAACAACTAATCGTGCAAGTGGTGGATTGAGATTTGATAGATATTGTTCCATTGGAATTGGTTCTTGACTTTGACACTTATCCTTTCTTAACTTTTGTATAGTTCTTTTATTTTCAGGATCTTAGGGAGTAAGTTGCTCACAAGCCAACCTAAGCATAAACAAAAAAACACAAAAAAATTACAATACCTAAATTAGAATTATTATATTTGTTATTAATATCAACTAAAAAAATAGTTGCCACTTTTTTACAACGGTGACAAAAATGTGCAAGTAATATAGTATTAAAGAACGAGTATTGATCCTCGAGAAGTAGGATATTTCGTAGTAAAATACCAGTAATAACTAAATGCAATACTATTTAGACTAACAATAACAAAAAATTGAGCAATAATTAATGCTACTATTAAAATAAGTACTACCAAATATACGATATTAACAATAAGGGAAACTTAGGATTTCAGAATCTCTTGACCACTTCACATGCAATTCAAAACGATCTCTAAATGACTTCCTTAAATATGATGCCTAGATACATGATCTAAGATGTCGATGATTATTTTTTTAGTAATCATATATGACTTCGCATGAACAATCACATTCTTATGTTATATCACTTACACAAAAATTAAACTTATATACAATCATGTTACACATACATTAGTCATATTTTTGCACTATTACAATGCATATGATATGATTAATTCATATTCAACTTTTTCTAGTTAGAGCATAAATTTCAATATCATGTAATTAATGGCCAGTTAATTAAAATATTAACTATTAGATTCATTAAAACATCAACTAAAGAGAAAATCATATAAGTAAATTTATTTTGATTACATGCTACGTGCATACTTCAACTAAATAAGTTTATAAAGAGAATTTAAATCGATAAGAAAGAGTTGCATAATTCTATGGTGAAATATGGTTCTAGTTTTGATCAATCTTCAACGTCAATCTAAATCATAGAAAAAACGGAAAGGAATTGTTGTCCTCCAAAATGCTGCTAATAAGATTAAAAAGACCTAATCCTAGCCCTTAAATGTAATCCACACTATCCAATAATTGAGATTAAAAACTAAAGTTAAAAATGACATTGTTCTAGACCCTGTTGGTCTACTCAATCGATCAAGACCCTTGATGATCTATTTAACTGTGATATTGATCCAACCCAAGAGCCCTTCAAAAATACTCGATCAAAAATTGATTCATCAAGACCCTTGCGGATCAATAGGGATGCAATAAGAAAATCTCCTTGAGAACCCTCTATCGAAAATGCTATAGTTCGTCTATTTGAGCTCATGATTAATGTTATTCCACCTACATTAATAAGTTTACACATAAGATAAGTCATTTTGTTAATATTTATTAAAATAAAATAAATAACTAGTTCATAATGATTAAATAATTCTACTTTGTATATTTATCAATTATATACCTATTTTTCAAATACTTTTTAAACCTTGCATAACTATTTTTTAAGAATCTGGTTATTTGCAAATAATGGCATTATTTGGCACACTAAAAATAATAATAATAACAAAATAAAATAAAACAAATAAATAAATAAATAACTAGTGCGATAATCTAATTTGTATGGAGCACACAGATGAGAGGACATTCTAAAATGAAACCATTCACTAAAACTCAAAATGTGAGCATAAATTGCTTTCATTTAGAAGTTAGAATGGACAGATTAGCACGGACAGAGTGCAGTGCAATATTCAAGCACAAATAAAGGGGTAGAAAAACAACAATAATGAAAAGGAAAATGCAAATGCAAATGAAATACAAATTTTTATCTCGTTAATGGAGAAAGTAAAAGCACTATCAAGCCAAAGCAAAGTGAAAATGGCTCTATCTTCAAAATGGTCTCTTCTTGAAGCTCTTGTTGAGCTTGATGGTCGGATTGGCACCCTAATTATAAAAACCGTAAGAAAAAAAAACAACAAAAAAATAATAAAGGGAGAAATATATATTTTGTTAGAAATTTATCACACAAAAAAGGGAAAATTAGTGTTATTATGGAAATGGGAAACAGAACAAAACAGATAAAAATAGAATTTAATATACAATACGAGGATGAAAATATTTCACTTTAAATTCTTTTATCCCATCCCCTCTTCTTTTTGGCTTCTAGGTCTTCAAGCAACCATAGAACATTATAGGTGCAAAGTAGTCTCAAGGTAAGAATCTAGTCTCAATGCCTACAATTTTGATTATATTTTTATGATTTTATTTAGGGTTTCAAAGGGTTATGAAAAACCCTAAATTTATATAATTAATTTCTTAATTAATTTTTTTTTTTTTTTTTGAGAATTTTCATGGAAATTTGAAGTAATGAAAATATGAAGAAAAAAAAGTTGGGCTATAATAAAATTCTGAATCTTAAAATTCCGAGTCAATTGTATCTTTAGATGATTTAGAAATAGTTATAATTCGAATTAGGATATGCAATATTTATTTGTAAAAATATACATGAGTCTAATAGATTTTGAATTACTCAAAATGGTTTTGTTTTTTAATTTTATTTTCGAAGTTGAATCTGAAAATTGAAATTCTACAGATTTTGAATCAAGACCCAAATTAGAAATAGCTTTGAACGCTTTAAACTATTTATTTTAATCTGAAATTTCAATACATGGCTTACATATATTTTATTGGTCATCTCTGAAAAATTCAGAGGCCAAACATTATTTCTAGAATATTTGAGATATTTTTCAATGAGGGAAACCCTGATCAAGAATTTGTTGAGAGATTTCGTAAATCGTTTTCAAAATACATTTTGAAACTGATTCATTTATTATTTGGACCTGAAATGTTTGTTCAATAGCTAAATGTGTCTTGTTTTACTACAACAAATTTCGCATCAAAACTAATTTTTGTGTTACTGTAATAGATCTTGCATTGGGACATACTTAGATCATCTTAGAGTTTTGGACTGTAACGAGTGTCATAGACTTTACTTGGGTATAATTTTTCATTAGTGTAAAGGGAATTTTACTATATATATTATTTATGGTAAATTAATAAATATATTATTTAATTACGAAAGTTGTTAACATATCATTTAATTTTATCAAATAACAAAAATAATATCCGAGTATTATTAGTGATAAAATTCTACTATCGAAATTCTTATTATTAATATAAATATTTCACCAAACTTATTATTTGTGATATAAATTTACTATTAAATTTATTATTAAATGTACAAATTTATCACTAAAAATATAATATAATTAACGAAAAAAATAATATAATGGTACATTTATACCTCTAATTATAGTTAATATTATTTTTGTCACTCGATATAATTATATGATACGTTTGTAACTTTCACGATAGTTCAATGATATATTTATTAGTTTATTAAATTATTTAATATAATATTTAATAAGAATGTTATGATTAAAAAAGCACACGTAAAATAGATAAATATATATATATATATATATAATCAAACTATTATTTAAGGGTATAAGTTGATTTGTTTATGATTGAAAATTATAAGATAATATTAGTAGTGCATACCATATATGTTATTGAAGGATTGTTGAACATATTTAAAATTAAGTAAATTGATATATCTAGAATTGAAATGAACTAAGATGTAAGAATATGTCGTGCTAGCTAGTTGAGTGTTATGTGACATAGATGTGCATGTTTATTAACATGTGTCTTAAACCTTGTTCTTGTATTTTTGCGTACTCCATAGCATATAATTTTATTCTTAAAGCCGACTCTTAGTACTTTTTAATTTCAGCATACTTGCGTTAAAAATTTTGAATATGTATTATTAGTTAGCCTAAGGTTTTTGTATTTGTGGAATACTTTGATTGGAATTCCTGTGAATTCTAGTTCTTTATTGGGTGACATATATGTTTATATTATGTATGTAAAAGGTGTCCCCTTCCTAGTAGGGTACACAAGAAGATGCAAGAATACGCAATTTTAGTGTGATGAATTAGTGCTTGAGGATAGACCCCTAGTTTTGCAGTGGTCTATCATTCCCTACTTAGAAATGGGGTTGAAAATTCTTTCTTGATCTAAGGTTTTTTATATGGTTTTTCATGTATGCATCCTTTGACCCTTAATTATAGAATCTTGTTTAGCTAATTCTTTTATTTTTTTTGTAATCAATATTTATGTGTAATTACACTATTATACAATATGTAAACAACTATATATATGAAAGGCTTTCACCATTAAATGGGTGGTGGTTTTCAAACACTTATATGGTATCAAAGCTTAATTGAATTAACATCCCACGATTTCCAATGGCCTCTGATTTTTCTCCCACCCTACTTCCCTTCAACACCATAATTCACATAATCACAATCAAACTCCCTCTTATTGTAATAAACAAATGACCTCTCTACCAACTTAATGTGAAGAATGTGTTTCTTAATGGTCATCTTCTTGAACCTGTATTTATGGAACAACCTCCCGTGTATATTGACCCTTGTTTTCTCAATCATGTTTGTCAGTTAAAGAAAGTTCTTTATGGACTCAAATAGGCTCCTCATGTCTGGTTTTAATGATTTAGCTCCTTTATCATTCAACTTGATTTTTATTGTAATCGTACTGACACATCACTTTTTGTCTTTCATAAGTAGTCTAACCTTATTTATTTGCTTCTTTATGTTGATGACATCATTATTACAGGCAATAGCTCTTCTCTTCTTGACAACTTTACTCTTAAGCTTAATTATGAGTTCGCTACTAAAGATTTGGGTTCTCTCAGTTACGTTCTTGGTCTAGAAGCTACATTCACCACTGATGGTCTATTTATCAATCAACTCAAATATGCACAGGACATTCTCACACGAACTCAGTTACTTGACATAAAGCCTGGTCACACCTACATGGTTATCTCTCAGTACCTGTCTTCTAATGGTCCTTTGTTTTCGGATCCCACTTTTTATCGCTCTCTCGTTGGTGTTCTACAGTTTTTGACTATCATGCATCCTGATATTACATACGTTATCAACTCTATCAATCAATTTCTACACTCTTCGATTGAAGACCATTTTCTTGCTATCAAACGCATTCTTTGCTATATTAAAGGCACACTGCATTTTGGCCTAATTTTTCATCCATCTGTTGCTCTTAGTGCTTTACTTTCTTACTCTGATGTCGACTAGGCAAGATGTCCTGACACTCGTCGTTCCACTTTTGATTATTCTATTTACCTTAGAAACAACTTGGTTTCTTGGAGTGCCAAGAAGCAACCTACTATTTCTCGTTCAAATTGTGAGTCTGAGTATCATGCCCATGCTCTCATTGCCACTAAAATTCTTTGGCTTACGCATCTTCTTCGTGACCTTAGAATTTCTCTTCCACCTCAGCCTCTTCTTTTTTGTGACAACAAAAGTGCAATTTTTTTGAGTTCTAAGCCCGTCTGACAAGAACACCAAGCATGTTAAGTTAGACTACCATTTTCTTCGTGAAATTGTTGTTGTTGATAAACTTTGCACTCAAGATGTGCCTTGTCATTTACAAATTGTCGATATCTTCACCAAAAGTGTACCTCGATCTCTTTTTCAATTTTTTAGCTCCAAGCTTCATGTGTGTTCCAATCTAACGATTAGTTTACTAGGGGTGTGAGGATTCTATACCTTGATCTAAGGCTTTTCCATATAACTTTTCATATATGCATTAATTGACCCTTAATTATAGGATCTTATCTAACTAATTCTTTCATTTATTTTGTAATCAATATTTATGTGTAATTACAACTATATATATAAAAGGTTCTCACCATTAAATGGGTGATAGTTTTCAAACACTTACACTTGCATTGCATATAGGTCTAATCCCTGGCGAACGAATCCAAAACATTTGGGGCAAAAACCATTTGATCGATTTTATACGTTTTCTTCAAATGCATTTCTGACATATTAGAGTCTAATGTTTTATGACTCATTGCACTAGTGTTTGTGATGTATCATGTGTGGTTTATGTGTACTCAGTTTACTTATTATTGAGAATTCTATTCTCACATAGTTTGTTACTTTCTCAGGTAACCATTTAGAAATAAAACCAAAAAAAATGGTATAATTTTATTTGTATATTTATATCAAATTAGTAATTATAGTTGTTAAATTTTGGATTGTGATACCTGTTAGAATTGGTCCAATTTGTAAGGAGAGAAACTAGAGAGAAGTTAAATTTTTTGTAAAATGTATGAATTATTTAAAAAGTTCATGTATATATAAAACATTATATGTACATGTGTCGATTATAAGGCGTACAAGTAACAGCGTGTTAGAGGGATATAAGAGTCAAGTAAAATACATTTGAAGCTTAAGGTCGACCACCCCATAGTTTGGATGGAGGATGGCCTTCTGACACCAAACCTCCTATGTGCAAATAGGCCCATACTACAAGCATCGTTGTGGGCGTGGGTTCAAGCAGGTCCTCCTAGGTTGATCCATCTAATGACTCGAAATGTTACAAAGCTAGGACACCTCAGGGTTGGGGCGCTGTCTCAAGATTAGGACACATCAAGGTTGGTACTATGTCTCAAGATTATGACACATCAAGGTTCAGAAAGATGTTTCAAGACTAAGCTCTACAAAGGTCAAGCAACAAGTCATTCTTTTTGCTTAAATAATATCAAATTTATCATACAATTTATTCTTCCGTGAAGTTTTGTCCAGTTCTGGGCACTTTCTAGTGTAGCTTGGATCTCTAACACAAAAGTCTTACGGAAAAAATTCCTCAGGTGAGTTTGCTTTTTAATCAGGGTTTTTACCAGAAACTCGACTGGGTTTTTACCAGAAACTCCATTCCCCACGACTCCTCTTGAAAGAGATGAGATCTGAAAGGGTAAGCTGAAGTTTTTCTAATATACAAATCTAGCCTATTTGATTTGTAGTAGGCCAGGTAAGTGCCATGAAATGTGAAATTTATATGCCACATACATCTCCTAGATGGATTAAATTGGAAAAACATGGTGTTGTTTGAAGCAGAGATGAAATTGAAAGATAAGAGAAGGGATTTTGGAAAAAGGAAGCGAGGCTAATCATCCTTACCGTCGGGGGTTGTTTCTTGTTTTTTGAATTCTAACTTCTTTGTGGTGTTATTATTTGTAAAGGGTGAAAATATGTAGATATTGTGGTATTAAAACGTGCAGAAGTGTGAATGCAACCCAATAACGTTTGGAAAAAGTTTATGGATACAATAGTTTTGTAATACGTGCACGTGACCATTTTAGTTTGGCATATTTTGTGTTGGAAACTTCTACGATCATTATTAATGAATTAATGGGATTAAAAGTGATATTTTTAATATTTTCATAGATCAAAAGTAATTATTTTAATGACTATAAGATTAAAAATATTTATATTTTATAATAATATGATTAATAGTAATTAATCTTTAAATTACTAGAATAAAATACTAAGATAAAAAAAAAACATTTCCTACCTTGCATCCAAAATTGATCAAACCCCTAATTGGTAACCTAAAATTCCCAAAATCATACCGCACTTTATGTGAGAGAAGAAAAAAAAATCAAACTACTAGCCTTAAATATAAAATTATGGCCTATATATATATTGAAAATTAAACAAAATATGTAAAACAATAATTGCAATTAGATTTCTACCTCATTTCTACCATCAGCATTATTTCAATTGAATGCTAAAAACTTTAGAGGTATATGACTAAATAATTATTGTAGTCTGTTGGGAAAATATATTTTATTTTCTATTAGTTAAAAAACAGTGATTACATGAACTTATCATGGAATTTATCTCGAGCCGTTAATTTGTAAGTGAATCCACTGGACAGTTCATATCTTGTCT
Organism: Hippophae gyantsensis; assembly: GCA_030763125.1. NCBI lineage: Eukaryota > Viridiplantae > Streptophyta > Magnoliopsida > Rosales > Elaeagnaceae > Hippophae > Hippophae gyantsensis. The sequence continues at coordinate 21,674,459 of CM061033.1, read as the reverse complement.
TAATTTCTTAATTAATTGAGTTAAACATGTGCCCTTTGACCATCTGGGGCAAGTATATGGTAATAGGATAAGGTTGGAGAACCAATTTACACGTGTATATATCACAAACCTTTCTCTTAGTCATATGATCATCTAACATCAATTTATTTGAAATAGAAATATAAACATGTTAAATTAACCAAAAGGATGGTGTTGGAAATAAGTTTGAACAAGTGCTAAATTTGATCGTATGTTCAATTGAACGTATGTTTTTCACTTACTATTTTGACATATCACCAATAGGATCATATATCATTATATAAATAACAAAAATATTGACAACTTCAGTCTTTACAAATTTAAGTGTTTCAATGTTTTGTTAAATAGTGTAACTATAATAGTTAGAATCAATCTTAGCATTAATTTTATTTCTTGTGGTGTATAAACGAACCAAATTTCACACATCTATAGTAAATAAATAATCTATTGTATAGGTTATAACTAACCAATTGTTGTAACATGTACGAACATTTCTTCATAAAAAAAAATGAGGCATGAAATTTCCAAAAATTAGCATAAATTTAAAAAAAATGGAGAAAAATGTTCAAAAATACGAGGCATGAAAGGAAAATGTTGATTTTAGTGAAAATTAGAGTCAATATCTATAACTACATTTTCATGGGTCAATAATTTGGAAAATTGGAGTAAATGATAATGTCTCCATTTTTATTGTTATCTGATTACATCCAAAACTGTACACAGTACACGTATGAGTTGCTATCTATATTACCTTTTTCCCTTCACATATGTCACAAACTGTATACCCGAGGCCGTCACAATATGGGCACTTGGATCCCTCGTCCACCCATTCCAAAAACTGCATCATTGTGTTGAATAAAATTAAATTTTTAGCAATGGAGGAAAAAGAAAAGAATGCTAAATATACAAAAGCTGCACTTTACCACTTCATCACTTATGGTGTAACAGGCAAAAAAATTTGAAATTATGAATTTAATCATTTTTCTAAAAAATTCTACCATGTGACACCATAATTGTGGTGATTGTAAATGTACATGAAATATAGGTGCATTTAACATTTCTCAAAAGAAATAGCAACCTTTTCCAAATTCTAACAAATAATCTCAAACATTCAAGGGTAACCTGCCCAACTTTTCAGTTGTTGATTTAGTTTAAGCATAACTTGAATATGTCCATGATTTTTGAAAATCATTAATCAATTTTAAATTTTAAAATATACTTTCACACCATTTAATAAAGAAAAAAGAGTTGCAAAAATCATGTAAATTAGGTCTCAAGTGACATTAATCCTTTAAAATAAAAAAGATATTTTTTTGTCCTATTGTTATTGCGAAAGGGATCATAGAAGAAAAAAAAATCAAATTTCAATAAATACAATAATATTTGACACATGTGATTAAGATATTATTATTTAAGTGGGGTAAAATAGAAATTAAAACTAAAAAATCAATAAGAAAAAGAATGACACACTAAGTATAGAGGTTATTGTTGAATAACGAAAATAATGATTAAAATAATAATTTTAACCTCCTTATTAATGAAATCATGTTATAAGTCATGCGATAAATTTAATTAAAAAAAATGTTCAAAAATTAATTTTGTCCTTCCTCGATCCCTTTCATAAAATGTATTCATAAACTATAGGACTAAATGATCGAAACAACCTAACTTAAAGAGACTATGATAGCTATTCGAATTTTAATAACATGGACCCATGGTTAGATTAATTAGTCAAAGTTCTCTGTCAAATTTTATCAAATTTTTGTTTAATAATTTTCTTACGGTGCAATGATACATGTTCCTTGTGGCTAAGACATGGGTTCAAACTTGTTATTGTATATGTGTGAGTGTAGGTGCAAATGTTATTTAATAAAAAATGGAAATCACAAGCGACAAAGTGCAGAGAATATAGATCCTCTTACCTGGGGTTCAATATTTGGCTCGCCAGTTCCATCATCTACAGGAAAAAGAATGCAGCTAAGCAGACGGGGAAATTAACACAGGCCAAATACGAAACTCTACTGTCAAGTGAAGTTTGACTGATATGTATCATAGACTCTAAAGCTTGCTTTTTATATATATATTACAGGGAGGAGATTCTTAAAAAAAAAATAAATAAATAAAACGTTAAGCATCTAACAACTGTACTGCGGCTAATAGAAAGCATTATTTTTACCAACTCTCCTTACGAGTTTTCTCATAAATAGTAAAAAAAAAATTTAGTTCAAAAAATAAGCATCCATTTTAGCTCTAGCTTGTGGGGTGGGGTTTCAACTTTAGACCTTTGACCAATAGCATCAGTCTTAACAGAAGTGTACAGACCTGGAAGACTTTATATCTGTGTGGTGGTTCGAACCTTTGACCATAATTCTTAATTCACATATCACATTAAATCCATAGTAGTGCAACCTTGGAAACGATCTAACAAGAAATAAGACCAGACCTAGCTGATCTGTTTTAAGTGTCTTCTGACCTAGACCCCATGCTTGGTTCAAATAAATCTTTTTATGCTAAGTAGGCATGCCTTATTGTCCTATTGTTTCTTTCTTCCTCTAAACCAAGTATCCATATACGTACCATAGCAAAGTCAATAATTTTGGTAATAGACCATGAATCATCATAACAAGCATACCCGCTTATTTTTTCAGTCAGATCCAACTAAAGCCAGCAGCTGATTTTTCATTTAAGCTGAACAGGCTATAATAGATACAACAAGGAAGAATGTATGACTGAATTATGATTGTCTCTTGATCAAGGTATGTATTTCAAGGCAATGATTTATGCAACCATTTCCATCTATCTTGAATATAAGAGGTAAACCAAGAATTAAGTACCTGTACACATCAAACGGCCCTCCCCACGACAAGTAAGGCACTTTGTTGTGGTTCCATTGGTCTTGTTTTCACCATCTTTTTTCATCCTGCCAGCCATTCTAGAAGGCTCTTCCCAACGGTTCTCACCAAGGAGAAAAACTCGCTGTTGAGATACCTCTACTTCTTTGACACCACCTTCCACAATTTTCTGCTGAGCCTTTGCAATTTCTGTTACAGATGCAAAAACTGCTCCATTTTCACCTTCCTAGACAAAGGAAAATATACTTAGAGAATTTGATTGTTGACGCTGTCTTGTAGCCTATTAATCATATGGGCCCAACGATGTTGCGGGTACAACACAAACTAGGGGATAATCAAATAAATTTTATGCCTTTGGTATTTAGGTTGGTTGAGCATATGCATGGTTAACTTTTTAAATGGTCCAAGTCATTGCGTCGTTTCTGTGATTCAACTCTCTTTTTTCTTCCTTATCTGATCAATAGAAATATAATTATGTGAAAACGAATATTGAGGAAAAATCCAAAAAGCACATTCTAGTTCTTCATTCATAACAAAAATGACATATTATATGTATATTTATAGTGATAATAACACACAATTTGGACACTAAATAAGGTTCTTACAAAATTTGCATTAGTTTTCATACCTAAACAAAAAATGCTAGTTTTCTTGTTTAATTTGTTTTCTTTTATTGTAGATGTAACACATTAAAACAACAGACAAAAAAAATTACTCCACACGAACCTTTCTTTCCAACCACATTTTATAAATTCTCTAACTTTTAGCGCTCATAATTGTTATACTGCTCAACTTAGAAATTCTTATTACTCTTAATATCATGCTTATTCTATTATTCAGTTACCCCATAATTTGACTTATCACAAATCTCTGAAATGTGCTGAAAAAGATTGTAAAATTGTTTTCGATGAGCACACTTTTATAAATGTGGTGTTCGAATTATTTGTTCGAAAATCACAAATAAATATCGTGCTTACACACTATCCCTTTTATTTTTGACCCTATATCAAAACAATGTTTTTGTGACAACAATTGTTTTGTTACTATTAGGGATTGGCACAGGTACGGGCGAAGATGGTTTTTAATATAACTGTCCCCGAATCAAATTATAAAATCTGTACCCGAAATCCTCCGAAAACCATTACGATTTGAGGACGGTTTTTTACCCATGGGTAACGGTTTGGAACGGTTCTTAAAAAATATCTTTAAAAAAACGCCTTTTCAAACTTTTTAAAATAATTCTTAATAAACCCTAATTATTAATTAATATATAATTTAATTTAATAAATATATAAATTAATTAAATAAATATAATTAATTTTGGGTACGGTTATGATAACCGTATCCGTTGTTTCATGTTCAATTTTTACTCGAAATCGTACCCGTTCTTAAAATTTATCAAATAAAAACCGAACCAACGGTGTGAATAACCGAACCCGTAGTTTTTTTTTTCCTCATTCCTAGTTACTATTCATTGGGGTCCTTTTTAAACAATTAGTCAATATTGTTGTGTCATGTCCACATTACAAACTTTTATTCTTTTGGGTCAATATTGTTTTTCTCAAGTCAAGCCTAATTACAACCGATAAACTATGACCTATATTTTTGAGCTTTGATTTATACAAATTTAAGAAGGCATTATCCAGAACCTAACCAGGTTCAGCCTATACGTGGGTCATCTCCTCAAGTCTCTAATAACCATAATCTTCGGAGTGAGATCAATGAAAATAAGTTAGATAAGGCTGCTGAAGAGATAAAATTAAACCACCAAATTTATAGAAAACATCAAAAATAATTTATCAGCCTGCTCAGGTAAAAAATATTTTTGTCATCTTCTAAGCCAAGTGTCGAACATTCTTTAAGCCCACACAAGGATGGACATTTTAACTGCGGTTAAATGAAACTGTAATTGTCCGCAAAAATCCGACGATTTTTTTCCAAAAATAACCATAATCGATAAAGTGTGATACGAGGATGATCATTACAATACTAAAACTATGGTTATATAAACTAAACAAATACTAATATTATCTTTTTATATATATATAATTACAAGAAAAATACACTTTAAATAATAAAACATACAATAATTTGAATAATTAGATTCAATTTTATTTATTCTTACTTTCATAGTTTTTATTTTATTTAGAAACACATACAATGTCAATATTTTAAATAATGTAATATTGTATGAATTATATTACTTTTTTGTTTTTTTAAACTAAATATATTTTTGACTAAATATTAAAATATAAAAAGAGTCGTTAAACCGTGAGAAAACTATTATCCGCTCATAATCAACGATTATTACTCAAATGTACCCGAAATTGGTACGGAGTGGTTATAGTTATTAGCATAACCGTTCCCGCCCATTCCCAACCTATTCTTGTTCACGTAACCACCATATCACTAATATTGTCCACACAACCTCTATTCCCCCATTTAACTCATGTGCTCCATTAGCCAAAACCACCTGACAAATGCTGTCCAATTATTATGATTCAAAATCTTGTCAAAGGCTTCTCTACCTCTTTATTCAAACCTCGAGCTAATTTTGCTCAATCTTTTTCCGACTCATTTGCTAATTCTAACGCTTATTTACTAAAATTTTCTATTAATATGACCATGCATGAGCATTTCACATGTGAAGGTTTGTTTCTTAACCAAGACATTCTAATGCCTTCTGGTTGCCAAGCATTTTGCAAGTTATAATGCTCAAAGGTGCTCGTTTTCCACTCCTTATGTTCCTCCCAAGATGCGTGCTGAAACTTTTAAACTTCCGTCCACTACTTTAGGGCTCTACCACTCATTAGGAATCGAATTTTTTTCTAGAAATGATGTGAATCAAGAATAAGATGATTAGAATATTTAGATATAATTAGATATTGTTAGGATTTTAAAAGTAAAATAATTTTAGGAATTTATTTATCTAATATTTATATATTTAACATTTATATTAAGATTTTTAAATTAGATTTAGGATTGATTTTGTTATCATAAAATTCCTATAAATAGGACGTAGACTTGTATGTTTATTTTCATATCATAAATATGAATTATATATTTTCTCCCACATTTATCTCCCCCTTCTCCTCTTAATTTTTCAATTTTCCTCCCCTTTAATCACCATTCTTCAATCCCTAACCATAATTTATTTTCTTCTCTTTTTCCTCCGATCTATTTTTTTCTATTTTTTCAAAAGAAAAGAAACAAAAAAAACTTAGGAGAGAGAGAATAAAGATTAAATTTATAGGATTTAGAAAACAAATAAAGTTGTTCATAATCAAACATACCTCTGATACCAACTACAAATATAATTACATGGAAGTGAACATTAAGGAATTGAAATAGCTAGAGAGAGAAATGAAAAATCAAATAAATACATTCTAATTACTAATTCATAATAATAATAAGAGATTAAATATAAGATTCTAGTATATATTGAATTCATTACTTATATCTTTGGGGCACTTTAATCCTTAAACTTTCAACTAGTATACTTAAATCCTAACCTTTTAAAAAAAACATTTCAACCCTAAAATTAAAAATTTTAGTAAAGTTTAGGCTAAAATTTTGAACTAATACACTTAAATCCTAACCTTTTAAATAAAAATGTTTCATCCCTAAACTTTAAAATTTTAGTAAAGTTTAGGACCTAAAATAGTCTCTTTTTTTCAAACACTGACGTCCTAAACTCTTAATATAGGAACTACAATGTACCAATTAAAAATTTAAGGACTAAAGTGTACTAAAGATAAGTTTAGGAAACATAGAAGTATTTTTTTCCATTAAATGTAAATTTATAGGGACAATAAGACAATGAAACTTTAATGGGTCCGAGCACACTTTGGTGACTCATCTTTATCAATTTAAACGCCATTTAGCATTAAAAAATAATTAAAATGACAAGCCTTTTAGTTTAAAATATGATAAGGTGAAGTAAACTATTTCATAGTATAATAGTAAGGAGACAAATATGTCACAATTTAAATTAAAAAGAACAATGTATCTAACATGACAAGATAAGTTACGAGTAAGTTATTTTTGCCGAAGTTTAATCCTTATAGAATTGTGACAAGGAAACTTGATATTAATTATCTAATATTCTAATTGATCAAATAATAATAGGAGATGGGGTGATCCAAATCAAGGGAGGTACCAAGTCTTCACCACTCTACTAGAGAATAGTTGGTTTTGTGATTCACCTCAAAAGAATCACCAATGATATCCCCTAAAACTAAATCATCAGAAGTCACTTTCCTAAAACAAGAATCCAAGATATTGAAACAAACTAGCCAAAAATGAGGTAATATTTACAAATCACCCTACTAATGAATGTATACATGAACCATGGTTTTAAATTGCTATTTTAAGGCTCTTAATGAGACTCACTTTAGTAATCACCATTTATCTAATGACTTAGGCTTAACTTCAAATGGTTTATTTGAGGTTTATGCCTTTTTCGATTGAACCTTAAGTAATTAAGAGTAACACAATGAGGCTATTAAGGCTATATGTCTCAAACTTACGAGGCTATTGAGGCTATATGTCTCAAACTTTCTTTGTTTTTGGGATTATCTTCTTATTGGGTTGAAAATTCCTGATGACCTAATACCCAATCCCACTAAACAAAAACTAGGTTTTAGAGGGAAAAACAACTACCTTAAAATTGTGGCCTTAAGTATCCCAATTTTATCCATTATCTACTACAATTATATTCTTTTGTATTGCTTAGTCTAATAGTCAGAACTCATTCATATTATGATTAATATTCTAAAATCACATTTTGACTAATTTTTATGATCATTACGAAGTTAAATTATGACTATTTTATTATAATTTTATTATTGGTGATTTATTATGCATTCTTAGTAAAAACTATGTTAAGCTTATAGCTAGGAGAAAATTGTCTTAAATTCTTTAAAATGAGGCTAACGCCTCGTACCACCTTGAGGGCTTATGCCTCACCTCATGCAAGAAAAATGCCTCAAGGCATAAAACTGCCTTTTAAAACCATGACATGAACCCTTATCCTCCTCACAACCAAAACAAATATGAGGAGCATCCCATCCTCTAGAAGATCAAAGTCTGTCCAGATGCTATAATATACAGTTGAAGTTTGTTATCGTGTGAAAAATTCTAAAGTTTAAGTTGCTAAGCAGGAACACTAACGAAAAACATGAAAAGGCAGTTTAACATCAATAAGTATGCTTAAAAAGCATTGTAATTTAAGGTACCTTTGGAGTAACAGTCAGCCTCTCGTTTGGTTCTGCATTTATGTTTGAACCAGCACCCTTAATTTGTTGGTCTGTGAATAATTTCTCAAGAAGTTCTTCAGTCATTATCCCATCTTGAGGAGCACCTAAGGTGGCCTTTCAACCAAGAATGTCTTATTAATTTACACCATAAATGAAAAGTAGACAGGCAACATATTTTGATGTCAATAATTCTCCATTTCAGTTTTCTCCTTCGTTTAAATTAAGCCGCATATAAAAAAAATCGAATCTTACCTGCCAAGTCTTGACAGCTCGCTGTGTCCCACTTGAAAAGCTAGAAAATTCAATGTCTTCCTCACCTGAGTAGAATCCTAATTTTTCCAGAGCTTCCTATATAAGCCACACATTATGAAACAGTAATTACATGATAAATCAAACTTACGGCTCATTCAAAAAAAAATTACCACATGACCGTATAAGTTAGGTTTTTTTCATTAGATATATACCTCATATACATTTATTATACATTTAGGAACCAATCTTTTAAGACCATTATTTTGGAGATTTTGACATAAATTTTCTATATTAGCCTAGGATTTGCAATATAACTGCTAAAGCAGTAACTTGTCAAGCTATGCAGTAGCAGAAAAGAATAAAAGAGCAGAACAGAGAAGATAAAGATAAAAGAACATAATTCTATAAAAACAAGACTTACAATACTAAAATACAAGAATGCACATAAAGAAGTTTTGAATCAAATATGGTAATCACAAATAGGAAACTATAAAGTCATTCTAAATTTCTAATAGAAACTAAAGTTAAGCCAATTTTTACTAAGGAAGCCCAGAAAATAGCCCTGCACTTTGCTCAAAGAGATCCGAAAAACTCCATATAGTTTCCAACTTCCCATCAGACTGTCCTTCATTACATTAGCTGAGAAATGATCCAGTGCTCAACGTCGGATACATTATGGCACCCAAAAGCTAGTTGCATGGTCATGTAACCATGAAATAACCGAGTTACATGACAGTGTTACTAACTGTAAGGTGCCTTATCGTACATCGGGTACCAGATCACTTCCCTACATTAGTTATTTTCTGCACCTACTAGCTAGGTTTTGAACATATTAACTACTGTCCTACTGTCTGGAGGAAAAAAGAAAATTATTATCCAAGGCATCAGTTGTCATATTTTAAGCTACAGGCCTAAGACCTACATATGATAACCAATATTGCTGGACAAGATGTATTAGACAATCAAATCAAGTTCCAGAGTTTAAAAAACAATATTTTTCTATCCCTTTTAATTTCAACATAATTTTCGAAAGAAAACTGTTTCTTTGCAGAATACCATAGCATTATGAGATCAAGGTTATGTTAAGGAAACTCAAGATGCACGCTGTTAATTCAGATATGAATCCTTGTCTGTGCATTTAATTTAAAATAATTACTTTTTGCTGGAATTACGCTTGAAACATATCAAAGTTGTTACCCAAACCAAAACATTGATGACAACAAAAAAAACATTTCAAAGGTGCCCATGTACCCAAAGCGCAATTCACTCGATGCCTTCATGTGGAACTGGAATTATGAGTGCATCAATATGGTTTAATCATTTTGGAACACAGACATTTGTACAACATAAAGAAAGAAAGAAAAAATAAAAACAATAGGAATACAGGATCACATAGGGAACAAATCCCAGATAATCCCATGAGTACATACATATCTTTCCTCAGATCGAAAGCATTTCACTGAACACAAAGAATGTTGGTTTTATGTGAAATAATTCTGGCTAAATATTGTACGATGAAAATTGTGAAAGCTATGGGTATGGAGCAAAACACAATTTATCCAACAAAATCCATATGATATTAGTAATTTAATTATAGGATGCACGACACTATAAGTCCTATAATTATCTAAAAAAAGTAGTTTAATCTTGAAATTTGTGGGTTAAGCATCTCAAGTCCCATAATTTATTAAAAAATGTGATGTTAATCCTATTTTGAAAAATCCGTTAAAAAGTCAACAGTGAAGAATATATTATGAGCATATGATCTTCTTTTCAGAAGATATTTGTGAGATAAAAAAAAATTTCTCCTCCAATGTTTCCCAATAGTTTTCTTTCCTATTTTGGTGTATGTTAGCTCTAAGAATGAAAATGGATTATATTTGTTTTTTAAGGAAATTTCATTGTAAGTTTTATATTTCCAATTTTTGGGAACTTATATGTTATGAATATGCTATTTAAATTATAATAGTCTAATACAATTGAATGGTCAAAAAAACTATAATTAACGGAATAAGCTTAGGATGTTAGTCTCTTAGAACTAATTTGGCCCACTAAAGAAAATAATAGGATTTGTAATGCATTTTCAAGCACAATTTTAAGAAAAATCCAACACTTCTCCTTTTAATTATAACAAGTAGAACAAGAATTCATATCCTTCAAGCAAGGAACAACGATTGGAATCTTCGAGCTTCCAAAGCTTGTCTCCCAACGGTGATGAACAAAACATGTGAACATTCTTCCAATCTCTGAGTGAATCAAAAATAACTTTTAGTTCCCCAACTAGAACCCTCATTTGTGCATGAAGCTCTATGTTCTCCAAGAATAACAACCTTTCAATAAAGAAACAATTTCTTGAACAATATGTGTTTGGCTCATTTTGTTCTAACAAAATTCTCTAAATATTAAGCGTAGAAAATTCTCAAATTTCCTACGTGTTGGCAAACCATATTGAGAAAGTATGGTGTTTTAAATAGTCTCCAAACCTAATACCAGTTAATTATAAATATGACTTCTAATCCTTATCAATTTAGAGAATCCTTCACACAATCAAATTATGTGCTAATCAGAATCCAATCCACACACTCCGTTATCCTTATACACGCCGCATGGGAAATCACATTTCCATTCGAATTGTCCAATCTAATCCAATTAATTTTTTTTAATCTAATTATCAAATCCAATTTAATAATTACTAAAATGTCCTTACTTGTCCCACAAGCTTAAATGCCTATCAAACATTTAAACTTTACATTTTAAAATTTTAACTAATTCATATAATTATTCAGTCCAACTAAATAATATATAACTAATTTCCATGAACTAAACAACTATGTAAAAATTGCTATTTTACCATTACATATTTATTTGACATTTATGATCCTCATAAAAATCCTAATAAACAAATATGCATTTTGTAACATAAATAATTAAGCCCAAATTAATTATTCATTTTTATTATGGAATAAATGCCGTTCTTTCGTTATTACGGAATAGACTTAAGAACTGATGGAACTATGATTTCAAACTTGGATAAATACTTGATACATTAATTAATTCCGTTAAAAAGCTAACAGTGAATAATATATTATAAGCATGTGATCTTCTTCTCAAAGGATATTTGTGAGATAAAAAAATTCTACTCCTCTAATGTTTCCCAATAGTTTTCCTTCCTGTTTTGGTGTATTTTAGCTCTAAGAATTAAAATGGATTATATTTATTTTTAAGGCAATTTCATTGTAAGTTTTATATTTCCAATTTTTGGAAACATTGTATGTCATTAATATGTATTTAAATTACAATAGTCTAATACAATTGAATGGTCAAAAAAACCATAAAATATTTTAGCTTAAGTGGGAAAATATGGTTCGCCATATGCTCCATATCTTTTTCTTTTTACTTTTTTTTTTTTGCACTAATCTATTTTTGCTTTTTTTATTTTGTTAGTTAATTAGTGCTATAAAAAATTAATGTCTAGTAAAAAGATAATTTAAAAAAATAGTTATCTCATACTTTAATTATGAAGTCACCATTATAATTAAATGAATAAGTTTACGATGTTAGTCTCTTAAAACTAATTTGACCCATTAAAGAAAATAATAGGACTTGTAGTGCATTTTTAAGCACAATTTCAAGAACAATCCAACACTTTTCCCTTTAATTATAACAAGTAGAACAAAAATTCATAACATTCATGCAAGGAACTATTAAAATCTTCGAGCTTCCAAAGCTTGTCTCCCAACGGTGACAAACATAACGTGTAAGCATTCTTCCAATCACCAAGTGGATCAAACACAACTTTTAGTTCCCCAACTAGAACCCCCATTTGTGTATGGAGCTCTATGTTCTCCAAGAAACAACTTATTGAACAATATGTGCTTGGGTCATTTTGTTCTAACAAAATTCTCTAAATATTAAGCGTAGAAAATTCTCCAATTTCCTATGTGTTGGCCAGCCATATTGGAGAAGTATTGTGTTTTAAATAGTCTCCAAACCTAGTACCAGTTAATTAGAAATATGACTTCTAATCCTCATCAACTTAGAGAATCCTTCACACAATCAAATTATGTGCTAATCAGAATCCAATCCTCACACTCCGTTATCCTTGTACACTCCACATGGGAAATCACATTCCCATTCAAATTGTCCAATCTAATCCAATTAAATTTTTTTAATTTAATTATCAAATCTAATTTAATAATTACTAAAATGTCCTTACTTGTCCCACAAACTTTAAATGCCTATCAAACATTTAAACTTTGCATTTTAAAATTTTAACTAATTCATATAATTATTTAGTCCAACTAAATAATATATAATTAATTTCCATGAACTAAACTAAAAATTACTATTTTACCATTACATATTTATTTGACATTTATGATCCCCGTAAAAATCCTAATAAACAAATATGCATTTTATAACATAAATAATTAAGCCCAAATTAATTATTCATTTTTGTCGTGGAAGAAATATCGTTCATTCGTTATTACGGAATAGACTTAGGAACTAATAGAACTATGATTTCAAACTTGAATAAATACTTGATACATTAATTAATTCCTTAGTTAATTATCAATCTTTATTTATCTCAAAATTATTCCACTATTGAGACTAAACTTTCGAATATCACAATTAATACTTACCCAATCCAATGTATTTGAGTAATTCATTGATATAATCATTAAGTATAGGTCAATCCTTTACGGCTAATTCATAATACGAACAAAATTATTAAGTCTGATTTACTTGCTCTATTATATCTTTTTTTCTTGAGTACTCGTGATAATCTGAACTACTATCTATAATCATATAATAAATTATGTGTAGTTATCCATGCTCTAGATTGCTAAACAAGTGAACCATTATCTAACATATATGAATAGACGAAGTAGATTCCACACTCGTAAGATAACCTCCCAACTCATCATAGACACCGAAATACCAATATATAAAGCATCTTAACCTACCAATACGGGAATTTTTGAATGAGTCAAATATCAAGATGCTGCTATGACAAAGGGCAAACTAAATCACTCAAATCGCCCCGCACATGGTCATTGAGTAACAAATAGAAACATATATGCGTAAAAAGATATTAAAAATATTTTTAATGTCTAATTCAACCATGTATAATGAACTATTATACAAAATACTTCCAACTAGATGTCTCTACATCATTCATCCAGAATAAGAGTTATTCCATTTTAAATAAATATGGGTCATACTAATAACTTATATAAAAATCCATTTATAAACTTTAACTAATGTTTTCGAACTACTTAATTATTTCATTTAAACTCAATCCTCTTGAGTACATACTGATACACTAAATACTAAGCAAAAACGATTTCAATGATTTATTTGAACAATATAATAATACATATAAATAAATGAAATTTTCCTCTTATTAATTCTAATTTCAACAAAGTTTAAATACAAACACATTTGAATTTAAAGCTCATAACCTACCAAAGAAATGTACACTGGCTACTAATCATGGTTCATAATAATATGCAATATACAAAGAAACAGAGGCATATTTGTATCACATACGAACATTTCAAACATGCACACAGACATCATGAAAACCACACAAAAAAGAAGCAAACAAACAACTTAAGCACAAAAGTTAAATTAAAACAAAAATAATAAATAAATAAAAACTCGCCTTTTTCCTAATGTGATAGGAGATGGCAAGAGCAGACCTGCATAGCTCGAACTTCATCTCCTTCAGAACCCATTCGCAGATTCTTCCTCTTATTCTTCTCCACCTTCTTTTCCGCTCCCTCCAAAACACTAGCCGGTTCTGGCTCATCAGCCACTTCTCCTTCCTCCTTTTTCTCCTCCAACACCATGGGACTTGAACTCGAAACAGTCTCCGCAATCAAATTCTTCTCCTTCAAGACCCGCAATAACCCCGCAATGCTGACAATAGTCTCGGACACCGAACCAGCCCCTTCCCGAACAGAACTCTGTCGCTCCAGAACCTGAATTGTCATTTCAAGCTCGGAGATTCGTCGGAGCAATGACTCGCGCTCCCCAGCCCAGCGCTTCTCTTCCCGGAGCCATCGTTGTTCTTCACGTAACCATCGCTGCTCTTCACGAATCCATCGGGACTCTTCGGGGTTGAAGGTAGAGTTGGTATTGGAGGATCGACGGATGTGGGATTTGAAGGTTGAAACAGAGTGAAAGGAAGAAGGGAAGATGGAGAGAAGGATTTGAGAGTTGTGGTGATGGATGTGAATGGAAGCATGGATAGGTGAACTTAGAAAGAGTGGGAGAGAGCAACTCATTGGAACTTGTTCACAACTTTTCTTGTCTCTGCCTGCCTCTGCAAATTAAGATCGAAAAAGAGTAATATAACTCTTCACAAAAATAAATAAGATATTTCTGAGATATCTTGGGATTCTGGTAGTCAATTTTGAGCCACACGTTCGAGGAATAGGGGAAGCGGGAAGGACATTTTATGAACTTTTTCGTTCCATCAAAAATACAAACTTAATTAAAAATTATGTCCGAACCTAGTTGTGTATATGATACTTATAATTATTATTGATAAGTAAAATTTGTATCATTAATATTATCATGATACCTTATACCTGTAACATTAAATATAATTTCATTACGATGTGTTTCATTTAATTTAATTTAACATCTTAAACAAAATATGTTTTTTTTTTCACTCCCCGACCAATATTATGGCACCAAATTCTTTTCCTTTCAATCAATATGTTATTATTTTCAACGAGAGATCTTAATATAAATAGTAAAATATAAAAGATTTTCATTTTCATCTCATCAATTACTTTCAAATTTAAATGAAAAAACATTCAAATGTTATACTTTTTGAAAAATCTGAAAAGATTTCAACATAAAAAAAATGACAATAAATAAATAAAAAATAAAGCCACTAATAATATGAAAAATACTAATATACATTGAAACATAATTTAGTCTATAAATATAATGTATAATGTAATCTTTATACATTATATTTTAATGACGATGATTATGCATATGTATTAGTTATTTTTTTTACTCGTGTTTTTGTTTTTATATTTATTTATTTTATTTTATTTAAATTTATTCAGATTTTTCAAATAATATAATATTTGGATCTTTTATAGTAATTAATGAGACTATAACGAGAACTTCTAAACAATTTTGGTGTTATAATATCTTCTTACGTGGAAAGAAATATTGTTACCTCCGATGTTGATTTAAATTTCAAATGTTAAACATTAGGAGTATCATATACATCATCAGTAAATATCAATGATATAATTTATAATTAAATCAAAAATAAATTTTTAAAAAATAGAAGTAGAAAAGGTAAGAAAAAATTATTATTTACTATCTTATTACTGTATAAAAGTGAAAATAAATCAAAATAATTTGTTCTCAACTTTGTTTTTGCACATTTTTAAATACATTTCATCATTGTTATTAATATTAATTAGCTCAATTATTAGTACTTATTAGTTCTTTTTGTTATAACTAAATATTAATTATCTTCCAAGAATTTCATCGATTTTAGACTAATTATTGGCTAAGATCTCCTCTAATTCATAGAATAAACAACACTCTAGTGGACCTACTGCATCATATATTGGAGGATAATTATTTATAGATCGAAAGATGGTATCTATCACAGTTTTTGATAACTTCTATCATGATATTGCCCTGGAGATTTGTTCAAGAGTTGATGGGATAGGTACGGATACCAGAATTCAGACACAATCAATTAAGGGTGGGGTTGCAACCAACGAAGCCTATGATTCTGTACATGTGATTCTTAAAAGTTTGTACACGTTATTTAAGTCCTTTTTATACTACTCTCTCGTTCATATTGGACATAGATATACACCTAGTTCTACTAAGTGTATTTTAAAAAATTAAACCCGATATAATTTTTTATAGAAATAACCTCACTTCTTTCTCACATAATTGATATATTATTTATAAAAATCATTCGTAAAAAGTAACTCACATTACTCTACTCAAATTCTTCGCTCATAAAAATCATTAAAAGAATTACTTACCCTTTTCCATGTGGGAATCACTATTTCATTATAACAGTAAATATGAAGATAAATCCTATAGTGATATATTTCAATTAGATATAACTAGTTTGTTCTTTTTAATTTATATTTTGAGATCTTTAATCAACTAGATTTGGTTTTCGTTATCAATTTTTTCTTTAATGGCTTTAATCTTATTCGTCTCAATAATTTTCCAATTAAGTCTCTATTTAACCATTTAGTTAATGAAACAACAATATTATCCTTGATTTTATATAATCAAAATAGATAAATACATTTGAGAATAAATGTTTGATGGTGTTGTGTCTTCAACTTATATGTCTATACTTACTATTATATTTGTCAGTTAAAAAACTAAATATTTTAATGGATGCATATTATTAACATATACAAAACTTTAACCGCTTATCGATTCTTAGAATATCTTCCAAAAATAAATGTATCAATTTCGCTTCTTTATTAACTTATAGACCTTTTTTTTGCTTATGGCGAAAAACCCTTTGTTAATTCCTAATAAATATATTCTTTCAAAGCTCTATTTAGAAAGACAGTTGACATATCTATTTGATTTTCTTCAAATATTTTCATAAAATTATAATTAGAAGTATCATTCAAATGAACTTTATTCTCATCGCATGAGAATATGTATCAAAGTAATCAAGACTTTTGTTGTTTCTAACATTTTGTCACAAACATCACTTGCACTTCTTAGTTGATCCATCTAATTTTAATTTCATTTTTAAAAATCATTTAGTCTCTAGTAATTTATTCTTTACTTGAAAATCCACTAGTTCTCATCAATGATTTTACATATAGACCCAATTTTCACTCATAATAGCCTCTTTTTAGAATACATAGAAAAACTTTATTACTATCTAAAATTCATATTATGTCTTGTATTATTTCCTTTGAGTATCTTATAAGGGATAATTAACCAATAAAAATATCCATTCCAATACACAAATAATTAGTATTGTTTTCATCATTTTATTTAATGTATGACTTTCGTTCAACATAATCATTATGTTAAAGCGATTAAATTGATGTGATTTCATATATAATTATATGTTATGTTTAATTTTTTTTTAAATTGTGTCATATCATAATCGTAATCGTTAGTTCTTAACACTGTAATCCTTTTATTGAGACGATTTTCAACTTTGATTTTAAAAAGAACAAATTTTTCTATAGTTTCATCTTTGTTGTTGAACAAATGCTTGTGGTGATAATTTGCTGTACTATCAATAAAAGAAATTAAATATTTATTGTTACCCTAGAATTAAAAATTTCAACAGATTTTGTAAAAGTTTTCCAAACTAAAAATCAGAAACCATTATGATTTAATAATCATATAGGATTGAATGTTCATTAGACATGATCTCATATTTGATGAGGTTAAAAATAAATATTATTAAAATTCAGTGCACACATAATATCATATCATCATAGCATAAACAGTGGCCCGTATGTAATTAAAAAAATAAAAAATAAAAAGATAGCAATCAAACTCTTCACAAACTCCACGTGAATAAATTCTAGAAAAATAAGGAATTGGTTAGATGTAACAGTTTTAAAAAGATATCTAAAATTAATATAAGAATTTGGGAATAAATTCAAAAATTAATTATCAAATCTTTTGAATTTGCTTTCTAAGTATTGAAAAATTAATCAAATTCATATCTTAGTAAATACCAAGCTAGTAATCCGAACATTACATAATTAAGTAATATGAAATAAGTGAATATAAAATTCTTTATTTCATAATTATAAAATTTATTTTTATTCAAAAATAAAATTCTTCACTTTACGAATACAAAATTAGCTATTTTGCAATTTCGAAAATCAACTATTTCACAAAAACTAAAAATCCACTTATTTACTACTTCATAAAAAATTATTTAACTTTAGTGAACATAATTTTTACTGATTTTTATAAATATGAAATTTATTTATTTTAAAACTCAAAATTAACCAATTTTATCAAAAACTAAGTTTCATTATTTCACAAATATATATTTATTTATCTTATAATAAGAGAGTTACATTACCACCTTGGTTTGAGAGTTGTATTGCATTGAAACACTTATATGTGTCAACCATACAATTACTAATATTTCGATCAAAAATAAAGATAAATTTATTCTGAGATAGAATGCGAGAATACATGTCTTCGTAGTATTTGGAGATAATCATTATGATTAGTTCGAAGAAAAATTTCCAAGGATAATATGCCTGTATTGGTCAATAGTGTTTTCTTGTGAGTGTTTGGATATGAGAATAAGAAAACTTGAAGTCAAATGTGAATACATCCACCAAGTTCGATTTCCCTTATATCAACACCATTATTTACCTAATACTACTAAAATAATTTGCCAATGTATTCTACATAACATACCATGATTTACAGAAGTTACCAAAGAAGGTAATAGCAACACAATTAGAGTATAATCATGGGTGTCCCTAACTTGGGCAAAAAAAACCTACTCGTAGTATTTTCAAAACATGTCCAACAATCTCCAAGAATTTCTTATGGTTTGTAAATAATCTCACTCCTTAAATTTTTGGAAGAATATGTAAAGCTTGTATTCATATTTTAAAAAAATATGTAAGACATACATATATATTTTTGTATAATATGTTAGGCTTACATACATATTTTGTACAATATGTTAGGTTTACATACATATTTTGTAGAGTATGAAAGACTTACATACATAATTAAAATAATATTCTTTAGCGTGTTATTTAGTGGTAATATTTTGAAGCTAATATGTGATGTCTTGTAATGATTGAGAAAAAATTAGGTGCTCTCCAATAGAGGTTTTTTGCAGACATAATGTTAATAAAGGATAGTGAATTATCAAGAATTATACATACTTTTGTGATTGTTATCAGTTATATGCAATGCATATGTGCAACACTAAACTCGTTCAATGAAAATCTACATTAGAACACAACCAAAAAAGAGGTAATATTGACACCTCGAGGACTTAACACTAAAGTTCATTGTGAAAACAGATAAACAAAAATCCATCAAATAATGCATGAAAGTAGTAAACAACTAGAGACATACAAGTTGATGAAAATAGTACTAATAGAACATGCAATAATTCACAAGAAAACATATAACATAGTAAACTACATTAGATCCAATACCAATATGGAAACATCCATGTGTTTACGATGGAAACCACCAACATCAAACTATTAACTAAAAAATAAATTAATAATATACCACTAAAAAAATATAAATACAAATACTTTTATCAGTCAGGACACTTACTTTAATTGTGCTTAAGCTATCTCCAATACTACCGATACATTAACCTAATCCAAGTATATCTATCTCTCTTCTAGAGGTCAATGATGACTTATATAATTTGACATAATTTATCACTTTTCAACTTTAACTTTAGTTTAATTTTATTTAATTTTTATTGAATTTAGACTTCATTATTATTATTTAAATTTTATTACAGATTTAAAGATAATGAAGATTTAAAATTTTAGAAGCATATTATCTAAGACTCTCAAATTTAAATGAAGATTTATTTAAATAAAATTAAAATTAATATATATATATATATGCAGTGATAAGTTATAGGTTATATATTAAGGGGATATGAAAATAAAGGGAGAGATAAAAAAGGAACATTGGCAGAAAAATAATGGAGAGGAGATTGAAGGCAGAACAACTGCAAAACCAAAAAAAAAAGATTCAGAGCAAACGAGGAGAAAAGAAAATAAGGAAAAGAAAACACGAGAGAAGGCATTAAAGTAGATTCTTTTTGCGATTCAATTTTTTTTCAATTCCTTTCAAAAAATTATGGTGAATTCATTTATGTTTAATTTAATTTTTAGCATGAACTAATTTATCTTTATTCTAGAAAAAAAGATGTAATTTAATTTCAAACTATGCTTAATTTTCTATGTTAATTTGAATTATTTCTATTCATTATTTATTCTAAGTTTAATGCTTCTAATTAAATGATCATTAATTAGATGATTTTAATCTTATGATTTACTATCGAAAGAGGAAATTATAGGATAGATCTAGAATATTTCGACATAGACAAATATAAAGATCAAAAGACTTGTATGAACTTGTGTAGTTTTAAAATCTTTGATCTTAATGTTTTCTTCCTTTATTAAATTGCATACTCTTGTATAAATTAATGAACAAGAATATTTCCAATTGACTATCGAAAGAAGCTTTTGGATATTTTTGGAAATTGCTAACAAACAAAGATAATTAAATTCAATTAACTAGATGAGTAAAGCATAGGGATGGATTATGTGAAGTCGATTTCATAGAAGTTTTCTTCTTATTAATTTGATATTTTTTTATTTTCTTTTGCATATTTTCTTTAAATTGATTTTATTTTAAATTTCAATTACAACAACTTTAGTGATTTTTCTAGATAAAATTGAGATTAATATAATTTTGATATTTGTCGAAAGTAAGTTACCAATCCCTGAGGAGTATACTCTACTTATTATTTTATTATAAAACTACGATATTGTTCACTTATAGTTTTACACTGATCAATCCACCACAACTTCATGTGATATAATCACCAACAATTCAATATGTGATAACAACATAGGTTAGAGAAACTCTCATGCATAAGAACCTAGATAACAAACTATGTCTTGGTATTTAATTTATTTTATTTAAACCCCACCTAAAAATATGTTTTCACAATACCACTTTTTAAGTGTATCATTGATACATTGAACAAGAAAAATAGTTTCAAAAATTTGAGTTTTCAAATCTTACGTGCTTTCCTTATTCTTTCTAATTATTAAACCAATAAAAAGAGTGGGTATTTATAGAAAATTCTTCAACTTCAAGAGTGCTTGTAGACCACTCGTCAAAGATAACAATCCCTAAAACCTCCTCACTAGCTTTGCTGAGTCCAACTCTATAAGTCACATGGCACACTCTGGATGGCTTAACAAGCTCAATAAGACCTTAACAAGGACAATAAAGTTATATTTTTTATTACAAAAAATGTTGAGTAATTTTACACAAATACCCAAAAATATTGATGCAAATACATAATCTAAACATATTAACTACATGCTAAATCCCCCAAGATTTGTATTATGCAAACATATAAGCAAAACATACAAATTATAATCTATATGAGTGTGTGAAATGCTGACTTACTGTTATTCAATCATATGTTGAGGATGGCAAATATACTAAGTGAAATATGAACTCTGTATTTTTGCACACGAGAATACCTACACCAAAACTTCAAGACTTTCTCCACCAATCTCCATTGGTTGTACAACAAGATATGAATTCCAAAATATTGAATTAATGATAACTAGTAAACTAGAGCATAATTATTTTAGTTATGGAGGTAAGACATTGCATCTTGTTCAAACGTAATATATCGTAGAACAATTATTTTATTTATCTATTGTTTTTTGTTATTGAAAGAACTAGATCGATAATACTTGCAATGAGATAGAGAGAGCAAGAAAGAACATGTTTAACAAATAATTCACGTAGATATATGTTTAAACAATTACTCAAAGAGGTCAAAGAACTACTAATGAAGTGTACGTATCTAGTATATAGATGTATGCTACTAATTGTGGTAGTGTGTGTACAATAATAGTGTCACCTATAATCGTGTAACTGAATTGGTTTAGAAAGAGTCTTTTAAAGCTCTTCACATGTGTAGACTATCATTATTTTCACTAATATAATTATTGAGTTACTGCATAGTTGTTAACTTAATGAATTCATCTTATCTTTGAGTTACTTGTTAATTAAGAACTCAAGATTAAACTCTACCAGTTTAAACAACTTCTTGTTTGGTATCAGAGCAACAAACAAAGCAAGATCAAAGCTCAATGGAAAATCATGTAACATATGTTGTATCAGCTACAAAAGGTTCTTCAATAATGGCTAATAGTGCAACTTCTTCACTACCTAATAGAACTTTTATGTTTGTTAAAATGGATTGAACAATTTTTTTTACTTTGAAGGAACAACTACTCAAGTTAGTCATTGTGCATGGCTTGGATTCATATCATGATGTCGATTGAGAAATTCCTACTTAGTTTGTCACTTATGGTTCTAAAAACATAGTTGTGAACTCTGAATTTTTCATATGAAATTAGAGAAATAATCTCCTTAAGAGTTGGATCTATAACTCAGTAACTAAGGAAATGTTATTTTACATTTATAAATCACCTTCACTCATAGCTACTCGAATGTGGAAAATTCTTGAATTAGTGTTGTCGTTATCAACTAGGGATGAAATCATGGAATTACGCATGTAATTGTAATAAGTATGAAAAATATTCATTAATGATGCATGAATATATGGCTAAAGTCAAATTCATTGTAGATCATCTAACTATAGTTGGAGAAAAAGTAACAAAACTTGAGTTCATCATTTACTTACTTCATGGTTTAGAAAGTGACTACATAGGTTTTGTTACCTCTCTAAATATGAGACATGTTAAGTGATCGGTGCAAAGTTGCAAGTGCACAGTATCTTAGTTTTATAATAAAGTAATAAAAAAAAGTATTGTCCTCAAGGATTGGTAACTTATATTTGAAAAATACCAAAATTATACTAATCTCAATTTTATCTAGAAAAATCACTAAAGTTGTTGTATTTGAAATTTAAAATAAAATAAATTTAAAGAAAATATGCTAAAGAAAATAAAGATGTTCAAAGATCAAATTAATAGGAAGGAAATCGATTTCATTTAATCACTCACTATACTTTACTCATCTAACTAATTGAATTTAATTCTCTCTGTTTGTTAGCAATCTCCAAAAATATCAAAAAGTCTCTTTCGATAGTCAATTGGAAATAATCTTGTTTATTAATTTACACAAGAGTATGCAATTTAATAAAACAAGAAAGCATTGAGACCACTGATTTTTAAAACTACACGGGTTCATATAAGCCTTTCGATCTCTATATTTACCTATGCCAAAATATTACAGATCTATCTTATAATTCCTTCTTTTGATAGAAAATCACAAGACTAAAATCATCTAATTAATGACCAGTTAATTAAAAGCATTAAACTCAGAATAAATCAGACAAACACGAAGAGAAATAATTCAAATTAATATAGAAAATCAAGCATATTTGGGAATTAAATTACATCTTTTTCCTATAATAAAGATAAATTAGTTCATGTTAAAAATTAAATTAAACATAAACGAATTCACCATAATTTTGTGAGAGAAATTGAAAAAAAATTGACTCGTAAATTTTTTTTTCTTTCGTGTAAATCTATTATGCGTTCCCTTTTTCCAGTTTTTCTCTAGTGTTTTCTTTTCCTTATTTTATTTACTCTATGTCAATCTCTCTTTTTTTCCTTTTTTTCTTTTTCGTCTCGCAACTGTTGTTCTCCTTTTTTTGTGTCTCTCTATATCTCTTATTTATATTCCTCTATATCCAAAACCTTCCGCGCACATATATATATATATATATATATTTAAAATTTTATTAATTTAAATCAATCTTTATTTAAATTTGAGAGTCCTTAAATGATATGTTTCTAAAATTTTGGATCTTCATTTTCTTCAAATTTGTAATAAAATTTAAATAATAATAAAGTCTAAAATAAATAAATAAATAAAATTAGACTAAAGTTAAAGTTTATAAGTGATAAATTATGTCAAATTGTACAAGTCATCATTAAGTCGTGTCTTCAAGAAGTTTAGAGTCTACTAATTGTTGAGGACTAAATGATTATTGAAAAAAATAGGTTTGATGAATATAAAGTTCTTCAAGCCAATATTACACATTTTTATAACTTCGGGGCTTAAGGACAGACTTTGGAAAGAAATAATGGTGACTCAAATAATTCTAATTCAGGTGTCAAACCTTGGAATTTACTTGACTTCTTAAAGTCTTCTAAATCACAAAACAAAAGTTCTTATGGTAATAGCTCTACAAAAGTATTTAGTTACAAAAATGGAAGTGGTGGAAATTCAAGCAAGAACTACAAAGGTAGTGATAAATCTTAGTGCCAAATCTATCTCAAGTTAAGATATAAAGCTACCAAGTGCTACCTGTTAAAGGACATATTGATAGGGAAAGATTCACTTGTGTGTTTTCCTGTTGAAGTTCATGACTTTGGGGAAATAATGACTCAACATGCCTTCTTAATAGTGGAACTACTCATCATTTGACTGGTGATGAAGTACATCTCACATATACAACACCTTATAGTTGTTCTAAAGGTGTTGTAGTAGGTAACAATTCAATTTTGATTATCTCTCAAGAAAGAGTATGTGATATTGATCTTAATCATCATAAGTTATTATAGAAAAATATTTTGCACACATTACAAGCTTCATCAAATATATTGTCAATGCATTGTCTCTATGTTGATAATAATATATTTGTGGAATTTCATCCCGCTCATTTATGTGTTAAGGATTCTTCAAGGAGAATAACACTCTTCCAAGACAAGTGTGACAATGGTCTTTATAAAGTACGTAGTACTAGCTCCAAGACTCATAAGTTGATCTAAATAAAATAGCTAGTGTATCCATTCAATCTCTTAATGTTGTTTTAGTTCCAAAATGTATAATATGTCCTTTATCTAAGGCATATTTCCATTTGCTAATAGTATTAGTAAATCAAAGCATCACTTTGAGCTTATTTTTGTTGATTTGTGAACTTCACCAGTAATATCTATAAAAAGTGCCAAATATTTCCTTTTCTTAGTTGATGATAACACTAAGTTCATGTGGATATATTTCCTATCTTTAAAGAGTCAAGCAAAAGTTGCACTTGAATTGTTTAAGGATATAGTTGAAAGACAGGTTGAGCACAAATTGAAGTCTATACAAACAAATAGGGGAGGAGATTTTGGTAGCAATCTTGCAAGTATACGAGTCATCCGAGTAATAAAGTGTGTCAAGCACGAGTATCATTCCATAGAGAGTGATTTTCTTTTATAATTAAGTATTAATATTCAGTAGTTGTAATACTATCTAGGAGAGTAATAAGGTAAAAATTATCTAAACTAATAATTAAACCTAAAATTAATTCAAAGTAATAAATAATGATTAAGTAAACAATTTTGAGGACTTAGGATCCATAAATCCCCTAACCATTCCACATGCATATCAAATATCGTTAAACGATTTCTCTACCTAATTAACTGGATACTATACTACTATATAGGCCTATGCTACTAATTGCGGTAGTGTGTGTATAGTAGTAGTGTCACCTATAATCATGCAATTGAATTGTTTTAGGATGAGTCTTGTTAAGCTCTTCACATGTGGAGACTATCACTAGTTTCACTAGTATAAGTATTGAGTTTGTATATAGTTGTTAATTTAATGTTTAATGAATTCATCTTATCTTTGAGTTACTTGTTAGTCAAGAAATCAAGATTAAACTCTCTAAGTTTATACACTTTCTTGTTATTATTAAGTACTACTCAAGTGTCGAACCATTCCATTGTCTAAGCTTACATAAAAATTTGGAGGACTTGTATCACACCATTCTCCCACCCTATATGTATTCATGTTGCAACCATAACATATGAAAATCTAGGTGTTGATTATAAAAACACTAGCTTGGTATATGATACTTCTATTTCTATTGAAGCAGTTAACAAATGGCTAGTTATCTAGCAAGTATAAACAACACATTATTTTGAAGCAATTTTGTAAATAAGCTAGAGTTTAAATTTATGATCGGAAGTAAGGTTGTTACTATTCAAGCACATAAAAAACAAGCGAAGATTGTGTGGAGAGATGTGGGAGAAAGGAAGGAAAAAACAAAGAGCTAAAATTATGTGGTACACTAGCTAACACAAATATTGTAATACAAACATGAACAAATCTATTCTAATGCATGAAACTATATATTAAGAAAAAACTCACCCTATAATATATTTCATGGTAAGAAGTTGAAATTAATCCATACAGGTAATGACAAATCCAGAAAGTTATTTTTGAGTGGACTGACATATTATTTTGCAAAGAGGCTCGATTGCGTAAAATGTTTTTTAATGTTATAAAATAAGAAATTGTACACCAAATAATTTATTCATATCATAATTCTTACAGTAAAATATGTTATATGAAAATTATAAAGATAATACAATGTAAGCACATGCATATATATATTATGTAAAAATAAGTAAAAAAAACAAATGTGGTAGGTTTCCTCCCACTGAGTACTTGGTTTAATGTCATCACCTGACTCTATCACCCTTATCCTCACCATCATCAAAAATCTTGAAGTGTGTGATGTCAAATTTTCTAGTTAGCAATCCATTAAGCATTTTCTTGTACTTGGGTGGTAGTCTCCTTTAAAGCACACTAGACATACTTTCCCCCCAAACCTATCTCTTTGTTATCCTTAAGTTTATGCTTGGTAATAAAGAGTTTCTTAATATACATTTCATACCAAGGAACTTGCTTAATATCTTTCATAAGAAGTACGTATATTTTCACATTGTGAAAGGTTTCCAAAATTTTCCTTCCATGATTCCCATTCGTTGAATTATCGAGGCTATTGAAGAAAGATAAAATAAGGTCATTAATAAAAAAAAGGCAGGTTCAGGTGCTACCTCTGGTGTAACGTTGGATTCTTAGAAGGTAATAGTCTTTTTATCCTAACTAGCCCTTTCTTTGAATGTATTATTCGTAGGGACTCCTTGGGGCTCTTCTAGTTGCTCACCACTCTCCAAAGTAATGGCATTGATGGTCTCTATAAGGTTAGCAAATGTTTGAGAGAAGAGCTCAACAACTGCTCGTGCTTCTAATTTTTCCACAGCTACTACTGCTACTTGGTTAACATGTATCTCAAGATTTCTCCTTGAAATTTGTCTTTCCTACTCAGGTTTTAGATTGTTGGAAACTAAGGTGTTCACTAAGTCCTTAAGAGACTTACCTTCAGTGGGTGTAAGTAGACTATGGCATTGGGAATGTGAAGTTATATGTAATGTTGAATTCAACTGGTAGATTTCTCATTGAAATTTGAGATTTATGATGAAATTCCAAAGTGTGGACAATTAAGGATAAATCCTTAAGAGACTTATCTTGAGTGTTTGGAGTAGATTGTTGTATTGGGAATAGAAAGCTAGGTGTAATGTTAAAATTAGTTGTCAAATTTCTATATGAATAGCTTGGGTATTGATAATCCAATCATCATGTATTTTACATGTTATAATATGGATCACACCTAGGTCATTTATGAATGATAGGCTTAGGATCTTTGTTTTGGTAAGAAATCTATTTATAAGGTACAAAAGAGATGTTTCCCTAATCATGGCCGTTAAGATTGTTTATGTTGTCATTATTGATAAGTGCTTAAAAAGAAGTAATATTAAGTGATTTATTTACACTTAAATGTTATAAATAGATTTGAATATGAATGATTTTATCATTATTTAAACAAATCTATGTTTTCGAAATCATGGGTATGCTTTGTTGTTTTTTAAGTATTTTTGGCTTTAAATTGATTAAATTGATAACACTTGAATATTTATGCCAAAAAACACTCGTTTTCAACTCAAAAGCATAAAATAATAATACATGTATAGCTTATATGTGATCCAGACATTTTGTAAGGGGTGAAATAAGAAAGTGAAGTAATACAACGCAGACTGTTGGATGAAATATAATGGGCAACGATGCACTTTATTATGTTTTAAACATCAATTTCAAACAGCTTGAGCTAGGCCGTGGTGTTGTGTTGCAACTCGGCCTGTTTTGGAAAAAAATGAAACGCAAGCCCCATCGTGGATAGAATATGGGTCACCAACAACAAAGATTTTTCTCTCACAATCCACTTTTCTCACCATCTTCACCTCTAAATAAATGTTGCGTTCTCTTGTTTACTTACACCAACAACCATCAAAGCTTCATATATTAGAAATAAAATTCTTAGATAGAATTTTGTAGAGCTAATTTTAGAATTTATTTTCTTAGTTTTGTACTAGATTTGATTTAATAAATAGTATAGACAAATCTTTTTGGAGGATTTTCATATCACATATCATTGCAAAAAGTTCTGTAAAATGAAGAATACATTGAGGTATTAATTTTAATTGTACTATATTATTAATAGATTCAATTTTTATGTATATAATATTTTTAATTTACTTATTATTCATTAAATCTAAGGATATTTGGTTGAATATTACAATGAGATATTAGTTATGTTTTAATGTTTATGAGATATTAATTTAGATGAATATTTTTATAAAATAAATTGTGTTTATTTTTTCATTCAAGATTTCTACAAAATTTATTACTAATAAATATATTGACGATATATTTTTCGTAATGAATTTAAAATTTAAAAGTTAGATTTTAGGATCTGATTTTGACACTTTGAATAAGTGTTTAAATTGATATTCCTACCAAAAGCATTGATTTAAATTGTATATTTTTTCCTTAAAAATAAAACATAATTCAATCTTATCAGTTATCAATCCCTGTCAAAAGACTTTAGTTAATTTTATTAACAATGAAATTGATCCCATCATAAGACTTTAGGAAAATTCAATAATATGAATTTATATATTTACTAACCTAATTAGTTCTAGACAAACACGGTCAACTAGCTAATAAATCAAATAAATTATCCATTTAGTGTTAATTTTATATATGTCTAATATTTATTGAATCAATTCTAATCCTATTTTTTAATTTTTTTTTCAATAGATTAGATTTTTCAAAACTCAAAATATTGTGATAGAATGTTTAGGTTTATTTTTCTTATATGTTTTTAAGAAATTTATTAAAATATTTAAAACCATGTAGTTCCTCTTTAGACTAATTTTGGAATACTTTTTACATTTTTCAAATTGATTCATACATTTATAATCTATTATTAAATATAAAATTTGTGCATCAATTATCAATGATCATAGGGCCACACCCGAGTGCTCACTTATGTAGGTTTTACTTTATTTCTCGTTGTTCAATACCCAGAAGCTCTATTCAGATTGACCCAAGTTATTCTTTTGGTTTCAGGATAGGTGATTATGACTTTCGTTGTTAGAGGTATAGGCTTTCGGGAATAGGAGTGATGTTCACCCAACAATTATTACACATGATGGTTAAGTCCATACAAATCGGTAGGCATTATCCATATGATAACTAAGGATGGTAATTCATGTGAGTTGGACTAGTTCAAGCTGGTTTGCTCAAACTGACCCAACCCAAATTGATCCAACTCTAACTCAATTCAAATTTAATTCGAACTAACAAAGGTGGGCTCGAACCCAAGCCAAACACAAACGAGTTGGCTCAAACTAGTTCAAACTAACCCAAATTGTTAATTGTATGTTTTTAGTTAATTGAATATTTTTTATGAATCAAAAAATATATTTAATGAAGCTTATTAGCTCAAACAAAATTACATGAAACACCAAAATGAGGGAAAAAAAATATTACAACAATTAGTCTTTAGAACTAATGATAAATTAACACTGAATGAATAACTCACACATATAACAAAATCAACAGAGATAATGCAACTCCTCACACATGTTATGTTATAATAACTAGTTAATTACAAAACAAAAACATTAATAAATATAAGTTATAGAAAGCTAACTACCAAACCCCTCTCATGCAAAATTCAATTCCTCACACATGTTATGTTCAAAAATAAAGAGTTCATTCCTTTACTCTTTATTCCACTCATAGCGTTAATTTCTTTTCACACAATTTTTACATATGCCCTTATTGTTAATATCTAGTTAAGTTTTTTCGTAATTACAATAAAAAGAACCCACATTCTATTGCCAAAATGATTAAAAACATTTTCTAGGACAAAGTCTCGGTAATGTATGTTTGCTTGTAATTGATTATTGAAAGAAGTGCTTGAAATGAGCACACAATAAATCACAATGTTTTCTAAGCTCACAAAGAATCAGCAAATGTTTATGTTTAGTTCAATTTTGTGCTATTAGAAATGCTTTTAAGTCTTAAAAGCATAAGCAACGTACCGTAATTCACATTCATAGTCACATCTCAACAACATTCAAAAAAAAATATTTCTCCACATTAATTTTTAGAAGAAACATCAAATTTCAATATTTTTCCACATGACAGAAAACTTAATCTTCTGTCA
Source organism: Hippophae gyantsensis (assembly GCA_030763125.1). Taxonomy (NCBI): domain Eukaryota; kingdom Viridiplantae; phylum Streptophyta; class Magnoliopsida; order Rosales; family Elaeagnaceae; genus Hippophae; species Hippophae gyantsensis. The sequence continues at coordinate 21,643,932 of CM061033.1, read as the reverse complement.
TGCAACTATCTGCTTACCAAGTTACCATCCAGCTCCTACCCAAACTTTCGTATACCTATTTCTGGAGGACATACATAAACCTGCCTCCAGCTTTAAATTTAATGATAGAAAGTTGAAGGAAGAAATCAAACATTATATCGACATTTCTTATACAAATTGTTGAACTTACATGTTATAATCAACATGAACATTGAAACACAGAATTCCCTAAGCACTTTGCTTTGGTTGCGATCTTTGTCACACCTAATTCTTTGAAAGAGGATCCGGAAATAATAGGAGGTACGTGGATCCTGTCCATCACATTGACCTTTGGCGCATCAAGAATTGCCTTGGGCAACGATAATGCCCACTGCATTCCCCATATAGAAAGAGGTCTCATGTATATAAGTGACCGGAAATGGCCATCTATTGTCCATCCCTCCGGCGTCTGGAACCAGTATCTGCACTTGTCCAAAAGGAGAATCAAATGGCAATGCAATGAAATCAACATCCAAAGCAAGCCAAATAGTTATGATGATAGGACAAACATACTAGAAATGATTTCTTTACTGATAGCAAAGAGTAAATACATGACAAGGCCTATAGTTATTTCCACGGATAATCTGACGGGTAAAGGTCAGATTTGACTGTGCACATGTCAAATAGATGAACAAAGAACGCATGCAGTCACAAGGATGGGATCACTCCAGCCTACATTTCCCATATCATATGTTGGATATTGTAAATAACTATTGGAAAGGAACTGAGCCACAGAAAAATTACACATCTCGATCTTGAGAGCATAAAAGCAATTTTTAAGAAACACAAAATTGCACGCATTGTTATAGCGTAATGGCACCAATGCATTCTTGTAAGGTGCCCAAACCTTAGGTTAGAGGTTTGATTCCAGTGTATACGAATTGTGTAATGTTATTTTCCAAAAAAAAAAAGACAAAACTAAGAAACAGAATTAGTCATGCCTTACCAAAACAAAGAAAACTAATGATCGACTTATCAGCACTTACCCATATCCCTCTTCTGACCAGCCAGCAAGAAAAATTCCTTCAGCTGTTTTGAATCCCTGTTCCTCCATTCCAGCAAGGATCATTGTGGCTGCCACTCCATAGGTGACACCAGTCCATACTTCACGTGACTGCATGCAAGTATCATCGACCTTCCCATTGGGATGCATGCCATTTACAGCACCCATTCTGCCTCCTTTAACTTTCATTACATTGAAATCATATATTTTTTGAAGAGTACTCTTGATTTTAGAATCATCAAATAATGAAGTCAAACCTGAGGATGCAGTATACCATTGCCCCGCCAATTGATCAGCTTGTATAGATTTACTATATCTACTTGACCCACTGTCGTAGTTGAAGTAAGAACCATTCCATAATTTTTCCTCAAAAACTGGTTTAGCCTGCAAATACTTGGCCTTGCACCATTCTGCAAAAGACTTGTCACCAAGTTGAAGAGCCATTGCAGCTGCAGCTTGAAGTGCAGCAAGCCATAAACAGCCACAGTATGCACTCACACCATGAACAGTCCAAGCATCATATGTTTGATCAGGGAAACCATCATTCTCAATTAGACCATCGCTGTCCCTGTCAAATTGTTCCATGTATTCCATTGCGGCACGAACAGAAGGCCATACATCAACCCCAAAAGACATGTCCCCTGTTGCAGAAAAATCCCTATAAACCTGAAGAACAAACTTCGGGTTCAAATCTTTCCATTTACTTGTATCATGAATATTATATGCATTCATCTCATTCCATGGATCATGTGTTCCAAGATCATGAGGTACAGCTCCTCTAACCTTACGAATCCCCCAATTCCCCTCTGCTAGAAACCTCACTTTTCTCCCATCCTCAGATAAGACAGCTTTTGCAAAATCCCTTTGAATGTTTAGTTCGATTTTTGGAAACAACTCAAGAAGGGCAAATGACGCATAGAAATGCACATCATACGTGCACCACATAATATATTCCACTCCTTCCAAGTAGAGAAACCTACCAACATCTTCATCTGAGTCACTGTTGCTAGAAGGCAGGGTTTTAAAGTCATCTTTGAAGCAAGCAGTATTATTGTGAAAAACATTTTTAGCATGGTGGTCGACTCCATTGTGTCTTAAATTAGCTTCATGTTCGGAGTTATTTACATCCATGTTTTCTACTTTGGTTGACTGATGCTGATTGCTGGTCATAATTGTATCTGGGGATGGAGAATCTGTACAGAAAGATCAAAATAATAAAAATAACCATATGCAATTGTTCACTCACCTTTATAATAAAGACACTGGCAAAATATATGCATAATGATAAGGTGCATGATGCAAGGCAGACCTAGTTTGTACTCACAGGTATTCCTCGATGCCATTGCTCTTTTTCATTTATAAAAAAGTAATAATATGCAAGAGATCTAAGAAATTAATAGGAACAAGTACCAATCCAAACTGTTCCACCAGCAACCAAAAAGTAGAGCTCGTTGAACAATGTAAACTTGTACCTGCAACAATGAGTGCCACATAAATAATCTATCAATTATTAAAGACAAGACTAGATCCAGAATACTAGTATATGTTACACAGCAATAAAATGGAATGTAACTGTGGAAATAATTCAATATAATCAAAACTTTAAAATCATTACTCAGTTTATCTGCTGATGCTCCAATATGATACACGTAAGAAAAGTTAGGACCTTATGCTGCCAGTACTAGAAAAGAAAATTTCAAGGAAATGAACAATCATTACCCAAATGAACAGGTTAATAAAACAATACATTTTCTCAATGGAAATGCAGGAAAACTGAATTATCAGAGCAGGGCTCAAAATACATGTTTTGAAACTCCAGTCTTGCACGGACATATATGTACAGTTTAATTTTTTTGGGTCAAAATATGTACTGTTTAATTGTTTATCACTTACCTATATGCAAATCACAAGAAAAATCAGAGCACTTTATATTTCTTCTGGTATATTATCACAAACAAGATCACCAACACAACATTTTATAAGAAAATAAAATAACAATAAGTGATCTAACTGACGAAATTGATGAGTTGCTTGCCGTGTTCATTGCAATGACATGGCATAAATGCTTTACAACCCATTTTTAAAAACAACTATTGCAAATATGTAAGTATTATCCTTCAAGCAAGGTTATATAGACTCTTAATAGTGCACTCTCCTTTAGTCCAATGAAGGTTAAAAAGCACATAGACTTCACCAATTTAAGACCACAAATAATTGTTTTTTCAGAATCTTGAAGGGTTACTAAAGAATTACCATTCTGGTAACCTATCATCAGTTAGGATGGGATGTTGCCACTTCTCAATCGCCTCTTCCCAGCGCTTATAATCTGCTCCAATTTCAAAACAATATTAGATGCCAGAGCTGAGCTCAACTTTTACAGCATGTTTGTTACACCATATAAAAGACCCAAACTGTACAGGTAGTACGTTGAAATCAAACTGTATTGTACATAAAAAAAAATTGTAGGAGATGTAGAAATTTTGACCCACCAGATGTGCAATCCTAAACCACACCGGACAATCACTTAGTTTGTTTGAATTTTTAATTTTAAAATTATGTTTCTTAACTTTTTCTTTCAACTTAAATTAAAAATTATATTTTTTAAAAAAATATAAGAAAAATAAAAATAAATAAAGTATATATTGATTTAAATAATTTTTTCTTAATAAAATTATTTTGTTAGGTAAGGAAGTTGTATACAATAAATTAAATACTATTGTGAATATTAATTACTTTAAAATATATTGTATCACCAAACATTGTGCACTTAATCTGACTATATTATACAGAACAATTCCAAATGATTCAGTCCAATTAGACTACATTTATCATGTCCGACACGACGCACCAAACATGCCTTAAGACCATTTAAACACATAAGTTACATTAAACTTTACACAGCTACAAAATGAACATTAAATTGGATTTCATAATAACTCTAGAAAAAGAATCGTAAAACCTAGGTCCAAAAGAGTAAGACAAATTCAGACAAGAGACACATACTTGTTAATGCATGATGCACCAAGTCTTGAGCTGCTCTTTCAGAGGTACCGTAAAATTTTGTGTACCTCCTGCAACAACATAATAAACTTTGAATAATTACCTTAACAAGTCAATTACAGAAGTGCAGTTAATAGATCAATGTCAATCATTTTACCACTTTTGGCAATCTATGCTTCTTAATCTTCTACTTCAACAAGTGCCATTGTATGAAACCAGTAATGAAACATTGACAACAACATGAAATGATTGACAAGCCAGCTATGATATTCTAACTCACCCCAAAGGCTTGCCGTACCGGTGTTAACACGACATGACACCGACATTGGTATAAGATATGTGTCTGATCCGGCGAAATGATTAAGTGAGATTGGGTTAGGACTATTGGGCTTCAGTTAGTTTTTTTTAGTTATGTTAATTTAAATCGAAATATATAAATGTATAGGCAGCTAGATAAAAATAATAAATGAATAGAAAAATATTGTATAATGTAAACTAATAATTCATAGAAGAGTATAAATAAATATTAAAAAAAGCTAGCATTTCAGTTAATATATTGTGATATGCGAGTATTTATATCAAAAATTTGGCACTTTATAAACTCTTCATTGATGTATTTTCTTTTTTCTAAACATTTAAGAAATTATTAATATAAAAAGTAAATTGGATTTTCGTTTCTCAATTTTTTTTCATTAAACTTCTTTCGTTTCCTAATTAGCCAAAGTTCTTTTATTATACATTTATTGATTTTTGAGTAATTTATTTTAATAGTTTGTACACATTCCATAATACAATTACTAAGACTGATATATGTGCTGTTATTTTATTATTTCAATGCATGACATAGTAGTATTAGTATATATGTAAGAATATATTTCGGCTAAAACATAAAAAAATTCAAAAATATATATATTTAATAGCAGTGTCCAAGTGTTCTAAAATTATGAGTTTAATAAGTCTAACGCCTAGATACATGCCCATATCCAAGTCTAAGTAACATAGCAAGCCAGTACAAATTTCTTATATACATAAAAAGCAAGATCTTGTTAAGCATAAATCGGATGTACTTGCACAAATAGATGAAGTAAAGAAAAAAAAAAAAAGAAAGAATACAAGTGTACCTGTGATATGAGCTTCCCTTCATAAATTTGACTTTTGGAGATGACCATGCCAAACCAAATGCCATAGTGCATTTTCCATGGGGTTCCACCCATGCAGAAGCTGAAACTGCTGCACAGAGCGTCTCTCCAAGTGATGAAGGCATAGACGGTCCACAATTATAGTTTCCTTGATCAAATTGCCCATCCTAACATAAATCATTTAAGATATTAATCCTCCTGGTAGCATTAATCAAGCTGGAAAGGGAACTATGCACCATGATGAAACCAAATCTTAGAGCTTTCAAGTTAAAATTTTAGTTTAAACAGCCAGAATTGGTCATGACATAGGAAATTCTAGATGGGACATACAATAAATTTGAGGTGAATTACACCTGATACAGGATCCATAGCATGTAACATCTTAAAGCATTACAAATTATTACCTTTACCATTGTACTCCACATCTCCTTTGCAGTCATGCTACTTCCCTCAGACAATCCAAAACATGGCAAAACAGTTATATTCACATTTTGTGTTTCACATGCAGCTATTGCAAAACTAACGGGAGGATTCCCTCTTGCTGTCCTGCAACATATGCATAATCCTTAGAAACACAGAATACGCCTCAAAGTCAACAACTTCAGAACAAAAATTGTCAGAAAATACATCCACATATGCAAAGAACTTCATATTCAGAACAAAATAGTTCGTTTCCATGTTTCCATGTTTCCCATGATGCCAGATGATAAGAGAAATGCTCCAGTGGACATAAACCTGTCTATTACATTGTACTAATACTAAACAAAGAGGATTAAATCAAACACAATACAATGGAAACTATTCTTTGAAACAATCAGAGGTAAAAACACAAACAAAAGGAATATAGTAAATACATATACACAATTTTCTTACAGTTTGTAGACATAAGTCTGCATAGTAATTCAGAATTAGATAAATTTTCAAAATTTTATTTACACCATTCGAGGTTTATCCACGGAAAATTTGATAATACATCTATAAAATCTCTCCAATGATTTCCAAAGAAAAAATATATATCTTTTGCCAATCATGGCCTTCATGAATGCTACCAATCTTTTACAATATATGACTCAAACAATGCTAGATGCTTTCTTTCAGATTTACCACTCTAGATGAAGTAGCTACATAATTACTGCTACCAATCTCTTACAATATAAAAGACTCAGAGACTGCTAGATGCTTTTATCCAGATTTAAGAGTAGACAACAGAGTTACCTAATTACATGCCCATAGATCCAAAGCAAACAATGAAATTACTTTTTCTTTTCTTTTCTTTTTTAACATTTTTTTCCCTTTTTAGAATACACAAACCATTGGTAAGCCAGGTGAACAGCACATTCTTACGATCCCCAGAAAACAATAACTCTGTTTAACTTAATTTTTATCAACATCAAAACACACTTCACTAGAACCAAAAAGGTAAGCACGTTGATATAATTTAATTATGCACAAATATTGCCTGAAACATTGAGCACGCTATTCTTTACACCTAGCAAACTCTTACGCGCTCATGATAATCTTAAGTTATTAGCTTAACAGAGAGGTTGAAGAAGTATCACGACTCTTTCAATTCTTTTCTCGCTTCATTGGGAACCCTAGTGCCCCAACAAATCATTTAAACCATGGTTTTATATTGCTATTTTAAGGCTAGCAATGAGGCTCACCTAATAAGTCTTATCTTTCTAATGAGCTAAAGTTTAGCCTCAAATGGTTTATTTGAGGCCAATGTCTTTTTTCGATCGAGGCTTCGTAATTAAGTTGTGAGCAATGAGACTATTGGGGTTATATGCCTCAAATTTCTCTGTTTCTAAAATTGTCTTCTCTTGAGTGGATTGAAAATCCATGGTGACACAATACCCGACCCACACTTGGCAAAAAATTAGTTTTTAGATGGCAAAACTACCCTTGTAAAATTATGTGTTTGACCCCAAGTATTCCAATTCTATTCATCGTCTGCATCTATCATACTCTTCAGTATCTTTGAATCTATTTATATTGCGTGAAAAATGAGTAGGAGCTTCTCTCCTAATATTCCTAAAGTCATATTTTTAACCCATTTTCACGACTATTTCAATATTAAATTATAACTATGTTATTATAACTTTACTATTTTATGAATGTTATCTTATTAACGTTTTCTTATTCATTCTTACCCACGTAAAATTATGTGTTTGGCCCAAGTATTCTGATTCTATTCATGGTTTGCATCTATCATACTCTTCAATATCTTTGATTCTAATGGTTAGATCTTATTTGTATTGCATGAAAAAAGAATTGGAGCTTCTCTCCTAATATTCTTAAAATCATATTTTAACTCGTTTCCACAACTATTTCAATATTAAATTATGGCCATGTTATTGTAACTTTACTATTTTATGAATGTTATCTTATTAGTGTTTTCTTATTCATTCTTACTAAAAATTAAGTTAGGCTTATAAATTGCTCCATGGAAGAAAATTGTCCAAGATTATTTAAAATGAGGTTTATGCCTCATACCGACTTGAGGTTTATCTCTCACCTAATGGGAGAAAAATTCTTCAACGCATAAAACCACATTTTAAACCTTGGTTTAAACAACTTTCAATCACTTATTCTAACATTCAAATGACCAAGAAAAATCTGCAAACCAACCATCATATAAAGCAATTAAAGATTTTATAACTTGCTTGTGATATAGATGAACTCCAGACACTCCATCTTTGCCACTACAAAAGAAAAAAATAACAAGTTTTTAATAAAAAACCAATAGTCAATGACCTGTTAAGAAATAAAAATATTCCGTATTACTTACATGAATGGTTCATTCACATGTTCTCCCGACAAGTGTGAGACTCCTCCAATTGAATTCTAGACAAAATAAAGAATTATCATTAAATATTTAAGGATTTGTGACAGATTCTAATTGCTTAAAGTAGTGAATATCACTCTGGGTTCAAAGAAATAATCCTACCGCCCATGTAAAGAGAAGGCTGACTTTCGCCCTTTCCTTCCCAGTATTAACCAACTACAGCAGAAAAAAAGAAAGTCTCGTATTAATGAACAAGAACTTTATTTTCTCAAGTAGCTATTCCAAAACATTTTTATTTAGATTATTATCAAATCCAAAATAATGAACCTTCCAATGTGAGAAAAAAATAAGAGGAGAAGAAAATGAACAAGCTCCATTTCAAGGTAAGAAGCATACTTAAGAGACTAATGGTTAACATGGAAATTTGGTTGAAAGGGGGCACCCATCTAAAGAGTGAACAGAAGAAATACAAGTAATAAAAATTCACACACTAAATAATATTTAAGCATATAATACTTCCACATTTTTCCTTGGCAGGTTAGCACATTCTGGAGAAGTTGCAATAGAATATTTACTTTATATTTTCGGTTTCTCCAACAAGTTATGAACAAAGCAAACAATAATAAGCAAAGTAATGCGTACAATAAAGTTAAATCTTAGATTTTAATTAGGCAACAAAAAATACATATCCCTTGTGCAACTGCTCAAAACTCAACTTTTACACTGCTTTTAGCTATTACACTTTGTTTCTTACTTCACGTTACTAAGTTTCTCCAGACTAAAGTGCAATAACCAGTAGTAGATATCTTCGATTGAACCTATCCGATCAACATCTGTAAATACCTCTATCTCTCTACTTTCACTCTTCTTGAAAAAAAGCCCTTTTCCTGGAGAGCCTTTGAGATATTTGAGGATTTCCATTGACAATAGCATATGTTGGCTCACCATACTAACTGCAAATGCAATGTAATCTCTTGTGTAATAGATAGATTAATCTCCCAACTAGTCTTTGATATTTGTTTTTTTATTTGGTTTACCATTATTTTCTACCTTCTTTCCTTCTTCAACTGGGGTGTCACTTGGTTTGCTCTCAAGCATACCAGTTTCAGTTAAAAGATCAAGAACGTACTTTAGTTGGGAGACACTAATGTCCTTCATTGATTTGACAATCTTCATACCCAAAAAATACCGTATTTATCTCAGGTCTCTTACTTCAAACAGGTCTCTTACTTCAAACTCTGTAGCTAAGTTTTCTTAAGCTTCTCAATCTTAATTAAATCATCTCAATAAGGATTATATCATCAACATACACAACTAAAATTATCTTCAATCTCTCTCTAGATTGTCAAAAGAACATAGTGTGATCCTACTATCCTCGTTGATATCCTTGATTTTTTATTGCCTTTACAAATCCATCAAACTATGCTCTAGGCGACTATGTGAGGCTATAGAGCAACTTCTTGAGTTTGCACGCCATATTTTCCTCTCCCTGATGGCAATGACGGGGTGGTAGACACATGAAAATCTCTTCGTCTAACTTACCATTAATAGTGCATTCTTTATGTCAAGTTGTTGAAGGATCCAATCGAGGTTTGCTGTTAATGACAACAAAACTCAAATTGTATTTAGTTTTTCCATAGGTGCAAATATTTTTGTGTAGTCAATACCATATGTTTGAGTAAATCCATTAGCAACCAAGTGAGCCTTGTAACGTTCAACTGTCCCATCGATGTTTGACCCATTTACAACTAATCGGTTTTTTTCCTCGTAGTAAATTCTCCACATCCCAGGTTTGATTTTTTTCCAAAACCCGTAGTTCTTCCATGATGGTTTCTCTCCATCCTGGAATCTCCCACGCTTCTTGAATATATTTTGGAATTTTTATCCTATCAAGATTAGAGGTAAAAGCATGGAATCTAGAAGAAAAAATATTGTAAGATACAAATTTTGAGATAGGATGAAGATTACAAGGACGAGTTTGTTTTCTGAGAGCAAAAGGTAAATCATCACTAGAAGGAACAAAATTGTATGTGTTAGAAGGACTCAAGGATGCTTGAAGCTATCATCGGTTCAGACTTTCTTAATGTATCAAGTGTGAGATTCTCCTTATATTTTGGGTTTGGCCCCCTTGAATAAACAAGTATCTCCTTGTTGTGTGTCAACATCTCTTTCTAAGTTCAAGTCACTTTCTGTATATGGCATATTAGAATGATATGGTGTGGTATCCTCAAAGTTAGTGTTCGGAACAATCTCAAGAAAGGAAAGATCAAATTTTGAAAACTGATCTTCATTCAAATTCTCCCTTTGAAGAGAGGGTTTTTTAAAATATGGTGTGTTTCAAAGAATGTAACATCAAGACTAGTGAAAACCTTTTTAATAGATGGATCATAACATTTGTAGCCTTTTCGAGTAAAAGAATATCCAATAAAAATACATTTAAGAGCTCTTAGATCTAATTTATTTCTATTATGGGAGTGAAAATGCACAAAAACTGTACATTCAAATACTTTTAGGGATAGACCAGAAATAAGACGAGTGGTAGGGAAGTAACTTTTAAGTTTGTGGAGTGGTGTTTCAAAAGAAAGAATAGGACTAGGCAATCTATTTATGAGATAGGCAGATGTTAGAATCGCATCTCCCCATAACATTTTTGGTATAGTAGTAAACATTAGTGTACGTGTCACATCTAGAAAGTGTATTTTTTCGTTTGGCAACTCCATTTTGTTGAGAAGTGTTAGCATAAGAACTTTGGTGAATTTTCTAAGATGGTATTGAAATGTTTAGTAACGTTATAAGTACATAAAATTTGCATTTGTGTTTGAATCATGGAGTGAAAATTGATAAAACAGTGTGAACATCAATTTTATCTTTTAATAAGTAAATCCAACAAATTCGGGTATGGTCAATAATAAACGTTACAAATCATTATGTTTGGGTAGATTTAGAGTACGAGACAACCCTCATAAATCATTGTGAATTATAGTAAATGGCTTTGATGGTGTATGTTTGGATTTGGGGAATGAAATACGTTGATATTTTGTTAGTTCACAAATTTCGCATTGTAAATCAGTCAACCTTTTATTTGAAATAATAAAAGGAAATAAATATTTCAATTATTGAAAATTGGGAAGATCCATTCTAAAATGTCATACCAAAAATTCACTATTCTTAGAATAAATACACATGATGAGGGAAAACATTTAGCAGAATAGTGGGAATGTTTTGTTAACTGACTTATAGAATAAAAATTTTGATACTCCTTTTTCATGCAATAGGTGAGAGAGTGATATTTGCAATTTTTACTATAAGATTTCCAACACAAGGCAAATATGAGGAGAACAAATGATAAGTGTTGATCATGTGATCTGACACACCAAAGTTAATTATCCATAGAGTTTTAAATGGAGAGGTAGAGCTCAAAGCTTTTAGGAAATTACCTTTGTGGGCTAGTGAGCCAAAAGAAATATATGTGCATGACTGACCTGATGTTTGGAAGTTACAAAACATTTTGTAGAGTTGTTCTGTTTGTTTTGGGTTGAAATTTCCATTAGAAACAATACTTTCCCTTGATTTTTCCCTGTCTGGTGATCAATTGATGCTTGATAACCACGATTTTTATAGTTCTATCTCGCTTTTCAATCTACGGGTTTTCCGTGTATTTCCTAACAAATATTTTGTCCATTATTCCAAGAGTTTTTACTTCAAGAACATCTTTTTATTTGACCTTGAATAGTACCAATTTGGGGCCCACAAGGAAAAAACTATCATATCAGGCACATTTGGCCGTCTAGTTGTTGAAAACCCATCATTTGCCTCAAGCCTATTGGGTCCAATAAGCCCAACATGCCCAATCAGTCCACTTAGGCCATTAAGCCCACTAGCTCCATTTGGCTTATTAGGCCTTGAGTTGTATAAACTCCTATACTTGACCCATCTAGCCCATTTAAGCGACGAGTTGTTAGGGCAAAACAGTCACCCATCTCTTGAGTCGCGTTCAGCATAACACCATGCCTCCTCTCCTCGAGGCACACTTCCACGATGGTTTCTCGCGTCAATGGGAGTGGTTGTTGACTGGGAAGTCCCCCCTTACATCATCCAGCTCTCGGTTGAGCCCAACAAGGAATTCAAAGACCATTTCTCTCTCTAATTTCTCCTTATATCGAACATTGTCGTTCGTGCATGGTTCTTCCATACTCAAGTCCAACTCTTGCCATAAATTTACCATTTCTTTGTAATACTTTGTCACATTCCTATTTCCTTGCTTCATCTGCCACAATTGGGTCTTGATTTCAAATGTGTGAGAAATTTTTAGCATCCGAATATGTCTCATGAGTTGCCTCCCACACATCTTTGGCTGATGGGAGAAATAGGTATGTTTTACCAATCGATGGCTTCATGGAATGCACAAGCCAAGTCATAACCATGGAGTTCTATCCAACTTTCCTTTGCCATCAATTACTAGTTTAATGAATTCAGCCAAATCACGACAATTTTTTGCCATTAAGTTTTTGAATTGTGAGTTGAATCGAGGAATTTTCGGGTCCTTTAGAACTCATGGTGGATCTTTCGTCTGTTCCTCTATTAAGATAATAAGAGGAAATAAAGCCACTATTGTTATTAGTCTCGGTTATTAGGGCTAGAGTTTGAAGAAAAGACTCAGCTGTGATACCATATGGATTTTAAAAAATATCTCTTTTTTTATTTTTGAATTAATAAATACATTTACAGACCTTATATTTATAATACAATAAATGTAACAAAAGTTAGAAAGAATCCTCGAAAATCAGGAAGAATAAAATTTGAACTCTAACTAAATACAGCTAATGTAAAACAGTTTTAGTTTATAAGATATCCCTGTATTTCGGGATTTCAACAAAGAGATAGGACATTTCTAGGAGATTTGATACTTTTTTATTTCTATCATAATTAGGATTTTTTTCCCATTTTCTAGACTTCGTGTTTTTTACTACAAACCTGTAACTAAAGCAATTGTATTCTACACAATTCAATCATACAGAATTAAATTTCACAAACAACAAAATTATCGTTTAGAGAAATGCTAATTGCACACATATTTGCACACTGAATATAATATTGCATTACACCAATACTAGAATGCATATCACCTAGGAAAATAGAGAGGTTTTGATTGAATGTGTATCACCTAGGAAAGTAGAGAGGTTTTGATTTTTAGGTGTACGTGGCATTCAAGATTCAAGTTTTGGTTTAATTAGCATCCCTCGTGGATGTAATGTCATTAACAAAGTGATCTTTGGCCTATATAATTTGTTTTTGGTTAGGGAGGGAGGGGCTTTCAGATTTACTTTTCACTCTCTTTAAATTTGATCAATCACCCTTGAGAACTTTTTTAGTGCAATTCTTTTATTCATTGAATTAAAATGGGCAAAAATTCATTTTGATTTTTATGTTATGTGAAAACAATTTACTACTTTTGTTATTTTTTGTTACAATTGACTATTTACGTTATTACAATATCTTTCAATCAACTATTTCATTCTAACATTTAAAAAAAAGATCTTTACTTATCTAATTTTTCTCCTTCTAATAGAGATATGGATTTTAAAGTTTTAGATGGATGTTGGGATTTGAATTATAGTGAAAGAAAATGATAGCACGAGGAGAGGGAAAAATAATTATTTTTTAAGAATTTTTGAATGGAATATTTGATTGAAAGATACTGTAATAGCATAAATATTCAATTGCAACAAAAATAATAAATTGAAAATTTTCAAAATGAACAATTGCCTAATTAAAATCTAAGATTTAACTTTACTGAACACATTACCTTGCTTATTATTGTTTTCTTTGTTCATAAGACTAGATTTTGTGTACGTTTTATTGGCTAGATTTACGGAAGAACCAAGCCCACTAGAATTAACTAAACTAGCCCCATCAGTTTTAGAAGAGCCAAACCCATCCAAATTAATAACTAGGCTCAACATTGATACTCTAAAACCAAACCTATTTGCCCAACCCTCTTATCGTTCCCAACTTTCATTCGCGCAAGAGTTATGGTAGAGAACTCAAGAAAGCCAATGCCAACTAACGAGCTAACAAATTCGCTTCCCCCTACGTCGCCAGGGGTCTCGATTAACATCACTTGTTGCCGGTTTTCTTCTCTCCTCACTTCAACATTGGGCAAAGGTTGTCAATCCAATATTCTACCTTGTACATCATTGAGGTCATGCTTTAAGCACACAAGGAATTCAAAAACCCATTCTTTTTTCACCTTTTTTCGATAGCATGTAATGCCACCAACACATTCCAATCTTCCTCTGAACTCCTATCGAGATCTTGGCAAGGGTAAGCGTTTCCATATAATTATTGATAACCTCTTTATCTCCTCTCCTTCCCATGCCTCTTTCGCCGTTGGTAAGAAAAAGTATGTTTTCCCAACTGCAAGTAGCATGGAATTGACGATCCATGCTATCATCATGAACTCCATCGTTGCATTGCACCGATGCTGGTTGAGCCGGGCTTCTTAGTTTCCCCCATCAGGTATCCCAATTTACTTTCTCCATTGATAACAAGCCTCATGGATTTGAGACAATAGTCTAATTCTTTTTCGTTGAATTTTTTAACAGAAAATTGAAGCGCAGAACTCTCCGATCTACTAGAATTTATGGTGGATATGGTTTGTCTTAGACTTGGTGTTTTATGATATTTTTTCTGATTCTTGATCAGTCATAGCTCGATTTTATGAAAACTTTGCTCTGATACCATAAAAATAATTTCTGATTTATGAAACGTAATTCTGTATGATTGAATTTTGTAGAATACAATTTCTTTAGTTACATATTTATAGTAAAAAACTAAGCCGAGAAAAAATATCTCCTAATTATGATAAAGATAAATAAGAATCAAGTGTCACAATCAGATCAAATCCTAGATATTTACTCCTAAGATTTCAACATCCTCTAATATAGATGTAAAATATTACTAATTATTATATATATAAAGATAAAGAATTCAATTATTTGCATGGATTACATTCTCACATGCTCCCAGTGACGAGAAATGTTGACATAAACTTTCCAACATACCTTTTTCAGGCAAAATTAATAATATAGATAGCTATAAAACAAAAGGGCTCGCGTGAGACCTAAAGGGTTCATTTAAATGTAAAAGTGGGGAAAGGTTGTCTATCATTTTCAATTGTAATTCACCGTCACATAATCTACTTTGTATTTTATAATCATTTTTCTCTATCAAATTAACTTTTATGCATAAGAAGATCCACTAAAAACGTATTATACTTTCCACGTGTAATAATAGACCATGTGCTACCATCAAACCAACCATTCTGCATGATCTAGGCAGTGGGAATATAGAGCAAAGGCTATAACAGGAACAAGGAAATTTGCATGCCAAGCATATTTGAATAATATATGTGCATATTTCTATAACTTGAAAATCTTTTATATGTCATATACAGCCATTTAGAATTTTTGGGTACTTTCAATGAATTATATACATCTTTGCAAATTACACACCATTCGATATCAAGGCTGCCTTTTGATTTAGCATGGCCCATTTCTTTACTTACTGCAGGTGCTAAAGTTAAGAAACTAAATGGATTGTGCTGCCTAGAACAGCAATACAACTAAGACGAGTAAACATACCGTATAAACAAAAACAGCGGTAGGAAGACTACTTTCTCTGTAATCGTGTGGTATAAATGGTGAGATTTGCCTACAAGATATTTTCAAATCTGGATCTGGTTCACCTAAAATACAAGATACCGAGATTAAAAAAACCTAGAACAAAATACAAAATAGATCAATTAATGGAATACAAATAGTAGAATAATACCATCGTATATAGTCCAGGCCCTTGGAAACAGAGCATGGTATGTGGAATGCTGGCCATTGAGATTCCAGCCCCATGATGAAATACCATGATCATCAGCTTTCCTGTAAAACCAAGAGAATCAGAGTAATAATCACACCAACTAACGCATGCAAAACGATGATCTTGATACAACTTAATCACTCTCTTTTATTACAAGAAAAACCATTTAAAGAGTCTAAATCAGTGAGATTGATAAACCCTTGATCCAAAATTTACGCTATTTCTTCCATTTGCATCTTATCAAATCAAGTTTTTGGAGTAGAGGTGTTTTTTAAAGCAGCGAAGGGACTAACAAATAAGAAAATATTAGGATAAAAATATCACGAGAACTTGTCTATATGAGAAACATGAATTACAAACCAGACACAGAACCATTAGACAACCAGACTCATGATAAGTCTATCATAATAAGATATAAGAATCTCCATATTTCCATCTCAAGCATCAGACCATGATCTAGAATCCTCTCTACCCAAGAGCAAATTTCCAAAGTCCAAATAACCTAAATTTACCTCAGAAACAATCCATCCATCAGGACCAAAGTCCACATTGCCATCACATGCTGGATTACACTTTTCCAAACGAAGAGAATTTCTTAACCTTCACTATTAAAACTATAATGGCCATGATATAAATGAAACCAGGATTTTGATTTTAAGTTATATTTAGAAATGCATATAGAACACTAACAACATGGTCTGCATTAAACACATACTTAATTTTGTACTTTTCTTTTTTTCTCATGGGACAATGGTTTAATATATCATTAAATCCTTCTTACCCTAATCCTTCATGTTGACCTGGAGCCAAAACAGATGCATAGTTTTTATTTCCTCCATCTCTAGATATGAAAATCTGCATAAACACAAAAACCAATCAACAAGGAAGTTCATGGTTCAAAACAATGGAACTGCAACCTATTTTCTTCTCCGCAGAATCCATGAAATATAAATGTCAACTTCTTCTATGTGATTCATGGAATGTGCAAATGAAACATGATATAGATCTTGTTCATGTGAACCCAAATCCACCACCCAAAGCCATAGTTGAAGTCACTTTGCTGTGCATATCTTTACTAATTCGGTTACACAATTCTAAGGAAATTTAGATCCATTATAATGGAAAGTAATATTGTACTATTGAAGATCCTGTCCCAATAATTGACATGCTAATATTCTAGAAAGACTAAAAAAAGAAGCAAGCAATTAGATGTCGAAGTTCATTCGTCACAAAAGGAGATCATAGATAAGAATAATGATTGCTTGGATAAAGTAAATCCAAGAGACTTAGGGGTTGTCGCAAAAAAATGGACTTAACCTTGTGTTCATTAAAGAAGAGAAGCTTGAATTAAGAAAAATAGAGTAAAAAGAAAGGCTCAAGAGAATTACGAAGTCTAATAAATGAGGTCAGATATGACAAAGGTAGTAGTGTTATTGATAGTTTGGGTGAAACTTCGTTTCTATAAAGATTTTGAGCTAGAATACAAAGGAATTAGGTAATTGGAGGAGGATGTGTGTTCTTAAGGAGTATGTGAGGAATATGAATCCTGATAATGTGATAAATCATGAGTTAAAAAGAGAGGTCGTTGATCAAAGAGTTATTGGTATTATTTGGGGATTTCATTTCAAGGAATGGATTTATTTGCCTTCTAATGGTAGGTTCAAGTGCATCATTATAATGTGAGATGCTAAAAACGTGGAGATAGTTGAATCTGTGGTTGGTGATTATTCAATTTCAATTAGAATTAAACCACGTGAATGGAAGGACTGGTGACTTTTAGGAGTTTATAGTCCTTGTGGAAAGGGTTTTTTTGTAGAGCTAACTGGTCTATACAACCTTTGTAGTCCTAATTAGTATGTGTGAGCTTGATTACCAATTTATAAGACCATTGCCAAGTTTTGTCTCTAAGGCTAAAAGAGATACTTAAGTCTACTATCTCAGCTAAACAAGCTGCATTTTAAAAAGTAGACAAATTTTATATGCATTATTGGTAGCCAATGAAGTTGTATAGGAGTATACGAGGAACAATAAAGAAGCTTTAAATTTCAAGATTAACTTTGAGAAAGTTTGTGACCATGCTGACTAATTTTTTTAGGATTTTGTATTGAAAGAGAAAAGGTTTAGTGAAGATGGAAATGTGGACCCATGGTTGCTTGAGTTTCGTGAATTTTTCAATGATTATTAATGGAAGACCAAGAGAACCCTTTGGAGCTTCAATAGGGTAAAGGCATGGAGACTCACTTTCTCCCTTTCTTTTCATTATGGTAGTTGATGGAGCATATTGATGGAGAGAGCAAAGAGGTATAACTTGGTAGATGGCCTTTGTGTTGGGATATATAGTGTGGAAGTTTCTCACCTTTAATTTGCGAATGATACCATTTTCTTTTCCTTGAGCTATGAGGGAAATTTATAAATTTGGTGAAGGTGATTGACCCTTTTCTATTATGTGTCAGATTTAAAGATTAACTTGTCCAAAAGTAGCATCTTGGGTATTAATTGTGCAAAAGATAAAGTGATATCTTTAGTTAATTCATTGGGTTGTGAAGGTTGAATCAACCATTGAATTATTTGGGTTTACCTCTAAGAGGCAATACAAGGAGGGTAGAGCTTTGGTAAGGAAGAAAGAGTCATATGGTCCATTGGGTGATTGTTCAAAGATTGAAAATAAAATGGGGCAAGGTATCGGTGACATTAAAGAAATAAGATACTTTTAGGAAAGTGGCTTTTGAGGTTCCCTTTAGATATAGGTTGGATACGAATGGGTAGGACACTGTTACAAATTTTAAATGAAAATGTTGTAGTCCTTGGATGACAATTGTTAAAGACTCAAATTCATTCTCTTTTAATTTGAGGTATAAGATGGGAGATGGAAGTAAAATATGTTTTTGGAGGATCTTTGAATGGAAGTCATTATCTTTCAACAAGATATTCAAAGCTATATAGTTTATGTTTAAAGCAAAATGTTCCTAACAACAAATTGCATTCATCCGAAGGTTTCAATTTTAGGTTTACAAAGAACTTGAATGATTGGAAAGTTGACAATTTCTCGAGCATAATCTTTGAGTGGAAGGGGTTATGATAAGAACAAATAGTAGTGATAAAAGGATATGGACTAATGATTCTTTTAGATGTTTCTCATGTATATCTTATTTTGAGATTCTTGTAAATAATACTAATGAAGAAGTTTGTGATCACTTTGCATCAATATGGACAGGCTCAATTCCAATCAAAGTTAAGTTTTTGAAGTGGTTGATTACTATTGAGAAGGTGAATATAAATGATCAATTCAATCAAGGTTTTTAAAGTCTTGCCTTTCTCCTAGTTAGTGTGTGCGCTTTGTAAGAACAACTTTAAAAATATAGATCATTTTTTCTTATACTCCCCAATTGCACATTTTCTTTGGTCCAAGTCACAAAGAAATATGGGAATACATTAGGCTCTTCCAAGATCATGTTAGTCAATCCATATTGAAACATTCTACATGTATGGGAGTAATAAGACTTTGAAGATAAGGTATTGTAGAACTAGGGGATATGAGCAATTCTTCAGGTCTTGTGGATGGAGAGAAATAGGATAGTTTTTGACAATAGTGAGAACGGTCACAATTTATTATGGGAGAAAATTTTGTCTTCGACATCTTCTCAGGCTTCAATTTCAAAAGATTTAAAAGTTTGTTCCCAATTTCTTATAAGATTTAATTGGGAACCTTTTATATCTTAGTTAGGAGGTTAACTTTGTAAGGGTTATGGCTTTTACCTAGTTTTCAGTGTAGCTTGTTGATATCTTTTGTAATAGATTATTGATCCACTTTGTATCTTTGTATTTATTACTGATATTAATATAATATAATTTTTTATCCAAAAAAAAAAATAGAAAAATCTAAGTTCAACTTTGTAGTTTCCATCACTATGATAAGCAGAAGCCCCATTCAAAATTCATTGTGTTTGGAATTATCTAACATTATAGTTAATTCTACTTCTTTCATGCATTAACATAAACAGCAATAAACCCCTACAGATTTGAACTAAAAAAAGTATTAGTATGAATTGGCATTCTGAAAACATCCAGAAAATCATGATTCACTTTCGCATACGAAGGATATTTACAAGCTACAAATAAACTAAGCATAATGGGACTGTGGAAGAATATACAGAGAATTGATTGGCCATGACAGGAGAAGCATCACAAGAACCAGGAATTATTTGCCATTGCCTGAATTCACCCCTAAACCCTCTTGATATGCTGCCACTTCTGCAGAATATGCAGTAAAAAGCCCCATCAGGTTAAATTGACGATGATGATACAAGCAAAGAAATGAAGCAACATATTTGGTAAACAACATACCCCATCCCTCCAAGTGGAACCCCTTGAGATGCAGATGGCTTGCAACTTTCACGAGTGAATGGATCAATAGGTGCTTTCTGCAAATAAAGAAATGCTTTATCTAAGCTCTAAAGTCCAAGAAAGATACATCTATCCAGTGATTCTAGGTCACAAACTCATATAACCATCCTTGAAAAGGAAATGATGTTTTAAGAGCCTCCAAATAAAACAAGTTCAAAAGTTTACCCTTCCATGAGAGGCTTCTTCCCTAATGTACGACCACAACCGTATCCCTAGACGAACCTAAAATATTAATATACCAGTCAGAAGCATATAAGAACTACAACTGTGATACGAAAGAGAGATCACAGTAAGTAAAAGGGCGAAAAAAGGAAATTCAAAGATATAAAGAGGAAAAGGGCAATCCAAAGATATATATATATAAAGGGAAAAAATAAGATGATACTGACCATTTTAATTGCTTCCCTAAATGTAACACTAAATTCCTTGAGAATGTTAGCATGGCTATCTAACTTCCTCCTCCAAGCTTGCTCTGGTGGAGCTGCACTATCAAAATCAAACTGGATGGAAGTGCAGAAAAATCAGCTTGAGCAAAGAATAAAACTTATCATCTCGACCCAACAGCACAATAGGAAATGAAAAACGGAGGTAGCACACACAAGATGATAGTCACTACGTAGATTGATTTTACTATATATATAAAAAAAATTCCAAAGTCATTCTAAAAACCAATACCATTATAGAAAGGATTGAACACTTAGCCAACAACTTAGGCAAAGTAATTTTGATGCTGGCATTAGAACAATGTCCAATGACTAAGTGCTCCTAATGAACAATAACTCGCAATCTGAACAATCCTTCATTCAGAACACATTCAGCTTGATAAATATATCCACGTCTGATTTAGTAACCAATACACATTATGACTGGTATAAACCTTAATTTGCAAAAAGAAAGTAGCAATACGTAGATGACATGCAACAGAAAATTAGATTCACTGCTTTTTTTCTTTTTCTATTAAATTACATGAATTACTGCTATAAACGGGTATTAAGCTGCCCATAAATTAAATTTCTGAAAAAATTTAGTTCTTAGACCTCCAACCCGAAAGCTGTTTCAATTGATTAAATCTTGGCAATTTTAACTGGCCCTTGCAGCCTTGCTATTTCCACCTATATTTAAGAACCATTCATCGTTTTCTAGTGTCAGTGATTCTCCCTAACCGAAATTTATTCAAATTCTTATTCACAGAGAAGAACTACAAAACTTGCTCACTGATCCCAACGCGTAAAAAGAGTACATTGAAACGATCATATATTAAAAAAATTGTGTCGAATACCATTTTTCACAGCAGTCGTATGATAGCTGTCAAATTATTGAGCTCATTTATCAATAAATTAAATCTTTTGAACCCTTTTCTACCAATCATCTCTAGCATTTTCTCGGCAACCAAGAACTACACAGCACACCTAATTAAGAGAAAATATAGATAAGAAAAAAGGGTTTACCAGCTGTAAGGCAGTTCTACTGATATACTCCTCAGCTGGCCATGAATTCTTTCTATAGTGAAACAGATTCCCACTAACCATGGCGAAAAAATCTCAAAACACACAAAGGCCTAGATACCCAGTTAACCAGTAAAAACCTCGAAATCGTCCAAAATTTCTTCAATTATTTATAAAACCCACTTTGATAAAGAAATCGAAGCACCTCTAAGGGCTATTTAAAGCTTAAAACTTCCTTGATCTCCAAACAAGGAAACAGAGGACCAAAGCAAGCATAAAAGTAAAATTAAAGCCAAAGAAAGTTTTTGCTTCTCAATTAAACGAATTTGCTCTGATAGATCTCAATCTATCAATCACATCTCTCCACAGTGTTTAACCAATTTAAAAAACGTAAACCCACTCGCAAAGCGACAAAATCGAAGCCTCGCTTCTAAGAAAATCGATATTGTCGAAACTGGGATTTACGATCAAAAAACAAAAGTTGAAAAACTTGATATTTGACTTGATGAGCCGTTGTGACAGTATTTTTTGTATGTTGAATGATATCAAGAAGCTGCTAAAATTGCCAAGGGCGTGGCGAGCAGAGGATCCGCCGCTTAGACCAAAAGTGCCTGCAACTCTATCTCTCTGATCGCCAGGTGGAGACGTTGGGTGCTTACGCGTTCTCTCTCTAAGAGAGAATAGAGAAGGAAAGCATTTAGTTTCTCTCTCCACAAAAGGTCTGCAGTTTGGGACTTGGGATGGTCTCCTCCCAGATTGGTCGCGTGCGTAATGGACTAATTTCGTTGGTTAAGGAGAGGAGCGGATCAATTTATCACGATAAATAAGAATCACTTTAATAATCAACCTAAATTAAACTAATTTAGTCCATAGGTATACAATGGTGTTATTCCATATTTAAGTAGATGATAATTTAAAAGATTTAAGATATTAACGGTTTTTATTTAACAAAAATATAGATATGAAAAAGTATTTTTATAATAATACAATAATATTCTATATATTTAATTTTAATTATATTAATAACTATTTAATTTTAAAATGTCAAATACATGGAAATAAAATTAAAAAAAAAACTTATTTTTTGAAATAATTAAAAATAAAAAAATTTATTAATATATTATTAACTAAAAAAATTAATTTAATCTCAAAATCAAATCACGTAAAGCTGAGAAGGGTCTTGAAAAAACACTAAACGAATCAAATAATGTTGAAGATAGTGGTTTTACGAGAAAAACTAAAGGGGTGGATAACTTTGGGATAAAAAATTATGACTTTTATTTTATACTAAAATATCTAAGTAGATGAAAAGATTCAAATTTTAAAACCAGAAATAAGAAATTTGTTTAGAAATGGTAAAACATAAACTAACAAAAATATCAACTAAATATACTAATCTAATCAAAACAATACATACAAGTAAAGAGTCTTAAAAATAAATAAATATCCTGTATCACATAGAAATCCACATTGCAAATCACAACAAGCATAAGTATAGAGAAAAGATGAAATAACACTAAGTACTTAAGCATGAAAAACACTTTTTTTCTTATATAAACATCTAAAAAAATAAATAAGGAAGAACATGCAAAAAATAAACACTAAAGAACAAAATACAAATTAAGAACTAACATAAGATATATTAGGTTGATAACAGAGAGAACAACCTAGTAAATAAAAGAAAATACAATCTATATGACAATAGCATATAAATGACATGAATGTGAAAAGAAAGATCATAATACTTTGGTACTACATGGTGAAATCATATGACATGATACTCATGCATAAAACTATAGAAAAAAATGGTGGGTTGAAGATTGAAAAGTGGTTCACTAGAAGGAAAAAACTTTAAACATGAGTTTGCCCTTAATTTTTTATCCATGTGTGTGATATATGCTAAAGTTTCCAATTAAATCTTAATTTTGGATTATTGGTATATATAAAATTAAATATAGGGAGTATTGGTGTACTATTATGAAAATATGTGTCTACATGTATACCATTTGTTAAATAAGAATACTATTAAAGTACCAAATCCTTTGAATCGTATAAATACCCTTCACTTATATCACATGTGCCAAGTATATGATAGAAATCCCTAATTTAAAATATAAAATTGGACCATATATGTACCTTAAATTAAATAGAGGAATACTATTGTACTATTTTTAGAATATGGATCCAAAGGATTACCTTTTAATTAAAAAGGGTACCATTAAGGTATCAAATCCAACCTAAATTATTGCAAATGGACTTATGACTCAACGATATATAGTTCATTTTAACATGTAGAATGGTTGACGTTCGAGTCATAATTTTAAGTGTGAATAATGTAACTATTCATAAATAAATAAATAAATAAAATCTAGATTATTTGTCTCCTATCTCTCTTTTTATCATCTATTACTATATTTTTTTTAAATTAAATCTTACATAAATCTCAAATAGCTTATTTTACTAAGTAGAATTAATTATTAGCATTACATTTATCTTTTTAAATGAGAGAGAGAAAAGAAAGATACATGTTAGGTGGAAAATAATGTGTATATCTAACTGTTAGATTTTATATTTTTAATTTTATCATTTAAAAATAATATAAAAAAAGAATCTAACTTTTTTAATAAAAGATGTAGCTGACAGTCTCAATAGTTGTATCAAAATATTTTAATTAGGTTGATACTATGTATCACTCTCGTCATCTAACCTCTCAATTATGAGTATTATTAAATATAGAAAAAAAATAGTTATACAAACAAATTCTCAACAAAACCTAATTATAGGTTTGTTATTAGTTTCTGAATAAACGAAAGAACTAGCAAATAATAGGGCATCCCACCACCAAGTAGCAATACAAATACTGGGATCCCTAGAAGCTACACTATCATTTAAAGCATTACCCTCTCTACAAATATGGGAATATTAGAATTCCATACGAGTAATTTTATTTAAGCAATTAGCCCAAGTAGAATACTATCTCCACAGTACCGATAGCGATCGAGTCCAAAAAAAAATGTGACAATATAAATAGAGTCCAACTCTAACCTAAGTCTTCATCACCCAAAGGTGGTAGCATACAATCATCATGTGAATGACCATTGAGAGCTCTACCTCAAAAGCATATGAGACTCCAAACAAGATATAAAAACATCCCTTAACAAATAATCTTGAGGATTGAAAAACACCTGCATAACCAAATAAACCTAGCGACCTAAAAGCAACAGCATCTATATTGACCTTTATCAATCTCAAAGGTTAGGCCCTTTAAATAACTTCTATAATCCATGGAGCCCGCTGTGGGATGTATTGTATGTATAAGCATCGAAGAACCTGAAGATCAATTCACTATATTTTGTATGGATTCATGTTTTGATAGGCCTATCTCATAGATAAATCACAAAATTATGGCAAATATAGAACTCATATCATCTATTTATATTCAAACCAATAATCATTTAGGGTTGTCCATATCACCTAGATGATTAAAATAATATTTAATATCCATAATTATCAAGATGTGACCCAAAGTTAGTTGCCTTTACAACTATCCATAAATTAAGAATGAAAGAAAAGATATGAGGCTGTCTGCCAAAAAAGAAGCATACATGGTCTCAAAGTGAACTTGTAAAATGACAAAAAAAAGTAAGAGATAGTTTCCTCCGTAAACCACACAAGGAACATCGGGAAGGAAAGGAATATCCATTTTTCTTTTATTGGAAATTAGTATGAAGTTTATTCTGAATATCAAGCTTGCGGTATTATCAGGATAAAAATCCTCAAAAGATTGTAAACTAACTAATGCATCGACGGATCCACTAAGGGGATGTTCATCTTTTAATTAGAGAAGTTCCCAAACAATTATCAGTACTCCAAAATCATATTAAAGAGTTCTTACCAACTATCAATCTAGATTTCTCAAAAATGGTCAAATAATAAGGCAGTAAATTTAAGCCAGATGGAAGAACAAGCATAATAACTTTATAGGGTTTTTCCTTATCCAAGTACCATTTATGCAAGTAATGCAACATGCTATAGTCCCATATGATAACCCACTAGATGAACCTTGTTAACTTGGCCAACATTTAAGAGGCCAAGGTCTAACAAGTTGAGACCCTTTTCCCTTTTCCAAGAAATAATAATCCCTCCAAACAACCTAAATGAATTAAAGATTATCCCTTTTCCCCAACCAAAAGGAATTTCAAATGAATTTTGTTAGACCATTTAAGACTGAGTGCAACCATTTACATATCTGTAAGGAGTGAAAGAACATACACTAAATGACATAAGATATCAAACCTCTATGCCCTACCAAAGAAAGAAGAGTCATTTCCATGTTCTATCCTTTCATAGTTTTTATCAACTAATCCTTGGAAATAAAAATTTCTCGAGGTCCCCTATGGTGACACCTAAGTATGACAAAGAGGAACCCCTAGTAATCATACCAGTTATTTTCTAAGATGATGATATATTATTGTAAGATACATCTTCATCAAAGTAAATGAAAGATTTATCTAAATTGACCAATTAATCCAAAAGATGCCTAGACAATTAAAAAGCCTCAAATAAAACCTATATGTTTGACAAAGACATTGTCCAACAAATTCCTACAGTTAAAAAATAATTACTCTATGATTAAGTTGATGTACAATCTGACTCAGTCGCTGAATGAGCTACCTACATTTGATGTTATTATGAATGGCATGAAAGTAGAGGCAAATGTTGCCATAGATCAACCTTCTCGGGGTAATAAGAGGAAGACACTAGTAAAAGGAAAGGCCAAAACCAAGTCAATAGAAGGCTACAAAGTTCAAAGGCAAAAAGGGCAAGAAGAAGAACATATTAAAGGAAAATTGTTTCCATTGCAATTAACTTGGATATTGGAAGAGGAATTGTCCTCAATTCTTGTCATTGAAAAATGACAAGAATAAGGAGAAAGGTAATATGATTTTATTGTTCTTGAATCATTCATGAAGGTATGTGATACATCACCCTAGATAGTTGATTCAGGGGAGACTAACCACATCTGTTCATCTTTATAGTTGATTAGTTTCCCGATCGTGCTTCTAGATCAACACTTTACCATGCGAGTAGGCAATAGGGATCCCATATTGAGTAAAGTAGTGGAAAAAGTTAGATCTAAGTTTAAGAATAATCTATATTTAGTATTAGATAATATTTATTTCATTCCTAGGTTTAGTAGAAAATTTATTTCTATTTCTCAATCATACAAACAATTTTTTAAAGTGGAAAAACCTAAACTTAAAAAGCAAAAAAAAATTCCTAGTGACAACTAAGGCTAGGTCATATCAACCTTGAACAGGTTTAAAGATGTATAAATGATGGTCCTTTGAGAACTAAGTCTTTGTATTCTACTGGTATGTAAATCCCATTCAAAAGGTATTGGGTATATGAAAAATTGGCATCAATAGAAGGTAAGATGACCAAAAGACCCCTTTTACCAAAGGGTCAAAGAGTCATACAACCACTCAAACTAGTACACTCAGATGTCTGTGGACCTATAAGTGTTCAAGTAAGAGGTGGTTGTGAGCACTTCATCACATTTATGGACAATTACTCAAGATATGGGTATATCTACCTAATGAAATGGAAGTTAGAAACTTTTGAAAAGTGTTCAAGAATTTCGCATTGAAATCAAAAAGTAATTAGGTGTGTCAATAAAGATGTTACGATTGGATTATGATGGGGAATACCTTGACAAGGAGTTCAAGGACCATTTGCTAGAGCACGAGATAGTCTCTTAACTCATAGCACCTAATACACCACAACATAATGGTGTTGCTAAAAGGAGAAATATAACCTTGCTTGATATTCTTATGTCAATGATAAGTTATGCATCCTTTCCCATATCATTTTGGGGATATACTTTACAAATAGTTATATACATGTTGAATATGGTTCCTTCCAACTTTGTCCCTAAGACTATAGAGGAAATATGGATGGGATATAAACCTAGTTTGTTCCATATCCACATATGGGGATATCCAGCACATATGCTTAAAGGGAAGGCTTGAATTGGAGTTGAGATTAGAAGTATGCATGTTTGTTAAATATTGTAATGAAATAAAAAAGCTTATTCTATAATAGTCAAAAGAATAAAATGTTCGTATAGATGAATGTCATATTTCTTGAACATAATTATATGAATAATAATAGTCCTCAGAGCAATATGTTGCTCAATGAATTAGAGTCTAATGGGATTAAACAACCACCACATATTAGCATTAACACTTGACTAAACCAAGAAACCACAATCTATAGTTAAGAACCACTATAACTTTGTTACATTGGAATGGTAATTAGATTATTTTATCAATACACAATAGCTAGTATGGCATAAGTTGTTATGTTTGACAGTCATATAAATGACCAATTTTCTTATAAATAAGCAATGAAGGATATTGATAAAGATAAATGGATTTCAGCTATGAACCTCGAGATGCAATTGATGTATTCCAACTTTGTGTGGGAGCATATAGACAAACTCGATGAGGTTAGACTTATTAGGTGCAAATTCTCTACAAGAGAAAAACATAAGTGAATAGGAAAGTAGATACTTTCAAAGCTAGACTAATGGCATAAGGTTACCCAAAAGGAGAGGGTTGATAATGAGAAAACTTTCGCATGCTCTTGTCTATAACGCTAACTCTCAATTATGAGATTTTGAAAATGTACGTCAAGACGATATTCTTGAATGGCTATCTTGAGGAGACCTTCTTATATAGTCCAACCAGAGAGGTTCATAGTGGAAGGCCAGGATAAAAATCTTTGCAAGCTTAAGAGGTCCATTTATAGACTCAAGTAAGCATAAAGATCATAGGAGAACAAGGAATTATATGCTTGTCTATTCTGGTGAAGATTTGATCTCACAGAATACACAAACTGTGACTTTCAAGCTGACAAAGATTCTCATAGATCTACGCTTGGGTCAATGTTAACCCTCGGTGGAGGAGTCATAATATGAAGGAGCTTGAAGCAAGGCTATATATTCAAAATATGGACTAGCTGCTAATATGTACTATGATAATAGTTAAGCACTGACTAACTTAAAATAACTAAGGAGCCATAAATGATGAAAGCATATAGAGTGCAATTAATATTTGATATGAGATATTACACATAGAGGGATGTAACAGTCAATAATATAGCTTCTAGAACAACCTTGCTAACTCGTTCACCAAAACACTACCTACCAAGAGTTTTAAAGGTCACGTAAAATGGACGGGGTTAAAAGACATGTCCTCTTTGTTTAAGGACTAGTAGGAGATTGTTAGGATACAACCCTAAATGCAAAGGAACTTACATTTAAATTTATGCTAAAATTAGAATAAATAAAAGAAACATTTCATTTATTTACATATGATACTTTATTCATCAAATAAATCATTAAAATCCTTGATTATTCATGTTTGATTAAAACTCAATATACAAGTGCATATAAAAGAGGATTTATTTTAAGTGAAATAATTAATTATCTATTGTTGGGATTGATTTAATTTACAAAGAGAGAAATTAGAGAGAAGTTTGATTTATTGGTTGAATGTGTGGATTCTTTAAGAAGACTATCTATTTGTAGAACATTATATATACAAGTATCGATTACATAATGTGTACACATACATGGATGTCAGAGGGATACAAATGGTAAATAGTACCACATTTTATGGCTCAAGGTCGACCCTAGCTCGAGCTGGTGGTTGACCTTAAAGATAACATGGTTACCTTGGACTGATCTATTTCTTGTTGGTGTGTTGTGAGCATGTCATCGAGTAGGTAATTTAAGATGCCTCGTCTTATGGCTCGGGCTACTATCTTATAACTTGGGCTGACGACTAGGACCGAACAGTTGAATGGAACAAGCACCAGGTCAGTTCATATCTCCAAACATTTATTATGCTTAATTAAAGTTTATATAGTGAGACTTTTAGTTAAGTCACTAGTACGACCCATATCCATTTGAAATGGAATAGCCCTTATTAGGGGTGACTAATGTGGAGGCATCTAATTGGTGGTGCTTTTTATAATAGTTGATTATACAAAAGTATACTAGAAATATTAGAAATATTGTTAATATCGATTACTCATAGTTGTTTCTCTATGTTGTTTTATGACAATTTGTAGGATAATATTAATCTTGATTAATTTAGCTCGCCCCTTGTAATAACATCTTTGTATTTGATTAACTTGGTGATGCTTGAAGTGTTGGGCTAATGTGCTTGTATCTTGATAGTGTGATGTTTATAGTGGGTTAGGAGGTTATCTCACAATGTGTTGAATCCACTCAGTATGTTCCCAGATAATAGATTGAAATGCCCTTGTTTTGTGATCTAAAGCTTAAATGACTGAATGCAATCTATAATATGATTATAGATATGCATCGTACCTTCACAAGGAGAATATGTAATAGAGGAAGTAAAACGGACTTAGTGATCACAATTGTATTACAAACTGACGGTGGAGGATTGATTTGCACCAAATGGATATATCAATGGATTATTCTTATATATTACGTTGGGTAAATACCAGTTGTGATATTCTAGAGTTTTTGATCTTAGGTTTAAATTGGAGTGACTATGAGATTAATAAAGATTGATAATTCGTTAAGTGGTTAATTAGTGTATC
The DNA here is from genome assembly GCA_030763125.1 of Hippophae gyantsensis. Taxonomy (NCBI): domain Eukaryota; kingdom Viridiplantae; phylum Streptophyta; class Magnoliopsida; order Rosales; family Elaeagnaceae; genus Hippophae; species Hippophae gyantsensis. The sequence continues at coordinate 21,613,623 of CM061033.1, read as the reverse complement.
AATGCTTTATTTAAGTTTGAATTCGTAGTTATGTCGTTCTTCTAATCTACCTCATAATAACAATTGAACAATGTTACTTCAAAGATAAATTAATAATTAATTTAGAGATAATTATTTCATAAGATTAAAATACATATTCATTTGTTGGGATAATTTATGATGATCATAAATCTCAAATAAATATTTAAGGATAAAATCGTAATTTAATGTGGTCGAATTAATCCAATTAATTAACTAAATATTATTTAGTGGAACTAAATATTTACTTAAATTAATTAAAAATTAAAATGTTTTGTAGTCATTTAAATATTTGTGAGATAAGAAGTGTTTTTTAATAATTATCAAATTGGATTTGATTTTAGATTAATTATACAATTTAGTTTTGAATTAAATTGTAGCACAAATAAGGAGTGGGACTCCTTGTGAGGCGTGGAAAGGGTTGAGATAATGGAATGAGATTCTTATTAAAGAACATAATTTGATTGTGTAAATGACTCTTAATGTTAGTGCAATTAGGAGTTAAGTTTTACACCAACCCTTAGTCAAATTGGAGACTATTTAAATACCATTTTTCCCTCAATAATAGTCATCTACTTGAATAAAAATTAGAAACTTTTTCTAACATTCAATTGAGAGAATTTTTAATACAAAATTCAATCTAAATCCATAGAGTTTTAAGAAGGTGTTCTTGAGAAACAAAGTTCTTCAACAATTTACTAATCAAGCAAATGGGATTCTAGTTGGAGAACTAGAATCATGTTTGGATCTACTTGGACATTATAAGGATTCTCACCAATCTTGTTCTTGTTCATTGGGATACAAAGCTTTGTTCACACTCCATGAATGAATGTTTTTTGTTATACTTTATTATAATTAAATTATTATTATCATAAGATCTTAGTTAGAAATTTTTTTATAGTCCAATAACAATGGCTTTCATAATTTTCATTAATAAAAATTAGATTTTTATCAAAAAATAATTTTCAAAACCAATAGTGTAATGTATGATCACATACTGTGAGAGTACAATCCTCAATTATTGAACATGTTCATACATAAGAGGTATTGAAGTAATTAGAAATCTTTTATTAATTTCCAATATATTTGCCTGATTCATATGCTATGTTTTTTTTGCCTTGTTAATACATTTTGCTATCCTGGACAAGAGCTTATGAGGCATACCATCACTAATGTGTTTACCACACATTACTCTCTTTTTCGCTTATTGTTCTATAGTGTGTTGAATTAAACATGTTTGTGTTTATTGTGCATTCTAATGTGTTATCTTCTCAATCCATATTGTGAGACCTGTTTGGTACAGTTGGAATAGAGCTTGCAAAAAAATTACACTGGTTGGTATATCCACCACTCATCTAGGTCCCAATAGCCTATTTCGATTAGAATTTTGATTCACCTATGTGCAATTTTGCTGACGAATAAAACTTCAGTATTTAACATAAGTTTTTCGCTCCCAAGACTCCTCAATAGAATGGAATTGTTGAGAGAAATGACAAAGTTGTTCAAGAGAAGGGTATACTAATGTTGGCTAGTAAAAATCCAGCTAGGTATTTTTGGACAAAAGCCTTAAATATACTTCTATATATTGAACCGTTACTTCTTAAGACCAGGCATCGATAGTCGTTCTATGGACTCTTCACGAGAAGAGACCAAATGTCAAGCATCTGAGAGTGTTTGGAAGCACATGCTACATTGATAGAGATAGAGAGAATTTAAACATGTTTGAAGCGAAGAGTGATCTCATTATATTCTTTGGGATATTCTTGTAACAAGCATGCATACATGGTCTTTAATTTGAGAACTTCTATTGTGATAGTAAAAGAGGTCTTTTATAGATAGTATTTTTGTACCTTATGAGAATCCTTTATCAGCCATTGGGAAGAAAATGGAGCATATCACCTTAAGGAATTTCTTGATGTCTGGCAACCATTGCATGAAAAGAGTAAATATATCAAAATATCAAAGATACACCTAAGAATTTAAAGACTTGAAAACACTAATTTTTGCCCTAAAAGGTTAAGGTTTGTGTTTGTAAGCACTAGAAAGATGTAGAAGGAAAGATTTTGTGAAGATTTTTAGGCCAAAAGGGTTGTTTGGTTAGTGAGAAAAAGAGAGTAAAAATGGTTGAAGAATGGTCAATTTTTTGTTAAAAAGGATATTTTTGAAGTATATGATATTAGAAATGTGTTTAGAAATGAAATGTGATCGAATTAGGATAAAATATGTGAGTTTTCATAAGATTTTAGTAGAAATCCATGTAGGGAGTCGAGATGAGGCGTTAAAGCTCAATGGGGACTAAGAAAAAGCTAAAGGGGTATTTAAACTATACTTGTTAAATCAATCAAAGATATGTTCTATCTGTCAATATTCAAACTTTGATCGATCAACATTCTACGATTCTAGAAAAAAATATTTTTTCAACTAAATTAACTCCCCTTACATCCTATAATTCTCAAATTAAATATTAAAATAAAAAAATAAAAAAATAAAAAAATAAAAAAATAAAAAAATATGAAAATTGAAAAATAAGGGTAATGGACTTATTTAGTCATGAAAAATACACAACCAATTGAAGAATCATTCTTTTTCAAATTTTGATTATCCATTATATGCATAAATACATTGACAAGACAAAGACAAAGTAACACAACCAGTAAAATATTGACAATCACCCAAAATAAGATACATGTTTGAACTTTATTAGTATGGCAATCAATCATTTATAATCAATCATGAAGGACCCAAAATAAGAAGTATCATCTATAATGTAAAACTATAATTGAGTCTTTAATTTCATAAAAAAAATATCTACCCAGAAAGGACTTAAAATTTTATTTCTTTTTATTTTATAAATGAGGCTCATGATTATATATTTATTTTAACCTATTTTTGCTCTTTCTTTTTGTGCATGCCAAATATTTTTTTTAAGCAAAGTCACTTTTTGCACAACATTCTAAATGTATTTTTTTATATGCTCGAGTCATAAATTTAGTATGATGATTTTCACACTAGTTGTGAGGTAACTCTCTCCACTCACTGTAGTAGCTGCACACATTACAGTAGATAAATTTCTCAATAATAGTTGGCTCTCTACAATTTAATTTTAAAAAGTAAAAAATAGGACTCAACACAATTTTGCAGTCAAGGTTAATTCAACTCCTACAATCTTACAAGAGTAATCATAAATTTCAAGTATGACATACATGTATTTTTAGTGAGTGTGTACGTAAGTTCTTGTTAACATCGATCATCACATTTAAAAATGTATGTATGTGCACAAGTCACAATTGTAGACCCTTTCATACAATTAAAAGTCAAACAAAATAAGTTAATTCATAAAAAAATAAGGTTGTAAGTATAAGTAATTTTTAAGTCCATTTAATTGTTGACAAAAAAATTCTACTCCATTTTATTATTATTTTTAAATAAATAAACAAAAAAATATAAAAATAAAAATAAATAATAAGAATAATAATTTACTCTATAGCATAGATTCCTAAGGCATTTATAAGTGATTCGAATCTTTGGGTATCTAAGTGTCTTAGTAAATAAGTCAACTGATTGGCTTTCAGTTTGCCCAAACTCAAGGGATACAATCTTGTCTTCAACTAGTTCCCTAATAAAATGATGCCTATTGTCTATATATTTTGTTCGAGAGTGTAGTACAGGGTTTTTCGATATACATATAGCACTAATGTTATCACAATAAATGGGTATATTACCTTGTTTAAAACCATACTCCATAAGCATGTTTATCATCCATAGAAGTTGTGTGCATGGGCTTCCAACAACAATATATCCTACTTCTATAGTAGATAAAGAGATAGGATTCCATTTCTTAATATGCCATGACAATGTTATTACCAATATAAAAGCATCCACCTGAGGTGCCTTTTCTTACATCCTAATTTTCTACCCAATTTTCATATGTGTACCAACTAATCTAATAGGTAGTGTCATTAGTAAATCAAATGCCAAAGATTCTAGTTCCAGAAACATACCTGATAATCCTTTTAACATGTTTGAAATGTGATTGATTAAAATCTTACTAATAGACCCAAACACCAACACTAAAACAAATGTCAGGCCTACAAACTGTGAGGTACAATAAGCTCCTTATCATACTTCCATATGACGTTTGATCAATGCTCTTACGTAACTAATCCATAGAAATTTTGCTACTTGGACTTATGAGAGTTCTCAAATTCCTACTTGATTCAAGCCCAAATTTCTTAATGAGATTACATGCATACTTGGTCTGAGAAACAAAGATAACATTGCTTAGTTGTTTAATTAGCAAACCAAGAAAAATGTATTTTCGTCCATCACAGACATTTTGAATTCACTAATCATTACATGCACAAAATCTTTGACAAGTGAGGTAGAGCTTGACCCAAAAAAATATGTCATCAAACTATATTTGTGCAATGAATATATCCTCATTGATGCTCTTAACTAAAAGAGTCTTATCAATTCTCCCTCGAACAAATCTCTTGTGTAATAGGTAAGTTATAAACCTTTCATACCAAGCTCTGGGAGCTTGATGAGTGCTCAAAAAGCACTAAAATAACCATGATTTTATGCACATTAATTGATTAATATATATATATATTTATATGTTTTATCATATATTTATATATATTTGTCTTTTTCGGAATCACAGGTATTTTTATTGTTTTTCAGGTATTTTGGCTTAAAAACGTAACTTAAAGACTCAAAGAGGAATACTGGAAGTAATACATCACAAATATATTAATAAATAAATGGGGAAAGGTCAATAAATATGGAAAAATTGAATAAAATGGGTCAAAAAGGTCAAAAATGTCAAAAAGGAGAAAATCGCGCCGCCCAGCCACCCAATCGCGTCGAGCCCCGAGGGCGCCAGTGCCCAGCCGCGCGCAGCACGCCCCACGTCCGCGCGCATTAGCGCGCGCCCAGTCCCAATTCCGCGCGCGCCCGCGCGCATCTCACATGTTCTCGCGCGCGCAGCGCCTGCCATCAGAGCGCGCCCAGCTGCCCTCCGCGCGCGCCGACGCCCATTTCGCCCCATTTTTCACATGCAGCTGCCCCATGACGTCATGCTGACGTCATCAATGACCTCAGCATTTGCACTCCGCGTTTTCACATTTTTTTAACATTTTTTTACTCATTTTTTCTCTCCATCCTCACCTATAAATACCCCCTTCCCTTCATTTCAAACCACACCTTCAAAACACACTTCTCTCTTCTTTCTTTCTCTCTTTTCTTAGATTTTTAGGTTTTTTTAGTTTTTCTTAGTTTTTAGTTGTTCTTAGTTAATTTCTCTTAGTTTTAGAGTTCTTCCCTTTTTGGGAAGAACTAGTTATGTTTTTGTAATTTATTAGCTTTTCGATTCAATAAATGGGAGTGCAAATTCCGCTTGGAGGTTTTCCAACAACGGGAATAGCATCGAAGTTCTGTAAGGATTTTATTTTCTTTACAGTTATTTTTTATGCTTTATTCTTACATTTTATATTTAATTTGTCTGTGATTAAATTTAACTGTGTTGGCTATTTGTAAACATGATATAATAATAACGTTGTTATGCTTGCGAAATATTAAATAGGTAAAAATCTCTAAAATGAATTGATTTTATTTTTATTCAAGATTTTATATTAAGAATGTTAGAGAGAAATATATTATTTTTCATTACAAACTTAAATCTGAAAATTAGATTTTAAGGTTTAGTTATCCTGATTCGATTTAGAGTAGTGTTCTTTTATTTGTTGGTACAATCGCCCGGTAGTTAGAGTGAAGCTATATTTCAAAAGTTTTTATAAGAATTATTATCTGAAAATGTATTGACAACATGTTTTCAGTAGTGGTTTTAAAACTTGAAAGTTAGTACTCGGATAACTAAATTCTTAGGTTTAATTTGGACACCTTGAATAAAGTTTAAACTGTCTAACCCCACCAAAGGTGTCATTTAAATGGTTCATTTTCAATCTCTTAGAAAAAGGAATTAATTTAATTAACCAAATTAGTTATCAACCCCACCCATAGGTGTTAATTTATTTGTTTAGTTAACAAAGAATATCTAACCCCACCAAAGGTGGTATTCATATAAAAAAGAGAGAATCAATAAATATCAAATCATATCTTTAATAACCTAATTAATATGAGCAAGTATAATTAACTTAATTATTATATCCATAAATACTCCACCATTATAAATGATAAAATTTGCATAAATGTTTATTGAATCTATGTTTATTTTTATGTAAGTAGATTAAAAACACAAAACCCCAAAATATCGTGACAGGATGTTTAGGATTTAATTTCGTTTTTAAAAGTTTGAATTATAAATTAAAAACCACATACATTCCTTCCTTAGATCGACCTTGGGAGTATACTTATCATTTTCTACGAAATGATTCGTGCACTTGCGAGAGTTTTATAAATAGAAAAAACCAAAGTAACGGGTAGGATCGGCGATGTCGGTTCTGCCCCTATCCCTATCTTGATAGGGGCAGAACCGACATCGCCGATATATATAAAATCATGGTCATGGTGAGATGCGTGCGCGCTGAACTGGACCGCGCTGATGCGCGGCGATGGGCGCAGCGCGGTGCCGGGCGCGCGGGCTACGGCCGGGCGGCGCAATTTTCTATTTTTTGACATTTTTGACCTTTTTGACCCATTTTATCCAACTTTTCCATATTTATTGACCTTTCCCCATTTATTTATTAATATATTTGTGATGTATTGCTTCCAGTATTCCTCTTTGAGTCTTTAAGTTACGTTTTTAAGCCAAAATACCTGAAAAACAATAAAAATACCCGTGATTCCAAAAAAGACAAATATATATAAATATATGATAAAACATATAAATATATATATATATATTAATCAATTAATGTGCATAAAATCATGGTTATTTTAGTGCTTTTTAAGCACTCATCACAACCCCCAACCAGCTTCTTGCTAGTCCCTTAGCAAGAGAAGCGATAAAAACTAAAAATTAAACTATCCTAAATCACTTCCGTAGATTGACACGGTTGCATTTAGCCTATGCAACAAGCCTTTAAACCCCTAGGTTACCCTAGTGGACGAGTTTGAGTCTCGTGAGGGTTTTCAGTAATGATACCCACAAACATTGAACTAAATGTAAAATTTAAAAGAAATAATAACAACAATCAACTTAAAAACTAAAATTACAACAAAATCAAAAATTAACGTTTAAGAATAAAAGAAAACAACATATCACAAAAATGTCTCATACTTTTTAATCTCCTTTAAGATCATAATTAAAATCTCAAGCATAAGTTATTTTAATCTTTTTAAACAATCATGATTTATTATAATAATTAGTTGAAAATCATTTTCATATTTCATATAAAAAATGTATCAATTTAATTTCACCCAATTTCAGTGTCATGAATCTGAATTCGCTTCGACTCTATTCCTCACAAGTCAATACTCTCAAAACACTGAATCCTATGGGTTCAAACACTCATACTAATTTATATGCGAAAGAGTTGATGTATAGAAATGAACTAATATGTTCGCATATGTATAAAGAAGAAAGGCTCAAAGTGTTATTTTGACGTTGATCTCATGGAAGGAATCAAATGTATAAATTATAAAGATATCATATATAAAAATTATTTTCATGCATAAATCAAACTCATTAAGAAAAAATTTCAAGATATGCGTTTTACAAATGAAGAAAATGTAATGACTTTTTAGGGAATTACTTCCTATATCTTTCTTTTGTAATTAGCCTTTACTCACAACTTTGTAGGCAATGTGGATCATAGTATGTAGATTATACTATATATTCTTTCTCTCTATATTTTTCTGAAGATATTTTTCAATATATATCATTTGTTTAGAGAGTCAACCCATGTACAGATTGTACATTTTTTTTTGAATTTTGGGTAATATGGGTCATAGTATGTAGATTATACTATATATTCTTTATCTCTCTATATTTTTTTGAAGATACTTTTCAATATATATCATTTGTTTAGAGAGTCAACCCATGTACAAATTGTACATTTTTTTTAGGATTTTGGTGAGTGGTTAATTTTCTGGCTTTTTGTTTGATCTTGGTTTAGGTAACCCCAGATATGTCTTTTTTTTTGTAACAGTCATGCACGAATGAGATAAAAGCATATACTATCAATTTCTACTCAAATCATTTAATCTAAGCAAAAATAATAAAAAAAAATATACGATACTCTATTAAGATGAGAAAAAATTCATACATTCAATATTAATGCCTATAGAGATCATCTAAGAATTTGAAGAAATAAGAAATGTGTTTGGAGTAGAAAAAATATATATTTCACTCTGAATAAGGGAAATTAGGCTCAAATTATATCTCACAAAGGTAGTCTCCACTAAAACAAATTCATAAACACCGATTTTGGGTTTAATATAATTTCTACATCTTATCAAGAAATACTAGTTATGACAAAAATTAACTAATTATCAAAAATAATTACATAATATTTCATGATATGTTTTCAAAAATTAATCTAACAGTACAAAAGACTTAACTATTTACGTAAATTTGATTTAAAGAAATGATAAATTTTTGTGAGAATTTTTTTTTTGTTTAATTCCAAAATTACTAAATCACAAAAAAAAAATAAAACCAAACACAAAAAATGAAGATGTGAACATAAAAAAGAAAAAATTAATAATTGTTTTTTTTTTTTTGAAATTTTTTTTTTAATTTTTAAATTGTTAAATCTTTTTTTTTTCTAATTAAGCATGGTAACTTTTCACCACCCCCAACCTAGAACTTACATTGTCCTCAATGTAACAATTGTAAATTAAAGATAAAGAGAAAAGAAAAGAAAGATTACCTATTTCTTGAGAATGTGTAAGTAGTAATGGAGAAATGTAGGTGCATTCATCATATTCATCATTAAAGTGTATACACACAGATTGCTGTGAACTTCTAACAACTCAACAAATATTTTTAGTTTTAACAATTTAAAAATTATTCACATATAATTAAACTAAAATAAACAATAAAATTAAGTATATAAAACAAATAACAAAAAATTACCTAAAATGATGGGTTGCCTCCCATCCAGCGCTTAGTTTAACGTCTTAGTAAGACGTAACTTGGGGATTGCCTTTTAAGTAAACTCAATGTCCCCTCATCAATGAGTCAATCAAACCTACAAGTAAGACAAGATTGTCTACCTATACTATTTCAAACATGCCCTATTGATTTTTAAATTTTTTTCTGTACTAAAAACTAGGGGCATGCTTGAGGGTTTTAGATAACCCACATCTAGGTACAAATCAAATAATTAAGGCATCAAAACGCAATTGTACCTAGATCAAACAAAGAAACTAACTCTTGAGATTGTAATTAAAACTTTAAAATTTTGGAGATAGTTTCAGAATTTTTTTTTTTAATTTTTTAATTTTTTTAATTTTTTTTAAGTTAAAATAACATAATTAGTATTAACCAAGAGTGCTCCCAGGAAAGAATGGGGGGCAAAGGCTCCTTAAAAACCATCCTTCTAGACAGAGCAACGTTCCCACGAAAGACTAGTGGCACAAAGACTTCCAAGAACTAGTCTCCTAGACAGAACACCCTTAGATCTTTACTTTTCATGCTATTAAAATTAAGTTAATTAAGTTATGTTAGGTTAAAATTTAAGTTAATTAAGTTAATAAAAAAGTATGTTAATTAAGTTAATGAAAATCTAAGTTAATTAAGTTAGTAAATTAAATTAATATAAGTTAGTAAATTAAGTTAATAAAACCTAAGTTAATTAACTTAAACGAAAATTAAGATAAAAAAAAGTAGTTTAAAAAAATAAAATTAAAAAAAAAATTAAACCAAAAAAAAAATAAATTGAAAAAGTAAAAGAAAAATAAAAAATAAAAAGAGAAAAAATTAAAAATTAAGCCAAAAAAAAAATTGAAAATAATAATAATAATAATTGAAAAGATAAAAAAAAAGAGAAAGAACAAAAAAAAAAATTGAAAATAAAGTTTTTGATTTTTTTTTTGAAAAGAAAATTTTATTTTTTAAATAAAAAAATTTTATTTTATTTTTATTTTTATTTTTATTTTTATTTTTTTATTTTTTTATTTTTTTATTTTTTTATTTTTTTATTTTTTTATTTTTTTATTTTTTTATTTTTATTTTTTATTTTATTTATTTTATTATTTTTTATTTATTTTATTTTATTTTTTTTATTTATTTTATTATTTTTATTTATTTTTATTTATTTTTATTTTTTATTTATTTTTATTTATTTTTTTTATTCTTATTTATTTATTAATTTAATTTAAAATTTATTTACTTTTTTTTACTTCAAATTTCAAAATTCAAAATTATTTTATTATTCATGCTATAATTTTTTTTTATTTATTATGAAATTAAAATTTGAATTTTTTTTTTACTTTTCACAAACAACAAAATTTTTTTTATTTTTTTTTAAATAAAAAGAAAATCACAATTATTTACAACACAAAAAGTTTTTAAAATTTTGATAAATAATTTAAAAACGCTATTTTTTCCCCTGCAACGGCGCCAAAAACTTGATCGGGGCAGAACCGACATCGCCGATCCTGTCCGTTACTTTGGTTTTATCTATTTATAAAACTCTCGCAAGTGCACGAATCATTTCGTAGAAAATGATAAGTATACTCCCAAGGTCGATCTAAGGAAGGAATGTATGTGGTTTTTAATTTATTATTCAAACTTTTAAAAACGAATTTAAAAACGAAATTAAATCTTAAACATCCTGTCACGATATTTTGGGGTTTTGTGTTTTTAATCTACTTACATAAAAATAAACATAGATTCAATAAACATTTATGCAAATTTTATCATTTATAATGGTGGAGTATTTATGGATATAATAATTAAGTTAATTATGCTTGCTCATATTAATTAGGTTATTAAAGATATGATTTGATATTTATTGATTCTCTCTTTTTTATATGAATACCACCTTTGGTGGGGTTAGATATTCTTTGTTAACTAAACAAATCAATTAACACCTATGGGTGGGGTTGATAACTAATTTGGTTAATTAAATTAATTCCTTTTTCTAAGAGATTGAAAATGAACCATTTAAATGCCACCTTTGGTGGGGTTAGACAGTTTAAACTTTATTCAAGGTGTCCAAATTAAATCTAAAAATTTAATTATCCGAGTACTAACTTTCAAGTTTTAAAACCACTACTGAAAACATGTTGTCAATACATTTTCAGATAATAATTCTTATAAAAACTTTTGAAATATAGCTTCACTCTAACTACCGGGCGATTGTACCAACAAATAAAAGAACACTACTCTAAATTAGACCGGATAACTAAACCTTAAAATCTAATTTTCAGATTTAAGTTTGTAATGAAAAATAATATATTTCTCTCTAACATTCTTAATATAAAATCTTGAATAAAAATAAAATCAATTCATTTTAGAGATTTTTACCTATTTAATATTTCGCAAGCATAACAACGTTATTATTATATCATGTTTACAAATAGCCAACACAGTTAAATTTAATCACCGACAAATTAAATATAACATGTAAGAATAAAGCATAAAAAATAATTGTAAAGAAAATAAAATCCTTACAGAACTTCGATGTTATTCCCGTTGTTGGAAAACCTCCAAGCGGAATTTGCACTCCCATTTATTGAATCGAAAAGCTAATAAATTACAAAAACATAACTAGTTCTTCCCAAAAAGGGAAGAACTCTAAAACTAAGAGAAATTAACTAAAAACTAAGAAAAACTAAAAAAACCTAAAAATCTAAGAAAAGAGAGAAAGAAAGAAGAGAGAAGTGTGTTTTGAAGGTGTGGTTTGAAATGAAGGGAAGGGGGGTATTTATAGGTGAGGATGGAGAGAAAAAATGAGTGAAAAAATGTTAAAAAAATGTGAAAACGCGTAGTGCAAATGCTGAGGTCATTGATGACGTCAACATGACGTCATGGGGCGGCTGCAGCTGAAAAATGGGGCAAAATGGGGGTCGGCCATGAACTGGATCTGGGCCAAGGCTGGCGTCTGTAATTTCATGCGATATGGCGGTGCGTTTTTCTCCTTTTTGACATTTTTGACCTTTTTGACCCATTTTATCCAACTTTTCCATATTTATTGACCTTTCCCCATTTATTTATTAATATATTTGTGATGTATTGCTTCCAGTATTCCTCTTTGAGTCTTTAAGTTACGTTTTTAAGCCAAAATACCTGAAAAACAATAAAAATACCCGTGATTCCGAAAAAGACAAATATATATAAATATATAATAAAACATATAAATATATATATATATATATATATATATATATATATATTAATCAATTAATGTGCATAAAATCATGGTTATTTTAGTGCTTTTTGAGCACTCATCAGAGCTTGTTTCAAACCATAAAGAGTCTTATTAAGTTTATAGACATATGCATAGATACTTTGGATCAACAAAGTCATTGGATTGTTCTATATAGACCTCTTCACTAAGAAAACCATTTAGGAAAGCAAACTTCACATCTATTTGGAAGAATTTAAATTTCATAAAGCATGCAATGACGAGTAAGATCCTAATTGATTATAACCTAGCTAAAGAAGCAAATGTTTCATCAAAGTCAATTCCTTCAGCTTGTCTATACCCTTGAGCAACTAACCTATACTTAAAGGTTGTTTGGAATGTTAGCAAATGTGTTAGGAATAGAATCCTTATTATCCAAGGTTGTTTCTTCATCCATTTCTTATTTTGTCCCTCACGAGACAAACTTATACTCAAAGGTTCATCTTAATCATCAATGGTTGGAGTACTAGTACCTATATCATCTACAATCAAATTTATAGACTTTATCACAATGTTAATTCTTTAGTTAAAGACTCTAAAAGCATGACTTGTTAAAGACTAACCTAGAAAAATACCTTAATCACTTCTAGAGTCAAATTTACCTAAATGTTCATAATCCATAAGAATGTAACAATTACTTCCAATACATGTAGATGATTAATATTAGGTTTCTTACCTTTCCATATCTTATGGAGAGTTTGGTTTGTACATAGCATGCAGCAAGAGCACTTATAGCTCCAACCCAAATATTTTTAAATATTTTCTAAGCATATAGTATGACTCGTGCCATCTCTTGTAACACCCAATTCTTCCTTTCAACTATATTGTTCTGTTGGGCATGATTAGTGTTGAAAACTCATGAGCTATTCTATACTCTTTGTAGAATTCAACATATTTTGAGCTCTCAAATTCCTTACCATTATCAATCCTTAGTCTCATTATGTTGACTATTTTATCACCTACTTCAATCTACACTTTAAGACAAAAGGAACTGAAGAAATAAAATGCATCTGATTTCTCTTTTAGAAAATTTACTCGTGTAAATTGAGAGAAATCACCTAGTGCGGTAAGTGGAAGAGGAAAGGGTAGAAGTAGTAGAGCCTTACATAGGCAGGGCAATAATAGTTGAGGTAGGATAAGTTATACATGTTATTACATCCGTAAGGATATCGACGATTGTTGCATGATAATCTCTAATTTCAAAGAAATTTGTCTTGGAGGGTAGGCATCAAAGTGTGGAGCTAGGGGGTTACTATCAAGTATTGGCTTAGTTGTTATAACATTTGAGTACACGGGTATGGAAAGAAAGTAAGGGGTCAAATAAGAGGTAAGAGCCTCAGCACCCAAGGCATAAAGGGCAACGAAAACATTACGTATCAGAAGAACATTATAAATATTGGTTACCTTAGGCCTATAAACATGTTGTGTATGAGTATGTGCCTGAGGCCTAGTTGGTTGAGTCTCCTTGGACTTTTTCAGTTATAGAAGTAGCATTTATTTCTACATTTGTAAGCAGTATGGCCTATAGAGAAGTAAAGACTCCAAAAGTGTAACACATTTTCGTAATATAGGTCGATGAAAATCATAAGTGAGTCCACTTCTACGATAACCTGCTCATTTAGTTATGAGCGAAATCTATATTGATCAAGAGTCTAACATATAGTCCTAGCTTACTATTGAGGGTGTCGCTGTCAATTTTTAGAGGAACACTAATGGCTCGTGCCATTTGTGCGAGAATTTGATTATCCCAAAATTCATAGGTTAAATTGTAGAATCAAATCCACACTTGAGCATTGATGGCTTTTTTGATTGTGAGGGTTAAAGTTGGGTGTCCACAGTTGAATCCAAAAGATTCCTTATTTAACATCAATGGAAGCATTAACTCGAACTCTGGTTCACTCCTCAGGGGAGTGCAATAAAATGCGATAGAAATCGTAACTGAGGGCAATAAGTTTCCAAGTAGAGGGAAAATTCCATACCGAGGTTAATCAATTTTTTAAGTCACCTTGACTCCAAGGTTTGTCTTATTTAAAAAGAATTAATGGACTGATAAAAGATTCTTTACATAGGTCCAGGCAAGATTGGTAGACTTACGGATCCAGGGTGATACAAACAATATATCTACTCTTTCGTGGAAAAGCATCGCATGATTCAATAACCAAGCTTGAAAATTTATTGCCAATGGCCTGAGCATAACTCTTTAGAGGCTATTTTTTTGTATGCACAGAAAATCAAGGGTTTGGGCTTAGACATATCTACAAAAGGAAGTGCAGTTCCCTAATTAAGAGGCAAAAACCCTAGACCAAAAAAGCCTCAATAGGGTGTGGAAACTACGAGTGGGTTGAGAAGGGCGACTTGGAGGTGATTGTGGGTGGGGGTGTTGAGAACAAAAATTACAATGAAGGAAGAGACTTAAATTGTCGTATAAAAGAAGGAAAAAAGAAGTGTAGTTCAAAAAAATAGTTAAGGAAAAAGATTACTAGGATGGGCGAGCAGTTTCCATCAAAGATTATACACTCTCAATTGTCAAAGATCCACTCACAACCGAGTGATCAACAGCCGTCAATGGTCTAAAGAATGAGACAAACATAGTATGTCTCTCCTTTGCTGCAACTTCCTTTTACAATTCATAGGCCAAATTGTAAAAAAGTTTTGCTTCATTTCCTCTTTCGTGACATTTGTCAACTTATCAACAAAATCATTTACACAAAATTCCACAAGTAAGTACTATGGATAATAGTGATATCAAGGTAACATAGGATTGACCAAAACAAGAAAGCATTAAATTTTTAATTTCAATTTAAAAGTAAGGCATTTGACATTGTATTATAAACACAAGTATAATCAAAATTATTTATTTTATTTATTCCCTCCAATTTTGTGACATTGTATTATAAACCGACATCGCCGATCCTGCCGATAATTTGGCTTTATATTTATAAAACTCTCGTAAGTGCACGAATTATTTCGTAGAAAATGATAAGTATACTATCAAGGTCGATTTAAGGAAGGAATATATGTGATTTTTAATTTATTATTCAAACTTTTAAAAACGAAATTAAATCCTAAACATCTTGTCACGATATTTTGGGGTTTTGTGTTTTTAATCTAATAACATAAAAATAAACATAGATATAGATTCAATAAACATTTATGCAAATTTTATCTTTTATAATAGTGGAGTATTTATAGATATAATAACTAAGTAATTATGTTTGCTCATATTATTTAGGTTATTAAAGATATAAATTGATATTTATTGATTCTCTCTTTTTTATATGAATACCACCTTTGGTGGGGTTAGATATTCTTTGTTAACTAAACAAATCAATTAACACCTATGGGTGGAGTTGATAACTAATTTGGTTAATTAAATTAATTCCTTTTTTCTAAGAGATTGAAAATGAATCATTTAAATGTCACCTTTGGTGGGGTTAGACAGTTTAAACTTTATTCAAGGTGTCCAAATTAAACCTAAGAATTTAATTATCCGAGTACTAACTTTCAAGTTTTAAAGCCACTACTGAAAACATGTTGTCAATATATTTTCAGATAATAATTCTTATAAAAACTTTTGAAATAGAGCTTCACTCTAACTACCGGGCGATTGTACCAACAAATAAAAGAGCACTACTTATATATTTCTCTCTAACATTCTTAATATAAAATCTTGAATAAAAATAAAATCAATTCATTTTAGAGATTTTTACCTATTTAATATTTTGCAAGCATAACAACGTTATTATTATATCATGTTTACAAACAACTAGCAAAGCTAAATTTAATCACAAACAAATTAAATATAACATATAAGAATAAAGCATAAAAGATAACTGTAAAGAAAATAAAATCCTTACAGTACTTTGATGTTATTCCTATTGCTGAAAAACTTCCAAACGGAATTTGTATTTCCATTTATTGAATCAAAAAGCAAATAAATTACAAAAACATAATTAGTTCTTCTCAAAAAGAGAAGAACTTTAAAACTAAGAGAAACTAACTAAAGAAAAACTAAAAACTAGAAAAAACTAAGAAATGGAGAGAAATAAAGACAAAGAAGATGTGTTTTGAGGTATGATTTGAAGTGAAGAGAATGTGAGTATTTATAGGTGAGGAGAGGAAGAAAAAGTGGGTGAAAAAATGATTAAAAATTGAGAAAACATAGAGTAGTGAATGATGACATCATATTGATGATGTCATGCTGATGTGGGCGCGACAGCACGCGTAGATGAGGCGTAGATGGGCAGCGGCGTGCGTAGATGGGGCGTAGGCGCGCGCGAACAAGAAAGTGCGGTTTGCGGGATTGGGCGCGGGTGCACACGGAATGGGCGTGCTACGCGCGGCTGCTCGGCGCGGCTGGGCGACTGCGTGTGATTTTCTCCTTTTTGACATTTTTGACCCGTTTTGTCCAATTTTTCCATATTTGTTGACTTTTCCTCATTTATTTTATGGATATGTTTGTGATGTATTGCCTCCAGTATTCCTCTTTGAGTCTTTAAGTTACGTTTTTAAGCGAAAATACCTGAAAAATAATAAAAATACCCGTAATTCCGAAAAGACAAATTTATATAAATATTTAATAAAATCATATAAATATATATATTTTTAATCAATTAATGTGTATAAAATTATGATAATTTTAGTGTTTTTTGAGCACTTATCACATCACTCCATGTATCACAATGTAATGACTCTTTGTTAATAGATGGTTTCACATTTACTTTAGTACCTCAAATTCTCAACTTAATATTCAATTTAACATTAACATGTTATTTGATGCATAGAACTACATGATATATATGAAGTAATTCTATTGATACATTTATAGTATATTTTGTTTATATAATAAATATACATATAATATATATTTTTTATAAATTTTCAAAAATACCCTTTATCTTTACAAAAGGATTTATATATTTTAGATTTTTTAGAAAAAAATGCATTAAATCATATTCCTTTAAAATAACGAATAGTTAGAGGTGATAGTGTTTAACACAATACAATAACATGACACGAACACAATATGAAATATATAAAAAATTTAATTAAAATTGATTAATATTTTTTCATATCTTTAAAAATCTTAGACAAAATGAACTGATTTGGCTTGTTGGCTAGTCGGAGTAGAAGAATCCTTTGTATTGCCCGTTTTGAAGGACCAATGGAGAATCGGTTGAGCGTAACGAGCTCTTCCTGCAATCCGAGCCTCCTATCTGAGAAGGTTCTTTTGATCACAAGGTCTGATCCGACCAGGCATATGTTGAAGCAATCGATTCTTTGTTAAGGTTGTCCGAGTTATAATATTATAAAAAACAACAATAAAAAAATTAAATATATTTATTCATACTTAAATTAACATATAAAAACACAATAATATACTAAAACATCATATGATAACACAACGAGTAACAATTGAATATCGTCACACTACCCAAATATCACCCTTATGAATAGTTATTGTTCGTTTTCTTTCCAAGTTGTCGACAAAAAAAACTATTCTTCTCATTTATAAAAAGGTACAAATTTCGTCTCATAAATGAATTTTTTTTAAATAAAATTGCAATTCATAATACTAAAAGTAAAAAAATAAATAACTATTTTATTGCTTTAGTTATTACCACATGTCGATTAGAATAAATGAATATTAAAATTACTCTTTTTAAAATTGGATATTAACATTATTGATATTATATCTCATAAAAATATCATTAATATAATTAATTTAATATAAATATAATTTGATGCTTAATTTTTATCGTATTAATTAAAAATTATTACAAATTTATAATATTAGTTAAATGAACCTGCATATATGAGTATATTTTTTGCATTAAAATTCAATAATTTTTTATATAATTTTATTTCAATTATATAAAAATTAAAATATAAAATTATATTTTAGTTACATTCACCTAATTTTAAAATGAATATGTAAATCACTTTAAAATAAATTGTTAAGTAAAAAGTAAAAAAAAAAAAACAGACAAAGTTATACTTTTCTCCTCCCACTCTCTTCTACCTTTTTTTCCCATCTACTTCTCTGTTTCTCCGCTTTCTTTTCATCACGACGTAGAGAGACCTTCATTTATGGAGAATGCTCTCTTCGGCACACAAATTTATCAATACGTAAATACATAAAGATACATTTAAAAACATAAAAATACATTATTATTATTATAAGAAACTTTTCTTTGAAACAACGTTATAAAAACCTTAAACATGTCATTTTATAAATATTTTGTTTATTTTATTTTCATGAAACTAATTTTAAAAAATTCATAACAAGAGATAATTTTCTATATTATTCTCCCTATTTTGATGATATATATTTAAATTTTGAAACTTTAGTAGATGAAAAATTATAAAATTAGATGACAATAATATAAAATATAAAATATAAAAAATATTATTATTTTTATTATCATTTGTTTTATTACTTATTTGATCCGTAGTTAAAATTATATTAATTTAATAAATTTTTTAACTTTCATACATATTTTATTTAAAAAAAAACATATCTTACTTTTAACCATACATATCCATGTAATAAAAATAAAATATCACACAAACAATTTTAATGAAATAAATTAAAAGATTAATATCCTTACATAAATTAAGATAAAATAAAATAAAATAAAATAGTTATTCATTAATTATTGATGAATAATTGATTTATGTTACCTTATCTAACAAATCTATTATTTATTCACATATTTATTTTTAAGAAAAGGAAATATATGAAAAAAATAATTAAAAATGAGATTATTAATTAATTTTTATATTATTTTATTTATATAAATTACAATAGTAAATTAAAATATTTAAGTGAATAAAATAATTCAAATTATTTAAAAGAATTATAATAAATTGAATATAATTCTAAAAATATTAAGAATTATAGTATTTGTAAAAGTTTTATTCAAACAAAATAAATTTAAAATATGTGCTAAAAATTGTACTTGTAAAAGTTTGGACATTAATAATAGAAGTAACTAATTATTATAATATTTAAAATAACTTAAATTATTCATAAGTTATAATGACTAAAAATTATTTATTTATTTATTTTATTTTTTGTAAAAGTTATATGTAGTTTTTTTAATGATAATTATGCATTTAAAAAAATAAAAAATTATAATAAGAGAGAAGAAAAAAAAATTTAAAAGTTATAAAAAAAGATGAATTATGTCTTATTTATATATGAAATCATAGGTAAAATAAAATATTTAATCAATTTTTATTTTTATTTATCTATTAAAATAATGACGTTAGTGTAAGTAAAGAATTTTTTTTTATAAAATGGTTTAATATGAAAAATAATACATTAAAATATATATTAAATAAAATATTTATTAAAGTAAGCTAATAAATCTACCATTAACTTTAACTTATAACAAATCTACCATAAAACTATTATTAATCTTACAAATCTATTACTTCTATTTTAAATCTACTATCAAACGCATTATTAATAGTATAAATTTCCCATTCATACCTACTGCGAAGACCCACGCCATCGCAACCTGACTTCACAGTCACCGTCCTTGGAACAGGTCTCTCCGATCTATTCAGTCCAAAAAATTCAATACCCACACAACGAAACTAATATATGACGAGAATATGTAATGAAATACATTGAGACCCCAAGAACACGTGAATAGACATACTGCAATGATCAGAACTTGCAATTTGAGACCAAGAACGGAAATTAATTTTGTCTGCAAATAAACAGAAAATAAGAATCAGACAAGGGTGACTTGAAAAGAAAATAACAATTATTGATTGATGTACCTTCATTGCTTTAGTTTCTAAATCATGAGAGATGGGGAAGAGAGAATTATAGTTCTAAGAATAGTTTCTTCTGCATTTGAGTTTTCAAAGGAAGGAAGTTAAAAAGATCCATAGATGAATTTTGATGCTGTGTTTTTATTTTTTTAATTTTAATTTACTTTGAATCGAGTTGCAATTGTCTCGGGAATGAATGATAATGTTAGGGTTTGGTATGAAAAAAAAAAAATTGTATAGAGTAATATTTACGATATATAATTTTAAATTTAATAATATTAAATACAAATAAGTAAATAAATTATTTATATTATTCTTATTATAACATCTTTCAAAGATAACTCATAAATTGAAGAGAAATATAATTAAATTTTTTTTTTCTAACTCATACTCAAATTAAGAATACAAAAACATATTTGTTTTTAATGAAACGATTACATTAAATGTAAAATAGGTTATTTATAGTCCTGATCTACATTATATAAATATAAAACTAAGAAATAATTCTAATCACACAAATATTATTTACACATTTCTTTTTTATTTATTATTTAACTTTTTTATTTATTTTACTATTATTTTATTTATTATATTGGTATGTTAGTCGCAAGTTAAGATTGGGTTAAGGGGTGTGAGTAATGTAGGAATGAGATGTGATTTGGGATATAAGATTACACATATAAGTTGTTAATTTCGTTAAATGGATCACAAATATAAAATTGAATGATACCAAAATAATAAATACAAATTTAATGTTACGAAAATAACTATTCTAAAAATCGGTTATAAAAAAATCTATTAATAAGATTTTGACTTTTCCAAACCGGAACCATCTGTTGAGGTGTGACCAAAAGACCCATTTCGAACGCTCCTCGCGGCAACACTCTGAGCTCACCGGTTGCGTAGCTGACGTCTATTGGCCTCTCTCCGTCCGGCTTAAACTCCGACAATCAAACAGTCTTTATTTCATTTCTTCTTCGATCTCTTTCCTTAGAGGCAATAGTGTCAGAGAAGTCGGGAAAACGAAGGTAACAGTTCCTCTAAATTTTTATCTTTAGAAAATATGTTGAGTATGAAGATCTCTTGCTGTCCGATAATCTAACAGTCTTTATTTCATCTCTTCTTTGATCTGTTGGTCTTTTTATACAAAATTTCCCATGTATTTTTTGGTCATTATTGGTGATGTTCTTGAATTTTTACACTAATTAAATAGGACTTTATGCCTTAATTCCTCTTCTCCCTATTGTTTTCGTTGTCAGCAACAGGTTGTTACTGGGTTTAAAGCACTGCCCATTATCCATTGCACTGCATAACAGAAAGCTAACTGCGTCCCCTGTGAAGTGGCATTGCTTTCCTGCACCCACCACTGTAGTTGCTGCTCCTTGCATATTGATTTATGTGGTAATTGATTATATCATTGATCAAAGGAAAGGAAAATATTAAATGGCAACAGCTGTGCTGTATCCTATTTTCACATCATCAGCGTTGGTGTCACTGGGGCTGTACCACCTAGTCGCTTCCATCCATAATTACCTCAAATTCCCACAATCCTATTTGGCGAAACCATTCCACCTTTTCCCAACCTCAGCATCCAACAATAATAACAACAATGGTCATCGTCTTAGGTATCTGCAGCTGTACCTGTTGATGGCATGCCTCTTTGTGGCCTTCGTGCATCAGGTCCTCATTGCTGGTGATTCTGACCCACTTCTCAAGGGTCGCACCCCTGTACACCGCTTCACTTCCCTCCAGTCAGCTGCAGTCCTCTTCCTATTTTTAGTGCTCTCTGTCAGTCTCTTCCTCTCTGATTGTTTCCCGTCTCTTCTTCCCATTCCCCATGATCTCTTCTTTGCCCTTGCCTCTGCCATCTTCTACCTCCAGTCTTCTGTCTCCTTTGTAGCCGCCTCTGTCCAGACCTCAGACCTCCAGGCCAAGTGTGACTACCTATCTTCTCGGATCTCGGCTCTCTCTGCCCTCCTCTGCCTCCTCCTTTCCTGCCTGCCTAGGCTCTTTGTTGCTGACGTTGGTCTTGCTGCCTCCATCTGCCTGCAGGGCCTTTGGACCCTTCAAACTGGCCTCTCCCTTTATGTTGAGGCCTTTATCCCAGAAGGCTGTCATCGTCTTCTTGATGTCATTAAGGGGGTTGAGGGATCTACCAAGTGTGACCTAGAGGAGTCCAGTCTTAGAGCCGTTGCCATCTTGGATCTTGCATTCTTGGTTCATGTCATGTTCGATCTATTCATAGTCATGGTCATATATGCAGTTCTGTCCAGGATTGTTGGTGCTCGAAGATTGGGCTCCTATGAGGCCTTGCCAACTGCTGCCCATGATCAGGAGCACATTCAGATGAAGTCCCTCACTGGAACCCAGGCTTAGTAGAGGATAATCATGAGTAAAAAGAAGAAAGAGCTTGCTTCTCATAGATTGGTTAGTCGATTGCTTCTTTTCACATTCTTATTTTTACTCTTTGGTTGGTTACCATTATTGTTGTTTCTTGAAACGAAGACATGCAACAGCTGTTTTTCTTTTTCTATATTTTAAAATGATGGCTTACAGCCTAGTGAAATATAGTTGGGTGGTTATTTTACACACCAACAGCTCTTTTGTGTTTTGAGAATTTTGCTAACATAAGCTTCTCTTCTATTTTCATCTTCTCTTTATGTCCCACCAATCTTGTCATTTACTTTACTAGTTTTTGACGCTATTGCAGCTTTTACTAACATCCTTTATAATTAAAGGAAGTTACTTCAAAATTCATGATTTCTCAGTTCTGACTATGCTTAAATTTTTCAAGCATTATTTTTTGATGGTGCAGTCAAAATAATTATTTCTTAATGTTTGTTATTAAATAATCTAGCACAAATTATGCCCTTCCAACTCTTAGGGTGAGATGGATTCTCTGAGTTTGGATCATATTTTGTTTTAGGTCAAGATAGTTTGCATTACATTTGGCAGCATGGGTTCTGCAGTAGAGTTGCCGGTCGATGTAATCCTTCCCAAGAATCTGTAGGGATTACTTTTTTTTCTTTCTGTTTAATTTAATTTTCTCAGACTTTGATTTGAAACACCTACTGTGGGAATAACAAGTAAAAGGCCTAGAATGCATTGATGCATCTTTTAAGAGGTGGTGATTCACATAGATGGAGATTAAAGATTTCATAGTTTTCATAAGGATAATATTAGTAGTTCAAAGGCTCACTTTTTATGACAGAATGTTGAAAGCTTTCGATAAGAAGTGGTTATGGAAAATTGGTCCTTCTTAATATTACTCGGTGCTTTTTCCTGTATAATTGGTCTCCTTCCCTGAGGTTTTTTAAATACCAAGTAAAAAAGATTTAGTTTGATTGATAGTAAGTACATAGCTATCTAAGCTAGTGTTTGTGTTGGCTATTTGAACATTTTAACTCTACACGGGAAAAGGTAATGCATGCTTCTCTCAATCCAGATTCCACCTATTTGCAGAGTCCATATAACATTAGCTTAAAATAGCAGAGATTGATGTTGCTTCGTCTTAAAATTTTATACTTGATATAACTGCAAGTCTAAGATATATAATTTTACATTGCCTACTAACACATAAAATAGCTCTGTTTATGCGATAAACATGCTGAGGTCTGTATAGTACATGTCTTGTAGATTTCTCACCTCATATGATGCATGAAATGGTCGATTGAAGCTAGCAAAAGGATCTTATTTTTTAGTAGAGTAAGGTGCTCATTCTATATAATGACATTGCTCCTAACTTTGAGCTCTAAATAGATTGTAATTGTATGCCCATCATTTAAAATTCAAGATTGTGAGATTGCAAGGTTTTGAACATAGTACCTGATACCATATTAGAGTATGTAGATCAACAATCTTACCAAACACTAGTTGTTGGGAAATGGGGTAACATACCATTTATTGGTTAACATGGTATTTCATGCATTTGGCATGTGAATTACTTTGAAAATTAAGAGGTACCCATACTCAAAATGTACATTGCTCCTCTTTAGCCTAAGCTATTGTAGAACTTATTAAAAGTTTATTTTTCTACTCCAGTTAAGTATAAACATGCATTCCATGTCTGGATAAACCAAATTGACTGGGGTTGTTAACTATCCCCCAATAATGTGGATGTTAAATTTTTGATGATTTATATCACCTACCTGAAAGGTGCTCATTGGATGGAATCGGTGGACTGACCCCTGTAATGTGGAAGAACTCACTATATTGCTTTATCACCAATTGTCATGTTTCTGGGCTTATTATCCCCACTTTGTACATGTTGCAATTAAGGTGGTTTGATGCTAGTTCATTACTCTGCCTTGTGCTGCAACTGTAGGCATTTTGTTCTCTAAGGACTTTGGATGTTTTTAATAAAAAAATTGAGTACAAAACTGTCGTGATTATTGGAAACCAATTCAAAGCAGAATTGTTCCTATATTCATGATAAATAATCTTGTGTTTATTTTGTATTTTGATTCTATGCAAGTTCAATTAACAAGTCATACCATTATCGGAGCTATGGCTTTTGACCAATTCAGACAACCTCTCTCGACAAAGGATTATAGGATGTTTTGAATGTTTTATGGTGTGGTCATGGTTAAATTAAAGCTGATTGGCATTAAATGAAATGCAAAGAAGAAAACAAGGGAGTATTGCAAAGAAATATTTACATCTGCTCAAGTTATTTGCTTAATTATATTTGTAAAACTTAATTGATTTTGAGATTTGAATCTGCTTGGAACCTCGAGCATCAATCTACAGAATAGTAGGAAGAAAAGGTGGTACAGTTCTCCATTTTCCCCCGTTCTTTTTTTTTAATCCCCATCCAGTCTTAAAATTTACGTTTCATTTTTCTCTACTTTGAAGTATCTGTTATGTATGACTCGTAACTATGAGTTGGATCCATTCATTTTTGTTGCTCAGCTGGGTTAAAGTGTTGATATTATTAGTTCCTTCGTTCACGGATGAAGATATTCTGTTGTTTCATATCTCAGCTCCTGACTCTCTTGGTCCTATTTGAAAGAAAAAGAAAAAGAAAGTACATAATTGGCTTTTGATCAATTGGTCGCCTTTTTAATAGTCTATTGTTTTGAATGTTGCCTTTAGGGTTTTAATTATAAATTCTTTTTTCTTTTCCTTTGGAGAGTTTGATGTAATTGCTTGATCGCTCACTCACATGTTACATGTCAATTCCACGTTTGATTTTGTTCTGTCTCCACATTATTGCAATCTGATGAGGGTTTGCTTGCTTGTGTTTCTATTATAATTGGTTTCAGATCGAAGCGGCTTAAAAAAAGTGGTTTTGGAAAGTAGTTGTTTTTGTCATTAAGAACAAAATGTGTTTTCTGAGCCAAGAAAGAACTTATAATTTTCTTTTCCTATTTGGTTGTGAAGCGCTTTTTTTCCTTCTATCAGAAGCGCTTTTATAAGGTCCTAGAAGTAGAAACATAGCCATCAAACTTGTTATACTTATAACTGTACTAAATGTGTGAAGTCAGTATCATCCAAAATCATGAATGTTTTTGCATGTACAACTTTGCAGTTTTGTGGAGTTTCACATCCTCCTCATTGCTTGAACTCTTGAAGTAGGCTCTACTATCTCATTACCTATTTGCTATCTTCTGTTCTCTTTCAAACATTTTGCTCTCGGTTGATAACCATCAACCAGTGTAAGAATCTACAACTTGTGAAGGACATAAATTTGGATTTCAATTGCATGTTGGATCTCTTTTGTTGCATCACTTCTCTAATTCATGCAAGAGTATGTCATTGTAGCTTTTATTGATCTTTCTGCAGCATTTTGATTAACTTAACTTTCTAAACTAGGTGTATATTTTTTTTCGTGCTTTGTGATCATGTCTGTATACTTGAGTTGGAATAATTTCTTTTTTCCATTTCTTTTTCAAAATCTAATAGTATTGCGTCTTGAATTTGTTTTGACTACACAAGTAAAGACTAATTTCTTATAGGAGCTATAGAGATTTATGCATTTATTCATTGTTTAGTGCTCAAATAATAGTATTCCTAGCATCCGATTGTCTATTTGCTAGAAGAGGAGGTACCATTCCAAACTTCCTATCGAAGTCATTAAGGGTTCGTTTAGAGCTGTACTTTTAGTTGAAAGTAGTTATTAAAAGCACTAATTAAGGTGTATTGTCATCTTCAGGAGAAGGGCTTCTAAAATATTAAGAACTATTATTAATGTTTTTAGTAGTTTTTTATGCATTCTTTATTTATAAAATAATTACTTAAGTGCAACTCAAAATCACTTTTAATATTTTCACACCAAACACTTAAATGATCAACTTAAAATCAATATTTTAAACCACTTCATTCTAAACCATTTCTCTTGAAACCATTTTTAAGAGAAGCAGATCCAAACAAACTATAAGTCAATTAACTAGTTCTTCATTCTTAAAAGGGATACCCTGTCTAGCTTTTACCCAAGCACTATCATTTTTTGAACTAACTATTGGTATGAACTAGTGCTTCTTTATATGCTTTTCACCTTTGTAATTTTGAACATTTTAAATGGTTTGAAAGGTGAAGAAAATGGAAGGGATTGAATTGATATTTTTGTCTAATTAGATAGAGGGATATGTATTTCAAGGAAACACGAAACATTTGAAACTTTGGATGGTTAATTTTTTGGGGTCATATGCAATGGTCTCTACTTTCTACATGCAAATGGTTTTTATAACTATATTCATATATAGTGTGATCCTCCAAAAAAAAAAAATGTAATATAGAAGCAAAAAATATGAAACTTTCAAGTTTGAGACTTTTGGTTTTTATTATTGGTGAAGAGATCTAACTATTCATCGAACTTTTCCTGGAAGACATAATTCTTGTATTTTTGAAATGTATAGAAATTGAACGAATGGAATTCATCGTCTGTGAATTTTTGTTGGAAGACATAATTCTTATATTTTTGAAATGCATGGAATGCAAACGAATGAAAAACAAAATCGAGTTACAAGAAAATGAGTTTCGAGGTAAAAAGGATGCATATCATATATGCATTTATATTTGGTAAGTGCGATCTACCATATATTATGTGAGAAAGGGAATTACAATTAAATAATGAGTGATCAATTATTTAAATCATTTTGTTAGTATCATTAGGATACTTTGATTGCAGTTTTTATAAGAGATATATATGTTACTTAATTTTTAAATTTAAGACATTTCAGTCACAACTTCATAGTTATGAAGTTATGTAACTAAAATGTTTATTTTTTATGGTATAAAAAGAACACTTTAATCACATAATTATGAAATTATATGACCTTAAAACTCAAACGATTGTGTTCTTTGCAAAAATTAAATGATAAGTGTCCAAATGACACAAAAAATGTGACCTTTAGGATAATTTTTTATTAAAAGTAATATTGTGTTGAAGGATATTTTGGATATTTCTATTGCATACTCTGACGATATATTTTGGGGTAGATATGACGAGTTTTTTTTTAATAAACCATAAAAATATTATTAATACAAAGTTTCTAAAGATACAATGCAATGTATATTAAAAGGTACATCATTTTCCTTAAAGTTACTTTCTAATTTTTCCATAAAACACCATTTGGCTAATTCATAAGCAAGATTATTACATTCTCTTCAAATGATTCAAAATGTAGAATTATAGAAAAAACTTCATCTAGAATGCTTCCCATGACAATTGGTTTGGACTCGTGAAATATAATTAATAACCTATTTGCAGTCTCCTTCAATGATGATCATCTTTACATCCATATCTTTAGCAATACCAATGGTCAAAGAAAATGTTCCTGCGTCAACAACTTCAGTTGTGGAAGCTCGAACAATTTTACCCCAATAGCCAATACGATTACCATATTCATCTCTTCCCATTGTCACTATAGAACTATTTTGTTCTTTGAAACTAAAATTACAATTAAATTTAAGAATTTCATGAAGAGGTTTTCTCCGATGATTAGCTTGCAAATTCCTTCCCACAATATCTTAATCATTCTTATATTGTCCAATCATATGTAATTGTAAGAACTCATTATAAAAAACTATGAGATAGTTCAAACATCTCTAAAAAACTATGAGATAGTTCAAACATCTCTTGAAATTTACTAGTTGGCTTTATTATGTGAGAGTTTGAAAATGTACCTTTTAGACAAATAAAAATCTACGAGGTTTCTAACTCTTTTACCTCAAAATCTTTCATTAGTCTCATTTCTAGTCAAAATAATACCAACATATATAACGAGGGCTATAACTTTACCATTTAAATGACGAATAAATAAAGGGTGTGATTCATTGGAATTTGATATATGCATGTTTTCTTCCATTATTACCATCTGTTACAGTGATTCCCTCCATTTTTATGTCAGGATCACTTTTTGGCGCCAATGGATTGGTTTTATATAGCTTTGGTGGATCAACTTGCATTATTGTCTCTTTTCATACCCGTCTATTTATCTTTGAAAATTTCTCTTCTTGCTGAAAACATCAGCTTCTATTGTTTTACTTGTTGAATCTTAGGCTTCCATAACAGAAAGAACCAAATATTGGATAGCTTCCTTCCATCAAGTAGTATAGCAGGAGACATTCTAAAGTGTTTTTTTGGCATGGTAGCCCCCACCATCTTTGATTCGTTTTTGTGAAGGGAAAGCGAAATCTTAGGCTTGAATTGGATGTTTTAATTTTGCTATTCATTTTCTCTAAAATACCGAATTTGCCCTCCATCAATGTACACATGAAGTTAACACGTTGAGTATATATTATTTTATTCAATTTAAATGGGGTTTAAATAAATAAGTGCTTTATATGTTTATGTAAAAATTACCTGATCAAAATATTAGAACAACATAATAAAATAACTTTTAGGATATTTTATCTTTTCTTGTATTTATTTCAATTATTTATATAATTATTCATATCAAAGAAATTGGTTAGTTAGTTATAGTAACAATTTTTATGATAATTGAAATTTTATTATTTTAATAAAAAAATTAATAATATTAACTTATAAATATTTATTAAATTAATCTAAATACCATTCTTTAGCTAGTTAATATCTCATGTTTTTAATTAAAAAAATTCACTCATTTTTTGTTAATTTAATTATTTTATTTTTAATTTTCTCAATAATTTGTTTAGAGTATTTTAATTTATTTTATTAATTTATAAAAAATAAATAAAGAATTTAAAATTACTATAATTGTGTGAGAAATCAACCTCGAGTTAAATTTATCTTTAAGTTATTAATGATTAGTACACTTATAAGTATTTATAATTTTCCCGTAAAATTTTTCTATATTAATCACCTACTTGACTTATCTTTTTGAGTGCAATTGATTCAGCCCTTATTATGGTATTCCAGTTAATTCTAATGTTTGTTCAATCTTTGAGGCTTTATATTTACCGTGTAGAAATCAACGTTCACAATTACCTCAAAGTCGGTGATTACAACATTTACTTTTACAAGTGAATTTAATCTTTATTAATGTCTTCAAGCTTGCGACTTTTCTGGATTAATAATAACTATATTTTTGATTATCTTATAATAATTCACAAACCAACGACTTTTTCTGTTGTTTATTCTTAAATCTTTTGTATTGAATTTTTTTAGTTAAACTTACTAACCAAAAACTTTTTTCCATTGATTTATTCTTAAACCTCTTAATATAGAGTTTTTTTTGGTTAAACTCAAAAATAAGAAAAATTTCACTCTGATTTTGTCTTAAACCTTTTTGTTGGTTTTTCTTAACTCATAAACTAATAATATTTTTCTTTTGCTTAGTCTCAAACCTTAATGTAAAGTTTTTTTTATCAAACTCACAAATTAAAGACGTTTTTGTTGGTTTAATCTTAAACCTTGGTATTAAGCTTTTTTTTGGTTAAATTCACAAACCAAAGGATTTTTCCCTTAATTTATTTTTAAACTTCTTTGTTGAGATGAAATTAATTTTGGAGATAAAATGAAGAATTTTTTTTGTAAAAACTTTAGGGAACTCTTAATTATTTTAACTACAAAAATGATGATCAAAACATCATCAATTGCAAACAAACTATTTTTCTCTTTTTGTTCTTAGAAGATATTCTTTCTAAGAAACAAGATGAAAAATATGATCTCTTAATTTGTATTGGTTGGACACAAACCACGTGCATTACATAAAGGTCACATATACTAGCAAACTTCAAAATATGAATTTGCTTTATGATAGATCATGTGTATTCTCTTGTTATTCAATATTCAGATGACTAAAAAATAGATAACACTATTTCAATGCTTGAACCAACAATGACTACAAGACTTCTCACAAAAACACCAAATTTGCTCTAAGAGCACAATAAAGAGATAACAAGAAGAATTCTCAACAAATGATTCAAGAGATGAGAATGAAACGGTGGAATGATTGGTATTTATTGAAAAATGAATGGCTAAGTTTACACTTCTTTCAAAAATGAATGGTAAAGATTTAATTAAAATGTATAGCTTAAGTTACGTAAAGCAAACTATGTTAAGTTAAATAAGAATATTGTGTCATGCATGAGCTAAGTGTTGCGAACTACCCTTGATTTAATCTAAAGCTTAAAAACAATACTAACACTCGTAGAAATTCTCTCTTTAGGAAGAGTAGGTCAAATTAAAAGCATAGTTAAAAAGAAAGAATGTTCTGACTTGACATTCTTAACTAAAAATTAAAACATGTGAAAGTATATTAGTAGAAAATAATTCATGGATAAATAAGTTAAAAATAAAATTATTTTATTAAAATTAAAAATATACAAATATATATATATATATATATATTAAAATACACAATTTAAATAATATAAAATTTAAATATAATAAAAGATCGAGGCTTATGTATCACACAGTATCCTTAAGATAATTTTTTCGCTCACTGTGGGTGTAAGAGATACGAAAACTTATTTCCTAAGATACAATGATTAAATAGTAATACATTTACATCACAGTTTATTATTTCATGAATTTTCAAGTGTTTAAACTTTATTGAAGTAACCTAACTCTAGATTAAAAAATACAAAAAAAATTTCTTTTTTTCCTTTCTCTCTACTATTCTCTTTTTGTTTTTTTTCTGTTCTCTTTCTTTTTTCTTCTTCCGTCTATTTCTCCTTTTTTTCTTCTCTTGTCTTTACTTTATATAGGAGAACAGAGAAGAGAAGACATAAACTTTTGATGAAAAATCATTTAAGACAAAATAGAAACGTAAATCATTTAAGATAGAACAAAAATGGAAAAAGAAAACGAAACCAAAACACATTAAAAATAGACAGAAATGGAAGAAAGAAAAAAAAACTGAAATACATTAAAAGAAGCTAGTTGTTTCAATAATTTTAGTTCAAAATTTTTCAACAATCACCCACATGAATAAAAATTGACATAGATTTTAAATCAAAAATTGACACAGAAATAGAGTTCAACAGATCAAAATCTTGATAAGGTGTTATTCTTTGAACCTTCCCATGTAAAAGTATATTTATCTTACTGACTGACTAGTAGACGCAATGTCCTCAAACTGTTCTGTCGTTTATGTAAGCGATGACATACTTCACACAAGAGTCTTTCATAACATAATTCAATTCTCACTGTTATGTTCGTTTTGGCCATAAACATACGCATGGTTCTATGAGTGTCTCTAAATAATTGAGCCCTATATAATTCTTTTTTGAAACGAATTTACTTCTTCCTCACATAGGCGATCTCTTATCTTTAAAAGTAATCCACAAAGAGTAACTTATATACTCCGCTCAGTATTCTTTTTCATAAGAATTTTTAAAAGCCTGAACTAATCTTATATCTTACAAGTATCATTGTTTTTATCATAGGAATGGACTTGAGGGTAAACCCCTATAGTGATCTCACTAGGTCTTTACAATTAGGTTGTCCCTTTGAATCTAGATCTTGGGATCTCTAGTCAAATAGGTTGGGTTTTCTTTGCAAATCCTTATTTAACCCTTTAGTTAAGGGATCCGCTATGTTATCCTTTGACTTCACATAGTCAATAGAGATATCCTCAGTTGAGAGTAGTTATCTAATGGTATTATGTCTATGATGTATATGTTGAGACTTACCATTATACATATTGCTCTATGTCATACCAATAGTAGATTGACTATCACAATGAATGCATACTGCAGATACAAGCTTCACCCATTTAGGAATATCCTCTAAAAAATTGCATAGCCATTCAACTTATTCACCACATTTATCTAAAGCGATGAACTCATATTCCATCATGGACCTATCAATGCACGTCTGTTTAGAAGACTTCCATGAAACAGTTACACCACCCAATCTGAACACATATCCACTGGTAGAATTTGAGTCTTTCATGCCAGATATCTCATTTGAATGACTATATTCTTCTGATATAGCTGAATATCTTGTATAGTGTAGTCTATAGCTACATATATATCTTAAGTATCTAAGTAATCTTATAATACATTTCTAGTGATTAGATCATAGATTACTAGTATACCTATTTACTTTGCTTACAACATAAGCTATGTGGTCTTATACAAATCATTAAGTACATAAAACTTCCTATCACCTTAAAAAATTCTAGTTGAGACACATTCTCACTTCTAGGTGTAGATTTACATCTACTGGTGTTCTCACAATTTCAGAATCACCCTTGTTGAATTTCTCAAGTATTTTGTCAACATAATGATATTGGCTTAAAATGAGACCGTTTGATATCATTGATATCTTAATTCCCAAAATTACATCAACATGCCTCATGCCTTTCATATCAAACCTTCAATTCAACATAGTCTTTAGTAAATTTGATCATTTGATCATTACTACCCACAATTAGCATGTTATCAACGTATAAGCATAAGATAACATAACCACCTTATTTGTCCTCAACATATACACATTTGTCACATTCGTTGAATTTAAAGCCATTTGTCTTTATTACATTATCAAACTTTTCATGCCACTGTTTTGGTGCTTGTTTCAAGCCATATAAATATTTCACCAATTTATAGACCTTTCCTTCTTACCCTAGGCATGAAAAACCCTTGGATTGGTCAATGTAAATTTCTTCATCTAACTCTCCATTTAGAAAGGGTGTCTTTACATCCATTTGATGTATTTCAAGATTTCGCAAAGCGATGATAGCAATTATCATCCTTATGAATGTTATTCTCGTCATAGGAGAATAAGTTCCAAAGTAATCAAGGCTATATCGTTGTTTGTATCCCTTAATTACAAGCCTAGCCTTGTACTTATCAATTGATCCATATGATTTACGTTTTCTTGTGAAAATCCACTTGGATCCTAGTGTTTTACTACTTGGAGGTATATCAACTAGTTCTCAAGTATGATTTTGTAGAATGGACTCAATTTCACTATTAATGACTTCTTGTCGTTGAGGACCTTCAAAAGATTTCATAGCCTCTTCATAGGTTTGAGGTTCACTTTCTAGCAAATAGGTCAAAAAATCTGGACCATAGGACGTTTTTGTCCTAGCCTTCTTGTTACGTTTGAGTTCAACCTTAACCTCATCTCTAACCTCTTATTCAGGTTCTTTGTTTTGAATATATTCATTCATAGTCTTATATGTTTATTTAGATGAACTTGATTCTTCTTGAGATTTACTTGAAAATACATGTTCCAATAACGATGCATTCCTTGATTTCATTATCATGTTTTTATGTATGTCTAGGATCTTTGACTCATGCACAAGAAACCAAAAAGCACTATTGTTATGTGCATATCCAATAAGAGATGCAATCTATCATTTTTAGACCTATCTACACCTTTTTAGGTATAGGTATGACTACTTTAACAAGACACCCTCATGCTCGTAAGTATTTATAGGAAGGTACCCTTTATTTAAATAATTTATACGGTATCTTATGTGTTTTTTCTACAGTATCTTATTTAAAAGATAGGTAGTTGACAAAATAACTTACCCCATAAATTCTATGGCAACCTAGAACTTAATAGCATTGCATTTATCATTTCTTTCAAGATACGATTCTTACATTTAACAACTCCATTTTTCTGAGGTGAATAAGGCTCTATGGTTTCATGGATAACTCTATATTGTGCACAAAATTCATCAAACAATGTTTCATATTCACCACTATAATCATTGCGTAGCACCTTGATCTTCTTGTTAAGTTGATTATCAACTTCTGTTTTATAAAGAATAATTTTTTTATAGCTTCATCTTGCTTTTAAGCAAATGAACATAGCAATATTTCATGCTATTATCAACAAAATTAATGAAATACTTATTGTCACCCCTTGTTCAAACAAATTTCAAATCACATATAATACTTTGGATCAAATCAAGGGGTTTCATGTTCCTTTTAGTTCATTGAAAAGATGACATAATCATTTTATCTCTACGCAAGTCTCACACTTATGTTTAGACTAATTTGTAAAAAGGGATATAATCTATTACATCACCATTTAATACAATTATTCCATTATTGGTCAATATGACTTTATTAGACTCAACATTCATCTATAATACATGCTTCTCAATCAATGAACCTCGCAAGGTTCTTTCGAATTTTTAGCATGTACAGTACATTGTTTAAAGTCATCTATTTTTCAGAGGACATCTTTAGAATCACTTTGCCTCACCATCAATCATAGAGGTTGGAAAGTTTCTTATTTACAAATTCTCCCTACTCTCAAATGGTTTAGAGAAAGTGAATAAATCATTATTTGAACATATGTGCCTAATAACACCACTTTCGATCTATCACTCTTTTGAGTTAGACCTAACCAAATTCACATAAAAAACAACTACCAATATGTTCATATATGAACCAACATGACAATGTCATCCATTACACATGTTGTCATTTCAAAAACACATTAATGATGTTTTACACTAATATTTAAAATGAGTCAAAATTAAAATTTAAAATATAACAATAATTTTGAGAATTTAATTTAATAGAATTAATCCAAAATTTATTTACTCAATATCAAAAAATTAATTTTCTTAGAACCCGATTCTCATTCATAGTTTAATAATACGAAACCAAATAATACATAAATTAAGTACTTTAAGATCGATGAGTATAAAATTCAATATTTTGTCACTACAAAATTTATTTCTTTTATGAATACCAAATTCACCACTTTTGTTAGTTTGAAAATTAAGAAATTAGTAAATATAAAATCCACTTATTTTGTAAAGCTTAAACTAACAAATACAGAATTCACTATTTCTTAAATACAAAATATTCATTTTTTAATGAAAATAAAATTCACTATTTTTTTCAAATATAAAATTTACTTATTTGGTAACACAAAATCAAACAAATTTATCAAACGTAAACATTTATTCTTTTGAAACATACAAATTTTCTTATTTCGTACAAAGAAATTAGCTAATCCTTTAGTTGTAAAGTACCAAACTTGTTATTTATGCAACAGTAATTTGTAAAATACAAATTAACCTTTCAGAAACAAATTCCTTAAATATTTTGATATTCTCAATACCAAAATCTACTTTGATAGCATCCACCAAATAATCTACAATATGCTAACTCAAAAGTTGAACTATAACCTTTCAATTTATAGTTTGCAAAAATTATTGTTTGGGATTGTTCGATTAAAACAGTTTATGAAATATTAATTATATAAAACCGTTTTCACGTCAATTACAAAAACCACGTCAATTACAAAAATAATACAAATCCTAAATATTCAGTAATGAGTTGCACAAATTTCTATCTTCGAAAAAAAGAACAAGTGTAGCCACTTTCACTTTATCACGTAACTTATTTCAAGTATGCTTTGTGACTCTTCCACGGGGACACAATTCACAAAACTAGATAATTAATAAATTGTGCTGAGTGTAGATCACATATAAACACATTGAGTTTAATTATTAAAAACATAGTAATTATTTATTTTTGCCTTTATATAAATTTTATATAATATATAAAAACAAGTACTAAAATAAGATAAAATGAGTCAAAATTATTCTTTTGATATAATAATGCAAACAAACATCAGCAAGTTCTATCATAAGTCTTAATTATTAATTAATGCATGACAACTTGAATTAGTAGTAATCAAATTCTCAAGCAAGCAAGAAACAGATCATCCAGTCTGCACAATCTGGATGAACAATCTAAACCCATATGTCTGACGTGCAGTCACCTCCAGGATATCTCATTTCATGAGCTAGAGAAGGTCCATCAGGTTCAGCTCCAAAGTCCACAAAAAATTTTGGATTTAAAACAAGACCACCTTTCTCAGTATCAACATCAATTTGTAACATGTGTGATCCTTTGTCGACAAGTTCGGGGTAAAATTGGCGATCCCATGCACTGTATAGTGAGTTGGTTACATAAAGCCTCTTCCCATCTAAGCTTAACTGAATCATTTGTGGACCTCCCCTCAGCCTATGGCCCTTTATAGAGAGAACATAAGAAGCTCATCAATATAAGATCATCTAAAGCACGAGACATATCTATCAAAAATTCCAAATAATTAGAAAAAAAAGTTATGCAGCTTAACATGTCCAGGACTGACATATAGATCACATGAAGTGTAATATGTCCTGAACACTATCTTAAAACTTGATAGAGTTCTATATTGTCAAGTCCTTGCAAAGAAAGCTATGTAGAATCGATGGGTTCTTCCTATTGATGATATATGTCTATAATATTCTAATATATTTATGTTCAAATCATGAAAAATTTTGCCACTGAGAAGAAAGTAAATGTGCTATGAAAAACTTCTGGTTTGATATCCGGTGGAGTTTTATCATGAAATGCATGAAGTGTATGTTAAGAAGAGTATGCTCAAACTTTTTGGTTATATATATATATATATATATATGAAGTGTATGTTAAGAAGTATAAATGAATTGTTAGACTCATTTTTTAAAAACTTAAGATTTTAAGCTTGAGCTTTTGGGAAAATTGAGTTTTGACTCTTTTATATGGTATCAGAGTAATAACATCTTGAATCGAATCCATGTGACAATCTCCAATGTCAATTGAATTTTCAAGTTTGATGAGTCTTGTAAAAAGATAAAAAAAAAACCCGCTTTTGAGGAAAGTTTAAATAATAGACATTTGTAAAGATAAAGTAACCCACGCTAGAGAGAAAATATTAAGAAGTATACAAAAGTTGTTAAATCCACCTCCCAAAAACTTAAGCTTTTGAGCTTGAATTTACGGAATAATTGATATTTGACATTTCTACGGTGTAGATACCCACTGCGAAGTACACAAGTTTCATAATGGAGGTCATACGAACCTGGACTTCCGGCAAGTCAAACTGAAATGTGTTACCATCTTCTGCCTCAGCAAAGACTGGGCTTCCCTTTTGGATTAGTCCTCCAACCCATAATTGGCCGGTCAACTTGGGAACTCTAGGGTCTTCAATGTTGTATTGTCTAATATCACCATGAAGCCAATTCACAAAGTATAGAAAACGATCATCTAATGACATTAGAAAATCAGTTATCAGCCCAGGCATTTCTGGAAGTATCCAGTTCTGCACCTTTAATGGTTTCACTGATATTGCAACCTGAAGAAAATAAATTAGTGATTGTCCAGACAATTACGGCTCATAAGTGTAAGATAAACAGATGATTAATACATAAGACATATACCTCATGGCTCCATGAGCTATCCTCTTTCTTGAAAAACCGAACCATGTTACTTGTTAAGGCACATCCAACAAATCCAGTATCTTTAGAAGGATCATGAAGGAACCTTATCTGTAACGGTATGAGATTGAGTAGGAGGGTGTTATTATGTACAGAACTTATTTAATTTGCTAAGAACATATATTCAAATTGTATAATAAAAAATGTAGGTTAAACTTATATACGTTCACCTCTAAGGGTAATAATCCTGTGTTCCCAAGATCCAATGTTTGTTTCAGTTCACCACCAGGCCAGCTGTAGACATGCAAATGTCTCCCATATAAACCATCTGAGACATGTTGAAGATTAAAACCTTCAGTAAAAGCAGCAGGGGCGCCCCATGATGTGCTTATCATTGTCTCATGTCGTGGTTGGTACCAAAAATCATAGCCAAACAATGGACTGTGCCCTGGTTTCTCCCACCTAATAGTGGTTATATAAATGATGAAGCTCTTGCTAGAATATAACATACAAAATCAATGCTAAAAATCAAAATGGTGAAAAACTCGCTACAAATGCCTTCTTGTTAGGTTAAAATGTTTACAAATTTTGTGCTTTGTAATTCATGTTCAGTCCATAATCCTCTAAAGAAGATTTATTATCTAACAAAATCAATATTAAACTAATGATGCGTACTACGTTTAATGTGCCCTTAACTCAAACAAAAATGCATACCTTCCTTTCACATTAAATTCTGAATCAAGAAGAAGAAATCCATTCCCGGTAGCATTTCCATCTTTATCTCCTAAGCATGACACCATTACATCACCAGAAGCAAGACAATGGGATGTATGTGGATAAGCGAGTCCGGTTTTTGTTAAAATATCTTCAGGCTCAACAACTTTATGTATAGAGGGCGCTTTTGGATTTGTTTTGGTGTCAATCACATATATACGACCAGATCTGAGAGGTGTAAATGAAACAAGAATTATTAGGTTCAGTTCAAAACAATAGATCTTTCTAGCTAGCATATGAACCACCAAATATTAGTAATTTTTCATTAAAAGGAAGCATTACTATTCATGTTTGGAATGGGTCATTCATGCAAATTGCAGCATTGCAACAGTAACTATGCTCTTCCAGATGATATATATCTAAAACAACTCCCAGAAAGAGATTGTTACTCAAGATCATATACACTTGTGAATTGTATCAAATTTTGTCACGAAATGCACAAAATTACTTACTAATGAAACTCGAAGCCATTTATCATTTCAACCTTACATGTTAGTAGGTTATTCATACAATTTTAAAAATGTTGAAGTTTCAGTTTTCTACCAACTTCTAACTATAAGTTAAGCATTTCCGTTTAAATTGAACAAATACATGCAATGTCAGCTAAAGCTAGACAGCTATTGTGGTACATGTCATGCAGTGTAAACTGGGAAAAATCAAGCTCAATGATGTTCCTAATGTTTGCACTTTTTTCACAAATGTCATTAACATTTGAAAAAATTATCTCCAATGATTAGACATAATATCAAAGATAACTTCAATCAATAACGGTATTAACTTCTGTACAGATTAATGCACAAATCTCTCACATACTATTTCAATATTTTTGCTAAATTATTGAAATATCCTTTAAAAATAATAACAAAGTAAACAATATTAGAAAATTATATAAAATAACATCCTTAAATCATATAACAACAAAAATAACATATTAATAACATTAAACGGGATGTAATTTGTTAAAGTTCAACATTTAATAGGTCTAATTAACTTGAGTTTAACTTGAATTACGTCCAAATAAATTTCTTTCGATATGAAATTTTGGGTTTAAGATATTTTTTAATAAAAAATATATAATTTAGACATAATATGTGCTATTTTTATGGTTACAAATTTTAAAAGACATTATAATTATTATTTTCTAATTTTTTTTACCTATTTACTATATTTATTATAATTAAAAATAAAAATCTAAACTTCGTAAAGAAATATACATATTGTTTAATTGATATCTATTTCATTCTATATATTTCAAATTTTATTTTTCTAATTGATAATCACATGTATTTATATTTTTTACTTTACGAGTATTTGTTTATTTTATTATTTTTTATGATTATAATAAAATAAAAACGTAACATCTTTATGTTTATTTATTAATTTAGTGTTATGGATTATTTAATATTAACATATAAGAGAAATTAATAGGTTACACAAAATCAAAGATATTTTTCAATTTTAAAGATATTACAAAAATGTCATTAAATAATCATTATTTTAACTTCCATTACATGCAAATGTCTTCATATTTTAAAAATTCTAAGTGTATTTTTGAAGAAAATACAAACCTTATTCTTAATATTTTCTCAACTTTATGATGTCGAGTGGCTGTAAGTATTCTGGCTCATAATGTGTATATATATATATGTGTGCCAAAGAGAGAAAAAAACTAATGCAAAAGTGCATTTTCTTTGGCAACAGCAATCACCTATATATACGTATATATACACAAAAAACCATATATTTGCATGACTCAACAGAATGAAGGAACATGCGAATTTTGGATGCAAAAAGAACTTAGTGGGTTACATTAGTGAAGGTAGGATGAGGAAACGACGATCTGCAGACGGATCTCCATGGCAAGAGCTGCAAGCATTCCATCCTGAATGATGTAGTTCATCACCTAAATATGGTACAGGCAGCCTGTGGATAA
The DNA here is from genome assembly GCA_030763125.1 of Hippophae gyantsensis. NCBI lineage: Eukaryota > Viridiplantae > Streptophyta > Magnoliopsida > Rosales > Elaeagnaceae > Hippophae > Hippophae gyantsensis. Next base: position 21,573,199 of record CM061033.1, on the reverse strand, counting down.
CTTTCGAGTAAGTGGGAGAACTAGGGTCTATGTCCACTGTGGCCAAGTAATCTGGCTTCTCTCTTCCTGTTCCTACAAGGTTTTGAAGCAATTGATTGAAATCATTTGATCAAATGACTAAGATGAATTGCCTAACTCAAGAAAAAAGAAAGCTTTATAGAAAAATCAAATTTTGAAGACTACTATTAGCATGTATATCTCATTTCTATGTCCTACGAAAAGGAACACTTGTAAGAATCGATCCATATTTTGAAATCAGTAAACAACACATAGCCAAACAATAATAAACCATAAAATTGCCTAAAATATAAACTACACAAACATAAACAACCTCAAACTATCAAATGAATGGTTAATTAATACATCTTTGTGTAGGTCTTGCTTACGTGAAAGAGGAAGAAAATAATTTTTTTAGATGCAATCACATTTGATAAATTCATCGTGTATATATATATATATATATGTGGCTAAAATTTGGTTAATTATATGACTAATTTTTGACCACATAAAGGATAAGTAATTTTGCCTATAAATAAGTAATGTTTTTGCCTTAGAGAGACACACCAAAAGAAGAGAAGAAAAATAAAACCAAATGAACAATTTCTTTTGTTGAAAAATAGTGTCGTGTATGTGAGAGAGTAGGAGAGAATATTTTAGAAAAATATTTGGGATATTTTTTTTGAAAGGGGAGTGACAAAATAGTGAGGTTGGAAAACACTTATGTGTCACTATTTTGGGTTTATCCAAATTTGTTGTATTGTCTCTCATTTTATACCCATTAATTTTATTAGTAGAAGAAATATTTCTTGGAGTTTGTCCCGTGGATATAGCCCAAATTAAAGGGTGAACCACGTTAAATTGTCGGTGTTATTATTTTACTCTGTTGAATTTATTTTATTTTTCTCCGCTGTGCTCCAACAATTGGTATCAGAGCTGGTCTAGTAAAATTATTAGTATGCTCTATGGTTATAGTATAGACTAATCTGTCACATCAAAAAATATTTTATTAAGCCCACGGTGTATTTATTTGTAGAAAAAGAAACACAGCGAAAAAATATCAAGCCAGAAAGTAGATATTGAAAAATTTATTGGCAATAATAATTTCTCTTTATGGCAAAGGAGGATGAAGAATATTCTTATTCAATTGAAGGTCCATAAAGCGTTGCTGGGGAAGGTAAAGAAGGCAACAATCGTCATCGAGTAACAGTGGGAGGAGACAAATGAAATTGCATCCAGTACAATCTGTCTAAATCTCTCAGATAGTGTCTTGCAAAATATTGAATCAAAAAATTACAAGACTGCAAAAGAAACATGGGAGACTCTAGAAAATGTATACATGTCAAAGAACCTTACCAATAAATTTTATTTGTGGAAGGATTTATATCAGATGAGGAAGGAAGATAATGTGAGCATGATGTAGCACGTTAGCGATTTCAACAAGTTTTCTCACTTAGTAAGATTCAATATGAGTTTCGACGATGAAGAGAAAGCTGTAATGTTGCTGACATCACTACCTTCATCATATAATCATCTCATAACAACTCTAACTTATGCGAAGGACAAGATGGAGTTTGAAGCTATTGTAGAAACTCTATTATCATATGAGAAATAGAATAGGGAGAGAGATTTAGAAACACAAACCCTTATCATAGAGTTCAGAGGTAGGAGACAGTATAGAGAACAGAAACCCAGAGGCAAGAATAGAGGCAAATCAAAAAAATATACCAACGTTGAATGACATCAATGTAAGAGGAAGGATCACATCAAATGTTTTTACCAAGTGTTCAAGAAGGAACATGAAACGAACAAAGGCAAAGTAGTGAAGAAAGATGATATCAGTTATGATGAGTAAACAAATACCATAGAGGAGTATAATATCATTTATAATGAAGATTTTTTCAATCTTGCATCACACGAGACCAATTGGGTGATTGATAGTGGTGCTACAATTCACGCTACATCGCGTAAAGAATTTTTCTCATCATACAACCTAGAAGTTTTGGTAATCTTAGAATGGGAAACGAAGGCCTGTCAAAGGTTGTTGACAGAGGAGATGTTTGCTTGGAAATAGAGAATGGAACCAAACTATTTATGGATGTCAGGTGTATTCTAAATATGTGCCTGAATTTGATCTTTGTACACAAACTTGAAAATGAAGGATATTGTAGCTCCTTCATTTATGACAAATGGAAACTTACAAAAGGCTCCTTAGTAGTGGCTAGAGGTGAGAAGCATACAACTTTGTATATAATGTAAGAGAAGCTCTCCATTAACACAATAAATGCCGTGGAGAAAGACAGTGCAACTGAATTATGACATAGGAGACTCAGTCACATGGGTGAAAAGGGTATGACAAGTTTAGTCAGGAAGAAGATAGTACCCATAATAGATGAAGTGCATTTGGAAAATGTATTTGCTTTCAAAAGTTCTCCTTCCAGAATGAATAATATTTTAGATCTGATTCATTTAGATTTGTATAGACCAATGCCAAAGTCACTTGGTGGTGCTTAATACTTTGTTACTTTTATTAATAATCATTCAAGGAAGACGTGGATATATCTTCTGAAGACAAAGGATCAGATGTACATCTTCAAAGAATTTCATGCCTCAATTAAGAGACAGAATGGGAAGAAGCTGAAGTGCATTCGGAAAAACAATGGTGGAGAATACACAGGACCTTTTCATGCTTACTACAAAAAGTATGGTATTCAGCATCAGATGACACCTCTAAAGGCACCACAGTTGAATGACTTAGCTGAGAGGATGAATAGAACTTTGATGAAGAGAGTCAGATGTCTACTCTCACATGCAAAGTTTCCTAAAACTTTATGGGGTGAAGCCATACTCAGAGTTTCACATGTGTTTAATCTTTCACCATGTACTTCTCTCAAGATGGATGTTGTAGATAAAGTGTAGTCAAGAAAGAATGTTTCCTATGATCATCTGCGGGTGTTTGGTTGCAAATAATTTGTTCATATCCCTAAGGATGAGAGATTTAAATGTGATGCCAAGATAAGACAGTGTATTTTTATTGGCTATGGTCAAGATTAATTTGGCTATAGATTTTATGATCCAGTTGCAAAGAGACTTGTCAGGAGTGGTGATGCTATATTTGTTGAAGATGAGACCATTGAACATATTGTCAAAATGAAGAAGGATGTTCCTAATTCCAATGGTGACTCATCAAATTTGGAATTAATTCCTCCAACATCAGTGCCAAGACAAGTTGGAGATGAAGACCAGGTTTATCCACCTGATGAAGATGATGCTCCCATAGAAGTTGGTTCTAAAGATGAGGGAAATGATGATATTCATTATCTAGGACCAATACTTATGACTTCTCCTATTCCATAGATTATGTTTGCCAATTAAAGAAAAGTTACTACGACATAAAACAGGTACTGAGACAATGATACAAGAAGTTTGAGTCTATTATAGGGGACCAAGGCTACAAAAAGATTACTTTAGACCATTGTGTTTTTGTGCAAAAATTATTTGATGATGATTTTATTATTCTTTTTCTCTATGTGGATGATATATTGATTGTTGGTTAGAATATTTCTAGAATCAATAACTTGAAAAAGAAAATGAGTAAATATTTTTCTATGAAAGAATTGGGGCCAACAAAACAGATTCTTGGCATGAGTATTATTAGAGACAAAGATGCCAAGAAATTATGGTTATCACAAGATAAGTACAATGAGAAAGTACTTCAAAGATTTCATATGGACAAGGTTAAAGCGATTAGTTGTCTTCTTGTTAATCATTTTAAGTTAAGTTCTAAGTAGAGCCCTTCTACAGACAAAAAGAAGGAAGAGATGAAAAATGTTCCATATGCTTCAACAATTGGAAGTCTAATGTATGCAATGGTTTGTACCCGGCCAAATATTGCTCATGCAGTTAGAGTTATGAGTAGATTCCTTTCAAATCCCAGAAAGGAATATTGAGCTGTAGTGAAATAGATTTTCAGGCATCTTCGAGGTTCTTCCAAAATATGCCTATGTTTTGAAAATGAAAAACCTGTATTAGTTGGATACATAGATGCAAATATGGCTGGAGATATAGATTCTAGAAAATCTACTTCAGGTACTTGATTACATTTGTAGGGAGAGTTGTGTCATGATAGTCAAAGTTATAAAAATGTGTTACACTGTCTACTACAGAAGCAGAGTTTATAGTAGTAACAGAAGCATGTAAAGAGTTGCTACATATGATGAAAAATTTGATCTTGAAATAACTTGGGTTGCAGTAAGACAATTACTAATTATTTTGTGATAGTCAGAGTGTTATGCACCTTGGAAATAATGCCTCCTTTAATTCGAGATCAAAACATATGGATGTGAGATATCATTGGATTAGGGATGTAATGGAGAAGAAGTTACTACAACTTGAGAAGATCCATAGAGAGGAAATGGATCAGACATATTGACTAAAATTCTTCTAAGATAGAATTTTGAATACTATCATTTAACTGTTGGATCGGTGGAACCCTCCATGTAGTCGGGAGGGGGAGATTTGTAGGTCCTTCTCACATGGAAGAGGAAGAAAATAAAAATTTTAGGTGCATCCACATTTGAAAAATTCATCAAATATATATATATTTGTGGCTAATATTTGGCCAACTACGTGGCCAAATTATGGCCACATAAGGGATAATCAATTTTTCCTATAAAAAACAATATTTTTGCCTATTAAAAGTACTTATATATAAATAAAATAATATTTTGGGTATTTTTCTATAGAGAAAAAATCAAGCACTTTTGTATAAAATAAATCAAAATTTAGATACTTCAGAAGCTATTTATCAAAAAAAAAACCAAGTCATTAATGGAGATCAACTATGGCTCAACGCCAGGAACAATTTAGGTAGGAATGGGACCAAGCTTAAGGCAGACCACATCATAAGCCTCGGTCACAATAAACCAAGACAATTACCAACCTTTATTTGATTTTGGCAACTCTTCAAAGAATTTGCAGTGGTTATAAGGTATGACCCTAAACATACCTCCAACAGAAATTTAAAGTCTTTTAGAGTCATCTCCTGGCCGTTCTCTCATCACAAAATATGACAAGAAACCAAGATCTTCCAAAAATTAAGTGGAAATTTCCTGGTGTGCCCTACTTTACAAAAAAATTCCTACACCAAAGATGGGAACGAAAGTCCAACTCCAGAGATAGTTGGTCGGCGAAGATAGTGATGCCATCGGAAGGGGGATTATTGGGAATCAAGTTGCCATTAGGAAGAAAAATTCTTATGTCATCCAAAATTTCAAACATCTTTCTCAACTTATCAACAATAGACTCAGTGAGAGTGGGGACAAAAGAATTAACTTCATAGCCCAAACTTGGTTCAAATTATTCAACCAGAAAGCCAATAGGGATAGTAGTAGAGTTGGAAGTGCCAACAGAAGTGTCAAGAGTGGCACGGATCATCGGAATGACCTCCACCGAATGAGGGACCGCTGGCCATAAACTTGTCAAACTGGTCTGTTTGATTGACCATACTGTGGGCCATTGGGACCCTTGCCCGTTGGTTGGCTAGATGGTGTAGACCCTTGTATCGGCTTGCCTAGACGGCTTGCCTTGTCATCTCACCTGGATGGATTGCCTTGTCGACTACTCAGCTTCTCTTGGCGGCTGATTAGCAATTGACTTGGACGGAGACCTTTTCTTGCTCGGCCTCCATTTGTGTTTTCATCAGAGTGATTGGATCCACCTACATTGGTCCATATGGGCTACTTGGAAGATCTATACTAGTGATCTATGTTGTGGTTATATTGGTTGCTGTTGTGCCTAGAGTGCCAACGAGAAAGATCGTAAGACTTATAAAGACAAGACATCACACCTGTGGAGAGCATTCCCTTCAAACGATTTATTGGCCTATAAGTTAGAGTTCACATGAAAAAAGAGAAGAAAAAAAGTAACTATTTGTATTCCAAGTGTTTTTGGGTTTCATATAAGATTCAACAAAATTCAAAGAAAAAATAAAGAGAAGAGAGTTTTGATACACTTTCTAAGTGATTGATGAAGATAAGGTGTTTTTAGAAAATATTCTCTTCAATTTTTTTTCTTCATAATTTGGTTGGATGTACTGAAGAATAAATGAGGTTGATGAAGGCTTGATCTATACATCTATACATCTCTTCACAAGTTTAATCTCACCAATTCATTTGACCCAAGATCCAAGGAAACAAAATGGAAGAAATTTTGAAGAATCTAATCACATATCAATCAAGATTAAGAAGTTGAAATCCGTAAGCCTAGGATGATCTTTTATTATAAAGTTTGACAAACCTAACTTCCTAACCTCGAGTTTGATTGAGACACAGAGATAATTGTTGAAAAGCTTGGAACTTCAAGATCACTCTTCTATAAAGAAAATTGGGATAAAAATTGCATGTTTCAATCAAAATGTTCCACATATAGATGCAATTATGTTGCCATACTCAGGTGAAGTAGTTAGACCACCTCACTCTTCAAAGACGACCGAGGCGATCTAGGGGTAATATTGGTGGGAGATTTCATCAAGCTTGAGTGACATTATTTGATTGATCAATGTCACATTTGAATAGTTAAATGGGTATAATTAACATATGATCAATATATAGTCTGTTGATGTTTAAATTTCAAATACAAATCTTTTTTAGTAATTATCTTTTAATTTAATTTTAAATTAAATATTTATGATTTGATATTTTGAAATATAAATAATCATAAATATCAGGATTAATATCAAAATTATATATTATTTTGATATTATCTTATTAATGATTCAATGTGATAAATCCTGATATTAACATTGAAGATATAATCTTCTAAAATTATTACAAATTTTTCTATTACTTTCTAGGTTAAATCTTATATGGAATTAAGTTAAGCATTGGAATAGATATGACACCCTTATATTGTATTTATGATTATTCACATCTATTTTAAGATCCTAATCAGTGAACACAACGGACGCATAAATCAGATTCAATAGAGATTATCTAACAAATATATTTATTTGATGACTCAAAATCTGTTGGAAAAACTCAAAAGGCATTCTGTTGAGTGAGACTACTCATCTATAATAACGTGATATATATTAATTCATGCTCAATAGTTTATGTTTTAGCTACATGTGTTTTGCTAGTTTCCATTTTGTTTTTTTGATTTCAGATTTTCATTCTTTTTTGTTTTGATCTCTGTTTTCCTTTTGATTGGTAGCTCTTCTTAGCTGTGAAAGCAAGGGTCTGCTAAACACATTGTGTCTTTATTTTTAGATTAATACCACGTTGTGTTTAAGGCTGCTTTGTAATTGATTTTTTGTGTCTAGGTTAAAAAAAGTTATATTTAACAAGTCTTAAATCATTATATATATATATATAGAGAGAGAGATCTAGAGAGAGAGGGGATTATGATCGGAATCAATAATTTTAACAAATAAATTTAACTAATTATATTTTATGTTGAATTATTACTATGTAATAAAGAATATATATTTTTATGTTACTTAATTTATGCTTAATTTAAAAGTTATTGATTAATTTAAAATTTAAAATTGGGTTGGTATTTGTAATATTGATTTAAATTATTCTACATTAAGGTTATTGATTAGATTTAATGTTAAAAAACCATAAGAAAAAGACAATAAAGGAGATTATTTTTTTAATCAAAATAATTAATGTGATTTTAACTAATATCAATCGAATTAAACAAATAAGAGAATTGTAAAACAGAAAGAAAACAAGAAAAACAAGTTATGAATAATGAATAACAATAAATAAGACTTACCAGAATAAACACAAGTTACATAAATCAAACGCTCTCTTGGACCAGACATGGCCTCAATTGGAGTGGCATACCCTGGTCCACCACCCTTGCAACAACCATTTTCATTTCCCTGCATATTCCCAATCTCATTCGTGTGTTCCAAAACCACCATATCTGTAGCCATCTCTCTTTCTTTTTCTCAAAGAAAGTATATATTCTGTAGTGTAGCGTGTGGCTCGTGTCTGAGAGAATGAAAATCGGTAAGCTATTTTCAAGAAGAAGAAGAAGTCAATATCGGTAGAAGTTCACATGCATAGCACTCCTCGTTACGAACGCCCAGCTGACATGAGATGGCCTAACTAACGTGGCGGATTCTAATACTTTTTCATTTATATTATCAATCATTAATAAGACTTTTATTTTATTTAGCAATTCTTTTAATTATTAAATTATCAATTTATATAAAAAAAAAATTTAAAAAAAAACAAAATATCACTGATAATTATAAAAATAATATTTTATGTATAGTTTATATATTTAAAAAAAAAATATTCCACCTATCATTTTAAATCTATTAAACTTACTAAATATTAAATATCAATTAATTAAGAGTATTTAATCGATATTTAATCGATTCAAATAATTTTTTTATTAATTAAATCATATTTACCGTTATTATATATTATTTTATTATTATTAATTTGAATTGTTATTTTATATAATTTATAATAGTTAATTATAAATTAAAATAATATAAATTATATTTTAATTTATAATTAATTATTTGATAATACACAACTTATACCAAATACAGTAATCCCATCATCACATGTCCAGGGGGGATGTATCGGACTCTTTCAAAAAGAGTATGCTAATATTTTACAAATTCGGATAATATGAGATTTGCATGAGTACAAATCTAGTATATATATAACTCTTTCAAAAAGAGTAATGTTAACATTTTACAAATTCGGATCATACGATATATATTTTATAAATATTTTTTTCCAAATAACCTTGAATTTTGAATAACTATAATTTAATGACACGTAATTTTAGTTTTGATTAAATATTTTCCTTTATTTTAAAAATTATTAATTAATTTAAATTTTTATATTTATTAACATTTATATTTTTAATTGGTTTCAGCACTATGATTTATCAATATTATCTAAATAATTTATAATCCAAACTGATACATATATCGGGTCTATTTGGATGAAAAATAATTTATACAAATAATATTAATAAATCATAATATTACTTAGATAAAATCATTTATAGACATATATGTTAATAAAATTATTATTACAATTATAAATAATTTAGATAAATAATATTGATAAATCATAATATTATATGAATGGAGCTATTTAAATATATATATTTTAATAAATATAAAAATTAAATTAATTAGTGATTGAAAAATATTTAATTAGAATTGAAAATATATATATTATTACATTTTATTTATTTAAAATTCAAGATCATTTGATAAAAATATTTATCAAAATTATGTGTATTAGGATCTGTATTCATATATAATTATAATAATAATAATAATAATAATAATAATAATAATAATTTATATTTATTAATTTCTATATTTTTAAATAATTTCGTTAAAAAATTATTATGATCTATAATAATGATAACTATTTTTAATAATATCTATTATTTCTATTGAATAAAATAAAACAATAATTATATGTTTGTGTCTGCGTAACCTTTCACCGATGAAAAAAGTATGATAATTGATTGGGTGTTTTGTATGGTTAAAATTCCAATAGAATGAATGACTTGTAAACGCACAATCAAGACGCTTATGTTTGTTTTGGTAGGTAGAAGAAATATTTTAGTAAATTTTTTCTCATTTTTTTCCTTTTCCTCGCTTCCATCCTTTTTTAAAGATTAAAAAAAATTACTTGGCAGTTTTCCTTTCTAATAATTACTTAGAATATCTATTTTTTTTCAAAATAAATAACATTTTTGACAATATTGGAAAAGGTGGATTAAATATCTTCGTGTGCAACCCGTTTGGACTAAAGTAAAAAATCTAACATTTTCCACTCATACATGATCTTATGTAATTTCTTTTTATATCTATCCCATTCAAAATAATTCATATAAGTTAACGAATGAATTATATAAGAACTCTATACTAGCAACACAATTTGGAGTTAACATAAAGACATAAACTTTTATTAATACAAGCAAGAATGTTAATGTATATTTAGTTTCTCTAAATAGTCTAGATTCATTTAATCACATTAAGTTAAAGTAACTTTGATTCCTCGTATTTAATCTCTATAGAGTTCAATTTCATATTCATTGAATCTCAGTTGGTACGATATAAGTTGTCGATAATATATGTAAAATTCACATATGATTCCAAATAATCTTCTCATTGCACTCATGTTACTTTATTTAGAATAGGTAGCTTTCTTGGCAAAATCTTGTAAAGTAAAATCAAGCATGATTGTAGATAACAAGCTAAAATAACTTAATACCAATTCTTTACTCCGCGACATAATCAAATATTACAAAGGGCATAATGATAATTTATAATGATGTATAGGACTTACATGATGACGAAGCAAGGATTTATTCATTGACCTTCTCCATATGTGATCACTAACACATGTAGTATGAAATATAGGCTATAATAGAGTTATCCAACTAATATAGGACCATGTCAATACTAATGAAACAACATAAATATAACATTATCGTAAGAAATGCATACTGTAGAAGCCATGTCAATATAAGACTAGATCTTAATATAAACTCTTCCATAACATCTAATTTGAGTTCCCAAATATACCATCATGGTAAGAAATGCCTTTGGAACTCACATCTAACAATAGATACATGTTTAATGGGTAATGGGTATACCCATCATCGATGATTTTTAAATAGATCTAATCTTGATCTCAACGAGAAGAACAAGGTGACATTTGAATATTTCTTCAGTTAGCTATTATTGTAATAATAGGCTAATGTATCTTATCTTTGCTCGCTCCCATTGAAGCACCATAAGGTGATTGCTTATGTGATAGAACCAACCTAACCTATTGACATGATTTTTATAGTGTATATATATGTGTGTGTGCGTGCGCAAGCATGCTATACCAATATTTTTCAAAGTGTAAGAAAAAATATATGAAAATGAGTTAAACAAAAATACATAAAATCACAATTTACATAGTTCTAGTGTCCTAGCGTCCTAGCATGAAAAAGAAAAGAATCTTTAGCTATAAGGTTCAGTCATAGGATTTCCTATCATACGATCAGTGGGTATGTATTGTAAAGTAACTTATTCACTTGCAACAATATCTATGATGAAGTGGTATTTTATATCAATGTATTTTTTTCATGATATTTAGGATCCTCAATATATGCTAGTGTAATGAGACAATCACAACGAATAAATATAGGATATAAGGCATTAGTAATAACTCTAATGTGCTGAAAAAACCTTCTCAACCAAACTTTTTCATGCATCATGTTTGTTCAAGCCATAAATCCTACCTCTATGGTAGATAAGGTGACATATGATCATTTTTTACTACTCCAAGAAATAGCTCAACAATTGAGAAGGAAAGCATATCAAGATGTAGATTTGTGCTCATCTATATCACCACTCTAATTAGCACTAGTATGACAAACAATGTAAAAATTTGAGCTTTGGTAACAAAGCATGTAATGAATAGTTTCCTTGATATATATATATGTATTCCCTTGACTTCTTTCCAATGAACAGGTTGAGGGTTAGGTTGATACTATTAACCAGTCCAACTGTATAACTTATGTTAGGATGAGTACACATCATTTCATACATTAGACTCCCAATAACACTAGAATATGTTAAATAAGTCATCCGATCTCTTTCTTCAGAAGTCTTAGGTTCCATCTCGCCACTCAAGCTCTCACCTTTAGCAACAAGAGTGTCAATGGGTTTGCAATTTTGTATTTGGAATTTCTCAAGTATTTTATGTATATAAGGATCTTGAGAGGAAACTAGTTGTCTCTGAGTTTGATCCCTAACTATCTTAACAACAAGCACGTAATTTACCTCACCCATGTCTTTCATATTAAATGTTAAAGAATGTTTAGTGGTGATAATCATCTCCTTATTGTTGCTAGATAATAGTATGTCATCAAATGTCATCAACATATAGTGACAAAATGATGAAACCTTCATTAGAATGTCTAACATACACATAATTGTCTTTACCAATCATTGTATACTCAAAATAAGTAATAGCATGATGAAATCTCAAATACCATTTCTTAGAAGCTTATTTTAGCCTTTTAGGCCATATAAGGATTGACGAAGTCTATAAACTTTGTGCCCTTATCCTTTCACCATATAGCCCTTATCTTGACACATATAGATCTCTTCATCAAGGACTTCATTGAGAAATGGAGTTTTAACATCCATTTAAGGCAGTTCCAAATCAAGGTGTACAATAATAGCCAACATAAGGAAAATTGAGGTAAATTTAACCATTGGTAAAAGGTTTCCTCATAGTCCACTCCTTCCTCTTGAGTGTAACCTTATACCACCAAGCAAGTTTTATGCCAATCAATAGAACAATCCAACTTGTATTTATATGGGAATATACATTTATTCCTATTAATGTTATGCCTATGTGGAAGGTCAACCAAATCACATACATGATTTTTTTTCTTATGGACTTCATCTCATCATCCATTGTAGCAATCCATTTTTCACTATAGGGAGAAGAAAATGCTTCACATACTATTTTAGACTCAGCTTTATCATGTGAAGCTACCATGAAAGCTTCCCTTTCAATCTCCCACTATTACCAAATCATGAAGAGTTTCTTCTTCAACATTGACAATAGTATTTAAAGCAACATTTTTTATAGCCTCAAGTTTATATAATTCTGAGTCATTATTCAATTGAAAATCTTCCTCTATGAAAACTATATCACGTAACTCAATTTCAATTACACTTTCATTTACATACTCACTAATAAATACATAGCCATTTGAGTGTTCAGAGTACTAAATGAATTTATTATTTTTACCTCCAAGTCCCAATTTCCAATACTTATGAGAATTATTGTGTATGTAAGTTGTCGTTTTCAAACCCCATAGTTAAAGAACACTTAGGTTGGGTTTAATAATTTTCCATAATTCATATATGGTAGAAGGAATTGATTTTGAAGCCACTCGGTTAAGGATGTAGACATTTATTCATAAAGCATCTTCCATATAAGATACAAGAAGATTAGCTTGTGTAAGTCTTGTAAGTCCTTTATGTCTTTGTTCATATTTCCATGAGCAAAACAATGAGTCTATTTATAAATACATAGCCATTTGAGTGTTCAGAGTACTAAATGAATATACTATTTTTACCTCCAAGTCCCTATTTCCAATACTTATGAGAAATATTGTGTATGTAAGTTTTCGTTGTCAAACCCCATAGTTGAAGAACACTTAGGCTGGGTTTTATACTTTTCTATAATTCATATGTGGTAGAAAGAATTGATTTTCAAGCCACTCGATTAAGGATGTAGACATTTATTCATAAAGCATCTTCCATATAAGATACTAGAAGATTAGCTTGAAAAACACTAAGTCTGTTGTGCTTAAATAGTGTCTTTTTGTCCTTTATGTATGGTTAGTTAGTATTGCATACACTCATATAGTTGGTTACACTTTGTATGTTTTCATGTTTTACACACATCACGAGGGTTAGTTTGTTAGTATACATGCTAGCTTAATTTTCATTAGGGGTCTTACCACCATCTCACCACATCCTTAATCAATGAGTGTGTAATGAATCTTACCTTCATTAGGTGATGGCTATTACCCCTTTCACGATGGGTAGTGAGAAGGGCGATGAGAAACCGACGAGGTACCCGAATTGCTTAGAATTTTCTCTAAATACCCATTTTTTTATTTGTTTGAATAATTAGAAAAACATGGGGGAACTTTGAAAAATTTGAAACTTATTGTTTTGAAAAATAACATTGTTTTGTAATTATGGATTGCTAATACCTTAAGTGTAATTTTGGTATTAGTGGATGGTGAGAATTTTTAGAAAAAAGTTGATTTATTGGGGTTGGGTTAATTAAAAGTAAACTAACACTTAAGACTTACATTACTTTTAAGGTTCCAGTGATCTAGAAAATCCTATTGGTAGGTTTCGCACATATTAACCCTTGGATGATCGTGGCACCAAGTGCTTGTAAGGTTAAAGAGGAGAACTGAATCAAGCTTGGATCATAATAGCTATAGAGGCAGCTGATGAGGATAACATATTAGCAATGAGGGTAGATTTTCTGACTAATAGAGATGTTAAAGGTATATTTTTATTCAGTTGTAAATTGTTTTTATTCGGTTAAAAGATTTTTTGTTGTCGTGTTGTTTCCATAAGCAATCTGAAGATTTTACCACATAAGTATAGGTCTATGTAGGTTTACCTAATTATATTGTCGTGTTTGTATGCTCTCTTGGTTTAATTAGTACAAGCATAATTTTATCTAAGTGTGTGCCAACATATTAGGATTCTATTGTGATTGAAAGCACCTCTTTCCCTATACTGTATGCTGTTTGATTTACTTTGTCTTACTTTATCTTGAATCTGATTAGGATGCTATCTTACTTAGTATAAATTGAACTTTATGACATTTTTTTTGGTTTATTTCTATTTTTTTGTCTATCATATTTCTTTAGTTTTGTGTTTTACATCTATTGTTTGCAAGTTAGGGGTGAGTCTCCAAAAGTAGATGACTCCTTATCATAGTCGTTTATCAGGAAGTGGACTTTCTCAATTGGTATCGAAAGTGGTACACCCTTTTGGGCTTTATTGCTATAGTTTTGATTCTTTTGACTCGTTTATAACACACACTCACTCTCTCCAAGTGGATTCTAAAGAAAGAGGAAATATAGGTAGACCTTCTCTTTTTAATGAGCATAACTAGACCTATTAGAAGGCCCAGATGTGAGCATTCTTTTGGTTGCTCAAAGACCATGTTTGGTTTCTTATTAAGTACGAATGGACATTCCTAACCAAAACCCTTGCCAACAACTTTATCATCTCAAAGCCTATGATTGAATGGATGAAAAAAGAAAGCAAAGAGTCTGAATAGAACAATAAAAAGGTTGTATGCCATTTAGAGCTTCCATACTTTAAAGGAATCTTAGAACATTTGGAGACTACACATTAGGGTACCTCTACAGTCAAGAGATCCAGAATCATAAGATTCAATAGAGATTTTGAGTTGTGCCAAATAGAGGAGGATGAAACATTTTACAAGTTTTATGCTCATTTTTTTTAGACATCATCAACTCTTGTCACAACCTTGATAGGCCTATTAACAAAGAAAAATAAGTTGAAAAGATTCTCACTAGTCACCTTTTTCGTTTTTAATATTCTAAGACAAATACATTGGAGACATGCTTTAAATCGGGTTAGTTAACTATTAATGACATAGTTGGTGATCTCCATGCCAAAGAGATGTGCCATTTTCTCTCTAGAAAAGGTCAGCTCGTTGTTGATCGAGGAAAGAGAATTTCTCTCAAAACCACCAAAGGAAGTGGTAGCTACACTATTGTGAACAAAGTTGTCGCAAGTGATAAGAACTTTAGCTAGATGAAGATGAAATGGAATTTCTTACTCAAAATTTTACTAGATTCTTCATAAACTGAAAGAATCCATTTAAAGGATTCTGAAAGGTTACCTTAAGTAGGAAATACTCAAGGTATGGTAAGAAAGAATATTATGAAGATGAGTCTGATTAACAACCTGGTAGAAACTATATGAATTAGATAAAGTGTTTTGAATATGGAAAGTCAAGACACATTGTTGCCAACTATCCTTCAAAAGAAAATCTCTCTAGGAAATGGGTAATGAAGGTCAATATTGATATTTTAGATAGTAATTGTAGTACTCATGAGGAAGAGTTTAATTTTATAGCATTTCTAGCTTCTATGACTCTAGAAGATCCTCACACTACAACCTCATAGAGCCACCAAGGTTTTGAAGATAATGAAGATGAATAACATGAGCTCCTTGACACTTAAAACGAGCTCACAAGGATCATATTAAATCTAAAAAAGTAAGAAAATAAACTATGGAAAGTCTTGAGGAAAAAGATAAAGTGTTGGGCATGTCAAAGGCCACTCTTGAGGAAAGAAGTCCTCAAAAGAGATACTCTAATCTTCAAATGGAGTTTAATGCTAATCTCTCCAAAATGAAGCATCTAGAGGATGAGCTGAAGAAACTTGAGTTCATGAAGTGACTCACATAACTATCAGTTATGATCTCTATAATGATCAAACAAACCAAATTACTCATTTGAAAAAAAAGATAATTCTTCTTGAAAGTGATAAAGCGTAATTGGCTGATACTCTTTCTAAAAATGATTTTCTGAAAACACTACGGAGCTCAAAAAGCTCCATGAAAAGGTTAAGAATCTCAACAATTTAGCTCCTATGTTCATCAAACTATTGTTATTGATCTCAAGTTAAAGTTTGTCATAACCACCCTAAAAGTTAAATAGGTTGTTGCATCCTTGCCTCCTTCCTCTAGCAAGGTGAACACTTCACCACTTTTTTCTTCTTTTCACCCTACTAGTGATGGCAAGAAGCATATCAGTGATGGTCTCATGTCCCTACCTACACGCTTTTGTTCTGTTTGTCACCACTAAGGTAAACATGGGCATTTGAGACCTTATTATGGGAATTCAATTCTCATGTTTTATTAGAGTTAATATTAGCATATTTTTCCTCTTCTCCTACTCGTGTTCTCTTTGGAGTTATAAATCTTATTGCTCTCACTCTTTTGCACGTACGTGCCATCTTTGTAGCATTATTGGCCACATTTCTAAGCAATGTCCTAGTTATGTTTAGAGCACTACTAGAAGATCCCTTCCTCACTCTTCTCCCTCCATGGTCTTAGGGTATAGTTATTGTTGTTCGCATGAGCATGTCTAAGTTGTGTGTATCATGCATTTATGACACAGTGCAAAAAAGACTTCTACTTCTAAGAGTTTGTCCAACCTTGTGTATATAGATCATTCAAGTGATTTTTCCAAAGTATCCAAATAAGAATTCCTCGTATATATCATATACACCACATGCGTATGTAAACCAGAGACAACATTCTCAGTCTATTTCCCCTCATAAATAGTTTACTAAATGGAAGGTTGTATTTTGATCACACTTTCTTATGATCCTCTTTCTTTTGAGCATTTTTTCTTTTTTTCCTTTTTCGTGTAGTTTTTCTATTTGTGTTCCTTTCTTTTTGCTTGGTTTCATTTTAAAAAAAAAATTACTTCTATAAGAAACATACAAAAACTTTTTATTTTGAATTATTTTATCAAAAAATTTATCCTTTTGTACTCTCATTTTCTCTTTCTTTATCTTCTTGGGATGTTCATTATGTTTCCCTGAACCTCGCCACCCCATTATTGTGGTGCTCACAAGCATGCCACACATAGGTGAGGTGGTAATGAGGGGTTGCCAAGCATGCGTATTTTTTTATTTAAACCCTTCTCCCCTCACTTTTCAAATCATAAAATTTCTAAACACTTACCTACATTTTTTCTTTCAACCTAATTCTTTAATGTCCCCAAGGAGAAATAGCATAGCTCAAAACTATACTGGAGATCAAGAACAATAGCTTGACACCATTGGCTCCTCTTAACGCTTGCCTTTGATTCCTAATGATCTCACTATGTAAATAGATGAGTTTCCACTTATTCAAGAAAGGTTTGCATACTTTTCTTAGCTTACTTTATGTTCCATTTCTTATAGGTATCATATCACCTTTGAGTTAGAAAATATTATCTCTTTGAATCTTCCTTACAAATTTTCAAACATTTATACTTTTGATCTCATTAAGATAGTGAAAATGTGGGCAAGTCTCAATAATTATTATGGTGGCTATTCACTTTAGTGGAGTGCTATTTCCCTTGGTCAGCATCTCAGTATTGTTGTGAGAACTATCATGCATCCTTACACTTATTTCACTTCAATGATTACCTCTCATGGTCATTTTCTTTGTGCTATTCTCAATAATGAGACTATAGATCTTACATGCATAATCTATAAGACCATCATTTATAATACTACTACTCCTGTTTTTTCTAATCTATACTATCCTTCTTTGATTACTCAGTAGGGAGCTCTTTGTTCCTATATATTATTAGTACTAGCAAAAGCAAAGGAACTATTTGTGTTTGTCACTTTACTTTTAACTATGCTTCTATCTCTTGACGTTATACTCCTTCTAATACTTCCTTTTATAGCATCTCTAAGTTTGCTCCTTGTCCCTATACTCTTGTTCATTTTCATTCTTCTTCTGACATTACTTCTTTTGAGATCTTACCCATGTGTCAGAAATTCTCCTCATTCTCTTAGCACATGGATTCAATGTTTATGGAGTCTTTTGCTTCTAAGTGGGTTCAAAATCTATGAATATGGTTCCTTACTTGCCTAGGTGAGCATGTTTTAAGATCTAACTTTTAGCTTTCCTGACATTGTTCTCCTTGCTCTATTGGGTCTCTTCCTTCTATTAGACTTTCTATTGGTAGCTCTCATGGTGCCTCTCCTTAATTTTCCAATAGCTCCCTAAGTCACCTTTTTTTAAACTTTGTTGATCTTGAGTCCTCAGGTTCTTTTTAATAGTTTATTCAAACCTTCATTGCCTAACAAACCACTATCACTCCCCTATGTTCTTTTGAATAGTTTCAATCTTGAGTACTTTAGTTTTATCTCATCTTTCCTTTGTACTTGTTGATTATTGTGCTTTTCCTTATGCATTTGTACGTTAAATAAATTTTTTACCTATCTTTATGACTATAAACTTACATGTATTGGTGTGACTAGACTAGTATATTGTGTTGGTATTCCTTTTGTTTTGGGTTGTTTCCCCTATTTAAGCATATTTTTTGTTTCTCATGTCAGAATTTAAGTCTTCCTCACATGCTTGTATGTTTCAATAGCATCATGTGTTTCTTCTCTCTCTTTAGGGTGTTACTTGTGTTTCTTTCTGGTTAGTCAGCGTCTTTCTTTCTTTTGACTCTTGATGATGCGAGTGTTGTTGATTATATCCTTTGAGGTAGTAGTGCCTAGTTTGTTACCGATGATCTCTATGGAGGTAACACTATATGATTTGTGTCAATGTTCTCTCTTGAGGTACATTTTCTTTTTGGTCTATGATCTCTTTTGAGGCCATCTTTAGCATCTCATTTTTTGTTTGTTTTGATGATGTTCCTAAGTTTGACTTCTTTTATTTTTTATTGGCATGTATCTCTTTTATAGGGTTTTAAGCTGTATTCTCTTAACATGTTAGAATGCCTCATTGTTTCTTTACTATTTGTCATTTGCTATATGTAATGCATGTATTTTAGGGATTTTTTAGAGTGTAGATTGTATAACATTTTTATTTTCTAACATGCATATATTTAAAGGAAGATGTGTGTGTCAAATGTATAATGTTAAGGGACTTGTTATGATTGTTTTGCATTCTTGATGTTTGTGGTTGTCCTCTTTATGCTTTGTTGTTATGCTTATATGTTGTGTTGTTCTCCATGACATTACTTCATATGAATCATGCATAAATAAGAAAATTAGTATAAAATGTTGTATGCATATTATGCATTCTCCTATATTACATGTCATCTTATGTGTTTAACTAACTCCTTACTTTGTAGTGCTCTATTGGAAGTTTCTTGCATGTAGTATATTGCTTGGTATTTGTTGTTAGGATACGTGACACATGTTTTCTTTGGTAGACTATGATGTATTTCCTTATGTATATGCATAGTATAGAGTAAGGTTGCAAGATTTAATTTACCCAAGTGTCATTGGGGAAGATAGTTGACCAACTAGGAGTATACCAACTTTTAAGATAGTTGGTCTTCTAGTCAACTTCTTCTTACAGATTTCCTGAAATATTTATGTGGCATTAGAGCTTAACTCCCCATCTTTCCCTCCACAGTATGTAGTGGTAGGGGTTATGTGCTATGTTTTGCATTTGGGAGATGTTTTATTTCTATATATTTCTTGGTTTGTTTGTGTATTGAGTTAGGGGTGTCAAAATTCCCTATAGATTCAGGTAATAGTTGGTAATAACTGAATGGGTTCGATTTTGGGTGGTAAATTTTGATTCACTTTTTAGGTTCGATTATTCTTTTATTTAAAATTTTGAGTTCAGTTTCAGGGTTAGGATAATCCAACTTCGATACCTAAAATTATAAATTTATATGTTATTGAATATTATATTTTTCATACATATAGAAATAAAAACACTTATAGTTTAATATTTATGAGTAAAAAAATCAAATATATTAATTATACATAAGATATTATTATTTTAGTTTGTAAACATTTTTTAATTAAAATTTCATGTTTTTAATCAATTTTAAATTAAAACTATGTTGAAATTCAATTTTTGGAGCTTTGAATGGGTAATTATTAAGCGATGGTGATTTCTCGTATTTTTACCCATCGGTTTCGATTTCGATTTCAAATATAATATAATATTTTGGTTTCAATTTCGGATAAAACACCCTTCGAACCCGTTTTACCTTGTTGAAATTCCTATATTTAGTTTCTTATTTGTTGCATTCTTGTTTGTTTATTACTTTAATTTGTCTCAACTAGTTGCATGAGATTTAAGATTATTACACATATGTATGCATCATCTCCCTTATTTAGGGACGTTCCTTTGACTTTCTATGTTGAAAAGAGGGGAAATGTTTTTTTCACTTGTTATTTATTGCATTGCTTATGTGTTGTGTGGTATAGTGAGTGTAGTTTGCAATGTATTTGTGTTGCCTAATATGCATACAATTAGGAGGAGTGTTGCATATATTCAGGTAGATTTTGAATATTTGTGTTGCATGTAGATTATGTTTGTTTTGTGATACATATTGATTATGCTTAGCCTATCATTATGAATTTGTATATGGGTGATTTGATAGTAAGTGTTAGACTATACTATATGTTTATATGTTCACTTTTCACATGTATGTATTGTTTCATGTGTGTAGGTACAAATGTAACTATAGATAGAACAACATTGGAAAAACTTAGTTGGAGCTCAATGGATGATGCAGAACTACAACATAGAGTTAGGTGTATTGGAGGTGTCTTGGTTATGAGTTGGAGTTCATTCATGGAATGAATTCCTTAGGTATTTTTACAAGAGTTTAGTGTGTTTATATGCCATGTTTGTATTAGAGTTGTGAAGTGTTTTTCCATAAAAATCCGAAGGGGGAGATTGTAACTCATGTTGTTTTGATGTTGGATTTTTCATGTGCAACACATGATGTTTGTACTATATTTGATGTTTTTGTATGTCTTTTGTAAGTTAGCTATTATGACTCAGTTTCATGCTTGTTTCTTACACACATCTACTTTCTTAGATTACTTATACCTTTCTTTGTTTGGTGTTTGTTTGTGTTGTGTTTTCCCATTGAGGATTTGGGGTTTTCCCGTGTTAGAAATGCTTTTTGTTGTGGTGTATGGTTGGCTAGTCGGGGTGCTCACTACTCCTTTTTCAACATGTCCGATAAGGGCTCATCGTTGTGAGCAACAAGGTGGCTAGTGAGGAACTAGTTTTAAGAGACTAAATTTTTCTATAAATGCCCCTTTTCTTCTTCATATTTTCTTGCTAGACTTTGGGGAAAAGCTTTGCCTGTTTGGCATTGACTTTCTTGTTCCATAATAAGTGCTCAAAAGTACTTAATATATCATGATTTTATGCATGTTTAGTGATTATATAGATTTATATTTGCTTGTTTCACTATCATTTTAGGAAAATATATATTTTCAAAATCACAAGTATATTTTTTGTTTTTTTCAGGTATTTCTTGTATTAAAAAGATTCAATTTGAAAGAATTATACTTGAAACACCTATTACAACTTAGAAGATTAAAAGAAAACATTTAAAAACATGACATATGTTTTAAGAATTGAAAAGGAAAATACAAGAAATTTAGGTTTCCAAAGTGATGTTATTTGAAGTGTACCACGACAAGAAATTGTTGTAAGTTGTGACACGAGGCCAAAGGAAAGGATCAAATGTGTCCCATATATGATGCAAGTTGTGGCATGAAAACATTGTGTGTTGCGACATGAAAATAATGGATCATGGTCAAACCGTGTAAAAAATATCCCAAGATCCCATTAGCTCTCTTCTAGTAAATTTCTTACATTTATTAGCTTTTCTTTTAGTAGTTTAAAGTTCTTCTTTCATTAAAAACTTGAATAAATTTAGTTCATGTAATAGCTTTTAACTTCAATTAAATAAATAGAACAACAATTTTGTTTGGAGGTTTTTCATAAGCAATTATAAGAATTCTATTGAGGTATATTTAAATGTATTATTTTCAAAATATTTCTGAAGTATTGTTTTATATGCTTTATATTTTATTTATTAGTCATTTATTAAACTATGCATGTTTGGCTATAAATAGTACATGATATTACTAATGATGTTACACTTGTAAAATATTAAAGTAGATTAAATATTTTTATAAAATAGAATTAATTTTTATTCAATCATCAAGATTTAAACAAAACTTTGTAAATGAAAAATATATTGACGAAATATTTATTATTATAAGTAAGAGAGTAAGATTTAGGATTTAAATTATCTGAATATAATTTGGAGTAGTGCTCTTAAATATTTTAGTCTATATCAATTGTATAGTTAAAGTGAGCTCTATTTCAAATATATATTGAGGACATATCTTTCATAATTGTTTTAAAATTTGAAAGTTAGTTCTAGATAATTAAATCATAAACCAAACTTAGACCCTTTGATGAGATTTAAATTATTGGCCCAACTGAAAGTGACGAGTTAAATGGTTTAGTAATTTCATAGATAAAGAGTAATTTAATTAAGGTTTAAATTATCGGCCCAACTGAAGGTGGCAAACCAAAGTTTAATTAACAAAAAAAAATGATCTCTGTCTTAGGATATTTTCATTCCTATAAAAAAAATCAATAATATTAATTCATATCTTTAATATCGTATTTCATATTGAACAAACATGATTAACTAACAAATAATATCTATAAATTTTCACTGCATGATAAATGTTTATTAAACTATTCTTATTTTTATGTTAGTAATTTAGATATTCAACCAAAAATATTGTGACATAATATTTAGGTTATTAATTTCATTTTTAAAAATTTGTTGAATTATTTACAAACCATGTAATTCTTATTTAGACCGACCTTAGAAATATACTTGTCATTTTCTATAAGTGATTTGTGCACTTGTAAGCAATTTTATAAATTATAAAAAATTTATACGCTTAATTTTGGCACATCAAGTTTTTGGTATAATTTTTAGGTAAACTGTTAATAGCACTAGAAACTAGTTAAACTCAATGATGAGGGAGACAATGAGTATATTAATTTACAAAAATAGAGATCCCTAAGATACGTTTTGTTACGACGTTAAAATATGCATTGAATGGAAGGCTACCCATCATTGTAGGTAAATATTATTTTATTTATTTATTTTTATTTTTTATGTTAATTATGCTATTTTATTTACTATTTTGCGAACATTATTTGAAAATGTTAATTTCATAATTGTTTGTTGGAATTTATGAGAAATACATATATGTGTAATAATAATATTTTTGGATTGATGGAAGCATTTGTAATTCCATGCCAAATGTTGAGCAAGTTTAATAAATAGGTAACTTTTTTCTTTTTATTATTTATCTTTAATTCATAATTATTACATTGAGGGAAATGTAAATTTTAGATTTGGGGTAGGAAAAGTTATGTTTATAAAATGATATGCTAAATTGAAATTTTTATGTTCACATGTTTACATTCTTATTTGTTTTTATTTACATTTTTTTGTGAGCTTTTATTTTTATTTTGAAGAATTTGGTTTATTTTTTATTTTCTTACAAAATTATCATGTCTTATAAAGTTAATTCGAAGAAAAAGATAAAGTCTTTACATTATTAGATTAATTTCGAAAACATTTCATAGAGTAATATGATAATTAAATAATTTTTGTCATAATTATTTCTTCATGATTAAATATTATAATTGCAATGATTTTGAAATCAATGTTCAGAAATCAAATAGTAGAGATTATCTTTATAAGAATATATTTTAAGTTATTACCTTCTCATTCTAAGTGATAATATTTTCTACTCTTTAAACACTCTTCTTATCAATTCTAATTGTTAGATGTTCTCTATAGGTTTTTGCATTACATGTTAGAATTTTTACATCTAATAAAGTGTCATATTTTTATTTTCATTGCTTAAATTGAATAAACTAAGTAAGAATTGAAAGTATATGCTTTTCTATTCATTTGTGAATGACTCCTTAAAAAAAGATACATAGATTGGGTTACCTAAAAAAGATATATATATTCTGTACATGAGTCATTTCTCTAAAAAAGATAGAAAATATCTCCAAAAAAAAGAGAGATAAAAGAAAAATAAAAAAAGAAGAAGAGAAAAATGAATAATATAAACTACATACTATGACCCATTATCTTTCAAAGTTGTGAGAATTAGCCAAATGTAAAAGAAAGAAAAATAATTGAAAATAATTCTCCAAGAAGTCATTATATTTTCTTCATTTCCTAAAAAGCATATTATTTGAAATATTTATTTGATGAATTTGATTGATGTAAGAAAATAATACTTTATTTCTTTATAAATATTTTCATTTGATTCCTTTCATGAGATCCATATGATGCATCACTTTAAGCTTTTTATTCTTTTAAACATATGTGAAACTATTAGTTCATTTCTATACATAAACTTTATTTGTATATACATTTGAATGAGTACTTGGACTAATATGATCAATATTATTGAGAATATGTCTTATGAGGTTAAAGTTGAAGCGAATTAAAATTCCTTACTCTAAGACCGGGTAGATTAATATTGATATATTTTTTATTTGAATATGAAAGTGATTTTTAACTAATTAATATAATAAATCCTAAATGTATAGAATATTGAAATGATTTATGTTATAGATTTTAGCTGTAGACTTAAAAGAAATTTTAAAGCATGAGAAATTTTGTTTTTCTTATTTTTTTATCTTTTTACTTTGTTTTAAATTTTTTGTTTGTTTAAGTGTTATTTATTATTTTTATTTTCAATTTTTGTCTTACTTTTGATGTTTGTGGGTATTATATTTGAAAACCTTCTTGAGATTTAAAATCATCTACTAAGGTAATCTAAGGTTTTAAAGGCTTATTACATATGCTAAATGTAACCATATCAATCTACTGAAATGAGTTAGGATAGTTTAATTTTTGATTTTTGTTATTAGTTTTTCGTCGTTCTTGCTCAAAAACTAGCAATAAAATGGTTGGGTGTTGTGATAAGTGCTTAAAAGCACTTAATATATCGTGATTTTATGCATATTTAGTAATTATATAGATTTAAATTTTCTTGTTTTATTATCATTTTACATTAATTTATCTTTTTTGGAATCATAGGTATATTTTTTTATTTTTTTTAAGTATTTCTTGTATTAAAAAGATTCAACTTGAAAGAATTATACTTGAAACACCCATTACAACTTGGAAGATTAAAAGAAAACACTTATAAAACATTACATATATTTTAAGTATTGAAATTAAGAAAAAACAAGGAATTTAGGGTTTTGAAGCACCCACCTCAAACACAGCTCACTAGTCATAACCATCTTAAGTACTCACTGCTAAAGAACATGATTTTGCTTTCATAATCACAAATCACAAACACCAAGCAACCACTCAGTATAATTTGTGAAATGAAATCAGAAATGCAATAAAAATTTGGCAAAGCTTCACTTGAATTTTCTAATTAACCATAACAACAAAAAAGGGATATTTATAGAAAATTTCTCAATTTTTTAGGGCCTCATCGACCTAGATTAATACCACACCTCAACGAGGATAATACTCATAGCCTTATCAATCAGGGTTGGTGAGGGGCAAGCAAATCCACTAAAATGTGATTTTTATTTTTCAAAAATTGCCATGTAATTTTCCACAAATACCCATAAGAAAAACTATACCAAACCACAAACAATTCAACATAGTATGCACATTATGAAAACCATCCATGTTGTGTATGTAAACATGCTCACATTCAAAGTTTAAATAACTAAATGTGTGAGTATTATTAATCATTAGTAATCAATCTTACATATTGGAAGACAATACACTAAGTCAAAATAAAATAGACTTCATGTTTTGCATAGCAAAATGCCAATACTAACACAAATGACTTACGAGACTAACAATCTTCCTCTTTGGCTTTTTGTGACAAACACTACACAACTAGTATAGATGCACATCAATATTAGATGATCATGAAAATGATCCAAAGATGTATGTTCCCTGAAATAGAACATCAACACACAACCAATACAAAGAACACACCTACTCTGAGTGTATCCATCCTGTGCACCCGATCTATCTTCAGTATCAACACATCCACACTCTACAAGTTTGAACTCTAAGGTCTCAATCTACACTTGTAACTTGTACACACAAAACAAACACATACCCATGAACGTCTTATGTAGAGACAAAGTGTAGTTTAACCAGATACTATTGTGTTACCCCTACACAATTACACACTGATAAGCTAAACACAGAAAAACATGTAGTAGGAAAAACATACAAATCACACAACTCCCTTTGACTTCTTGCAACACTCCTCCTAAGTAAATGCAAGTCAGATAACGAGTTGTGCACATAAACTTCTCCCCCTTTTTTACACAGAAATTCAAAGAAATATTTCTACATGAGGAAGGCATACAAAAATACAACAATCATATCACTCATGCACCACAATTGAGAAAATTAAAGCATAAACTAAACACCATACAAATCAAGAAAACATAAAAGAACACAAACAAAGAAGAATAAAAACACACTCAAAGTTCTTTAGGCTCACAAAAATATGAAGAACACACAAGGAAATCTCAGGGTGAGATGTAGACACTAATAGCCTTTCTTAGAGACTTAAAGCAAAGACAATCTAAATGTTTAGTAAAAATATCAGCGAGCTAAAAGTCAATACTAATATGATGCAAAGACAAAGTCTTCAACTCCACTCTCTTACAAAGTGATGTCTAATATCAATGTATTTGGTCCATGAATGTTGGACCAATTTTTTAGAAATACAGATGGCACTAATGTCACAAAGCAATACCAATTTTCTTCCCATTATCCTATAGTTTGATAAAAATAATTGGAAGCAACATAATGTAGTAGTAATATACTCAACCTTAGTAATAAAAAGTGATATAGAGCTCTGTTTATTACTGTGCTAGGTAATCAACAAGTTACCCAAGTAAAAACAACCATATGATATACTATTTCAATCATCATTACACCTTACCCATTAAACATCTAAATACCCAAAAAGTTTAGTTGTTGTGTCATGAGGATACCATATTCCAAATTTTGGCATACCATTGAATGATTCTTTTAACCTTGACAATGTGAGACTTTTTAGGTCAAGCCTTAAATCTAGCACATACTCCAATATTGAAGGGGTGATATTTGGGTGACTAGCAGTCACGTAGAGAAGACTTCCAATCATACTTCTATAAAGTGTTTCCTCTACTTCCTTTCCTGAAGGATCTTGAGAAAGTTTAACTATAGTACTCATTGGTGTATACGTAGGTTTGGCATTGTCTAATCCAAACTTCTTATGAGCTCTTTGGCATACTTAACATGGGAAAGAAAGATCTCATCTTTCAACTACTTAACCTGGAATCCATGGAAGAATTTCAACTCTCCAACTAAACTCATTTTGAAATGATTCTATATAGTTGCAGCAAAATCTTGAGCAAGAGTATCCTTCATGGATCCAAAAATGATGTCATCAATGTAAATCTAAGTGACAATAAATTCACCTTTGTTTATTAAAACAAATGGAGTTTTCTCATCACCTCGTATTTAAAATCCAATGTTGAGGAGAAAAGTGGTAAGATACTTATACTAGGCTTGTGGAGCTTACTTTAAGCCACAAAAGGCTTTCTTTAACCTCATAACATGATCAGGGAAGTAAGGATCTTCAAAACCTTTATGTTTCTCAACATAAACTTCCTCTTTGACTACACTATTGAGAAAGGCAATCTTGATGTCCATCTTATACAACTTGAATCCAAAGTAACAAGCCAACCTAATTAGCAATCATATGCACTCAAGACGAGAAATTAGAGCAAAAGTTTCTTCAAAATTGATACCTTTTATCATAGTATAACCCTAAGTAACAAGCTTGGATTTATTTCTAGCAATCACGCCATTCTCTTCTTTAATTGTTCTTTTACAACCAATGTGTACTTATGACATGTTTATATTTTGGTTTAGAAACAAGATATCAGACTTTATTCCATTAAAATTGAGTAAGTTCCTCTTGCATAGAGTTGACCCAATGTATGTCCTATAAGGTTTCTTAACATTTTTAGGAGGGATGGTAGAAGTAAAGCATATGTAGTTCAATGTCTCTTGAATATGAAGTCTAATTCTAACTTTTCCTTTAATTTTGCTGATGATATTGTCAATAGAGTGAGCATTCTTTGCTATTTAGAGAGAGAAGGTTCTTCTTCTTTAGTAGTCTTTGGTGGGTCAATTGGAGTTATAGTAGAAGGAGCCTCAACATTATCAATATAATTTTCAAAAGAACCCCAATAACTGAAAAGTCAATGTCTTTAGATTCAACTAGTTTAGTAGCTCTCGAGTCATCAATAACAACATTAATGAATTCCATCACCGTAGAAGTTCTTAAGTTGTAAACAGGTTAGGCATGACTATTACTTGAGTATCTAAGAAGGATTTAAAGATTACTTTTAGGTTCAAACTTGTCCAAATTCTCTCTATCTTTAAGAATGTAATAAGTGCTACCAAACATATGAAGATGCTTGACATTAGGTTTCTTCCCATGCATTAGTTCATAAAAGGATTGACAAGTGCCAGGTCTTAAAAAACACCAGTTTAGAATATAATAGAATTTACTCATAGCTATAGCCTCAAACATATAAATATGTTTGACATTAGGATTCCTCCCATGCATTAGTTCATAAGAGGATTGATAAGTGCCAGGTCTTAAAAAGCACCAGTTTAGAATATAACAGAATGTACTCATAGCTATAGCCCCAAAATGTTTTGCAAAATTCTTGTTAGTTAACATTACTCTAGCCATTTCTTATATAACCCTATTTTTTTCTTTTAATAATACCATTCTATTGAGAAGTCTTTAGAGCAAAAAACTCATGCTAAATGCCCATATTATCATAAAAGGACTTGAATTTAGAATGTTCAAATTCTTTCACATGATCACTTCTGTTCTTATAATAGTCTCAATAGAATCAAACTTTTCATTTTGAAGCTTAATGCACAAAGTCTTGAAATTAGCAATTACTTCCAGTTCTTCTCTTCGAAAGATCACCCAAGTTACTTAGGAAAATCATTAATAACAACCATGATGTATATTCTCCTACCAATACTAGCAATCCATGTAGGACCCATCAAATCTATATGGAGAAGCTCAAGATATCTCATTATGGAGAGATGTTGATTATTTTTATGATAACTCTTACTCTTCTTTCCAAAATGACAATGACTGCAAACATGATCAGGTAAAGAAGTGATCTAAGGAAGACCTCTTATAGTCTTAAGGCTTGGTTTTAGAAACTTGTATTTAACATGGCATAAATGTTGATAACAAAGCTTTTCCATGCTGAAACTTAATCTATTGCACACTGATGAGTGCTCAAAAAGCACTAAAATTACCATGATTTTATGCACATTAATTGATTAAAAATATATATATTTATATGTTTTATCATATATTTATATAAATTTGTCTTTTTCGGAATCACGGGTGTTTTTATTGTTTTTCAGGTATTTTCACTTAAAAACGCAACTTAAAGACTCAAAGAGGAATACATCACAAATATATTAATAAATAAATGGGAAAGGTCAACAAATAAGGAAAAATTGGACAAAATGGGTCAAAAATGTCAAAAAGGAGAAAATCGTCCGCGCCGCTTATGCGCGCCGCTAAGTTCCAAGTCCGGGATACTGTTCATGCGCGAAATCACGTTTCATGCGCGGTCTTGTTCATCCGCTGCATCGTTTCATGCGCGGGTCGTTCATCGGTGATCGTTTCATCCGCTAGTCTGGTAGCCCTGTGGACGTCATCTTGCCGCGTCATTAATGACATCAAGAATTCCAATACGCGTTTTACATTTTTAATATTTTTTAACATTTTTACTCATTTTTCTCTCCATCCTCACCTATAAATACCCCCCTTCCCTTCACTTCAAAACACACCTTAAAAACACACTTCTCTCTTCTTTCTTTCTCTCATTTCTTAGTTTTTGAGTTTTTCTTAGTTTCTCTCTTAGTTTCTAAGCTTTTCTTTGTTTTTCTCTTAGTTTTTAGTTCAATTCTCTTAGGTTTAGAGTTCTTCTCTTTTTGAGAGGAACTTGTAATGTTTTTGTAATAATTTAGATTTTTGATTCAATAAATGGGAGTGCAAATTCCGCTTGGAGGTTTTCCAGCTACGGGAATAGCGTCGAAGTTCTGTAAGGATTTTATTTTCTTTACAGTTATTTTTATGTTTTATTCTTACATGTTATATTCAACTTGTCTGTGGTTAAATTTAACTATGCTGGCTGTTTAGTAAATATGATGTAATAATGACGTTGTTATGCTTGCGAAATATTAATTAGGTAAAAATCTCTAAAATGAATTGATTTTATTTTTATTCAAGATTTTATATTAAGAATGTTAGAGAGAAATATATTATTTTTCATTACAAACTTAAATCTGAAAATTAGATTTTAAGGTTTAGTTATCCGGTCTAATTTAGAGTAGTGCTCTTTTATTTGTTGGTACAATCGCCCGGTAGTTAGAGTGAAGCTCTATTTCAAAAGTTTTTATAAGAATTATTATCTGAAAATGTATTGACAACATGTTTTCAGTAGTGGTTTTAAAACTTGAAAGTTAGTACTCGGATAACTAAATTCTTAGGTTTAATTTGGACACCTTGAATAAAGTTTAAATCGTCTAACCCCACCAAAGGTGGCATTTAAATGGTTCATTTTCAATCTCTTAGAAAAAGGAATTAATTTAATTAATCAAATTAGTTATCAACCCCACCCATAGGTGTTAATTGATTTGTTTAGTTAACAAAGAATATCTAACCCCACCAAAGGTGGTATTCATATAAAGAGAGAATCAATAAATATCAATTCATATCTTTAATAACCTAAATAATATGAGCAAGCATAATTAACTTAGTTATTATATCCATAAATACTCCGCTAATATAAATGATAAAAATTTGCATGAATATTTATTGAATCTGTATATATGTTTATTATTTATTGAATTTGTATATATGTTTATTAATTATTCAATTTGTATATATGTTTATTTATTTTATGTTATTAGATTAGGAACACAAAAAACCAAACTATCGTGACAGGATGTTTAGGATTTAATTTCGTTTTTAAAAGTTTGAATAATAAATTAAAAACCACATACATTCCTTCCTTAGATCGACCTTGGGAGTATACTTATCATTTTCTACGAAATGATTCGTGCACTTGCGAGAGTTTTATAAATAGATAAAACTAAAGTAACGGGCAGGATCGGCGATGTCGGTTCTGCCCTATCACACACGACTTGAGGGGGTTTACCAACATAATAATAGTTATCTTTAGACTTGGTGCCCTTAACCCTAATATTTCTAGAATTGGTATGACAATACCAAGAGAAAACTATTTCTAAGAGAAAATTTCCAAATGATATCCTAAGATTCATTAATTTTCTATTTAGCATCATATTTTTAATGATAGAGAGACTCAACCATTTTATGCTTATCCTACATGCAATATTCAAAAAGCTTGACTTTGTGAGTATCAATATCAACTTAAACTTGAAGATCATTAAGTTCGGCTTCAAATCATCCAAAAAAGTCTCAATAATAGTCTTTTCATCTTCCAAGATATATCAATTTAGTGATAATATCACACTTATTTGAAGATGAATTTAGAGTACCTTAAATTTTAAGACATTTTGATTCATTATCCTCAAGAGACTTCTCAAGTTCATTAATGCAAGAGAGATACTTTTCATTATCATAAAGGAAAATTTGGAGTGAGTTGATGAGATTATCCAATATCATTTCTAAGTTTCCCACATCTTTCTCACATTCCAAAGTGATATTCAAAAACTGACCAATAAGGTCCAAATGTTCTTTATCCTTTTCTTTTAAACTATTGTTGATCTTGATCACGTTCTTCTTCATCTTTAGATTCTTATACATCAATTGATCATAAGATTCTTACAGGGAAAAGTCATCATTGTTAAAATCATCAGTCTAATAAGAAGTCTCAAAAGAAACTTTCTCAGAATGAGAAGCCATCAAAGTAAAATACGAAGTACTAACCCCAGTATTCTCATACAAAGCATCATCCATATGGGAGTAACAATTTTCATACTTTCTATTCAAGAAATCAAAAGGTTCCTTGGAGCTATTAGATTTTTAAAGGAGATCTGAGTCATTAGTGGTAACACATTTGACAATGATGTACTTATCACTACACAAATTGTGTGTGCAATGCATATGAGAGTATACCTATTGTAATAAGTAATATAATGATAGGTAACGATTGTTCCCACAAAGATTATTTTATTAGAAACTAATTTTTAAAACTAAAAATAATAAAAATCAATTTTTTTGTGTTTTTATATTTTAATGAAACAAAATTAAAATAACTAAAAGTAAATAGCAATAATTAATTAAATCAGATTTTGTGATTAAAAAGATATATGAGAAAATATCTAGGAATACTTAATCCCTCAATTTTCTAAACATGTGAATCGCTAAAATCCCTCCAATATTCAATTAATTACATGATCAATTGAATCTAACCAAGCATGTATTCCTCTATCAAGTAAAGTACACACCATATAGTAATTAATTTAATCACACTCTTATGCCAATTAAATTGCACACTACTCATTAAGTTCATCAATTATGGATCACATACATAAAAATCATACATCTCTACCTAAAAACTATGCATGTTATTTAATCAAGACAAACAATTAAATAATTCTCTCAAATATATTCAATTGCCTATATAGATAAATTGTTGGCCAAACAATTAATAACATACAAATCAAATTAAATAATATAATTAAATTATAATTATAATTGGGGTAAAATATTAAATCATCATATGGTGAAAATCGGGTTTATAAGATCCTTAGATTAATAAATTAATTACACATAATTGTATTCATAAAGCTCATATTTTTCATAAAGAAAGACATAAAATTGATAAAAAAAAAGAGTATAAAAATAAATACAATCAATCTCTTAAGTTGTAGTATTAATCTCCTCTTGAATCTCCACCAAAATTGTCTTCTCTTGAATATTTTTGTATTTTTCTCTCTTTTTAGCTCTAAAAAATGACCAACATTATGCTAATGGAAGCCAATTTAGGATTTATGGAGTGATTAGAGACTTTAATAATGCTCAGGTGCGATCTGAACCTTCAGATCAACTTCAAATCAAGGGCTATGATTAAAACAAGCAAAACTAACAATTTTAGCCAATCACAGCATGACATGTGGCACTAGGAATTCACTGGGCGAATCAGGGAGGGATGCATGGAAAGGGGAGACCGGTCAGAGACAATGCTCACTGAGTTAGAGACACATAGCGCGATGTGATTCACGGAGACGGATGGCGTGGTTTACGGATGGAACACGTAGAGTAATAGCATGGTGACACTTAGCGACAAAAGTTGACCAATTTCTGACTCGGATTGAACGTCGTGTTGACATGTGGTATGCTTTTCATCCTTTTCCATATTACGTAACGTGATTCGCTCTCCGTGATTGCATGGTGTCTACGTGGCTTACCTAGTCACCTCCTCTACCTACGTGGCATGACACGTGGTAGCTCATGATTGGTCCTATGTTAAAAATTCATAAAAAATCCAAAAATTATATTTTCACCCCTTTTCATTAAAAGTTTATATTTTAATATTTTTAACCCAAAAAATACTATTTATTGAATAAAACAAGTAAATATTAAGTAAAAAAGTGCGCTAATGACTCTATTTTCATAGAGTCATCACGTACAACCCTTGATAATTAATATTACTAAGAAACAACTCTTCTTTATTCCAATCACAGTAGGCTTTGGTTCACCATTACCATCTTTAGGAACGTGCATAGCGAACTTCCATACATTTTCAATCAAGGACCAAACATCATCATTTAATGATCTCAGATAAGAGCACATTTGAGATCTTTATTAAGAGTAAAAGTTACATAAAATTGAGGAGATCTACCGACCAAACCTCACTCATCATCTATCAGAAGAGAGGAAGGCAGTAAAAAAAGAGGATGGAGGAAGGATTAATACTGGAAGGGTTAAGCCCAAAAAGGTGTATCCACTCTAATACCAACTGAAAGAGTTCAACACTCGATACACAACCGGGGTAAGGAGATATCGATTCCTAAGGGATTTAATGCACAAAAACTTGATGGTTAAATTTTATATTTATAAAAAGCTTGCAAGTGCACGAATTACTTATAATCAACGATAAGTATACTCATAAGATCATCTCTAAAGGAATTTCGATGGTTTTAAAAAGTTAAATTATTTTCTAGTTCAGTTAAGAAAAACATAAATCCTAAACATTCTAACAAGTTATTGTATGGTGAAATAGAATTCTAAATTCTAAATTAAATTATATATAAAGAAATCAAGTATGAAGATTCTTATATGTAGGAACAATTACACAAAGGTCACTTTTTCTTTTGACTCAAATAGGTAACTGGGACCTAGACAACGGTTGGAAAAGTCAACCCATGGAATCTTTTCACGAGCTCTATATCAATTTGGTTGAGTAGGTCTCACAATATGAATTGAACAATTAATATAGCGAAAGTACGAAATAACATTCTCAATTCAATACATAATAAAAGCAACCTACATTAAGAAAGAAGAAAACATTATACACACTAGTGACAGTGTACCTCATAGGCTCCTATCTAGGCTAGTATCATGCATAACAATAGGAAACACCACACAGCATGCAAGATAGTCATACATACTAAAAAGATGTAAGGGATTTTCAATATCTTCAAGACCACATATGTGAAAATATATTCGGTAAATTATGATTGAACTTTCACAAATGTAATCATACATTACATAACAAACCAAAATAAAAAGTCCAACACTTGGTGCATTACTAGGATAAAGAGATATAGACTCCTTAGAGACTCACACTAAAAATGCATAATCAAAAAGTAGAAGTAATAATTTGAAAGCTATATGCATGCTACAAGGAAAGGAAAGAAAGCATGCAACTATGTAAAAAAAATAAGCTTTCTAATCGGAGTCTAAATTTATTATAATGGAACATACATAATAGAAACTCAGCTTATACTAACAAAAAATAAGATAATGCATAATAACAAATATAACGAGTCAGGCCAACATAGAAACCCTATTTATATGGTAGCATTCTTAAGTTTCTTAAGGTAACCACTCAGTAGCAAACAATCTACTAAATAATAAAATAGTTACACTTTGAGAGAAATAAAGCCTTCATTACCTCTATCAATCAGGATTTATGTCCTAACTGTCTATTGCTACTCTTGCTTGTTGCTTCCATAATAACCTAGTTTGACACTTGAATTTGGCTCTCCTCCAAAGCCCACACTACCCAATATGGTG
Source organism: Hippophae gyantsensis (assembly GCA_030763125.1). Classification (NCBI taxonomy): domain Eukaryota; kingdom Viridiplantae; phylum Streptophyta; class Magnoliopsida; order Rosales; family Elaeagnaceae; genus Hippophae; species Hippophae gyantsensis. Next base: position 21,537,676 of record CM061033.1, on the reverse strand, counting down.
TGATTAGTGACTATAGATAAGTAACTAGAAGTTTGATTACTCCTAATCTTGAAGACCAACCTCAAACTCAAGCAACCTATCTCTTAATGCACACAATAAGAGATATAAGAACTTAAAGCATTTAACTTAGCTCACTCTCACAATGATATTGTAACAAATAAACAGTTGCATCCAAGCAACTCTCAGCCAACACACAACTCACATACAGCCTATTTGCAAACACTGTCTCGAGTACTCAAAATTTACAAGTACGTTTTTGCTCACACAATCACAAATCACTAATATTGAATAACACTTGAGATATTCATGATCTGAAAACAAAAAAAATGAGATGTTAATTTGATAGAGCTCTACTACATTTTCAAAATACCAAATAAGAAGAAATAATAAGGTATTTATAGAGCTCAAAATTTCCACCTCACCATTACCTATGGCAAGGTCCCTAGCAAGCTTGGTGGTGAGGTGGTAAAGAGTCACACTTTTTGTTCCGAAAAATACTGAGTACTTTAAATAAATACCCATACCCAAAATGCAAAAAACACAAGTGATAACATCAGCTCGCTTACACACTCGTTCATCAAAAACTAACACTCTACTTAGCATGTTTACTATGAAAACCAACCTCATGGTGTATGTAAACATGATTGCATACAAAGTGTTCCTAACTATATACGTGTGTGTATTACTGGTATGAAGTAACCAGCTTTACACAAAGGAGGACAAAAATACTAAATAATAATAAAATAGACACCATCGTTTGTGCACAAAAAGCAAACAAACACAAGAACAATGAGGCTTACAAAGTACATTAAAGCAGATAAATGAAAGCGATAAATTATACTATAGCCAAACCTAGGATGATGGATATATATGGGATTTCAGCGAGTATAACTCTTCATACACAGAACAAATTAAGAGATTTAAATATAAGCTAGATTTATTGATTTTTTTAAATAAACTAACTCCCTGTAATCATGGTGACTTCTCAATGATATTCAATTAATACATTCTTCTTTGACTAGGGTTGAAATTGATCAATTGGAAAACTAAAGAAATATATATAACCCAAAATCTTCAATTAATTAATAACTTCCTTTTTTGACTAATCTTTAATTTATAATCAAAGTTATTTTTCGACCATATAAACTAATACAAATCAATAAAATTAAAATAAAGACTTATTCATTATGCACAACTAAACACATTTGACGTGTCTAATGCTAAATTCTAAAAAAAAATTCTTTAATCAAAAATCAAGATTTTGGCACATCATGAATATATGATTAAAGATCTAAAGATTGTGAATAATAAATAAATTTAGAACTTTTATTTATTTAAATAATAGAATTGTTCTTCCAATCAATGAAAGAAGAGACTTAAATCACATATATAGATTTACTCAATCATAGCTAAATTAACAAAAGTCAATTCAACTATGAAAGACATTAGATTACAAAGAAAAATAAAAGATATAACAATAAAATTACCTCTTCTTGATAAAACTGATTCCATATCTCAAAATGGGTTGTCATTACCTTCTTCAAATCTTAGGATTATTTTTACAATTGGAGGGTTCTCTCTCTTTATTTGTATCTGATGGTGGAATGGCTAACCTAAATTCTACACCTAAAACTAAAAAGAACGACTACCTAAATTATGCATTGAAAGTTGAATTAAAAAAACTAATGTTGTTTTATTTTTAGGTAAGGCTAGTTACAAGGTCTTTGAGCTGATTTTAATATAGGGGAGCCGCGGCATAAACCTTTCTATGCTATAGCATGAGATATGCAACGCTTTTCCCAATTACAAATAAAGAAGCTCATGTCATTACCAGCTTTTTCACGTTGTGGCACATGTTCTACGTGTATAGAAAATCCATAACGAATAGTATGTGTCTCGTTACACTATAATCCTTGCCATGGCATGCTTTACTTTTCTTCAATCGCGCGTTGTACACCTTACAAATTAATTGGTTCTTCCTTTAAGGTTTACATGCCTTATTAATTTAATTTGCTATGGTGCAAATTAAGTGCTTCACGTATTATTCATTATATGTTGAAAAATTTATACATTTTGAAGCTAAAAACACCCGAAATACAACAAAACATATATATAATTTCCAAACTTATAGATTTGCATAAACAATGATATGAACATGGAATAATCAAGCCTATTTATTCTCTTTAAGCACAATAAAATCACTGAATATGCATAATTTTTAAGCACTTATCACAACTCCCATCAAGTTTCTTACTAGCTTCTAATAAGGAAAGCAATCTAAAAACTAAATAAATAAATAAATAAGTTAACCTAAATCATTCTCGTATATTGATACAATTGCATTTAGCGTATACAATAAGTCTTTAAGCCCCTAGGCTGTCATAGTAGATAAGTTTAAGTCTTGTGAGGCTTTTAGTGACTATACTTACAAACATCCTAACCCACAAAAAATTAAAACAAAAATAAAAACAAACTACAAATAACAAAATAAAAAGAATTAAAAAGTAAAACTAAAAATAACATAATAAAAATTAAAATAAACAAAGCTTCGCATGCTTTAGTTTATATTCAGTTCATAATCAAAATCTCTAGCACAAATTAATTCAATTTAACAAAGATTCATAGTTTATTGTTCAAATCAATACTCATCACAAACTCTTGTTCCATAACAAAAATATATCAATATTGACTCACCCAATCATAGTGTTAGGAATTTCAATTCACTTCGAATCTAATCTTCACAAGATATACTCTCAGTTTCACAATTATCCTTTGGTTTAAAGCATTCAACAAGTTATATGTGAATAGAAATTATGTAAAGAATAAAGCTAAAATGTTCTCATATGATAAACAATAAAGGCTCAAATTTGCATAACATTGATTTCATGAAAAGAATCAAATGTTGGAATTTATAAAGAATCACATTAATAATCTCATGCTTCAATCAAAATCATTAAGCAAAAATTTTAAGTATGTGCCTTAAGATGAATAAAATATCATAGACTTTAAGGAGGGATTTTCTACTATTTGGAAATACTATCTCACTACTCTAAAGAACTTAAGGTGATGACTTGCATAATTTGGAAAAAATTATCACTTCTCAACTTTAAACTTTAGTATAATTTTATTTTATTTTTCTTGATTTTATATTTCATTATTATTATTTAAATTTTATTGCATATTTGAAGAAAATGAAGATCCAAAATTTAAAAGAAAATGAGCACTCTTATAATTTAAAAGAAGATTTATTTCAATCAAATTTAAATAAGATTTTTTAATATATATATATATATATACACCAAAGAATTGAGAGAGTAAAATGAAGGGAATAGAAGGAGAGTAGAAAGGGAACAAAACATAGAAACAATGAAGGAAAACAAAAAAATAGAGAAAAATAAAATCTAGAAACATATTAGAGAAAAAGCAGGAAGGAGAATGCTGGAACAGATTAATGGGAAAGCATATTTTTTTGCGAACCAGTTTCCTTTCAATTCTTCTCAGAAAAATTATAATGAAGTTATTTATGTTAAATTTAACTTTTTGCATGAACTAATTTTTTATTATTCTAGGAAAAATATGTAATCTAATTCTAAATTATGCTTGATTTTACATGTTAATTTGAATTATTTCTCTTCATGTTTGTCTCATTTATTCTAATTTTATTGCTTCTAATTAAGAAGCCATTAATTAGATGATTGTAGTCTTGTGATTTACTATCCGAAGAAGGAATTATAGGATAAATCTAGAATATTTCAGAATAGGTAAATATAGAAATCGAAAGACTTGTATGAACCTATGTAGTATTAAAATCATTGGTCTTAATATTTTCTTGCTTTATTAAATTGCGTACTTTTTTGAAAATCAATGAACAAGAATGTTTACAATTGACAGTCGAAATAGGCTTTTGGATTTTTTTTTGGAGATTGCTAACAAACAGAAAGAATTAAATTCAATTAGCTAGATAAGTAAAACATAGCGAGGGATTAGGTGAAATTTATTTTCTAGAAAATTTCTTCCCAATAATTTGATCTTTCAACAACATCTTTCTTTTCTTTTGTGCATTTTCTTTAAAGTGATTTTATTTTAAGTTCCAATTACAAAAACCTTAGTGACTTTTCTAGATAAAATTGAGATTTGCATAATTTTGGTATTTTTCAAAAGTAAGTTACCAATCCCCAAGGATGATACTCTTTTTATCACTTTACTATAAAACTACAATATTATGCACTTGTATTTTTACACTTATCAAGTTTTTGGCTCCACTTTTGGGGATCAATTTCTTCTTATTTTTGCCAATATCAGTACAAAGTAATCTTGGTTTTAATTTAGAATGATATTATATTTCATTTATATTTATATATTTTTTCTCTAGGTGTGTTTTTGACATTGGATGCGTTGTGCTAGAACTCAAAACATTATTCCTTTTGATCCAGAGATTGAAAAAACCAATAGATCATAAAGATAGAAGAAAGTAATAGCCATGGTTGAAGAAGAATAGAATGCACAGGCACTCACCTTGAAGGATTATGTAAGGCCAATTGTGAATGACAATTACTCAGGTGTAAGATGCTAGACCATTAATGCCAATAATTTTAAGCTCAAACCTGCGTTGAACAGCATGCTGCAACAAGCCTAATTTAACAGATCACAACTGGATGATCCCAATATTCATTTGGTGATATTCTTAGAGATTTGTAACATTGTAAAGATGAATAGTGTTACTAAAGACACCATTAGACTGAGATTGTTTCCTTTTTCATTGAGAGACAAGGCTAGAGGTTGGCTTACAATCTCTATAACCAGGAAGCATCACTAATTGGTAGGACATGGCAGAAATGTTTCTTACTAAATTCTTTTCACTTGTAAAAATAGCCCAATTCAGGAGTGAGATTGGTCAATTCAAGAAAAATGATTTTGAGACACTCTATGAAGCATGTGAAAGGTATAAAGATATGATTCGACGTTGCCCTCAACATGGATTACTAGATTGGTTTTCAAGTTTAGATGTTCTATAATGGGTTAAATGAGCAAACTAGAACCATAATTAATGTTGCTTCTAGTGGAACTCTGATGCCAAAGATAGTTGAGAGTTCTACTTCTCTTTTGGAAGAAATGGCCTCAAATAACTATCAATGGCCAATTGAAAGATCTATAGCTAAGAAAGTATATGTGATTCATAATTTGGAGCATTTTGCTACCCTTTCAGCTCAAGTTGCTTCTCTATCTCATCAGATTTTAGCCTTGACAATCGAAAGAATACCACAAAGTGCAGAATATGTTGCATATTCAAGTATGACAATTCTGATGAATGAAGAAAGTCAAGAAAAGGTTCAATACATCAATAATCGAAACTACAACTATTGTGGTAATCCTATGCATAATTACTACCATTCAAGGCTTCGAAATCATTAGAATTTTCTTATAGAAACAAAAAGAATGTGTTGCAATCTCCTCCAAGGTTTGATAGTCAACCAAGTAAGAAGAAGATGTCACTTGAGGATGCCAAGGCTTCCATTGTTGAGGATACCAAAGCAAATTTTAAAAAGAGTGATTCATGGATTGATAACATTAAGATTAATTTTAGCAATATGGGAGCCACTATGAAAAATCTTGAAGTGTAAATTGGGCAACTAGCCATGACCATCAATGCCCAAAAAAGAGGAACTTTTCCTAACAATACAGAAGTGAAAAAATTCAAGGCCATTACATTTAGGAGTGGAAGAGAAATTGAGAGATTACCATCAAAGGAAATCGAGTCCACCCATACAGCTCCAAAAAATGGCCAAAGAAATAATAAAGTAAAAAAAAGAGGAGATTGTTGATGGTACACTAAAAGAGACTGACACACATCCATCAATTCCATTTCTTGAAAATCCTCTTATTCTCTCTACTCCACTTCCTTATCCTCAATGCTTTCAAAAACAAAAAAAATAGATAAGAAATTTTCTAAGTTTTTGGATATTTTTAAGAAAATTCACATAAATATTACTTTTGTAGATGTCTTAGAACAGATTCCAAATTATGCCAAATTCCTAAAGGACATCATGTCCAAGAATAGAAGGTTGGAAGAGTTCGAAATAGTGAAGCTTTTTGAAAAATGTAGTGTCATTCTTCAAAAGAAACTGCCTCAAAAATTAAAAGAACCAAGGAGTTTCAATTTTCCTTGATCTATTGGAAATTCATTTTTTGATAAAGTTTTATGTGATCTTGGTGATAGCATTAATCTTATTCCACTTTCAGTTTATAGAAAAATGGAACTTAGAGAGATGAAACAAACAACAATTTCTTTACAACTAGCAGATTGATCCATTAAGTATCCACATATAATCATAAAAGATGTATAGATGAAGGTGGATAAATTTATTTTTTCTACTGATTTTGTGGTCTTAGATATGGATAAAGACCAAGATATCCCACTAATTCTTAGCTGACCATTCTTGGCTACGGGAAGGTCTTTAATGGATGTTCAAAAGGGTGAGTTCAAATTGAGAGTGAACAGGGAAGAGGTTATGTTCAACATCTACGAAGCCATGAGATTTCCAAAAGATCTAAGCACTTGATTTTGAGTAGATATCATTGAACAATGTGATGTAGAAGCCTTTCAAGAAGATATTCCAACCAATCACCTAGAATAAGGTATCACCACTTCATCTCATGCTTATGATTTTAATAACTTTTCTATTTATGAATCGGATTTACCTTTTGTTAGTGAATAATTTATCCATTATGTATTTTCATTGGAAGCATTGCAATAGGTTGCATCATTTAGCAAAGAAGTGGAAAGGTTGAAGCCAATGGTAGCAAAAATGGATTTTGTAATCTCTACAGAAAAAGTGCAGTAAACTACAACTCCAAAGTTGAAGCAATTTCTTGAGCATCTTTACTATGCATTCTTGGATGATAGTTACACCTTTTTAGTGATTGTTATAGCATCACTTACACCCGAAAAAGAGGAAAAGTTACTATGTATGGTAAGGGATCATAGAAAATCCTTGGGATGGACTATCTCTGCCATAAAAGGTATAAGTCCATCCATTTGCATGCACAAGATTCTAATGGAGGAACTTTATAAACCATCAATTGAGCCCCAAAGAAGATTAAATCCAGTAATAAAGGAAGTTATGAGAGCTGAAATTCTAAAGCTTATGAATGTTAGAATTATTTATGCTATTTCAGATAGCTCATAGGTAAGTCCAGTGTAGGTTGTACCAAAAAAGGGTGAAACAACAGTGGTGAAAATGACAATAATGAATTTATTCATACAAAAGCAGTCATGATTGGCATGTATATATGGATGATCGCAAGTTGAACAAAGCAACAAGGAAGGATCCTTTTCCACCTTCTTTTGGCTTTGTTTATATCTTGTTAGCAGTTATTATGTGTCAAAGTGGGTGGAGGCAATTGCTGCAACAACAAATGATGCAAAGGTAGTGCTCAAATTTCTACATAAGAACATATTCACAAGATTCGGCACTCCACGAGCTATTATTAGTGATGAAGGGACACATTTTTGCAACAAGTTTTTAGACAACCTTCTATTGTGAAACAAAAAGATAACACTTGCCTACTATCCTCAAACTAATAGCCAAGCTAAAATTTCAAATCAAGAAATCAAGAATATCCATGAGAAGACGGTCAACACCAATAGAAATAATTGGGCAAAGAAGCTTGATAATGCTTTGTAGGCATATAGTACATCTTTTAAAACACATATTAGGATTTCTCCTTATCGATTAGTGTTTGGAAAAGCATGTCATCTCCCTGTTGAGTTGGAACATATAGCTTATTGGGCTATAAAGAATTTTAATTTTGATTTGAAGGCAGCAGTAGAGAAGCGACTCCTTCAATTGAATGAAATGGATGAGTTTCGGAATGATGCGTATAAAAATGCAAAGATGTATAAAGAACGGACAAAAAAGTGACATGACAAACAGATTCTTAGGCGTAAGTTTACTCTAGGACAGCAGGTTTTTCTCTTCAATTCGCGACTAAAACTCTTCCTAAGAATAAAAAACTAAAAATTACAAACTAATGCCAATCCACCATAAAACCAGGGAAGTTCCTTTCATTTCTTCTATTTGTCTCACTTTTGAATTACAATGAGAACATTGTTTAGTTTAACTTTGGTGGTATCAACTCCTATAGTCTTAAGTTGTTGGATTCTCTTATCAAGCATGTATTCTCTTAGGCCTTTTTTTTTGCCACAACCAAAAAGCTTTCCCATCTGTCCTAATTATCATGCCATTATGGCATAGTGTATTCCCATAGTCAACCCCCTTGAGTCTTATTTTACATAAACCTTTATTTTTTCTTTTAACTACATAAACCATTCATATTCAAAGCTTAAAAAATCATGAATTTACCTTAAATTTTGATAAAATACTTTGGTGAAAATTTACATTTAAAGAGAAAATTAATTTAAATTAAATAATTCACATTATGTTTGCTATATTTTATCAAAGTGTGAAAAGAAAAGAAAATAAAGTGAAAGGTAAGAAGCAAAAAAAGGTTAAAGTGGTTGAAAATCAGAAAAGGCAATGAGTATCAAGGTGGCCAAAAAAAAGATAACAAAAAACAAAAGATAGCACAACACTTATTGACTATAGTAACAATATTATCATCAATATGAGCATATTTTCAAGAAAGAGCTATGGTGTGAATCTTGTGGATATTCTTTTTATTGTTTTTTCTACCAATTATTTTCCCAGTTTGCTTTGATTTTCCATATCTATTTCTTTCTTACCCCTTACCATGTGGCATGTCATTACAACCCTCATTAAACACTTTTTTTATCTATAATTATGGTATTTGATTACATTAGTGGAGAGAATTTCTAAAACAAATAGACTTATGGAGTTAAGTTTTGAGAGAATTCTTTTGATTTAAATTGTTCTACTTTTATCTGAATTTGTTGGTGGTTTGGAGTTAAATTGACTATTTCAAACACTCACTCAAGGACTTAGCTTTAGGTTGAAGTAAATGCTTAACTCTTGCTTGACAAATTGTTAAATTTTGGATTGATTTTCCTGTTATCTTCGATGTTGATCACCACACAAATTATGTGTGCAATGAATATGCAGGTATACGTATCGTAACAAGTAATATAATGATAATAAAATATCATTCCCAAATAGATTATTTTATCAAAAACTAATTTTTAAAACCAAAAAATTTAAAAATAAATTTTTTTTTTGTGTTTTTATATTTTAAGGAAGCAAAATTAAAATAACTAAAAGTAGATAGCAATAATTAATTAAATTAGATTTGATAACTAAGAAGATATATGAGAAAATATCTAGGGATACTTAATCCCTCAATTTTCTAAACATGTAAATCGCTAAAATCCCCTCAATTATAGATCACATACATAAGAATCATACATGTATGCCTAGAAAATATACGTGTTATTTAATCAAGATAAACAATCAAATAATTATTTCAAATCTATTTAATTTCCTATATAGATAAATTGTTGGCCAAACAATTAATAGCATAAAAAATCAGATTAAATAATATAATTAAATTATAATTATAATTGGGGTAAAATATTAGCATGGTGAAAATTGGGCTCATAAGATTACTAGATTAATAAATAAATACACATAATTATGTTCATAAAGCTCATATTTTTCATAAAGAAAGACAAAAATTGATAAAGAAAAGAGTAAAAGAAGAAATACAATCAATTTCTTGAATTGTAGTACTAATCTTCTTTTGAATTTTTTTTGTATTTTTCTCTCTTTTTAGCTCCAAAAATTGATCAAAATTATGCTAATTATGGTGCCTTCAGATTTATGGGGTGATTAGGGGCTTAAATATAGCGCAGGTGCAATCTAGATTGTTAGATCAGCTTCAGATCAAAGGCTGAGATCAAAACAAACAAAATCAACAATATTAGCCAATCATAGCGTGATACATGGCACACGGAATTCACTGGCCAATTAGAGTGTAACGCATGGCAAGGGAAACCAGTCTGAGTCAACACCCATTAAGTTAGTGCCATGAGGTGCAACGTGATTTGTGGTAACAGATGATGTGGCATACGGGTGGAGCGGTTGGACGAGTAGAGCGGTGACACATGGTAGTGTTGTTTGGCTACGCTCCAAAGTTAGATTGATCACCTTGCTGACACATGGCATGTGGTTTATCCTCCTCACACGTTGTGTAATGTGATTCATTTTTCCTGCTAGTGTGACATCCATGTGGCTTGCCCAGTCAGCTCCTTTGCTTGTGTGGTAGCCCTAATTGACCCTGCATTAAAAATTCATAAAAATTCTAAAAAATTATATTTTTACCCTTTTTCACTAAAACAATTTATATTTTAATATTTTTAACCCCAAAAATATTATTTATTAAATAAAACAAGTAAATATTAAGTAAAAAATGCGCTAATGACTCTACTTTCATAGAGTCATCAGATGTAAAAAGAGTAAGCTATTAGTGATGAAATCTAAATTCAAATCATAGCTTGGTGAGTGATGGTAGTTTTCTATGGGATCTAGTTGATATTGTCTATATTTATCTTTTATTTTATTTTCTTTTTGTTTGAGGATAAACAAAGTTCTAAGTTTAGGGGTATTTGATGACTTGTATAATTTGGCATTATTTATCACTTCTCAACTTTAATAGTCTAATTTTTTTTTTAATTTTTATTGATTTTATACTTCATTATTATTATTTAAATTTTATTGCATATTTGAAGAAAATAAAAATCCAAAATTTTAGAAACATATTGTACAATGACTCTAATAATTTAAAAGAAGATTTATTTAAATCAAATTTAAACAAGATTTTTCAAAAACAAATACATATATATGGACGCTACTTTTATATATATATATATATATATATATATATATATATATATAATCAAAGAATTGAGAGAGAGAACGGAGGGAATAGAAGGAGAACAGAGAAGGAACGAAATACAGAGGCAACAAGGAAAACAAAAAAGAGAAAAAGGAAAATCTAGAAATAGATTAGAGAAAAAGTAGGAGGGAAAATGCTAGAACAGATTAACGCGAAAATAGATTCTTTTTGCTATTCAGTTTCCTTTCAATTCTTCTCAGAAAAATTATGGTGAATTCGTTTATGTTAAATTTTATTTTTAGCATGAATTGATTTTTCTTTATTTTAGGAAAAAGATGTAATCTAATTCTGAACTATGCTTGATTTTTTATGTTAATTTGAATTATTTCTCCTCATGTTTTTCTGATTTATTCTGAGTTTATTATTTCTGATTAACTGACCATTAATTAGATGATTTTAGTCTTGTGATTTACTATCGAAAGAGGGAATTATAGGATATATCTAGAATATTTTGGCATAGGTACATATAGAAATCAAAATACTTGTATGAACCTATGTAGTATTAAAATCATTAGTCTTAATGCTTTCTTGCTTTATTAAATTGTATACTCTTGTGTAAATTAATGAATAAGAATGTTTTCAATTGATTGTCGAAAGAGGCTTTTGGATGTTTTTGGAGATTTCTAACAAATAGAGAGAATTAAATTCAATTAGTTAGATGAGTAAAGCATAGTGAGGGATTATGTGAGATCGATTTCCTAGAATTTTTCTTCCTATTAATTTGATCTTTGAACATCTTTCTTTTCTTTTGTGTATTTTCTTTAAATTGATTTTATTTTAAATTCTAATTACAACAATCTTAGTAAATTTTCTAGATAAAATTGAGATTAGCATAATTTTGGTTTTTGTCAACAGTGAGTTACCAATCCCTGAGGACGATACTCTTTTTATCACTTTATTATAAAACTATAATATTATACACTTATAGTTTTACATTGATCATAGAGCCATATTATTTAGTTATATTATTTATATTTCTCTCTTTTTTCTTATTTTTTATTTTTTATTTTAATAGAATGGACCCATTATAAATATATGTGCTTTAGTGAGTGATCAATATGGCTCTTTTTGTTTTCTTAAGGGAACCTCACATATATATTTTTACTAGAAGTTAAGTATGAATGAAATTAAGTACATAATACTTCATTAGATGTTAAAAATCCTAATATTCAATACAAAACCTATAGAGATCACCTAACAACTTGAAATAATACGAAAAGTGTTTAAAGAAGTAAAAGAAATATTCAACACTCAAAATAAAATACTTATGGCTCCAAGATATTCTCACAAAGTATTCTTCACTATATTCCTAAACGGAAAATTTGGGCTCAACACAATCTCAACATCTAAGCATAAAACACATACTATAAATTAAAAAAATTAATTCTCACAATAATCTATAAACATGTTTTAAGATATCAAATAAATTGTACAAAGAATCAATCATTCACCTTAAGTTAACTAAAAGCGTGATAATTTTACAAAAATTCTAATAGTGGACCTAAATGTCGTTAAACAACTAAACAATTAACTAAACTAAACAATAACAAACACATGTTTAACAAAAAATTAAAAAATGCATAATTTTATATGTAACTTTTCTTCCACCCTAACATAGAATCTATATTGTTCTCAATATATCAAATTTAAATGAAAAATAAATAAATAAAATAAAAGTTACATATTTATCTTAGTTTAATGTGACTATGCAAGTGATGTTTTTATTTGATGGTAAATCCATCATCTATCTCAATTATATCACATAGATAGAACATTATATATTTCTCATAAATCACATTTGATCATATAGTTATGAATTCAATATTTTTTAAAAAATTAAAAAAAAATCACTTTAACAGAAAACAAAATAAACAAATAAAAATAAAAAAAATAAAAGCAAATCAAAAGAAATAAAAACAAACAAGAAAGAAAAATAATTAAAACAAACAAAAATAACAAGCAAGATTACATAAATTAAAAAATAACAAAAAGAAAAAGAAAAGTAAATATATAAATAATAAAAATAAAAAAAATAAATAAAAGAAAAAAAATAAAAAAAAAAAAACAAGGAATAAAAATTATTAAAGAAAAGAAATAACAAATAAAATAAAATAAATAATTAAAGAAATAAAAAGAGATAACAAAAAATAAATGAAACATATAAAAGAAAATAAATAATAATAAAATAAATAAATAAACAACGAAAACAAATAAATAAAAATAAATAAAAAAGAGAAAAAAAAAGAAAAAATAAAAATATATAAAATATTTTTTATTTTTTTTATTTGAATAACCTATAAAAATTTACAAAAAATTATAAAAGAAAAATAGTGAATCTTTACAAGATACAAAAATAAAAAGGAAATCATAGAAAAAACAATCATGAAAAATAACTTAATAGCAAAAAAATAATAATTTAAAATTTCAATTCTCGAACAACGACACCAAAAATTTGATAATCAAATTTTGTATTTATAAAAAAATTATAAATGTATAAATCACTTATAATCAATGATAAGTATACACCTAAGTTTGTCTCTCAAGAAATTACAATGGTTTTAAAATAGAATCACTTATAATCCTAAATATTCTAAAAATTTATAGTTTTGTGAAATAGAATCATAAATTTTAAAATAAATTATATTTAAAAAAAACAAATAATTTAAAGGAGATAAATAAAAATGATAAAATAAATTATAGTCGAATATAAGATGATAAATATATATGGGATTCTAGTGAGTATAACATTTTATGGACCTAACGATTTAAATGATTTGAATATAAGCAAGATTTGTTGATTTTTTTTCTTTTTAAATAAATAAACTCTATCATTGTGAGTTTCCAATTATATTCAATTAATCAATTCTTCATTGGTTGGGATTGAAATCGATTAATTTGTAAACTAAAGAAATACATATAAACCAAAATCTTCATTTAGTTAATAATTTTCTTTTATCAGACTTGAAATTAATAAATTGATAAACCTAAGGTAGATATATTTTTTAATTATAAATTAAGATTTGATATATTTTTAATTTATAAATAAAGTTATTTTTCAATTAACTAAATTAATACAAGTAAATGAAAATGAAATATATTTTTATTCACTATGCACAACTAAGCACATATGATGTCTTTAATGCTTCATTTTAAAATATTTTTTTTAATTATAAATCAAGACTTTACTTAGCATGAATTTATGATTAAGATCTAAAGATTCTGAATAAGAAGTAAATTTAAAACTTCTATTTATTTAAATCACAATGTTATTTTTTCAATCATTGAAAGCAGAGACTAAAATCACATATACAGATTTAGCCAATTATAGCTAAATTAACAAAAGTCAGTTCACCTAGTTCAATTATAAAAGACATTAGATTATAAAGAGACATAAAAGATAATAATAAAATTATCTCTTCTTGAAAGAAATGATTCAAGATCTCTAAATGGGTTCTCACTACTTTCTTTAAATCTTTAGATCATCTTTACAATTGAAGTATTTTCTCTCTGTATTTGTACATGGTGGTGAAACAACTAACTTAAATTCTACACTTAAAACTACAAGAAGGACAACTTAAATTATGAATTAAAAGATAAATAAAAACTAATATTGTTTAATTTATAGGTAAGGATGGGTACAAGGGCTTCAGGTCAATTTTAATAGAGGCATGTCGAGGCATAAACTTTTCATCGCCGTGGCATGAGATATGTAATGTTTTGCCCAATTGCAAACATAGAAGGTTGCATTACGGCCTACTTTTTTCCATGCTATAGCATAGGTTGTTTTGTGTTCCTAGTAAATTCTTATGGCACAGTGTGCATTGTGGCACATTATAATCCTCGTCTTGGTACACTTTACTTTTCTTCAATTGTGCCTTGCACATCTTACAAATTGATTAGCTCTTCATGTAAGGTTTATATGCCTTATTCTTTTAAGCTCATAGGGTAAAAATTAAGTGCTTCAAGTGTTGTTCATCATATATTGACAAATTTATAAATTGAAGCTTAAAACAACTAAAATACAACAAAACATACTTATGATTCTAAACATATAAATTTGCATAAATAATAATATAAATATGCTATAATTAAGTCTATTTATTTCATTTAAGCATAATAAAATTACAGAATATAAGTGCTTTTCAAGCACTTATCAAGACTCACCTCCAACTTACAAGCAACCTAACAAAGATAAAGGAAAGCAATAGACAAGATAAAAATCAAGTAGCAGACAAAATAATTCCACAATGGATAAAAATATATAAGTAGGAAAAATAGAATGAAAGATAAAGATACCTTTTAATCACAATTTAACTCTCATATGTAGTCACATACTCGAGTGAAATAATGGTTGTACTAACACAATAGCAAAATATACAAGCATAGTCATGTACTGAGATATACCCACATATAATCCTTGTCTATGTGGTAAAATCTTTAGGTTATTTATGTCAACCACTTGACATCAAGTAATTCACTAAAATAGAATAAAAAAATACAATTCAATAGACAAGTATAAACATAAATACCTCTATCTATCATGACCATTTTCCTAATTGTATCTATCATGACTCTTTCCCTAATTCTCTATTATTCGCCTTCATAAAAACTTGATTCCACACAGGAATCTAACTTTCTTTTGGAGTCAACACCACACATAATAGTGCAATCAATCACCAACATAAGCAATGTAAACACAATGAGATACCCACTTCACTCACAACTCACTAGCAAAAACCATCTAAGTACTCACCAATCAAGAATACGGTGTTTCTCCTACAAACATGATTCAAGAACACCTAACAACCACTCAAGGTAGTTTGTTAAACGAAATCAAAAATACGATAAAATTTTGACAGAACTTTGCTTGGATTATTTAATTAATCACAACAATAAAATGGAGGGTATTTATAAAAACTTCTCAATTGTCTGGGGCATCGCTGACCCTTTCGTCAACCATAGATCAATAAGGATAATACCGGTGAGGATAATACCCATTAGAGCCTCACCGACTAGGGGGTTGATAAGGGGGGTTGACAAACCCACTAAAATGTAACCTTTTGTTTTCAAAAACTTTCATGTAATGTTTCACCAATACTTGCAAGAAAAACTATGCAAAACCATAAAAAAAAACTCAATCTAACATGCACACTATGAAACCATCTATATGATTTGTGTAAATATGTTCAAATATAAAATGTACTTAACTAAATATGTGTGTATATTACTAATTATTAGTAACAAAACTTACACGGAAAAAAACAATATACTAAGTAAAATTTAAAAAAAAAAACTTTATATTTTACAAACAAGAACGCTAACACAAAAACAAAGTACTTACAAGACTAATAGTAAAATTTACGCGTATGTTCCAACCTATGAAACTCTTAACAGTGAAAGTAGAAATTTGCTTCAACAAATATGCTTTGAATGCCCTCTTGTAAAATGTATACAAACTTGTAGCCAACCAAGTTGTACAATGATAAAGTAGGATAATTGTTAAGCACTAGTCATCGATGATCAGTTGCATGTGGTTTACCAAAACAATTATTTTAAATGATGGAATCTCTATTTATATCACAACAATTTAATAATTTAACTCAATAGTGATCAATAAGTTAGATAAACAAATAGTATAGAGAGAGAGAGAGAAAGAGAGAGAGAGAGAGATAAGTAAAGAAAATGCGGGACAATTAAAGAAAATATGGAAAGAAATAATGGGTGAAGAGCTTTTGAAGGTTAGCACTCAAAATTGATTCATCCAATTAATATAAAATTAAATTCTATTTACTTTAGAAAAACTGAATAGAAGAACAAAAATATTCTTCTTCTTTTTTTGACCTTATGCATAATATTATGAGTTGAGAGTTATTTCAAAAAATATATTATGAATGAGAACAAAATATGTACCAAAAATCAAATATACTTAACAAAACCTGAGACTCCATAGAAATTGATAGAAATAAACTTGATTTAGGACACAAAGAATGAGAGGCAAAAAAGAATAAAACCCTCACTCTATATTAATTATTTTATTAGAAATTTAGAAATGTAAAAACGAACAAAAAAACTGTAAAATCTAAAACTAATAAAAAAATTTATACAAACATATATAATGGAACTAAAGAATGTTTGTAATTAATCTTCACTCTTGAAATCCAATATTTTTTAAAGATAATGTAACATTTTATACGTAAACTCTAAAAATTATGTTAGTAGATATCCGAGAAAACCAAAAGTTTAGAGAACGTAAAAAGTTCTAAGTTACTTTTTTATATTACTTATTTTTAGAATTATGATAGTCTTTTATATATATATATATATATATATGAAAATATAAACTTATTCTTTTATAATAATTATAATATTGTAAGATAATAAATATTCCTACACTACAAAGTCCAAAAATAAGGGTTGAAAAAAAATCTTTCGGAGCTAAGAATTTCAAATACATGAAATTATGAAATCTAAATGACAATTGAGTGCTACCGTTCAACAGAATTTAATTATAAAAAAAAAACTTAGAAAGAACGCAGAATGCAGATACTTATAATTTTAAATACATTGAATTGATTTGATGACGACAGAAAACAAGTTATTTATTAATAGGCATTTTTTTATTATTTTAATTTTAATAACTTACTTAAATAACTGTTGGGTTCTTGTGTAATTCAAAAAAAAATGTAAAATTGATGTAACTAATTAAATCATATTTAAATACACTAAATTTATTTGATATTAAGATTTAAGAGAGAACACTTAATTTATTTATAAACGGTTTTTTATGATTACATAAGTTTAATTAGCTAAATACAATGCAGCCAACTAAATTTATCTCATTTAATTGAATTGAATTAAGATGGAACTGGAATTGCAATACATGTAAAAAACAATTAAGGTTAAAATAGTCCAATAAAAATTACTATGGATAATAGTAATCTTCCTCTTGAAGTGCAGACACACTTTAAGAATAGCATCAGTCATGTATTGCACTTAAAAATTACATTAAATAGACAATTACTTTTATCTATCATAAATCATTTATATTACAATATTTTAAATAAATTATATAAATTATTGATATTACTGGATAGAATTATCAAGATCTTGATGAACATAAAAATTCAATAAATCCATTTATTTTTTTGAAGAATTTTGCTTAATAGCTATTACAATTATTATGAAACAAATAAAAATTATTTAACCATACTTAATTAGAAAAATTATTATTTTATAGCATTAAAGGTTATATATTTTAATAGGAATGAAAAAAAATATTATAAAAAAGATTTTGCTCAAACTTACGTTAGTATTTTTCTATACCTTAAATCATCAAATAATCTCACAAAATATTAGATAAAGTATAATTATATTATCTAATAAATTAAATATATAATAATTATTGGGATTAGGTTGGTAGCAATACATTAAGATATTTATATAAAAAAAATATACTTGTTTTAATTTTAAAAAAAAATTAATAAATAATGGTTAAATAATTAAAGACAAAGTCTTTTAATATTTAACTAAATCGTTAAGTGTGGTTCACCCAATAATGTGACAGTAAAACTCCACAAATAATGAATTTTAATTAAGAAGATTCATGTTTAGTAAAATTCTAACCAAAATAATTATATATAATCTACGATTATTTTAATTTATATAAAAAAAAATTATAATAGTGATTAAATAACAAAAATTAAAGTTTTTTAAAATTCTAATTTTTTATATCTAAGTTATTATGTTAGCTATTTATCATTTAATAAATATTAATTTTAATTACAAACATTAAAGCTTAGGAAAAGTAGGATCAAAATAGCCATATGCAATCTATAAATGTTTTAATTATACATATATATATATAAATAAGAAAGTTATCAAAAAATCATTAATTAAGTAATCCAAACTGTATTCCTTGGTATTTATAGTTTTTTAAGTTTTAATTGATTCATTGTGTTTGTTATTTATTATAAAAAATAAATTATTTTAATTTAAAGCATTAAAATTTAAAAAAAATATAAACCAAAATAATTATATATAATATATAATTTTTTATTTTATAAAAAATAAAATTATAAAAAAGTGATTAAATAATAATAACCAAAGTATTTTGAAATTATAGTTTTTAATCGTTAATTATCCCATTATTTCAAAGAATTAATTTTAATTAAAAATATAAAAAATATTTATGAAAAAATATTAAATCATCAAAACTAAAGTCTTTTCAAATTATATTTTTAATTAGTAATTACTTATTTGATAATCATTTAAAATTAAAATGTTTATCAAATATAACCCTAAAAAATTAAAAATTAACTATCAAACAAACTATACCAAATTTTCATTTTATACTTTTTAAAATTAAAACTATAAATTAATTATCAAATAACTTTAATTTTTTATAAAAAATTTAAAATTAAAACCCAAATTTCAATTAAAAATTAAAATAATTATTAAATATAACGTGATAATAAATATAAATACTATTATAATATATTTTTTAATTAAAATTAAAACTCATTGAGACTAATTTACGTGGAAAATTGACTTTTTATAAGCTAGTACATGAGAACTAGCATCTAATCTTCAACTCATGCTAGCTTCCAATTATAAGTGGAGGACAAGAATCTTCCAACGCATTGCCACTATCAATAATTTACCGCACCCAACATGATCATCAAAACCACCGACCATTCTCACAAGCTTACACAACATTCGCCAAAATAAAAAACATAAAAATCTCACAAGCTTACAAAAGAAATCAATTATGTGCTTGGCAGAGTTGCATCGTCTCCAACACAGTACAAAGGGCCAAAACTTGATACTTCAGAACACATGTAAAATGATGGAGGGAAATGGGAAATGGGAAATGGGAGGATGGTTTATTTCAAGAGTTTAATAAAGTTCCATTTGGTACAAGTATGGACAAAGAAAGGGGGCAAAGATTAACCTGAGTGAAACCTAAACCTACAGGTCTAAAAGACTAAAACTAAGTTTACACCCTCTTTTTTCCTTACCCTCAATCTTAGATGATCTGTTAGACAAAGGACCTTCATTTGTATTTGTTGTGTACTCGTTACCTCTGTTGAGTTACAGACCATTAAGTTACACATCTTTGACAAACCTACTTCTTTACATGTTAAAAAAGAGAGTGATGGAATATGTAATTAACACCATCACCTTTACAACAAAAACTAATTTCCTGCTTTTCTAAAATTCCTAACCCAGAGATCAAAATAAAGATTATGCAGGAAAGGAAGTCCTGATGGAATGTTTGACGTCTTCTATGGATCGACTTTCACCCATTGAAAACGTCCTGGCAGCGGTTTCTCTTTCACAGGATCAAAGTTGTACCTGTCCATGTTTCCGGAAAAAATATTTGTATCAGCACATTTGGGTGTAAATATTAGACCAATATTAAGAATTAGCACACAACATACTTCTCAATGAACTGCTTATGTTGCTCCTCTTCAGCACCAGAAAAGAACTCATCCATTTCATTTGCTGTCGGTATGTGTCTACGTGATTGATTTTGTATTCTCTTGTTAGCTTCAGCTGAACTGGTAGCTCTGGTAGTAGATCCTGGTGTTTGGTTGGTGTCAGGATCCCTTATCAGACTGGAAGGAGTAGACTCTCTTGTGCTTCTGCCACAAAGCATATCAGAACTCATTAAAACTTAAAAAGTGGAGTTTTTCATTGTAGCCTGAACTAAAATGAGGTTGCCATTAATGAAAACTTACATGCAAAATCAACAAGACATTATGCAAAATTGAGGAGTAACCGGTCTGAAAGGATTGCAAGAAAGCTTCTTGACAGATAATTTAGAGTACTCTTTACTTAAGGAATGGCGAAAACTAAAGGAATCTACCATCACTTTCAATTTCCTATGTAAACCAAATCTAGCCATGCACAACAGATACAACACTTGAAGACCAAAACAATGATGCGGTAAACAATAACTGAACATCATTAGAGCACAAAATGATTCATACAATGATTGAAGAAATTGTTAAACAATTTTATGCTTCAATTGACAAAGAAATAAGATCAGTAACACATAAAAAGCATAGAATATGAGTTTTGGGGTCAGGGAACTACAATAAATATTTCAACTTTTCATTAAAACTGTTCTATAAAAAAATTCATTTCAATTTTAAGCATAGCATAATCAGTAATGAAGACATAAAACCTTTTTTTTAGCATCTGGTAGATAAACTACATTTCAGTATGGGTTGCAGGGTTAACCTTTTCATTAAAAAACGAATACTCCCAATGCAACAGTATGTTATCCACGACAGATCCAAAAAATAAGCAATACTGATTTATGAAACAAAAAAAGAAGCTTTTTCTCAAAATAACAAGCAAGGCCCAGTTTTGATTTAAAGGCTAATAATTTTTTCCTTGAAAAAAAAAAAGAGGCACATCCTTTTAGCCACTACTTCTTACTGTAGCCTATAACTCAACTTGATGAAAGTATCCGATTATATGGCTCCTAATCTGATAAACCTATTAAAATCTTTCTCTTTTTTAGCAGAAAGAAACTTCTAAAAAGTCACTGTTCGAACGAAAATAAATCTTTTAAAGGGAGATCCAATAACAAAACTGGTTCAAGTATTAGTAAGTTTTGCTGTATTTTTATTTTATTTTATGAAATCCTATTCACTTCTTCGGTTCTTTTCTCAACATCATTTATAATCTGTAATGGAAATCAATTAGAATTAAAATAAAAATGAATCAAGTTGAAGATGAAAGGAATGAAAAAACCATTCCCTTAACATGTGTTTACTAAAAATTGTAATGA
Organism: Hippophae gyantsensis; assembly: GCA_030763125.1. NCBI lineage: Eukaryota > Viridiplantae > Streptophyta > Magnoliopsida > Rosales > Elaeagnaceae > Hippophae > Hippophae gyantsensis. The sequence continues at coordinate 21,516,006 of CM061033.1, read as the reverse complement.
ATCGGAATGAAAATATTAATTTACTTATATGTCCTTTTCAAAAGTAATAATAAGAGATAAAATAAAATAATCAACCCGGTGCATAAATGGCTTAGTTGTTCAATATGATTTCACTTTTAAACCCTAATAAAAAAACATATGTTCATTTTCATACAACATTAAAAAACATATGTTACTTTACATTGTAAAAAAAATGAACATTTTTTTCCTGTGAGGTTAAAAATAATACTGTATATATGAAAGGGGTTATGCCATGTAATTAAACCTAAAATAAAATACTAAAAGAAGCAAAAGTTTGGGAATTACACATTATGAATTGGGAAAGACAATCAATACTAAGAGTGGGAGAATCAATCAATTGGAGTGATTCCAAAATTTGTGAGGTCCTTATTCTCTATACATCATATATTTAGAAAGGAAACAACAAAAATGGGAATGGCTCCATTTCCAGTCATTCCCTTACCTTCTAAGTAAACACACCCAAAAATAAGCAAATAAAAGCTTTCGCAAAAAAATAAAACTATAAACATAAGCAAGAATATTTTCCAAAGCACTTTCATTTACCAAGAAATTCTACTTAAAACTAACATCAAGCTCAAGTCTTTGAGTTTTCTTTCTTCCTTCTTTACAATTTTCTGCCATGTCCAAAAGACACAAGCCAAAATTAGTCTTTAGGCGCGTATAATTCTCCCTTGCAGAAAATAACATTGCAAACCTAACATCATAAATTTTAATTTCTTTTTTATAATGAATAAAAAAAGGGTTTAAAAAAACTCTTTAAATAAGAGGTTTCAAACATAAATGAAGACAACCACACCAAAACATTCAATATAACTTCAGTAATTAGTTGCACTAAATTTTAAATTGAAACAAAAAACCTATAATTTTCAATCGTTGACCACTTTCTTTAATTTTCTCTGTAGCAAAAGTGTTAAAGGCAACCATAATATAGGGGAATCGGCACCAAAGAAAACATTTATCAAAAAAAGAAGAAAGAAATCCAGAAAACACACCTTTCTCTGCTTTCAAACTCCAACACATTTTCTCCAAATGAAGCTTCTTCAACAGCCAAGTCCCCATATTTCTTGTTATTGTCTTCTTGAACATCTTCTTTCTGAATCACTAATACTTCAGCCACTTCAGCCACTTCAGCCTTCAGACCACACTCCTCGTCCTTCACACGAAAAAAAGACACCGACCCATCAGACTCAGACGCCATAGAACCCACCACAAGCCTCGAATTCGCCCTAGTACCAGAACTAATATTAGGGTTTTGCACACAACTCAATTTGGGTCCTTGTTTTTGCCTCTTGGGCTCATGGGTTCGAATCCCAATTGGCGATTTCTCAAGCCTCCGATTTCGAAGCTGAAGGTAAGACCCTGAACTCGAAGAAGAAAGAATCGTAGATTTCTTAAGTTTCTGTAACGCAAGAGTCTTAGCTCGGGTTCGAACTCCTAGGGAAGATTGTGAAACCTCCATTAGAGCTACTTCGTTAGCTTCTTTTGCCTTCTTCATGTACTTGACCATTTGCACTAAGCCCAATCAACCTCTCATCGAGAGAAGAGAGAAGAGAGAAGAGAGAGAGAATCTGGTTGTTTATGGTTGGTTTTGGTGGTTAGAAAGAGAAAGGAAAAGTTCAGAAAGAAAGAATTGGGCATTCGTACTGCTTACACGAACAAAAGGGAAATAAAAGGTAAGGTTGGGCTGGGCTGGGTTTTTGGTTTTTCTCTAGTTGTTTTTGGTTTTTTTTTTCCCTTTTTTTTTAATCTTAATCATCAATTCCTATATCCAAAGTATATTGTGAATCTAAAATTAATAGTAATAGTAATAGTAATAGGATATGTTTATTAATATCAATTGGAATAAAAATAAATTAAAATGGATAGAAAAATGAGCGTAAAATTTATTATTTTTTATATTTATTAATAATTGTAAGAAAATTGGAATAAAAATATTAATTTACTTACTTATTAATGAAAAATATATTAAAATAAGTAATATTTTGATTATTTTATCTCGTGAGTTTCGGAAAGTGAATCAATATCAAGGGAAATAGAAAATCAATGAATGGGAAAAACTCACAAATTTGTAGGGTCTTTATTCCTTTTTCTTTTGAAAAAAATTCAATGATATCTGCGAGGGTTTAATTTCCTTCATTAATGTATTCAATTTTTTAATAATAAGTTAATCTTTACAAATATCTTTTATTAGTAGCTGACGTTACAGTAAATATTAGTTAGATATTTTTTTAAGGGAAAATATCAAAAATGATCTTAAGGTTTACCTTTTTTTTTTTTTTTTTTGTGAGTGTTTGAAAAAATATCTTTAATAATAACGAAGTCAGGTGTATTATTAAAGATAACCACACTTAATAATAGTGATAACTTCTCCGTACTCTTTAAAAGTTATAAAGTAAATTTATTATATTTATTATGATTAAAAATAAAAACCTATAATAAAGGAAAGAATACCTAGAAAATAAAATTTTATTTTAATAAAAAATAACAATAAAAATAATAATGTATTATTGATTTATTTTCTAAATCAGTAAATAATATCATTTATTATCTCTGGTCATTTTTTTAAAAAATAACTATTATTTTAATTTATTAACATAATTAAAAATTATTTATCATTCATACAATTAAAAATTACTTATCGTTCAACAAATAAACTATGTATTTATAATAATTAAATAATTTATTATAAAATAAGATATAATTTATTTTCGATGTTTCTAAATTTATGTAAATTTTTTTAATTTTTTTAATTTTGTTTTAAAGTTCCAATTTTTTTAACATTCCATTTGAAGTTATATGTGATTAATTTTAATTAAAATTTATCTTTAAACTTTTTAGAATATAAAAAAATGAAAATTAAATAAAGTAACATTCTTAAAACTTAACACAACAAAAATAGTATCCTTATGAAATATGATCATGAATGCATTTTTACATTGAACTCATCTAAATAATAGTAATTTTATTTAATTAGAGTCTAATTAAACGTCATTTAATATAAAATAATTAGATAAATTTTTTATAATAAAAATATAAATTAATTACAAATGGTGTTATTTTTTGGGTATAAATTTTATAAAGTGTTATTTTTATTATTTTTAAAAAAATTAAAAGTCAACGACTTTGCTACATGTGATCAAGTAATAAAAAAATTATTTATTGTATTTTAATAAATTCTTTTAAAAAACTTAACAAAGTTAATAAATGATATGATTTAATGATTTGTGAAAAAATTAATAATACATTATTATTTTTATGGCTATTTTTAAGTTATATGCATTTATTCACTTATTATAAATTTTTATTTTTAATTATAATAAACATAATAAATAAATATATTTTCTTTTATAATTTTTAAAAAATATTTTAATAATTTAAAAAATTAAAAGAGTATATGAATCGAAAAGTTAACGTTATTATTAATTGGGATAATTTTTGTTTATACATCTAACCTCAATATCATTAAAGATATTTTTTTAAATTTTAAGGATATTCAAAGAAAAAAAGACAAACTTTAGAAACATTTATGATATTTTTTTAAAAAAACTATACCACGTAATATTACATTTGTTATGAAAAGTATTTATGAAGATTCAATAAACGTTAAGGGTATTAGAGTCTATTTTTTTAAATGAGTTATCAGAACCTATCTTTTTTTAAAAGAAGATATTAGAACCTATCTTTTTTTAAATGAAGATATTAGAGCTTATTTTTAAAAAAGTAGAGGACATTAACGAAGAAAACCAAAATCTCTAAGATATTATTAATTTTTTTTCATTTTTTGTCATATTTTTAGGCATTAAACATGTGAATGAGAATGATTATTTTTTGAATAACATAGGCAAAATTGATTTTGCATTAAAGAATATGTCTTCAAATATAATTTTGATAGATCAGTAATTAAATACACTTGAATTTTACAACTCTATAAAAATTATTAAAATTCTCAACTAAATACAATTACGTAAAATCGAAACTAAATCAATAAAGTCGGGTTTTAAAAATAAAATTACAATGTAAACTAATAAAAGTTTTAAAATTAATCCAAATCTAACCATTTATAATGGTTTGGATTTTGTTCGGTATATTGAATGAGATAAATTGATTTTTGTGTATTTTATATATTGATTAAGTTAAAAACTTGAAATGATTTTATTTTGTTCCAAATAAGAAAAGATGTAATGAACTATCGGTTGTTTGGATCCTTCTATTGTCGTTTGGTTATTTTTATTATGTTGTTTATTTCTTTCTTTTCCATACTTGGCACGTGAGACATTAGTTGTTATACTCTTTAGTTTGATTGTGTGACGTGGCATATTTGTCATTAATGTTGTGTTTGGTTGGAAGAAATCAAAAGAAATCAAAATTAATTTTTTTTAGTTGTGTGTTTGATTAGGTTAAAAAATGAGTTAAAAATGCAATCGATTCTTAAAAGAGAAAAAATCACAATTCCTTCTTCCCGCTTTAGAAATCATGATTTTATTCTCATCTCAAATTTTTTTTTCAATTTTACCCCAACTCCAAATATAACCCTAAACTCAAATCCCAAAACCCTAAATCCTAAATCCTAAAACCCTAAATCATAAACCTTAAATCCCAAATCCCAAATCCCAAATCCCAAAACCCAAAACTTTATTTAGAAAAATAATAATTTTAACCCTAATTTAACCCACAAATATAACCAAAAATCCTAAACCATATTTAGAAAAATAATAATTTTAATCATAAACATTAACCCATAAATATAACCCTAAATCCTAAACTCTAAACCCCTAAACCTTAAATCTTAAATCCCAAATCCTAAAACGTTAAACCCTAATATCAAATTCTAAATCCTAAAACCCTAAACCCTATTTAGAAAAATAATAATTTTGACCTTAAACTTTAACCCATAAATATAACCCTAAATCTCAAATCACAAACATCAAAACCCTAAACCCTATTTAGAAAAATAATAATTTTAATAATATATATTTTTTAAATAATAATTATTTAGAAAATAATGATTTCTATAATATATTTTATTTGACGAAAAATAATAATTAAATGATATTATTTAAATTTTACTAAATATAAAGATATTAACGTAATTTATAGTATAAAAATATTAAAGTAATTTACAGTTTTTTTATTCAATTCTAATGACATACAAAACACTATAATATTATTTTTTTATTTTATTGATCAAAATAAATAACATTATTTTCTTTCTATTCTATTTATTTAGGATTTAGGATTTCCATTTCAATTTCGATCCGTTCTTTTAAACAAATATGCGTATGCCTTCTGAGTACATAATCAAATTTTCAAGGAATTAATCCATAGTTAATTTTCCTTCCCATGGTTCTTGTCTAAGGTATATAAAGGCTAATATGACAAATTGATATTAGAGCCAAGGAATTCCTAAAGCTTCGATGGCCTCTAATGGTGGTAGTGGATGACGCGATCGTGTGAACTATGCGACAGTTATTCCAGAAACGAGAACAAAGGTTTGATGACAAACTCAAGTGCTTGCTGGTGAATTGCGACACTCTCTATCAATATCGTCTACCCAAAACTAATCCTTACCTACATAGAATCCACCACAAACAACCCAAGAATCCTCGCCACCTACCCAGAGCCTAATACCAGCCAACGCCTTCATCCATCCTAATACAGTCGAAACCTAAAACCCACCACTTAACCCAATCGAAATCACCCACAGACACTCGATACACCCTCGCAAAACCAACCCCAACCCAGCGACACATGATCGCGATTTCATCCACAGGCCACCCAATTTTCAAATCCTTCAGTTTACCCCCAACCCAGCGACACATGATCGCGATTTCATCCACAGGCCACCCAATTTTCAAATCCTTCAGTTTACCCCCAACCCAACCTATTTCAACCGTCTTCTTCTTGCCACACACCCAACCATTTTCCAGTTATTCACATGATTCACGGTGACACATTTCGTGACACCTACTAGAAACTATCGCCATATACTCAGGAGCAATCGATAGTGATGGTCCAAATTGTAGGAGACGGAGGCAATGTTGGCTACACTCTCCAAGCGTCAACAATCATGGTCCGTGGAATCTTCAAGATGTTTTCTTCCTTCAGCAAAGATGACAATGACCAAATGAATTTAAAAATTGAAATGGGCCAAGAATATTATGGCCAGCCCCAATATCAAGCTGACAACAAAGTGAAAAAAATGGATCCCATTTTCCCTTTTAGTCTATTTTGAGGCACCATTTGCTTCACCAAGTACACCCATGTTTTAATTCAAAGTGCAAGCCAACTTTACCTCAAGGTAAACCCACAACTCTCTTTGATATGATGCACTTTGTAGCTGAATGGTTTGAATTTGGAGAATACAAAAAAATCATCAAGATATGCTTGTAAAATGTGATGTTGAAGCAATTCTTGAAGAGTTTGTAGTGAAACTACAAATTCTTACAATATACCAACTAGTTGGTTTGTTGAGGATTGGTGTGAAAAAGTTCAAAATGAAAGGATCAAGACAGAAATAAAGAAAATTTGGGTGGAAATTTGATGCACTTATTTTGAAGGTTGTGTTACTGTCGATGTTTTCTTCCTTCAGCAAAGATGACAATGACCAAATGAATTTAAAAATTGAAATGGGCCAAGAATATTATGGCCAGCCCCAATATCAAGCTGACAACAAAGTGAAAAAAATGGATCCCATTTTCCCTTTTAGTCTATTTTGAGGCACCATTTGCTTCACCAAGTACACCCATGTTTTAATTCAAAGTGCAAGCCAACTTTACCTCAAGGTAAACCCACAACTCTCTTTGATATGATGCACTTTGTAGCTGAATGGTTTGAATTTGGAGAATACAAAAAAATCATCAAGATATGCTTGTAAAATGTGATGTTGAAGCAATTCTTGAAGAGTTTGTAGTGAAACTACAAATTCTTACAATATACCAACTAGTTGGTTTGTTGAGGATTGGTGTGAAAAAGTTCAAAATGAAAGGATCAAGACAGAAATAAAGAAAATTTGGGTGGAAATTTGATGCACTTATTTTGAAGGTTGTGTTACTGTCACTTTGGATTTGGAATAAATTTCGAAGAGATTTCTCAGTTGGCATCTACACTTGGATTTGCCTCCCGATTCATAGAGTTTCCGTTATAGCTTCGAGATCGAATCTTTTTCAAATAAAATGAAAATTGATTTAGTGAGCAATGGGTTGTTTGGATTCTTCTATTATCGTTTGGCTATTTTTATTATATTGTTTATTTCTTTCTTTACCATAAGGCCAGAGACACTAGTTCTTTTACTCTTTTGTTTGATTGCGTGATGCGGCATGTTGGCTGTTAAGGGTAGTGTGCGTTTGGTGTGGGTTTAAGACTAGTGGTAAGGGAGTGAGGAGTGAGGTTGTTCATTTTGCATAAACTTTAAGAGAATTTTCTCTCCGTATGCAGTTTTCAAGGAATTAATCCATAGATGATTTTCCTTTCTAGAGTTCTTATCTTTGATTTAAAGGTTACTACGTTATATGTATTGCAATTCTAAACAGCTTAGAAACTAAAATAAAAATTTATCATTTAATTTTATGTTAATTAAGCATAAATTATATGCATAAATGATGATTTCTGGTGGTTTCTCGTAGGGTGTGCATGCTATAGGCTGATTTGTTATATAGGAACCAAACTAATAAAGTCAATACTTAAAATTTAGAAAATGATCCAATATAATATAAGCTATAAACCAATTCAAACCAAACCATTTTGAATTGGTTTGAAAGGGGTTTGATTAGCTGGTTTTTATGTGTTTTTTTTAATGATAATTAGTTTTAAACTAATGTAATGCACGGATTAAAGAATCAAATCTAATGAAAAGAAGTTAAATAATTAAAGTATAGAATTGATAAAAGTCATGGAATTAAGTGTTGTGTAGCCTATAAATGTATATTATGGTAGTAGTTTTGTAATAAATGATTATTTTTAATGACATAAATTTGTATGAAAAATTGAATTTTGATAAAGATTTGCAGCAAAATTAATATAATTGCCTCCGGCTATAATTGCCCAATGATACCAATTAAAAGTCTTCCAGCCTATGTTGTATATATTTTTTGCTTTTAGCTTGGCAATAACTAATGGAGGTCACATGCTTACGTAGAGTTGGGATAAGAATCTTTATTCAATAATTGTCCATATCATATTTCCTTCTGTCAAGGAAATCTTATATGAATTTGAATTTATTTATGAGATTTAATATTTTAAGATATGCTTAATTATCTCCTTAAATTACTATAGATAAATAACTAAATGAGTAACCATGTGTAAGTGATATCACAAATCTTATTTTGATATACTTTGACTTGTATCAAATAACTTAAAATACTTTTTGTGTTATCTGAAGGTGGGTAACATTTTTATTTATTTATTTAATCAATTATTTTAAGATTAATATTCTCCTACTTGACCTATGAAAGGAATACCAAAAATTGTAGTGTACAATGTCATTATATTTTTATATTATCCAAACCGGCTAGTAGTATAACTTTAAGTGCTAAAGTAGAAATTATCTATGCATGAATCATGGTGGTTCTACTCTTTGTGCAAACATTTCCTTCCATAAACTACAATGCACGATACTTCTTGCGTTAGTACTTTATGTATAACTTCCAATATGCTATTCAAATCCTAACTTTATTATCCAATGGATACCAAACATAATGTATTTTGTAAGCATTATGTTTTGAAAGTTTCTTATTTAGATACACATCTAATTATTTAAAAGAGGTGAATTATAATCAACAAAATAACATCAAATTAAAATTTTACAGTACGATCAAGCATGTAATAATGTGAAATAAATTAATGCGAAAAATAAAGTTCAAAACATGAGACTTTTAGGTGTAAATAACCTAGGTCACACCAATGATCTAAAAGAAAAACTACTTGTTCGTCGGATCACCTAACTATCCATTATGAAAAATAAAATCCAATTATAAGGCTATGACTCAAACAACCCTCCAAAGTAATTCTCTCAAATAATCTACTTACAAGTCATTGGTTTCATCATAGTCTATACAAGAAAGATGTTTAGATCTAAACCAACCTTTTGATAAATTCAAGTCACACGAGTTAATCAAACTCATACAGTAAGTACCTGAAAAGTTAACATAATTTCGTAAGTATAAATATGTGTCTTAGAGTAGATTCAATAATAAATAATCTTAATTAGATGATTTAATAGATCAACAGATAAAACAAAATCAACTAATAACTCTAGAACAATCAGTTAAAAGCATAATATCATAAATATTATAAGTTTGTTAACTCATCAAACATAACCACAAATGTTTGATAAATTAACTCAATGAAAAAATATACTTGAAATTTTTTGCAAAAAAAATAAAAAATGAGAGAGATATTAAGATGTAAAAAAGAATGCTTGAATGTGGTCAATAAAAATTTGAGCCAATGGTATGATTAAATAGTATGAGTAGAAACCCTAAGTCAAATTTTAATTACAAAATTATCCTAAAAAAATTTAGAATAGCTTAAAAGCATAAGGAAAATATAGTAAAAATGCTAATTGGTTCGAGTAAAAATTAGGTTAAATTTAAAAACCTAACCGCTTAATCGATCGAGTATGGTCACTTGATCGATCGACTATGAATAGTTCAATCAATCTAGTTAAGTCTCGATAGATCTAGTGAAAAATTAATTAATTTAAAAATAATTGGATTGATCTACTCATTAATCTCGATCGATCTAGTGCTTGATCGATCGAGTTAGTGCTTTGATCAATCTAATAATATTAAAAATTAACTTAGTAAGTTTTAATTAAGCCTGATCGATCTAGTCACCACTCGATTGATCGAGTATCGATCGAGTGACCTATTTGAACAATGTTCCTATGTATTTAATATGAAATCTAACATGCATCAGAATAGAGATATTCTTGACATGTGATCGTTAGGTTCAATAGTTTCTTTGGATTGAAAATATTCTTGAAAGATACACCTAAAAACTAATATTACATACAAATATTTTGTTCACGAATATCGTCAATACTTATAAACCTTACAATCTATTTCTTTGACATATTTGTGTGACTAAACCTCTCTCTAACTACATAAGGTTCATAGGAAAAAAATTTACATAGTGGAACTAACCTATGTTTCGGTAAACCATGTACTTGTATCTTGATAGCTCTTGTTTACACTGTACAACAAAAACACCAACAAGTAAACAACTTGTCCTGAATGACTCATTGTTCATAATAGTCCAGTATATCTAATAATAAAAAAGGTGAAGAATGTTCAAAAGAGGATTAAAAAAATGATGGAAATTAAAAATAACTCCCGTATGTTAAATATCCTAAAAAATTCAAAGTAATTCAAAAATAATTTTTTTTCCTAAATTAACTATTTCCTTTTTTTATGCTTTAGTTAAAGTTTAAAATTTTTTATATTAATTTCTCCCCCTTTTTGTCATATGAATAAACAAACACATACTAGAAAAAAAAACACGAACACATGAATCAAACATAAAATGTATTGAATTAAATTTTTTTTACATTACAAACCATTTCAATTATACTAAAAAATAAAATAAAAACAAACTAAATTTACTTCCAAACACACTAATAAAACAGGACAAAATATCAAAATATTATTAAAATAAATCATTACGTTGGATGTCCTTAATCATGGAGAATATTGCTTCTTGATGTTCCTTCATAATAGTAATTTGTTATTCTAAAACACCCATTCTCACACGCATATCGTTTTCAAATGAGTCTTAACGTGAGGGTCTAGAAGCAAGTATATTTTCCTTTTTTTCATCCCCAAAAATATCATATGTAGAGGCTACTATTCTACTAGTACCAATATCAATAGGCCTCTGTCTTTTTGAAGTTTGAGCATATAATCTTGATACAATTGAATTTCTAATATCACCCATAAATCGTACATTATCAAAATTCGCAGCTAGTATCATTTGGGTGATAACGCATCCTTATGGAAGACCTATCCTCGTGTTAATAATTTGAGATTGGTTTATGATCTCATCTTGAATTATTGAGCCTAAATCAAATGCAATTCCTTTTTCAATGCAATATAATATCTTTGCACGTAGGTGATCAATCTCATACAATGCTTTGAAGGTAGCAAGTTAGCACATAACATTTTGTTCAATACTCGATAAAAGGGAATGAACTCATATGAGATAAATAACTATTTTAGTACTAAAACCAACATTTGGTGAACCAGAAAGTTTGATTAACAAATCTTCAGTAGAGATGTTATACCGTTCTAGTTTAAAATCGGGATCCCCAAAGTTCATGATGGACAAAAAATTGTTGATTCTCTAAGTCGAGATGTTAATAGTTTTTTTTTTGTACAAAAACTTTGTAGCTTATAGGTCTTGAGTGATAGATTTTGGGGTCAATGTTTGCATATAATTCATAGACTAAGGATAGGTAACATAATTTGGTTGCTATAAACATTGAATGCCAACCTAGAGCCCTAATGGCTTAGGTAATTCCTAATTTATGAAATTCTATCCAGGTAATCCCACGTTCTAATAAAATTGGAGATTTAGAAAAAGTAGTGTTATGCTAAGATTTTGATTAATCGTCCCACCATTGGAGGGAATGTGGAGCTAGAGCACCAAAAGGTAGATTACGACGTCTGATAGCCATTGTAGAAACCGAGAACAAATCCAAAAGAAAAAATACCCATAATCTAAAAATTTACCCAAATTGTTAAAATTTTCCAACCAAAATGCAAAATCAAGATCAGGGAATTGTTGTTGGAAAGGGGTTGTAGAAACAAGCATAAAAAGGGTGTTTGGTTGGTGAGAAAATGAAATTAGTGATTTTGCTCAAAAATGTGTTTTTTGAAGAGGTTGATGGATACAAATGGAATAGCAATCAATTCTAAGCATTTTAGGGACAAAATAAGTGATTTTGATGTAATTTTGAGTCAAAATCAAAATGGAGGCCGAGAAGGGGATTAGGGTTCATACGGGGCAAAGGAAAAAGGAGTATATTTAAATTAAAATCGCTCGATCGATCGAGATTAACATCGATCGATCAATATTCATACTTTGATCGATCTAGTTCAACCTCGATCGATCGAGTATCATAAATCTAGAAAATTTGAAAAATTCCTCCTAAGTACTATACTAGCTCAATAAATAAATTAAAAACCAACCTTAAATCATAGTCATTCTCAACAGAATGATATAAAAAAGGTTAAATGTATAAATATATAAATTTATTACGAATATATCACAGGATTATTTAATTTATTACAAAAATTTATACAAAACCTACATAATAAAAATAATAACATACATTATACAAAACCTACATAATATAAAAATGTATACACATAATATACAAAAAATAAAGAAATATGAATAATAAGTGTAAAATAATTCCTATAAATACTTACAAAAATAAATGAAGTGACAAAATGAAGGAAATGAAGAAAAAAAAAGTGTTTTGTAAGTGAGAAAATGGGTATAAATTTTTTGAGTATTATGCTAAAAAAAATAGGGGATCTAGAAGAGAAATTAGAGAGGAAGAAAACCCACTAAACGTGCCAAAATTGGTGGTCGGAGGTGGCCGAAAATGAGAAAGAGTGGAGGAGGGAGTTGTCATTTTAGGGTTACAACAACTCAAAAATAGGTTATGTTGGAAAATGAGGAAGAAAGAAGAGAAAAGGAAAAAAATGTAGCATCGGTTGACACGTAGCACCGATGCTACGTCTTATGTGTAGTGTCGGTCCTACATGTCAACCAACAATACATTTTTAATTTCTTAAGTCAATTTTTCAACGAATTTACTTAAAATTCATTATAAGTCAGTTTTCCCTAAAATTGACTGAAAACCGACTTTAAATCTTGATTTAAATATCCCTTTTTGTAGTAGTTCATGGAAAGAAACATGATAGATGTAGCAAGTATTGGAGTTTTGATAAATAACACTTTTGAAACTATAAGGAATTTAATTGCCATTATAGCTACAAATTCTAAAAAATTTGGCAAACATTCCAACCCGCCACCAAAAATCAATAAAGTGGGATTTCCTAGTAATATCAAACAACAACTGATCACCCTCACTTCGATTGTGAAAAAATTAGCAACCAGACAAGTTCAAGCATGTGGAATCTCCACTAATATTGGACACCTAATAGACATATGTCCTATTATTCAAGATCCTAATGTTGAACAACTAAATGCTATAGGAGGATACCAAGGACAGCAAAGACCTAAATATGATCCCTATTTTAACACTTACAATTTTTGTTGGAAGGATCATCCCAACTTTAGCTATTCTAGAGGCAATCAAGTAGCTACCCCTTGTAATCTACCAGGTTTTTCCTTTCTATGAAGCCAACAACCTTATCAAGTGAGACCGCAAAATCCTCCACCATCTCAAGGTAAATCTTTACAGGATATAATGAGTATAATAACATCTAATACTACTTAGTTCCAACAAGATACTATTAAGTTCCAAAAAGAATCAATTATATTTCAGCAAGATAAAAGTCTACTATCAAGAAACTTGTAAATAGATCCAGCCAGTTAGCTACCACTATTGGGAAATTAGAAGCACAAGAATCTAGTAAACTTTCCTTTCAACCAATGCCAATACTATATCATTGAGAAGCGGTAAAACATCTTAAAGAAGCTCATAAGGAACAAACCAAAAAAAATGAGACTAATGATGAGCTAATTCAAGAACAAACAAGTAATTATGAAAATGTAGAAAACAAGAAAACTAATAACAAGGAAGCAAAGCAACCACATAAGGTACAATCTAAAGTCTCAAGTTCTAATTATAAATTGCCTATTTCTTTTCCTAGCAGGTTTGCAAAATCCAAGAAGGATGTACATGAGCAAGAAGCCTTGAAAACTTTTTGAAAAGTATGAGTTAACATTCTAGTATTGGATGTCATCAAGCAAGTGCCATGTTATGCTAAATTTCTAAAGGAAATAGGAAGATCAAAGGCAATGAAATGGTGAACATAAGTAAAAGTTTATAAGATATGGACTTAATTAACCTAGAGGGGGTGAATATGTTATTCTTAATTTTTATCAATTTATAACTTAATAACTTAAACAAAACGGTTAGGCATGCAATCACGTGTAAGAATAAAGTGTAGAAATAAAATAATAATACACGATATTTTTATGTAGAAACAGTTTAGGCCACAACCATGACCTAAGAGGAAAATCACTGATCCACCGGATCACCTAATTTTCCACTATGAAAATCAAATATTCAGGTACAAACTTGGTCTTATGCTACCCTCTCCAGAATACTGCCTCAATGTACTTTACTTACGAGACCCTACTCTATTTTCACAATATCTAATATTAGCATAAGTGGTTTTCAGATTAACGTTCCAATAAGCTTCCTACTAATTCAATACCTTCACAAATCAACTACAAAAAATGTTGGCATAAAAACACAAGTGCTAATGTATGTTTTAGAACGAATTTAATAATGAATAATCTTAACTAGATGATTCAAAACATATATCACTTAAATCAAATCAACTAACAAATTTTAGAGCAAAAAGATTAAGCATAAATTCAACAAAAATAACTTCTTTGAAATTTAATCATCAAATCAAATAATTATGATCACATATAAAATTATTTAATCTAAATATGTAAAAATATCATTAAGAAGAAGCTTTATAAAGATAAAATTATCAAATGAATATATCTGATATAATATCAATTTAACATTAACCAATCTATTCAATCCCTTGTGTTTTAATTAATAAAGATTCATTAATTAATAAAATATTCTAATTGTTAAAGTTATTAAATTTTTTCAATAAAAAAATTTCTACATCTTATAAATCAAAATACATATATATTCTTATAAATCAATATATATATTAATTATATGTTAATTACCTGACGTGGCTGAAGATTACTCCTCCATATATATATATATATATATATATATATATATATATATATATATATATATATATATATATAATATCACAACGGGTTCTTCGTTACTGCCGTTGTTTTTAATTTTTTTTTCGGTAGTCGCATTTTCAACAATTTCAGCAACCCCTCGTTCCGTAGTTCGGTCCGTGCAGTTTTTTCATTTTTTTTCTGCATTCCTTTTAACTCTAAATATAGATAGATAAATAATAATACCTACTACTATTAGGATTGAGTGTATTTTGTAATTAATTTTTTAAAACCTATTAAAAATTTTAATATTATGAAAAAATCATTTTTAAAACACATCCTAAAAATATTGAAACACATCTAATAAATTTTTAATTGATAATTTCATAAATTGATTCAAATATAAATAGATATTTTAACATTAAAAATAGTTTTAGATTTATAAGCATATGTTATTAAATGTATTAGTGCAATTTTATGTATCATAGTTATAAAAGATATACCTAAAGTACAACTATCTAAAACTCGAACATTTGTTTGATTTTTTCTAATAAACTTGATAACAGGCCTAAAAATAAGTTTACTGATAAATATTTTGTCTACAAAAATATCCAACATTCATAATTCTTACAATAATAGAGAATATCTTGACATTCTTACAAAGGAAATTTTTACAAAAATGCAAGAAATCAGGTAATTTCATCATACCATACATTATATATAACACTAAATGAAAGTGTTATGCGAGATTTGGGAGCTTCAATTAATGTTATGCCTTACTCAATTTATGTTACCTTAAATCCTAATCCCCTTAAAGAAACTTATGTAATTATCCAATTTTTCGATAGATTTAATGTTTATCTAAATGGAGTTTTGGAAACTTTTTAATGAAATTATCTTCCCAGTTGATTTTTATGTGCTTATATAAAATATGACTCCATTATTAAGTCCACACCCTTACTTTTGGGTAGACCATTCATGAGAAATGCCTAGACAAAGATAGATATGCATATCAAAATACTATGGAGTTTGACAAAGAGGTCATTTGCTTTAATATATTTGAAACAATGAGGTAACTTAATGATTATAATTCTTGTTTATATGTTGATGTATGTTAATATTTAGTACAACAAATGATTGATGTCAATTGTGCATATCTATTAAAAGTTGCAATAAGAGACAATATGATAACCAAATATTTAACTCATAAAGAAGGATATATTAATAAAGTAGAGGAATTAAAGGAGATTGTCACTTTTCTTAACTCTTCTACATAAATTAAATCCAAGGTACAATCTTTCCTATATTTCTTTTCCTGTATTTAATAAGAAACTTTTGCCTTCCATTATGCATACACTCATTTTAGACCTCAAACCTCTTCCAAAACATCTCAAATATATATTTAGGAGACAAAGACACACTTTCCATGATTATAGAATCTAAGCTTTCAGCTATTCAAGATGAGAACTTAATCCTAGTATTGAGAGAATGTAAATCATTGATTGGGTGGACAATAGCTTACATTAAAGGAATCAGTGCCTCTATATGCATGCATAGAATATTACTTAAAGATGGTGCCAAACCAATAAGAGAACCACAAAGACAATTGAATATGCTAATGATTGAAGTTATCAAGCTATTGAGAGTTAGTGTAATTTTTCCAATTTCAAATAACAAGTGGGTTAGTGCAGTCTAAGTAGTTCCAAAGAAATCAAGAGTTATAATGGTGAAGAATGAGAATAATGATTTGATTTCTACCCAACTTCAAATCAGGTGGTGAATTTGCATTGGTTATGAAAGCTTAACTCTATGACTCATAAAGATCATTTTCCTTTACCTTTTGCATATAGATGCATTACAAAGGCCAAATGAAATGCATCTATAAGCGAAAGTTCTAAAGGGTTAAGTGAGTGTTTTCTTCTCTTGGTCTTTGGTGCAATGACAATCTAATTATAACATGAAAAACCATAAAAAAATAATAGTGAGTATAACCTACTCAATGCTCAAGTATTTGATTTTATAGGTGTATGATAAGTATATATTTTGATTTTATAGAGAGAATTATAGAAGCGTTTATGGATAATTTTACTATATATAGATATTCATTTGATAACTACCTCAGAAACCTAACATTAATTCTAAAGATATCCGTAGAAATTAACCTTGTACTTAATTGGAAAAAAATGTCATTTTATGGTAGATCAAGGTATAATTTTAGGATATGTGATGTCATCTAAGGGAATATAATTTAATAAATTTAAGATATTTCTTATTTGTTCCTTACCACCCCACACTTGTGTGAGGGAGGTTCCTTCTTTTCTTGGTCATGTAAGATTCTATCAAAGATTTATATAGGATTTTTAAAAAACAGTAAGGCCTCAATGCCATTTTCTCTATAAAGATATGGCATTTGTGTTCAATGAAGAGTGCCCCAAAGCATTTAACATATTGAATTTTTTTTAATAAAAACACCTATCATTAGTCCACCTGACTGCAATCTACTATTTGAGCTAATGTATGATGCAAGTGATTATATAGTTGGTGTTGTTTCGGGACAAAGGGTTAGCAAGCTTTCAAATGCCATTTATTATACATCATGGACTTTAAACGATGCCCAACTCAATTACTCCATAACATAGAAAGAGCTTTTAGCTGTGATTTTTACTTTAGAAAAAAATTGATCATATATAATTAGAACTAAAGTAACTATTTTCCCTGATCATGCAACTTTTAAGTAGTTTCTTATGAAGAAAGATACCAAGCCAAGGTTAATAAGGTATATCTTTTTCTATAAGAATCTGACCTTGAAATCAATTACAAAAAAGGAAGTGAAAATATAATAGTAGATCACCTCAGTAGATTAATTCAATAAGAGGAATCACTTCCTATAAGAGAATACTTTCTATATTAGCAACTACTTGAGACCACATTATTTACTCTATGGTATATGGATATAGTGAACTACTTTGTCAATAAAAAGTTCCTACAAGACCTATCATAAGCTAGCAAATTCAAACTCAAGAAGGTTGCTAAACAATGTGTGGGATGACCCTTATCTTTGGAAACATTGCCTAGACCAATTGATAAGAAGGTGCATACCTAACACTGAGCTTACATTTATTCCAAATTTTTGCCATTCATATGCACGTGGGGGAAATTTTGGAGTAAAATAAACCACTCTTAAAGTCTTAAAGAATGGATTCTATTAGCCAACACTTTTCAAGGATGCCTTCACCTTTTGCAAAACATGTGACCATGGTCAACAAACAGGTAACTTAAGTTGCAAGAATCAAATGCTATAAACTCCAATTATTATTGTTAAAATCTTAGTGTATTGATTTCATAGAAGCCTTTCAATCTTCTTGAAAGTTTATAAGATATTGACCTAATTGACCTAGAGGGAGGTGAATAGGTTACTTTTAATTTTTATCAATTTATAACTTAATAAACTAAACAAGGCGGTCAGGCATGCAATCACGTATAAGAATAAAGTGCAGAAATAAAATAATAACACACGATATTTTTAGGTAGAAACAACCTAGGCCACAACCATGACCTAAGAAAAAAACCATTAGTCCACCGGACCACCTAACTTTCCACTATAAAAATCAAATGTTCAAATACAAACTCGGTCTTATGCTACCCTCCATAAGATACTGCCCCAATGTACTTTACTTACGAACTCTTACTTTGTTTTCATAATTTCTAAAATCAACGTAAAAGGTTTCCAAACTAACGCTCCAAGAAGTTTCCTACCAATTAAATACATACCCAAATTAACTAGAAAATGGTTAGCACAGAAACACACAAGTGTCCGTGTGTGTTCTAAGATAGATTTAACAATAAATAATTCTAACTAAATGATTTAAAACATATGTCACTTAAATTAAATCAAATAACAAATATTAGAGTAAAAAAATTAAATATAAATTTAATAATCAAATCAAATAATTATTTGATCTAAACATGTTAGACCCTAACAAAGAAGAAGCTATACGAAGATAAAATATTTAATATTAACAACTTATTTAATCCATTGTATTCTAATTATAAAAACTCATTAATCAAAAAACAATATTACAATTACTAAATCAATAAATATGGGTTATTGAATTTGTAACTTTGGTCTTTGGTCCCGCTCCTGTCATATATTAACTATTAACCTTCAATTACTGCCTTTCTCTTTTTATCACTATTCTATCGTTACTCCAATTCCCTTTTTTTCTTTCGGCAGTTTTTGCAGCACCTCGGCAGATCGAGCACACCCTTCTTTTCGCTCAAACCAAATTCATTCTCGACGGGGACACAGTTTTTAATCCTAATGTGTCAATATAATAATAATAATAATAATAATAATAATAATAATAATAATAATAATAATAGAGTTACATATATTTTTAGCTTAACTTTTCAAAATCTATAAAAAACCTTAATATTATAAAAAAAAATTTAAATACATCTAAAAAAATATTTAAACACATCTATCTAAGAGATAACTAATTGATAATTTCATAAATTGATTCAAGTTTAAATAAATATTTTAACATCAAAATTAATTTTAGATTTATGAGCATGTATTATTAAATGCATAAATGCATTCTTATGTGTCGTAGTTATCAAAGATATACCTGAAGTATCATTATTTAAAACTCGAGCATTTGTTCGATTTTTCTTGATAAACTTGATAGCAGACCTAAAAATAAATTTATAGGTAAATATTTTATCCACGAAAATAACCAACATTCATAATTCTTACAAACTCCCTCTTTGACATTTTCGTGTAGCAAAACATCTCACTCACTACATGACACGTATAAAAATAAGATAAATACAACGGTGTCCCAAACTCCATAGTGGAACTATCTTATGGTCCAGTAAATTCATCTCCACTATAACTACTTGACAAGCTTGTAAGTAATTGAAATGACATTGACAAAGCATACGACAACTTGGCATAAAAACCTCATTGTATATTAGTTCAATTTACATAGAAATAAAGGAAATGTAAAGAATAATCATGTAGTGCATGCATATCAATCAAGCTTAACTAAATATATTTTCCCTTATATGCATAACAAAATAGAAACATGGAAGTATAACACATTATTCTTTCCCCATTTTTGACATACGAGAAGGACAAAGTATTCGACAAAGCAATGAAGCTAAACTACTCTTAAAGATAAAGTAATATGAAAGAAGATTAATGCAGAAGTGCAATGTGGTTTAAACTCTCCCTAAGTTCTATGACTCTTTAACTTAGAAACTAATTAAAAAGTTAATAAATAAGAAGATAGAAATAAATAAAAATCTAATTTTTTTTGAATTTTCATAAATAATCACGTAAGATATTAAACTCATTTAATTACAAACGAGCACACAACCAATTGAGAACTCATCAGTTTTTAACACAAATTTTTATTATTTATCATATAAATAAGCAAGGAGAGTATAAGTGACACACAAACACACTTGGCACATATAGTGACATATTGACATTTACTTAAAAGTAGTGTATATGTTGAAAATCTACAAATATATCAGTTAATTCATTTATGACCAATCAATAAAGACTAAAAAAAATCACCTATCATGTAAAATTATAATCGAGTCTTTAATCTCACAAAATAAAATATATCTACTAAAAGAGGACTTCAATTTTTTTCTTTTATTTCATATATGAGGTAAATGATATATTTTTTATTTTTTTTAACCTCTATTGGCTTTCTTTTTGTACATTTAAAGTACAAGATTTATAAGTAGTCACTTTTTGTATAATCTTTCATTTTTTTGCACTAGTCATAAACCTAGCATGATGACTTTCACACTAGCTGTGAGATAGCCCTCTCCGCTCACTGCGGTAGCTTCACACATCACAGTAGGTAGCA
This sequence comes from Hippophae gyantsensis, assembly GCA_030763125.1. Lineage (NCBI taxonomy): Eukaryota > Viridiplantae > Streptophyta > Magnoliopsida > Rosales > Elaeagnaceae > Hippophae > Hippophae gyantsensis. Next base: position 21,495,181 of record CM061033.1, on the reverse strand, counting down.
TTCTCAAGGTGCCTCCATACGGTAAAATTTTAGTATACAAAAAATAAAACCCAATAAAATTTTACAATCAAGATTAGTTGAAGTCTTAGAGTCTTTCAAGAAAAATTATAAACTTCAAGCATAGCATATTTGTGTGTTCGTGAGTGTGTGAATAAGTTTATGTCAACATCGATCATCACATGTACAAGAATATGTGTGTACATAAGTCAAAATTGTAGAATAATTTAGACAATAAATATCCAAATGAGTTGAGTCACTAAAAAGGAGGTTATGTATATGTAAGTATTAAATAAGTACAATACCGTGTTGGTCAGATAAGGATTATACTTTTATTTTTTTAACTAATAAATAAAATAAAAACAATAAAAATTACTCACCTAGTGTCATTTAAACACTCTAACAAAAATACCTAGATGAAGGAATAAAAGACGATCAAATGACCAGGAAAAAACAACCTTTCCTAACCCATATTTTCTTACATTTTGGTTTCTCTATATCACTGGGTTATAACTCAACAAACTTAGGTTTCATAGGTGTGTTCTTGGACTTAGTTGTACTTTTCTCATTCATCCAAAATGAAGATATTGTATGCATAGTAGGATGATGATAATGAGTCCTAGCATTAAAAGTACTGAATTTTACTTGCCTCCTTAAACCTAAGACTTCATGCTTCCTAGTAGAATTCTTGAACACATTATTAAAATTTGCATTCATCCTTGAATATGATGTAGTATGCATAGATGGATGATGCTTATGGGTCCTACTATGCAAAACATGGAAAGAATGATTAAGTTCAAGAGAATTCCTCAAAAATCTACATTTTGGTCTTATATGACCTTTCCTACCATAATGATGACAGATAGGCACAAATTTAACAAATTTTTCTACTATAGGTGCAATAGTTCTTTGTGCATAAGTAATAACAGTAGGAGTAGAGTTTAAGGACCTTATAAATGTGATCTTTGATGTTGAAGGTGTTGACTGTTCATCTATGTATCCAAGACCTCTCTTATCTCCATATAGCTTTCCATAGTCTAGGACTTTGGTCAATTTTTTAGCACCTATGGTCAAATTCCTCACCGTCTCTTTAGCAATACTAAGTTCTTGCATAAGCTTTTTGTTTTCCTCGGTGGTTTTTGCAAGTCTCAAATTCAAGGAATTAATATTTTCAGACAATTCATTTTTATCTTTCTCTAGGCTAGAGGAATTTGTTTTGTGAACTTGATAATATCATTAAGTTTAGTTACTTCCACAAGTAGTTTATCCCTATCTTCCCTAACACTTAGACAGTCTATGAATAGTTCCTCATAACTCGATACATTAAACTTAGATAATAAGAAAGAAGAGTTTACTTTCTCATTTTCTTCATCTGAGCTAGAGTCAGAGTCATTTTGGTGTGCTTTGGTAGTTGCGGTGAAGACACAATAGTTAGTGTCATCATCTTCTGAGTTACTAGCATTATCCTACTCACTTTCTATGTCACTGAGTGTAACATTAAATGCTTTTCCAAATTTCATTTTATTGTTTGTACAAATTATAGAAATATGACCAAAGCCATCACAAGTATAGCATTGAAGACTAATGAGCTTAGTTTTCTTATCATCATAGCTAGGAGGCTTGATTTCCCTTAACTTTCAATCCATCGAATAACTAGATTGTCCCTTATTAGATTGATTAATCTATTGACCCTTCTTTTTTAGGAACTTCTTCAATTTTCAAGCTAGCGAGACTAATGGCTCATCATTCATATCCTCATCACTATCAAAGATGTCCGTTTGGAGCTTTTGAATGACTCATCAATGTTTAATGTGTCCACATTCTTGATTTCCTATATTGTTGTAACTTTCATCTTGTAGTCTACTTTTAAAGAGCTTAGGAGTTTATGTACTTGTATTGGTTGTGGAATTTTCTCACTAAGGTTAGAATAAACATTCATGATATCACAAAAGCGAGCATAGAATTGACCAAAAGTTTCAGTGTTGCTCATTTTAATAGAATCAAATTCAGATGTTAGCAATCTCAATTTTGTTTGTTTTACTTGGGAAGATCCTTTATAAGCAAGAGCAAGTGCATTCCATACATCTTTAACAGTCTCACAATCAGATATGCGATGGAACTCATCCATCGATACAATAGTAAAGATTGAGCTTAAACCTTTTTGGTTTGCCACACTAAAGGTGCGTTCTTCAGTGGTCTAGTCTCTTCTTGGCTTTATGATTGTTACACAATATTTTGTTACAAAAGGTGGCTCCTAACCATCAAGAATAACATCCCATACCTTTTCATCTAGTTTGAGAAAGCCTTGTATGCGAGCCTTCCAGTAAGGGTAATTAAACCCATCAAAAAGTGGGGGTCTAATAGATGACCCACCTTCTCTCATTTGGTCCATAAGTAGTAGTATGTTGTGTAGATCAATCTAACTAAGGATCAATCTACACAAGTCTGGTCATAGTAATGTATGTAAATCAAGAATCCTAAAGACGGGTAAATAATCTATATGACATACAGATGCACATGGAAAACCAGAACAAGCATATTACAAAGAAAGTCTTATATAATCAAGCTTGTAACAACACCTCAATTTTCTCTAGAGATAAATCTAAAGCACAAGAGAAGGAAGAACATGCAAAATATGAACAAAAAGCAATAGGAGACAAACAAAGAACCAACACACAACATACTTGGTATGAGAAAGAACAACCTAGTAAAAAGAAGAGATGCAATCTGTATGGCATAGCATATGAATGATAAGACTGAATATAGAAAAATCCTAATATTTTAACACTACATGATGAAAAAATGTGGCGTGATGCTCATGCAAACAACTATAGAAAAATAAGTAAGCAGTAAGTAAGGCAAACACACATAAAAAACATGTTAAAGCAACTAGTAGAGGAGAATACTAGTAAAGGATCAAATTAGGAAAAACAATAGATATTGTAATTAATGTACTATACAAGACAAAGAAGTGGTGAGAAAGAGATATGTATGAACTAGAAAACATAAAACTTTCAAAAACCAAAAGTTCATAGAGATAAACAACATCAGAGAACAACAACAGCTTTCTCAACTAGAGATAATGGGTAAAACATATAAGATGTATGTATGTGTAGATAGAGCTCGAGGATCAAACACCCAGGTGGTTAAGCCTAAACTGGGGTGACCTACTCAGATACCAATTGATAATTTCATACGAAGAAATAATTGTACAAAGGTCAATTGTTGCTCTGACTCTTGGAATCTTTTGGCGAGGTTTGAAAACACTAACCCATGGAATCTTTTGGCGAGCACTATACCAATTCAGCTAAAAAGGCCTCACAAATGTGAATAAAGCAAATAACACAGCGAAAGTACAAAATAACATGCTTAATTTAACACAGCAAAAACAATTAGCAGTAACAAAGAATAAACTGCGATAAACACATTAATAATGGTTTGCCTCATATGCTCTTGTCCAAGCTAGCAACATGAATAAACATAGAAAGTATCACACATCATGTGAATCAGTCATACATCCAATAAAAGCTATAAAAGGTATTCAATTACTTCAAGACCTCATACGTAAGAACATATTCCATAAATGATGATTTTACTCTCAAAGCATGCAATTATACATAATATAGCATGCCATAAGAAAGAGTTTAACAGTCTGTACACAACCAAAGTGAGGAGATACAAATTCTTTAAAGACTCGCATCAAAAATTCATGAACATAAAGCAAAAATAATAATTAGAAAGCTATAGGCATGCTATAAGAAAAGGAAAGAAAGTATGCAACTGTACAAATCAATAAGCTTTCTAATCAGAGTCTAAATCTAGTATGTTGGTACATACATGATATAAACTCATATTATACTAACACAATAGCATATCAAACATAATAATAGATATAACGAGGTAAACCTATATAGAACCCCTACCTATGTGGTAACATCCTTGGGTTGCTTATGGTAACCACTCAATAGTAAATAAATCCATTAAGTAATAAAATAATTACAACCTTGACAAAAATAAAACCCCATTATCTCTATTAGTTAGGACCATTGTTTAAACTACCTATTGCTACCCTCGCTTGATGCCTCTGTAATGACTTAGTTTGACACATGAACTCGGCTTTCCTCCAAAACCAGCACCACTCGATGTAGTGCAATCAACTACCAATGATCATTAAAGTGTAATACAATTTATCATGAAGACCACCCCCAATCACAAACAACTAATAAGCATTATGGGACGTACAATCAATCCACAAACTATACATAACCAAAGTGAGACACACAGTCTACCACTTATCGCACGCAATCAAAGACATTTGACTCAACAATTTGACTTAACCCATTCTCACATAAGAAAAAGTTATACAAAGGTAACTACCTACTAACACACAACTCACAACTACACATGCTCTTTACATAAGAAAAAATTTCATGATGACATAGGCTTATAACAACAACATAGGTTCCTTACACAAACCCACTTGCAAACACATCCTCGAATATTCACCACTCAAGAATATGGTTTTTCTTACATAGTTATGAATCACTAATATCTAATAACACTCAAGGTAATAATGCTCTAGAAATAGAATAATGAGATGTTAATTTGATAAAGCTCTACTACATATTTTCTGGATAAGAAACAAGAAGGTAAAAGGTATTTATAGAACTCATACAAGCATAATGGCCAACCTCACCGAGGGCCCTTGCTAACCACCTTATCGGTGGTCCGTTGAGGGGTCCAACGAGGCCCTTATCGAGGACCTCGCTAAGGTGCCAAAAATCCCATTTATTCATTTCCAAAAGTGCATAGTAATTTTCATAAATACCCACACCTGAAATGAAACAAAAAAATGAGCGACAATGTCGACGAACGTGCATGTGATCAACTAACATGCACACTACGAAAACCAATCTCGTAGTGTAGGTAAATATACTCACATACAAAGTGTACATAATTATATACATGTGTGCTTTACTGATCATTAGTAACCAACCTTATATAGAGAAAGATAAATACACTAAGTAAAATAAACAGACTATGTGTTTTGCACACAAAAAGTCACTAAAATAGAAAGGATTATAGGCCATATAGTACAACTTATGATTAATTTTTAAATTCACCTAATTAATTGAATTCATGATTGCTTAGCTAGTTAAAATTCTCATTAGTTATCTCAATTTTTAATTAAAATTTTCTACTTTCTTTTGTTAATTTAGTCACTTAATTAGTTATTTTATTTTATTTCTAATGTTTTTAATGTGTTAAGATTTGTTTTTATTATATTAGTTTATTATTTTCGAGAAAATAAATTAAAGAATTTAGAACCACTCCAAATTCACGAGAGATTGACCTCGGAGAAAGCTTATAGCTAGCCAATTATTCATTTATGCAACTGCATATATTTATAATTTGTACTATCACTCATATTTTCTATCTCTTAGATAGGGTAATTTCATGTCTAATAGGTAAAGTTTCATTTTTGGAATTTTGCTACGAGAACTTTGAAAATACTTTGTTTATATACAATGCTTGAATCATTCAATTTGTGTGTATGTAATTTATTTTTGATCAAATGAATGTTATTTTCAAAATTTGGATACTTAAAAATATTTATGCAACAATATTACCAAAATAATAATATATTCGTAACTAACTAAATTGGTTATTATTGAAACATGTAGGTTTTATGAAGGTGTTATGTTTTTTCATGCCTTCACAAATGTTTCACTTTTTTCTGTTTCTATTATAAAAATAATTTAAAATAATATTTTTATTTAAGAAACTATTACATACTCACACGTATATATGGTTCAAACCTTTACGATGCTTATGCAATTTGCATTTTGAGCCAATACAAAGGTTTTCGTGATTAATTAAAATATGGGTTTTTTTAGAATAATTAAAAGAAAAAAGTGGAAAATTACAAATATATAAAAAAAATTATAAAGATTGGTATTTTGTAGTTATAGGTTTTAAATATGCTACCAAGAATTCTTAAAAAATAATAAAAATAAATTTTTACTATTAAAAATTTGTTGTTACATCATTTCATTTAGTTAATTTGGATGTCATTCAAATTAAACTACGATTTTTTATATTTGTTCAATTTAAATGCCTCATAATTTGACCATTTTAATATTATTAGAGTACGATTTTTATTATTATAGATTTTAAAAGTATTATTTTTTGTAATTTCTCAAAATATTTTTATGCTTTTCAAATTTATGCCTTTAAGATATTTTAATTCTTAAATTTTAATTAATACATTTTATCGGGATAAAATCTCAAATGCCCCTAAGGTTTAGTATTTCTTCACTTATATCCTTGAGATTTATAAAAATATTTAGAATACCTTAAATTTTATGATTAATATCATTGGTGTCCTTAAAACCTAATGGTGTTAATTTTTCTATCCATTACTATTCATATTCATATTCTTTGGCTTTTAATAATTATCCAACTTTTAAGGCTTTTTATTCTTCCTCCTAAAGTATCTAGTATAATTTCTCAATTTATCTATTCTCAACTTTTTGTTAAGGTTTTATGTAATGTTCCAGGTAATTTTTGGAAAAATATTTCTTTATAAGTTGTTTGCATAGATGGTGGTAATTTATGATAATACATTTCATATTCACAAATAAAAGAATCTATGTAACACATGTCCAAAATTTTCATATTTGTTAGATGTCATTTAGCTTTATTGATTTCATTTTCACTAGAGTCAGTGATAGTTCTTCTTTTAACTTCTCCAATAAATTTCTTATATATTTCATTTATTATTGTATCTAAGTATTCTCTTTCTGTGGGAGCATTCCCTTACATTAATAAATGTTGTTTATCTGTTAAGTTTGAAAACCAAACTTTAACATTTCCTATCATTTTATGAGCTACTAGTACCCTACAAATTGAAAGGCTTGTTTAGGTAGTTTGAAAGGTTTGTATGAGCACTCATACCACTAGCCCATTCATATAAGGCTTTTTTTCTATATCTTATACAGTCTAAATCTAAAATATCAGACTTATAATTATCATGGAGTTTGAATCCTAGTGGGATACTTCCTCTAGTTCCCCAATGCAAAATGTGGATGGTATAAGTACGTGTCAGTTCATGGTCACCATATTTCTCGGGGAAGCCTTATGTTACCTATCAGATAGCACATGCTGCCTATAAAGATTTTCCTTAGGCACAAACATAGAGTAAGTTGGAGAGCCTTCCTTCCTACCTTACAGGAGTGAGAGCTCCTTACTTCTTTTACATGCTCTGATACCAATTTTCTACGGATCGGATAATACCAATTTTTAAAATTTTTAATGAGGGTTAATATTGACTAAGTTCACCTAGTTGATGGTCTTTGTCGATTTGTAGAAAGTAAAAGTATTTCTAAAAAGCTTATTATTTATTGGTTTAAATCTAATTTTCTTCTATATTCATTACAATTTCATAGTATATTATATTCTTTATTGTATTAATTACTTATTTTTAATCCTGAATCTATTAATTGTCTTTTAAAATTTAAAATTTAAAATTATATTTTTATTTCTTAAATCTAATAGTTCTAATGTATGTACTAATTATTCAATATTCATAAGGTAGTATCTTGATAAGCCATATGTGTTGAATGTAAATTATTTTGTCCTATTCGAAGTATACAAAAATGTTTTTCCTACGTATGATTGCCACATAAGTTATGTATGCAATAAATACGCAACTATACGTATCACAAGAAGTAATATAATGATAAAAAAAGATCGTTTTTATGGAGATTATTTTATTAAAAACTAATTTTTAAAACTAAAAAAAATAAAAAAATAGTTTTTTTTTTGTGTTTTTATATTTTAAGGAAAGAAAATTAAAATAACTAAAAGTATATAGCAAAAATTAATTAAATCAAATTTGGTAACTAAGAAGATATATGAGAAAATATCTAATAATACTTAATTTCCCAATTTTCTAAACATGTGAATCGCTAAATCCCCCTAATATAATTATCAATTAATTACATGATCAATTGAATCAAATCTAACATGTATTCCTTTCTCAAGTAAATTACACACCATATAATAATTAATTTAATCACACTCTCATGAAATTAAATTGCATACTAATTAAGTTCATCAATTATGAATCATATACATAAGAATCATAGATCTCTGCCTAGAAATTATGCATGTTATTTAATCAAGACAAACAATTAAATAATTTTCTCAAATCTATTTAATTGCTTCTATAGATAAGTTGTTGGCCAAAACATTAATAGCATAAAAATTAGATTAAATAATATAATTAAATTAAAATTTATGTAAAATATTAGATCATCACATGGTGAAAATTGAGTTCATAAGATCCCTAGATTAATAAATTAACTAAATATAATTTTGTTCGTAAAACTCATATTTTTTATAAAGAAAAACATAAAAATTGATAAAGAAAATAGTAGAAGAAGAAATACAATCAATCTCTTGAATTGTAGTACTAATCTCCTCTTGAATTTCCACCAAAATTGTATTTCCTTTTGAATTTTTCTGTATTTTTATATCTTTTTAGATCAAAATTATGCTAATGGTAGCTCATTAGGTTTTTTCCACATCTTAGCTTTTTTTTGTTCAACATACACTTTTTAACTGCAATATTTTAGTGCACCCTCTTTTGTAATTCTTTTCATATTCTTTTATTTCACATCAATTTTCTCTTTTTTTATTGTAACTTCACTACACCCCCAAACTTATTTTTAATTATATTTTTTTAGAGGGATAGTTGTGTTGTAAGTTTTGCATTTTTTAGGGTGTATTACATTTTACCTTACTCTATAGCATAACACATGATTGCATTTATTTATTTATTTTCATACAAGATAAAGGTGCAAAGATAAAGATAATGCTTATTGTTTAGCCATTAAATTTGGCTTAAAGATATGAAATGTTTTTTGTTAGGCTCAAATGGGTAACTAAAGATATTAACAATGGTTAGCTTGAAAGGCTTAATCGATCCAAATAAGGCCTAAATCATTTCTCTTACTAAATACTATTTATGATTTCACCTCAAGGAATGATAAAATAGATTCTAAAATATGGTAGATCTCATCGACTCACATAACTCACTACAAATTTTCTCTCAATAAGAACACCAAAATCAATCATGAATATGTGCATAAGAATTTGAATCAATCCAATCAAAACTTGCAAACATATCATATGATTAATGTAAATATCTTAATAAATATGTTACATTACTTATCCTAGTCATGACAACCAATTTTATCATTGAGTTCATATGTTTCATATCAAGCAAGCATGCATTTAGTTTCTATATATTTATCAATTTTTACCCAAATCATGATTAAAAACATCCTAAGAATTAAAAAAAATTCCCTAAAAAACTTAAAATGTATAGTAAATACTAATGTAGAGAATGAAGTTTTCTCCTCCAAACTTAAATTACACATTGTTCCTAATGTGCACATATAAATATGAAAAATTAAAAGGAAAGAAAACTCTCGTAGTTATGGCACACCATATCTGTCATTGAAACTGCTCGATCTTGTTGTACCATTTCTCTCCACATTTACTCACCTAGAAAACAAAAACAATGAAAATATAAGTAACATAATATTGGGTTGCCTCCCAACCAACACTATGTTTAACTTCCTTGACTAGACAGTCATATCAAGTCCTAAGGCACATCCATTTGTGTCCATTTACTTTTGAGTTTTCCTAGAACAATTTGAGTCTTGATTTGTTCAATAATACCTTATGTTTTGTTTCGTAAACACATGCTCAATTCTCTTCTCTTGCCATATTTTTGTTTTCTTTTGGAACTTTTGGCATTCTTATAAGCACTCCACCGTAACTCATCCAATTTATATATTTTTAAAATCTTTTTCACCTCTCTATTGGACTCTCACTTTCATACTTGACTAGGGGATGGAAGGGTAAAAGTATGAGGTCTAAACTTTTTGGCCCTTTAGTTAATGGTTTAAGCTTAGATCCTATCTCAAAATTTTCCATAATTTCCTTTGATACACATATGAGAGGCGTGTCCTCCAAAAAGTTCACACAGCCTACAATATCAACCTTCGATCCCATACTTTCAAAGTTAAAACAAGTTGAGTTGTTTTCTAGTGAGTTTATGTCCTTGTTCATAGCATCATGTGTAACAATCTTAAGTGTGGGCGACTCAACAAATTCTTTTAAGTTGTCCCCACATTCAGTAACATTTATCCTTAAGCATTCATTAGCATTATCAATGTCGGGGGGTTTAGATGCTTTAAACACTTTAAAAATTACTTTTTCATCTTACACTCTCATTGTGAGTTCAAATTTTTGTACATAAATGATTACTCTTCTGGTTGCTAAGAATGGATGACCAAGTATGATAGGAATGTCACGGTTCTCCTCCACATCTAACACAATAAAGTTTGTCAGAAAGATGAATTTTTGTACCTTGACTAGCACATCTTCTACCACATTCCGAGGTTTCTTAATTGATCTATCTGCCATTTGTAATGTTATTGGAGTGGGTTTGGCTTTACTAACCCCCAATCTCTTGAAGACCGATAATGGCATGAGGTTAATGCTAGAACCCAAGTCACATAGTGCTTTCTCAAAACAGATGTTCCCAATAGTGCAAGGGATGTCAAAACTACCTAGATCTTTTAGTTTTTATGGTAGTTTTCTATCAAGGATGGCACTACAACCTTCAATCAAGGTTATTATTTCATTATCTCCAAGCCTCCTTTTCTTAAACAAGATTTCCTTTAGAAATTTGGCATAAGAAGGAATTTATTCAAGTGCATCTACAAATGATATGTTTATGTGCAACTTCTTGAATACTTCCAAAAAATTTAAAAACTACATATCTGACTTTTGCTTCTGCAGTCTATGAGAGATTTTTTTGCTGAATTATTTCCTTTCCATGACTCTCTTTATCCACTAATTTCTCCTCATCTTTTTTAGTTTCTTGTTCCTCCTTATCCCTTTTAGCCTTATGTTCCTACTCTAAAGTTTTACCACTCCTCAAGGCTATGTCATTGCACTGGTCCTTACATCCCCTTTGTATGTTTACAATAGTGTCACTTGAAAGGTTACCTTGAGGTTCTTTTACTTATAACTTGAGTGAGTTGCCCCATTTGGTTCTCCAAATTTCGAATTGAAGCCTTTTAGTGGACATTTTTGTATTTACTGATTGGATGAAGTTTTTCATCATCCCAATTAAATCATTTGTATTTTCCTCAGTAGGTGACTTCTTCTCTTGGGCTTATGATTGTTGTGGTTGTTAAAAACCATGTAGTGGAAATGATTGACGGTTGAATTGATTACCACCTTGACTATTGTTATTATTATAAGAGAAAGTTGGATATTGTCTCCATCTTGGGTTATATGTATTCGAGTATGGATTATTGTTTTGGTTCACATTATCCACATAGCATACGAATTTAGGATTATTTGGACAATTATCAAACAAATGAGCTTTTCCATAAAACACATACAACACTCATGAAATTTGGACCTGGTTTATACTCGTTGTCAAGTTTTGAGCCTTTAGAATATTAACCAAAGATGACACTTGAGTTGTAAGTGTTGTGATATCATTTACCTCATGCACTTAAGCTATTCTTCTTGTGGCTATCATTATGTCCATTGGCCATTGATAATTATTGCTAGCCATTTTCTCAATTAAATCATAAGCTTGATAGTAAGATTTGGCTAGCAAAGCTCCATTAGCATATGCATCAACAATAATTCTTGTTTGAGCATTAAGATCATTGTAAAATGTCTCTATTTGAATCTAAGAAGGAATACCATGATGAGGATACTTCCTTAGCAATTCCTTGAATCTTTCCCGTGCTTCATATAAAGATTTTCTTTCATATTATTGGTAGGAAGTAATGTCATTCCTAAGCTTGGTATTATTTGTTGGTGGGAAGTATTTCATCAAGAATTTCTTCGTCAAACCATTCAAGTGGTAATGGAATTAGGTGACATAGAGTTTAGCCAAGCTCAAGCATGGTCTCATAAAGAGTAAGGGAACAATCTAAGCCTAAATACTTCCTCTGTCACACCACTGAACTTGAATGAATCTCTAACTTCGATAAACAATTTGAGATGTAGATGAGAATTCTCTGTTGGTAATCCATTGAATTGTCCAACTATTTGTAGCATTTGAAACATCAATGGTTTTAACTCAAACTAATTAGCTTGAATATTAGGCCTTGTAATACTTGGATTTAGTCCTTCCAATGTAGGTATTGCATATTCATTCATAGTTTTATTTCTATCATCCATCAAAAGCATTTGATTGTTCAAGTTTAACTCATTATTATTTATGTCTAATGGATTAGCCATTTTTTTCTTGGGAGACAACTTGTTGTTTCCTTATTGATCTCAAAGTAAGCTTAATTTCAAGATCTAAATGTAAGATTTCTCCATTACGAACTCTGCTTATACAATAAACTCAACTACATTTCTATAATACTAAAGAAGATGTTTAAATAAAAACTAAATAAATAAATTAAAGTTAAAAAAATAAAGAAAGAAAGAAAATAAGTAAACTAAATTAACTAAAATAAATAAATAGATAAGTCAATAAAAGAAAATAAGTAAAGAAAAATAAATTAATAAAAATAACTAAAATAAAAAATAATTTTAACACTTATAATCCCCAATAATGGCACCAAAAACTTGATCGTCATATAAATAGTATGTGCAATGAATACGTAAGTATACGTATCGCAACAAGTAATATAATGATAAGAAAAGATCGTTCTCACGGAAATTATTTTATTATAAACTAATTTTTAAACCTAAAAAATAAAAATCAATTTTTTTGTGTTTTTATATTTTAAGGAAGCAAAATTAAAATAACTAAAAGTATATAGCAATAATTAATTAAATAAGATTTGGTAACTAAGAAAATATATGAGAAAATATCTAAGAATATTTAATCCCCTCATTTTCTAAACATGAGAATCGTTAAAATCCCCTCATATAATTATCAATTAATTACATGATCAATTAAATCAAACCTAGCATGTATGCCTCTCTAAAGTAAACTACACACTATATAGTAATTAGTTTAATCACCTCTCATGAAATTAAATTGCATACTACTTATTAAATTCACCAATTATGAATCATATACATAAGAATCACAGATCTTTGCCTAAAAACTATGCATGTTATTTAATCAAAACAAACAATGAAATAATTCTCTCAAATCTATTTAATTGTCTCTATAGATAAGTTATTGGTCAAAAACTTAATAGCATAAAAATCAGATTAAATAATATAATTAAATTATAATTATAATTTATGTAAAATATTATATCATCATATGGTGAAAATTAGGTTCATAAGATCCCTAAATTAATAAATTAACTATATATAATTTTATTCATAAAACTCATATTTTTCATAAAGAAAGACATAAAAATTGATAAAGAAAAGAGTAGAAGAAGAAATATAATCAATTTTTTGAATTGCAGTGTTAATCTCCTCTTGAATCTCCACCAAAATTGTATCTCGTTTTGAATTTTTCTATATTTTTTTTTCTCTTTTTAGCTCCAAAAACTTACCAAAAGTATGCTAATGATGGCTAATTAGGGTTTATGAAGTGATTAGGGCCTTAAATATAGCTCAGGTGCAATATGAACAATTAAATTAGCTTCAGATCAAGGGTTGAGATCAAAATAAGAAATCAACAGGCCTAACCAATCACAACACGACACATGACACACAAAATTCACTAGGCAAATCAGAGTGCAATGAGTGGTAGATGAGACTGGTCTGATTTAATGAATGCTGAGTCAATGCCATGCGGCGTGTCTTGATTCATAGTAATAGATAGCGTGGCGCATGGCTGGAACGCGGGGAGCAATCGTATGACGACGCATGGTTTGAAGGTTTGACTACTTTCCAAACTCAAATTGAACGTGGTGTTGAAATGTGATACACACTACTTTGCTCCTCACACACATCAATCTATAATTCGTTAACCTTGCTTACATGGTATCCGCTTGGCTTGCAGTCAGCTTCTTTGCTTGCGTGGTAGGCCATGTGGCAACTTTTGATTGGTTGTGCGTTAAAAATTCATAAAATTCCAAAAATTATATTTTAACCCCTTTTCACTAAAAAAAATTATATTTTAATATTTTTTGCTCCAAAAATACTATTTATTAAATAAAATAAGTAAATATTAAGTAAAAAAGTGAGCTAGTGACTCTACTTTGATAAAGTCATCAGTGTACATACAATGTACTTGTAATCTTCAAATAAGTAATATCCAAACATTAAGTGGTTGAATTTATCTTCCTTTATTCTTACATATTTTTGACTAAAATAGTCTCTTAATGTCCTTGAAACAAGATAGTCTATGATGCTTGTGATAACTTTAATATAATCTGTATAGATGTCTAATAAGATGTTAAATCTTTTAAAATTTTCAAGACAAGTTTCATAATCTTCATCTTTAAAATATTCGTTTAAATGATAGAGATAACCTTTATCAAAATTTTCTAATAGAATTAGATTTTTATCTTTAATTTCATTTGGAATTAGTTGTTTATTTTTAAAAATAGTTTCTATTTTCCTATTTATCAATATTATGACTAATCAGTAAGTAAATATTTAAACATTCAAGATTCTTAACTGACTTAAATTTATAATTATTATACTTGAATTTAGTGGGTCCACCACGGTCTTCCTTTATGTCCGTCTCCTTTTATTATACCTGGTATGCCTCAACTTGCTCAAACCTCGATGCCCTCATGGAAATGGTAAGCCTTATGTATTCGTATATAGATGATGTCCAATATTTGACTTACTAGAGAAGAGTAACTGAACTTTATTTTATTCATACTATAATAATTACTACAAACTTAAGACCAACTAAGAACCTTGAAGGGATTCTTAGTTGCTCATCATTTTTGGGTATAATATTACTGGTTTGGGATTTCTAGATAGAAGGGATTTAGTTTGTCTATTTTTTAGAGTAAAGAGCTATGTATTTCTGTGTGTCCTTGAAATGAAAATACGAGTTTCTTTTATAGCATAAGTAATCCTTGTTTACAAGAATAAAAATCCTATTTTCTCTTTACTTTAATAATTTATCTATTTTTTTGCTTTAAATGATAGCCATTGTTTTTTTCCTTGGTATATGTTGCCGACTAAGATGTAAGGTCTATATCTTTATTATATTTATCGTCTTCTACCGATAGTTCTTTTCTTTATTCTTTGTCCTTTTTACCAACAGTCCTTTTGATGACATTGATGATGACACATATTCGTTTTCTCGATCTTTGATACAATGGATGCATTTGTGATCTTTGGTGGCTTTTCTGGCATAGAAACAGAATACCTTCCTTATTTCTTGACCAATTTCCATGTTATTGTTATTAAAATTGGCTTCATATTTGGAAACTTTTTCACCATCTTAATCTGATAGAGCCATGTTGCTGTGGGAAATGATAATGACTTTACTAATTGAATATTTTACTTTGATCGTAGTAGAATTTTCAATCTTATTAAGTTCATAGTAAATTTGGCCTAACATTTGACCTTGTAGTACAAAAAGTTCTTTTGTGTTAAATTCCTTTTCTAGAAGTGCCCTTGGTTTGGGAACTTCTTGATTTGTATTGTAAATTCTTATCTTGATGAAGTGGTATAGACTGATACATCTTTCCTTATTGCACTCCATTAGTGAATTAAAAAATATAAGATACACAGGCTTGCCTCTTACTTTAATCTTCTTTATGAAGTTCTTGATTGCTCTTTTAAAATCCCTGAATAGTATTGAATGCTTTATTATCTTTGATGTCTCTGAGAGAGATGCGTCCCTAAATAGCATTAGAGACCTTGCTATTTTCCCTAGATTTGTCATTTTGCTTGGGGTTGTTTGTTGTTGTAATGCTGTAGGATAATTTCTTACTATTTCCTCTAGAGTTATTAGTTTTTCAGTGTTTTGTAATTGGCATAAATGTCTTTAGATTCTATTCTGTTAGTGAAGGCTCTATGCGTTACTCTACTAAATCCTCGAATAGATCTATTGGTTTCTGTCCAGTTATTATAGATTCCTAGTTTTGGGCCATTATAGACCACATAAACCTTTTTCTGTTCTTCTTTTTCTACCTCATCTGCCCACTTAAGCTTTTTGGTTTCAGAAATCTTTGAACTACTAGGCTTTTCCTTTTCATTTTGAATTCTCTCTTTAGAAGTTTCACCTTCTTTAGTTTGAATTTTTAATGAAAATTCCTCTTTTGAGATTTGGGCTCTAAAGGTTGTTTTGAACAATTAAGTTTTTCCTTTTTATTTTCTATCTCCATAAGAGATTTCTCAAGGTATAACAACTTGAGTTGTTCTGGTAGGATTTTTATCTCCTTTTCCTTTATCTTGATCTTGATGTCAAAATGTTCCATTCTTAAAAGCATAAAAATAGTTAGAGATGTTAATTCTCTAGTAAGAACATATGCTAAGCTATTCTTATGTCTTAGAAGATGTTTAACATCAAAATTGTAATAGTTGAACCATTGTTGCTATCTAACTAATCTTCCTTATTTGTAATCACTTGCAATATTAGTTCTTAAGAAATATCCAAAATTCTTGTTATTTGTTCTAACAATGAATCTTACGCTCATAACATATATTACAAATTTTTTGATGGAATTTTTAATAGCTAAATATTCTTTTTCATTACTTTGGTAATTTAATTCTAGACATTGGAAAGATCCTGATGTATATCTACATATATATTCATCTTTGTCATATGTTCTTGCTTTCAATCTACTTCCTAATATTCTTATGTAACATTTGTTTCAATTATCATTTTATCATCTAGCTTTGGATGGTTTAAATTTTTTCATTATAATGTTCTTTTATTTTTTCATTAGTTAGTGTTAACAAACTAACTAATTTTTCCATATCCCTATTTTTAGGGTTCATGAATTGTTTCTCTAATTCTTTCCTATATTCCATCAAATTGAAATTATATTTTTTTTATTAGATTGTTATTCATTTTTTCTTTGTTCTTTTTTAGGAATCAAAGCATCTGATCTTCTAGGTGGTTCCTCTTTTAGTTCTTCTAAGGGATCATATTTATGACGTATAATTTCATTATTTCTATGTATGTTATATACTTATTTTCTTACTTCTAAAAATTCCATGTGTATATCTTTTTGTAGTTTATTATAATCATAGTCTTTTATTCCTTTAATAATTCTTTCTGTGTTTCAATTATATCCTATAGATATTTTGTGTTTAATTCTTGGACTAAATCCATTTATTCTCTTAAAAGTTTCAAAGTTTCAAATAATGTTGCTTGATTCTTTGCCACGTCTATTAGGCTTCTATTTACTTCTAACTACATATCTTTTATTTTATCCGTAAACCTTACTTTTTCTTAATATAACATCATGAATTAATATCTTTGTTATTTTGACTTCATTTTCTAATTTCTTAACTTCTTCTTTATTAAAGTTTTCTCCTTCATGATCTATAAAGGTAAATCTTGATATACTATTGTTTCTACCAACATTAATTTTTCTTCCTGTTATAAGGGGATTTTCTTTGATATTTAATTATTATTTCTATAATATTTTAAAATTTGTTAGTATTTTTGGTTTTATTATTTGTTCAAGTTTTTTTAAAATTTTGTTTATTTCTATAAATTCATTTTATCTATGTATTGAACTAGTATGATTTTTTAAAGAATATATTATTAGATAATGTATTAAAAATAGATGATTTTCTACTTTTATTAAATCTTCTATTTTAAATTCATAAGTTAGACTTAATACTTGGTTTAGGTTTTATCATGGATATTAATAATAAATATAGGATATGTTGTAAATTTTAATTTTTAGTATCCTAAGTTATCATATATCATTCTTAATAAAACATATTTCATATTTATTATTCTGTCGTCTAGTAATACTATTTTTATTGGTCTATCTATCCCTTATTTGAAATGAGCTTTTATTAATATTTGAATACCTCCTAAATAGATGTATCTAATTTTTTTCATTATCCTTTTACAAAATTTTGGATTGCTTATTTAATATAGTTTTTTTATCAATTAAGGATATATTATATTTTTCTTTTGCATCTGTTATATTAATACTCATTTATTTATTACTTATTTCATAATAAATTATTTTTTTTTGGAATAATTTTCTTAGAGATGAAAATGATAGATCTTTAAATCCATTTCCATTTTTAAGATATAATTTTATTTTTTAAATTTTTTTTTACTTATCATCATTTCTTGTGAGAAACATCTTGAGCTGTCTTCTGATTCTAATCTTATTCTACTATTTTTAGGTTTATTATTTCTTTTACTATTTTAGGAATATTACTATTTAATTCAGTTAGATTTAACTTCTATTATATTTCAAGGGTATTTTTGAATTTTTTTTAAATCTAATATATTTTTAAAAATATCTCAAAACTTGGAAATATTTTGGATAATAATATCATTTTATCCCATATTTTAAAGTTTAGGACATTATAAAAAAGAAATAAACTCTTTATCCTTAAATTTTATTAAAATATAATAATTTAATCCTTAAAATTTTTAAATTTAAAAGCTAAAATATAATTTTTAAAAATAAAATTTAAATATATTAGTTAAAAATATGTGAAATAAAACATTTAAAAAAAATTAGCAGCGTGTCCGTCACTCCACCCTAATTAAAATTATAATATAGTTTTAATCGTAAAAACGAGTGGACTTTTTTGTTCCTTTGAATTGAATGGGTGAAAAGGGTCTAGCGTCGACTGTCAAATATAAGTCATGAAGGTACGTGTCTCATAAGCAGTGGGGTTAGCACCGAAAAAGAAACAAGAAATTTGGGTGAAAAGCAAATAAAACAGCCAAAGACAACCAATGTAAGAGGTTAACCTCATACCTTCTCTTCCCCAATTTATTTGGACAAACAACTTTCGTATTGACGGCAGGAGAGCAGAGCCGCCTCTCCGACTCTTCCCTTGTCTCTCACTTTATACTTGCAGAAGAAGACAACTCCAATCAACCATTCTGGTACATATTCTTCTCTCTTGCCGTGAGCTTCCAACTCTTTTTAGTGGGTTTGAGCCATTGTGCTCTACCAACAATTGTTTCTTTTGTTTTTCCCAGTAGACGATCTGTTGCGTTTCTTTTTGTCTAATCCTTCTTTTTGTTTTCTTTACAAAAGGAAATTGTGGATATGAGTTTCTTAGATAACAATGATATGTGGTAAAAGATTGAAACTTTAATTTGTTCTCTGTCTGTAACATATTGAATTAATTGCAGACATTGGCTTCTGTTCGATGTGTTGATTTGTAGTTTGGAGAAGGGAAGCTCTCTTTCTATATTTGTAGTTTGGAGAAGGGAAGCTCTCTTTCTATATTGATGGGCTCTGAACTATTTATGAGTTTTAGTGGTTTATATGATTTTGTAAGCACGGGGAATGATTAACATGAAAATTGATTTTGGGAACAAAAGGAAAATTCACAAACTGCTGCTTTCAGGATTCTATTTTAAGGTTTTATATATTTGGGGTTCGAAGATGTGGGATTATTATGGCCGATTACATTTGCATGCAGCTCTAATTGTTATTTAGTTGTTTTCATCATCTGTGACAAGGGATCGAGTTTAAATCCCCCTTCCCCTAGTATCATTTGAGCAAAAGGAGAGAGATAGATAGGGGGAAAAATAACATAACTTTCCTCATCTAAGATCACTCTTCAATGATGTGTGAGTTCCTTAGAGTTTTTCTGTTCATGTTAATCACTAATTCATTAATTAAAGCTTCAAGTTTGAACCAGTAAAAAAGAAAAAAACAGAAGAAAAGATGCTAAGTACTGTTCTGATATTTTAATCTGCTAGTACATTACTTTTTCGAAAAAAGAGAATATGTGTTTACTCCAAGATTAGCCAAAATACATCCCAGCCAAAGCCCTCTTTTATAATGTTCTTCACAGCTGCATGAGGTGGCGTACGAGGGATATTCCTAGCCAAAAATCCCAAAACCAAACTTGGTCCGGTATTAATCAACTGGATTACAACAAACCCATAACTTGACAAATGAAAGAATCATAGCTGGTGTAATATCCTTTTCTCCCTAGTCCCTAGTCATTCGATATGAACTCTGCAGGAGGCTTATTGTTATTCTCCATCATCTTCATCTTATGAATCCTCTGCCTCAGCACAATGATCATATCACCAGTTGCCTGCTGCTATAGTAACATGAGAAATAGTAAAGTAAAATGTTTATGGAGACTTTGTTGTGAATGATTTATTGATTCATTGTTTTAAGATTCTCTTCTTGATGCAAGAACTTCATTAACTGAGGGTTTATTTATGCTATTAGTTTCTATTTTTAAGGACACTGCTAATGGATTAATTGTAAGAAATGATGAAAGAAGTGATGTTGATGCCATATGTAGCTAGCTAGCTAAGAAAAAATGATACCTGTTTTGAGTATAGTTGAGAACACAGGGCATATTTGTTGTTAGTAAATTTATTGGTGTTCTTTGCTTTCTAGCTTAAAGTCCTCTAAAACTAGAAGCATTCAAGATATTTATTGGGCAAGGTAAATACTATTTTTCAATAAATCTTATCTTATTATATCCTTTGTATATTTAATCCTAATGTTAAGGTAAAATTTGATCACAAGCCATATGTAATATAATGAAAATAACAAGAACCAGGGGAGAAATAGTCCATGGATGTGATAGAGCTTTTGATCAAGATTTTATGACTAGTTTGGAATCAGCCATATAAAGAATTGAAAAGAAAAAACAAAATCAGATTTGAATAGAGGAGAAAAAACACGTTTGGGCCATCAAATAATTTGCTGAATCAATTATAAGTTGACTATGATTATTGAACTATGCTTATCCAACTGGAAGTAGTATGTATTGTTCTCTGTATGTACTGGAAACAGATTAGAGTAGTGGTTGGGGTAAACTATTCTTGTTGTTGATACTTGTTTTGTGTCTCCAATTTATGTGTCACCCACTTGCAAAGCTCCTTGCATGGGTAGAGAACAACTTAAATAATAATCAATAGATTCATATTTGTAAAATCAGATGAGAGTGAAAAAGAAAACATATTCATGATAAGAGACTTGTAGCACAGAACAACTAATTGAAGCTTCCCTAAGCAAGATAAAATGCTAACTAGAACTTCACGAGTGTAAAAGTCATGTTTGTGTAGGTAAACACACACACGCACACACATACACATATATTTGCTTTAGGATAAAATGCCCATGGCCCCAGTAACCTCGAAGGTATGAAGCATATACTTGTGTGTTATCATGGTCTTGCAAATTGTCTCGCTTTTAAACTTGACGTTTTACATGGCTATTGAATGAGTGTGTTCTCCATTAACATTTAGGCTGATCTTGTGTATCAACTTAGAAATAATTTATGAAACTTCGAATCTCATAGACTTGCTACTATATGTGTAGATTATGTTACGAGGAAAGCATATCTCGAATCTTTCAAATGGCGCCAGGTCATTCTTTCTTAGTGGTTCAAGAGGTAGTGCAGCTGATGGAAGTTCATGCACTTGTTCTGAAGATGAAACTTGTATTCCCCGAAGGCAGCAGATAATAAATGAAAACCTTCACACAAAAAGACCATCCACTCCTTTTTTGAGGACTTCAGAAAGAGTGGGAACCATCATTTCAGGAGATGCGGTAGAAGGGTTTAGTTCTCAAAGCCCATGTGTCGACCAAATAGCTTCTCCAAAACAGGTTGCATCTACTCCAAGACCTTTGGGTAGATCAGATGATGTAAGTTATGCTATTTGCACAGAAGTTGCTCAGAAGGATGTGGAACATTCTCAGATACTTAATGCAGACAACTTTGTTAGGGCAGGTGTTGCAACAGTGAATTTTCTGTCGGACTTAGCAAATTATAAGCTTCTTTTATCTAATGAGAATGAAGTGCTTAATTCCTCCAAGAAGTCTATGGTTGATGCCAGGGCCGGCAGATCTAGTATAAAGACTTCAAATGTGAAACATATCAAAAGAGAGAGCTTTTACAATGTTCATCCAAAACCGTCAGCTGAGGTAGCAGTGGGATCAAAACCCAAGAGTAGCTGTCATGGCACAAAGGATAAAGGAGATTCATCAACTTCCGCTAAGGATTTTAAGCATGTTCCATCTAGGGAGACTCGAAGCTCAGGCACTTTTAGTGAGAAGATTGTACCACAGAGACAAAAAGCCTATTTGAACAGCTTCAGGACAGGTTTGAATTCCAACATTAAGGCTTCTAATGTTGAGATTGTGGGCTATACAAGTGCAGGTTTAAACAAACCTTCAAGAGATATGAAATCCCCAATAGGATATGTGCCAATCAGGAGGCCAGCTGCTAACACTGGGAATATTGTGGAACGTGTTTCTCGAATATTGCAAGGTGTGAGGTGGGGGATTGGTGCTGAAGAGGCTCTCAGGAGTCTGAACTGTCCAGTGGATGCATACCAGGCAAACCAAATTTTAAAGCAACTTAACGATTCTTCAGTTGCTCTGGGATTCTTCTATTGGCTGAAACGACAAGCTGGGTTCAAACATGATGGGCATACTTACACCACTATGGTAGGAGTCCTTGGCCGTGCAAGGCAGTTTGGTGCCATAAACAAATTGCTCATTCAAATGGTGGAGGAAGGCTGTGTACCAAATGTTGTGACATATAACCGTCTAATTCATAGTTATGGTCGTGCTAACTATTTGCACGAAGCAATGGATGTGTTCAATCAAATGCAAAAAGCAGGATGCGAGCCTGATCGAGTCACTTATTCTACACTCATTGACATCCATGCCAAGGCTGGGTTCCTTGATATTGCTCTAAGCCTGTATGATAGGATGCAAGAGGCTGGCCTTTCTCCTGACACATTTACTTATAGTGTCATGATCAACTGCCTTGGAAAGGCTGGCCATTTAGCATCTGCACACAAATTATTTTGTAGGATGGTTGATCAGGGTTGTATTCCTAATTTAGTTACCTATAACATCATGATAGACTTGCAAGCCAAAGCAAGGAACTATGAGACTGCTTTGAAACTTTACCGTGACATGCAAAATGCAGGTTTTCAACCAGATAAGGTGACGTATAGCATAGTAATGGAGGTGCTTGGACATTGCGGGTGCATTGAAGAAGCAGAAGCTATCTTCACCGAGATGAAAAGAAAGAACTGGGTTCCTGATGAACCTGTTTATGGACTTTTAATAGACTTGTGGGGAAAGGTTGGTAATGTGGAGAAGGCTTGGGGGTGGTATCAAGCAATGATTAGTGCAGGTTTGAGGCCCAATGTGCCCACTTTTAACTCTCTGCTCAGTGCTTACCTTCGTGTAAATCGACTGTCAGATGCCTTTAATATGCTGCAGAGCATAGTAGGTTTGGATCTGAAACCTTCTTTGCAAACCTATACTTTGCTTCTTAGTTATTGTACGGAAGTGCAGTCATCGTATGAGATGGGATTTTGTAGCAAGCTTATGTCAATCACGGGCCATCCTGCACATACATTTTTACTATCTATGCCATCAGCTGGACCCAATGGTCAGAATGTCCGAGACCATGTGAGTATGTTCTTGGATCTGATGCATAGTGAAGATAGAGAGAGCAAGAGGGGCCTTGTAGATGCAGTAGTGGATTTTCTTCATAAATCTGGGCTAAAGGAGGAGGCTGGTTCTGTTTGGGAAGTGGCTGCTGAAAAGAATGTGTATCCAGATGCTATAAAGGAGAAAAGCTCTTGTTATTGGCTTATCAACCTCCATGTCATGTCGGATGGTACTGCCATAACAGCTCTGTCAAGGACTCTTTCCTGGTTTCGACAAAAGATGCTCGTCTCAGGGATTTGTCCTAGCCGGATTGATATTGTGACTGGATGGGGTCGTAGAAGCAGGGTTACAGGATCTTCTCTAGTTAGACAGTCTATACAGGAACTTCTGCATATTTTTAGCTTTCCTTTTTTTGTTGAAAGTGGTAATTCTGGGTGTTTTATAGGCTGCGGGGAGCCTCTTAATCGATGGTTGCTCCAGTCTTGCGTGGACAGAATGCATTTATTGTGATGATCAACTATTGTGGTACAATTTCTGTTGTGTTAACTCAATTTTGAAATAAGTTAGGAGAGTTGATTCTGTAGTCGATATAAAAATATGTATTTAAATTGTTTCATTTGCATCTTAAATTGAATGGAATTATCTGTTTTTCAACATCTACTAGCTTCATTCAGCATTCAGCATTCTTGTACTTTTCCCGAAATAAATCTACCCTCTTTTAAAAAATAAAGGAAATATTTAACCTATGTATAAATGATTTATTCATTCAATTAGCTTTATTTTTAACCTTTCACATATATTTATTTATGTTGTGAGAAAATGAACATATTTTTTTCTGATTGGGTTAAGAATTGAACTCTATTTATGAAAGTAGTCATGTCATGTAATTATACCAATTATTAATGTCTTGTTTGATTTGTGTACTAGAAAGAAATTAGTAATAGAAATTAAATTTAATAAAAATAATATAATTATTATTATGTTTGTTTTGAACATTAATATCTATTTGAACATGAAGTATGACATGTTATCATATGTTATATAGTGTTTGAGCCTTACCATTGCTCGTATTAGAACCTTTAAGTCGATGTCTCTTTAGGTATGACCACAATATAAGACAAATCGTCGATGTCTCTCTAGGTATGATCACAATATAAGATAAATCGTCACACCTATTTTAATTGTTATCTTTTACTAATTTAACTTTCTGACATTTGTTGATGTATACTCTTTATATAATCGACATGTGTCCTTATAACACAGTGTTTGAGCCTTATTATTGCGCGTAGTAGAACTTATACGTCGATGTCTCCTTAGATACGATCTCAATATAGGACAAACCTTATAGTTGCACCTTAACCTTTTGACACTTATTGATGTGTACTCTTTATATAATCGACATGAGTCCTTGTAAATATTATCTCTCTCTATATATATATATAAATAAATAAAGATGATCTTAAACCACTCACACTTTTTAGAATTTATTACGTCTTATTTGTTTCTCTCTAGGATTAGATAATCCCTAATTTGGTGCCTACGATGGAGCTTAAGATTAAAGGCTAATAACATAATTTTTGATGCCTTATTTTACCAAGATTCACACCGTGTTTAACAAGAGCTTGAACAAGTTGTACATTTCATGTTTAGTTAGTACTTTTGTCTAAAAGTGGTAGGAAATAGAGTCGTGGAGAGGTTAAGGATCACCATTAAAACTTAAAGAAGGTTTATGAGATATGCATCCTTTAAAAGCTCGAGGACCTGATAGGTGTTGTGTAATCTTCTATAAGAAATGCTGAAATATTATTAGGGAATAAGTAATCTCTAAGATTTAAAACTTCTTTATAAAAGGGGAATTACACCTAATTAGAATCACGCTTATATTACATTGATCTCTAAAGTTAATATTCATCAAGGTGTCTTAGATTACAAACTTATCAGCTTGTGCAATGTCAACTACAAAATTGTAGCTAGATTATTGGTCAAAAGATTAAGAAATTATTTAAAGGATCATATTTTTCCTTTCCAAGTGGCATTTAATTTGGGCAAATGGATAGTAAAAAATACTTTGATTGTGGAGGAAACTATTTTGACTATTTCTAAGAAAACTATAGACACATGGGATCAAATTAGACATGAGGAAAACTTATGATATGATTGAATGAAATTTCTTAACGAAGATCTTAAATTGCATGGGCTTCTCCAAAAAGGTATGCACTCTAATTCATCAATGCATTACAACTGTCTTTTTCTTTCCTGCTAAATGGACCTCCATATGAAATTTTTTTGTCTTTAAAGGGGGTTTAAAATAAGGTGATCCTTTATCCCTTATCTATTTTTGATAATCTCATAAAGTCTTTCAAGGATGATTATTAAAGCTGAAAATTTAAATAAGTTACATGGTATTAAATTGGCTAGAGGTACTCCTTCTATCTCTTATCTTTTGTACGTGGATGACATAGTCATTTTTCTCAAAGCCAATTTTCAAGAGGTAACCTCTATCAAAGGTATTTTTGATAAATACTGTTTTTGGTAAGGACTGAGCATCAACTTGCAAAAAACACTCCTTTAATTTATCATAGACAAATTTCCACTAGCATCCAAGTCAATAGTTTAGAAACAACCGTCAAATATAGGGGCATTCTTTACCCATTGGTAAAAGTAAAAAATTAGAGTTCAACAATCTTTAAGAAGAACTTAAGGCTAAATTGAATAATTAGAAATCTACACTGTTATCTTAGGCAAGCATAAAAACTCTAACAAACTTTGTTTTACAAACTATACTCATTTATTTAATAAGTACTTTTAAATTGCCAGCTAGTTTAAGTGAAGTGGTAGATTCTCTGATGAAAAAATTCTAATGGACAGGTAATATAAGTTTTGAACACTATTTTGTTCCTATAAGTTGAGAAACTTTATGCAATCTAAAATATATTATAGTGGATTGAGATTTAAAAAACTGATGATTTTGACAAAGTTATGCTAACAAAGGCAGCTTAAAAATTAGTGATTCAAGCTAACAAGCTCTAAGTTAAAGTCTTCAACAATAAATATTTTAAACAAGATTTTTTTTCAGGAGTTTAATAAAAAATAAAGTGATTCAAATATATGAAAATGTTTGTTTTGGATTAAAGATCTGATTCACCAAGGAATTTATTGTAATATATGTATAGGTAATTTCAATCTATGGACTAATCCTTGGATACCTGGTCTTTTCCTACAAAAGCTTTCTCAAAGTTTAGTTGATAGAAAAATTTTAGATATTAATTTACAACAGTTTAATTCTGCTTTTAATCTTTGCACTTGAAACAGTTACTAAAATAAGAACTATTAGAAACTACTTTCTTTATTTAGAGGTGATATCATCTCGTACACTTTGAAACAAAAACCACTAAATCATTATGTTTATGATCAAATTCATTGGCATGGTATAGGAAAACAAAAGTTTATAATCAAAGGCGCTTATGAATTTTTGGTCCAATATAGATTCCAAACTCCTTATATCAATTTTTGAAGAATAATATGGAAATCATAGATCTATGAATAACACAAAGTTATACTTTAAAAAATTACTATTAACTATTTTAACATACAGAAAAGACTCATTGTTTTCATGGCCAATTAAAGATTTGACTTGTTCATTGTGTAGTAAGAAAGTGAAAGATATTTATTTTTATAAGATGTGAACTTCTTAGATTTTAGTGGTTTAGCTACAAATGGAACATAATTTGAAACTTCACCGAAAAGCTGGACATTAAATCCTACATTTCTTTCATTTTAAACCCTCCAATAAATGATTAACTAAAGTAATAATTAAATACCAGTTTACTCTCACAACAGTAATCATGATAGAGTTTATTCTCACAATAGTGATTATGATAAAATAGATTTGGTGGTTGAGAAATGAAATAATGTTTAAAAACAAAGTCATTAACAATAAATTCCAAATAAACTAAGTATTTTAAATGATTGATGAGTTTTCTCGAATACTTTAAGACAAAGATGAAAAGAATGAATCAAAAGTGAATGAAGACAATCATATTATACCATGTTTTTGATAATCTTTCCTTAAAAATGACATTAAAATAAATTTTAATGATGCTTGGATGCAAGGTAAAGCAGATTTGGGTTTTTTTTGTCACAAATCATTATAGAAGAATACTCTATTCATGCATTGGTTATACTACAATTATAACCGATGAAGAAGTTGAAGCTTTCTATAGAGCTATTCTTACATAGAAATTAAAGAAGTTTACATAAAGAAAGATGCAAAAATGATTGTTGATGCTTTCAATCAAGAAAATTGATATCTAGTATATCTAAACTCTCAACATATTCTCAAGGATTTATTCAAGCATCTTTGTAAATTTTCCATGCTTTTCAGTTAAATGGATCTTATGAGAGTTAAACATGTAAGCACACAATTTAATTATATGGGTAAGATCTAAAAGTTTGGTTGGAACCATTCTCTTCTATTTCTTGTCAGCCTTTATAATTGAGTTCTACACCACAAGTGCAAACGAGAATATAATTTTTTTTCTATTCTTTTATGTAGTGAAAAAAATTACATGTATCCTACAAATCCAATCTAACACGGTAGGAATGAGTTTTATTTGATAATTTTGATTTTTGATCTAAATCACGTCATAACATATACATATTTAAACTGTGTGTTAAGACATTTAATTTTTTAAATAAAAAAATTATAAGGAATAAATTAGGAGATTTTGCATCTTATTAGTACCCATATTAATTTTGTTATTTATTGTTATACAAATTCTTGAGCGTTATCTTTAAAGTATCTAAAGTTCTTTAGTTTTTATTTTTTTCTTTTTCTTTTTCTCTTTCTTATTCTCTCTTATTCGGTTTAAGATTTAAGATTTAAAATTCAGTGTTTATTATTTTGTGTTTAAAGTTTAATATTTAGTATATAGAATTTAGATTTAGTGAAAAAAAAATGAAAGAAAAATTTATGCAAATATATAGAGGTGTGAGATAAAGATATTAGAGAAGAAAAAAAAAAGAAAAATTCAATAAGAGAAAGATAGAAAAAAAAAGAAAGAAGAAAAACAATAATAAAAAATTAAAATGACTAAATTATCCTTTTATTTTTTTTTGCATAAAAAATATTTTTAATCAAGTGAATACTTTTTTAAAAATATAGACACTTTTAAGGTACTAGTACATAATTTTGATGATAATAAGCACTAAAATAAGGTACGAGTAAAGTACTAGCAATTAAATTAGAAGTGATGATGTGTGTTTCAATTCAAAACTTTTTAGTTTGAATTAATTATTAGTTTTTTTTATAACAAATACATTGAGTTTTATTATTATTATAAATAAATAAAGGAAACATAACTAGTTTTGAATAAATGAATGTTTTAATTTCATAGCTTTTAATTAAAATATTTTAATTTGGTAGCTTTCAATTAAAACAATTTAGTTTCATAATTTTAAAAAAATATCTATTTTAATCCCATACATTTGAGTAAAATGTAAACTTTAGTTTTTTGGAATTTTTTAAGACTAAAATACACATTTTTTAAAATTATAGATTTAAAGCGTTCTATTTGAAAGTTACGAGATTGAAACACTTATAAATAAATTGAATAAAAATCATTTAATTTTTTATAATATAAAAAACATATACATTTGGATTGAAAAACCTAAATATATACAACATAAACAAACATTGTGCAACTCCATGCAACACCACGTGAACAAACAGTATACAAGTATCACAATTTACACAAATTGTTAGCCTAATTTAGGGTTGTTCATCGGATCAAAATCGTTGATTTTATACTCATTTGATCCGATCCGACAATCCGTTCAGATTGAAACATCCTAATCTGCAACCGATCTTTCACATCTTTCACATCCGCTCAATTCGATCTGTAAACTATTCAGATGACATCCGATCAATCCGAACGGATGGTCGTAGTGAAATCTGCTATCCAATTTGCATTTAACGGATGGAAAAAATTTCCATCTGATCCGACCATCGGATTGGATCGAATCGGATGAAAAATCAACAAATCGGATCGAATTGATCGAATGATCGGATTTTTTGCACACGCTTAACCTAACCCTAATTCCACATTTACCTTTTTTGTTTTTGTTTTTTTTTGGCTAAGTAACTTTAATAAAGCTTTCGGAAAACAAACAAACAGCCTGAAGACAAATGCATTAACAAAAGATTTTTGTCCATTTATGACATATCTTTGACGGGTTTTATATAAATTTAATATTATTACGTGGTTGTCGTGATATCATATTATAATAAATAAGAATTATATTATTATATTTAATATTTGGATGTGAAATTAAATTATATTAAACATTTTATTTTGATTATCTTAAATTTTAATTTTAAAATTATGTATTTTATTTTTTTATCTTAAATAAAATTTTATAAAAAAATCATTTTAAATAAAATTTTATAAAAAAATCATTTTAATATATAAAAAACTATATAAAATAAATTAAATATTATTTTAAATATAAAAATATTTATTAGAATAATTATTATCAATTTGACACTGTTATATTAACCTAATATAATTACAATTAACCTATACGGTAAACAAAACGGTGTAGGAAAAACAATTGAAAAGCTAGGTCGGCGTGTACACGACTGATACAGAACTGAAGCAAAATCTGAATGCGGTGAAAGACCGACAATGGCTGTTGCTGTTGGTCATAAAATTCTATTGCTCTTTTTAGTTCCCATTATTTCTTCGTCGTACCTCTTTTCTCTCCCGGCGGCGACGAGCTCAGTTGAACTTCACACCAACTCTAACGATTCCATCAGCGAATTGCTGGAACTTAAGCTTAAGATCTCTAACTTAGGTATTAAACTGCATAGTATTGAATTATTTCTGATCTTTTTGGTCAAGTCCATCTCTATTGTCGTTGTTTAATTGTGTTTGTGGATAGGAAATTGGGAAAATTTGAATTTCGTAAGAATGAAATGCAGAATCCGTACTTGAGGAAAACTTTCAAAATTTATATATGAAAATGGGTAAGATTGAAGAGCAAGAAAAGGTAATTCATCAGATGTCACATGAGATCCATCTTCTGCAGTCTGCTGCTTCGAATCTTAAGGTTTGTTTTCCAGTACCGAGTCAATACAGTAGTATTATTATTAGCACATAATTTTAATTGCTTTGTTACTTTTGCTCCATATGAGTCTGCTCTGTTTCCCTTAGGGAAGCTCATATATGTTTTTACTAATTTTTTTAAAATATTTTGGCTACAATAATTTCTTCATTGGGGCAAATGGTGCAGCAGTTCACTAACTATTACAGGAAGAATAACTAGGTCCAGTAGCTTTTTTTTTGGTGGCAGTTTAGTCCAACAGTGTTGAAAAAGTGATACTACAATTTCAATTGGTTATTCTTTTAGGTTTTTGAAAAATTTATATATATATATATATATTCATTTTTTCAATTGCATTTGAAATAGAAAGTTTTAACATGAATAATTGTTTAAGCAATTTTAATTTTTTTAATAGAAACAAATGAAGAAAAATATAAAAATAGGCCATTTGATCATGCAGTGTCACTTTTTCAAAACTAGTGGACTCAACTATTATGAAAAAAACTACTAGATCTCAGTGTTCCATTTTGTAAAGTTAGTGGACCTCTATGATCACCTGCGCTTCCTTATTTTAGTTGTTCTATATTTTCAAGTGAAAAGCTGCTGGGTTAGAACTGTTTTCTTGCTACTTTTAGTCACTCAATTGCATTAATGTAGATGCATCAAATGAAGGATATTTAAGTACCCATTAAAAGTTATATATTTGGTATTGACATGAATATGAATCCATTATGACTTGCAGGGTGATTCATTACGGGCTGATGAGAGGGTTAATGCTTTAGAAGAAGAGGTTTATTGCTGTTTTTTTTTGGATGAGTTTTGTTCACATTGCTCGCCATAAATACGCAACAGAGTTTAATGAAAGCTTAGTGGACCTAATTTGAGTATGCTTTGGGATGCTTAGGTACAATCTCTATGGGCTGCTTCAAGAAGGAGCAACTATGATATTCATATTTTAGAGACTAAAGTACGGGATGCTGGGGAAAGACTAGAGCAGACTACCGCTCAAGCTGAAAAGGTCACTTATCAATCTAGCATAGTTGAGTAATGTTGCGTGTTTGCATTAGGTAATAATTCTCGAATATTGACAGGTTCTTGTTCCAACGTCTGAGGGTGCTTTTGTTTCTTACTGAATGGTGGTTTTTGTAAAATTTTAACTTTTCGTCTTTCACCCTTTTGTAACCTGAAGATTCCCCCACTCCCGTATTAAATCTAAATAAGAGGTGTCTATGGGTTTGATTGTGGAAACTGGTGGGGATAATAGGTTTTAGGAGGTCACGAAAACCATCATTTTAGGAGGTCACGAAACCTCTTGTGCCAAGGGCCAGGATGACCTTGAAGAGTTTAATGTGAAGGAATGTTTCCTTAATTTCAATTTAACATGTTGGACAATTGATGAAAGCATAGCATATTTTGTGACTGATTACAAATTGGATATTTATTAGTGTTATGTCTGTTTTGCATATGGTATATATGTTATATGCAATAATGAGACAAAGTTTCATCAGTTAGAGTTAATTACCATTATTATTATTATTATTATTATTATTTTTACTTTGCAATGACTTTCTTTTTTATACTTATCATCTCTATTGTTTATGGTACTTTTGTTAGCTTGGATTTGCTGGTTGTAATTATCAGTCGCTCCCTATGCAAATGTGAACATACTTTTGATGTCTTTGAACCGCTTCCAGATGGCTGACATTGTTACAGAACAATGGATTCAAATTCAGCGGCTTGAGCAGGCTCTTCATATTACAAAAGTAAATCCTACTGAATGTTTTTCTTTGGCTGCCTAAATCCTATTGAAAGTTGCTTTACTATATGATAGGTTTTTCACGTAGATAAGCTGTGAATACTTTTATTCTAATTTACTAACTCTGTTTCTTTGTTTATAACTGTTCTTGCTAAAAGACTAGGGCTATCCGAGCTCGAAGACGAGTAATGTATTCAAAGTGCTCATTTTTAAAGGTAAAAGTGAATATTTCAATTTTTTTCATAAGAAACATCATTATATATTTATATATAAAAATAATTATAAACGTTCAAAAATGTGGACGAACAATTCACGTGAAAGAAAAATTTAATTATAAGATAGTATGATCTTTACAAAATCTAACACATATTTTTAAGATAAGCAAGCTACCCAATCCTAGCTTATAAGCAATTGAGGATAATCTTTAAACTCTTTAGAAACTAAAGCCCATTATGAAGCCCAAAAAAAATCTATAAAATATTGTTATTAATTTCAGTTTCTTAAAAAATTCTACTATTTTAACACGTAAAGAATTGCTCTTATCTTACAACTCGACAACATTGTAGCCTTCTTAGCCATATTATTCCAATGCAAGTTAAGTTATTCTAGCAACAAAGATTTGCAAGATCTTGGAATGGCCTATTCATGATACTTTTTAGCTTAGACCAAAGATTATACGTAATTGTGTTAGGTGGAAATAAAGTCAATGTCTTTTAAACTTCTCCTGCAAAGATTACAGTTAGGTGGAAGACAAAGCTTTGAGAACTTTGATTATATTCAATCCATTGTGTTGACCTTATCAAGAATAATTTTCCACTTCAACATCTTTTAGCTTGGACTAAAACACTTCCACATTGAAGCATAGTGATCAAATTCGAGTATATAATAATCATCACAAGAAGCTCAATGTAAGATTTATAAGAAAAACTACTAGATGACTCATGAATCCATATCTTTGTATCAATATTGCTAACTCTGAATAGTTATTCTTTTCAATCTGAATGTCAATTTTACAAAATTATCAGTTCCCAATCATTTAAGTTTATTCTAAATTTGAGATTCCAATCCTATGGGAAAAACATGCATATGGAGCATTTTGATCCAAACATAGATTATACAACATTAGATATCTTGTTGAAAGAGAACCATCATCCAACCAAGAATCTTCCTAAAATCGAATATTTTACTTCGTTCCCCAACTTGTAACTCAAATTAGAAGAGAAATTAAATTATTTAGCAATTACCATCCAAGGATTATGCTTACTACCTTGCAAACCACAAACCCGCATCTCATTTATTCTCATTCAACCTATACTTCTGTTATCTCTATGCCAAATAGAGTTTTCCTTGAGCGGGAATCTTCAAAGCCATTTGCCTAACAATGATTTATTTATTGTAATAATATTTTCAATGCTTAACCCTCATTTTTTTTTCGTTGATCTTTGTGCCATCTTCCAATCTAGGTGACTTTTACTTCATTAACACCTTTCTAAAGAAAGTTCCTCGTTAGTTTTTCTAATCTTTTTGCAACTCCCACAAGAATTTTGAAAAAGGTGACAAGCGTGGGAGGTCCCATAGCTTTTACCAAAGGAGTGTTTTAGTCCCATTGATTTCAACTAGAGCGCTTTAGTGCCGTAACTTTGAAAAATGGGTAAATTTAGTCCTAAAAGTACAAAGTTACAGGACTCATATGCACCATTTTTGAGATTAAAGTACATATTTTTTCAAAGTTATGGGAGTAAAGCACTTCAACTAAAAACTACGAGATTTTTTGTACAAAGCTTTAAGATTGTTGGTGCCCTTCTCCCTTTTGAAAATCGATAGGTAGTAAATTGAAAAAACTGACAATGTTGCATTTATTGAAGTTAACTTGTCCCTTATATAGAAAAAAAGGCTCTTCTCCATCCTAATAGCCTTTTTCAAATCTTTTTATAATCGGTGATGAAAAGTGTGCAACTCTTGGATTACCTCTAAGAGGCATGTCTAAATATTTCAATAGGCATGTCCCAACTTTACACTTTAAAGAGTTGGCTATGGCTAAGGAAACCATTTTGTCTTCAACATAATTGATACCTAAGATACAACTTTTGGATGGATATAAATGCAAACTAGAATTACTTTAACTAAATCAGCAAATTTTCCCTCATTGCTATAGGGGAAGAAAATAGTGTCATTCTTATATTGGAGATGAGAGACTTAAACATTGTTTGGCCTAGCACTCAGACCTTCCACCAAATCGAACCTTTTTGCTTTTTCATCAATCTACTAAATCCATCAACTGCCAACATGAAAAGAAAAGGAGAAAGAGGATCTCCTTACCTCAACCTCTTTAAGCTCTCTAGGTTTTGCCATTAATAATTACTGAAGAATTCATAGAACTCAAAGAACCCTTTGTCCAAGCCCCAATTGTTCCCCAAATCCTTTCTTTTTCAATACAAAATCTAGAAAATTTCAATCAACATGGTCATAAGCTTTTTCAAAGTCTATTTTGAAAATCAAAGCTTTCTTGATACCCTTCCTATTATCCTCAACAAATTCATTAGTAACTAGAACATCATCCAAAATTTGCCTCCTCTTACAAAAGTTGCTTGCTTAAGAAAAATAGTAGAAAAAGGCATCTATCTCAACCTTGAAACATTAACAATTATCTTGAATAAGCTAGTAATCAAGCCTATTGGCCTAAAATCCATGACTCGAAAAGCATTGTCTTTCTTTGAATTAGGTGCACAAAAATAACAGTTTTTTTGTTAATTATACTACCAAAAACCTCCTACAACTTCTCTTAACTATCTCCCAACTAATGTGAAAAAAAACAAAGTTAAAACCATTTGGATCTAGTGCCTTATCCTTTGAGCATTCAAAAATGATTTTCCTAATTCAGGTTTGCATCATCCAAAACTTTCACCCTACTCAATAATTCAGGTGGCTTGAGAGTTTTGCCTCCACAAAAGTTCCTAATTCACAATTAAGTCTTCTATTTGCATTTTCCGATTACTTAGTTTAAATTTCACGGCTCATTGAAACTTTCATCTTCTTGACACTTATCCTAAAAGGAAATTCTATCTTCCAAAATTTTTCTCTCTAATTCAAATCATCAAATTCCTCCTGGTTACTTCGTTTCAGATTTTCTTTTAAGAAGTCTAATTTTTTCATGAACTTATAACCACACCATCATGAATGGTAGTCTTTCTCCGCCATTTTTGCACCTTAATATTGAAGTTTTTATACCCAAGCCACACATTCTTAAACTTAAAAAGGAGTTGGACCCAATGCTTAATTTCCATACTCAAAAAAATCAGACAATGATATGAAATCTAACATTAAATCTGAACAAATTCTCCCATTTAGGTAGGAATAAAAAATCTATCTTACAATAAGTGAGATTAGATGTGACATTTGACCAAGTGAATCTCCTATCCAATAGGCACTTTCTTTTAACCCGTATGAAGGGATTAAAAACCTCCATACTTATAGTTTCTCTGCCCCCATTAGACTTTTTTGAAGGAAATCTTACAATATTAAAATCATCCCCTACACACCAGTGAGGACTAAAAGACCATGCAATCCAGCCAGCTCTTCCTAAAACTGATTTCTTTCCCTTTTCTTGCTTGTTTTCATCTTACTTGTGTAATTTTGTCCTAATTAAATGTTATGTGCTTTATAGTTTATGAGTAAAGGATACACCCATCATCTTCAAAAGGCTCTTGGCAAAGTGGATGGGTATGGCTTTTACAAAATGTCTTCCACAAGTTCCTATTTTTCTCAAGTTTGGCATCAGCTTCAAAGTGTCTTTGCAATAGCTAAAGAATACCATCACCAGGTTTGTACGAAATTCTCTTCTCATAATTTTTAATATACATATAGGGAAGAAAATTTGCTTTCACTGTTTTAAGGTTCTCAGTACATTCCTCGGAGGCAACCCCATATTGATTATGTTTCTAGCAAAATAGATGGTTACATAAGTTATGGAACATGGTCCTCTATATGGAAGCTTTTTGATTCTTGTTATATTTATTCCTTTTCCCCCTTGATGATCTTAGTTATATTTACTCTCTTCAGCATGCTGTGTATTCAGTTTGGGCATACCGTCTGGAAATATTTACCATGTATGTGAGAATTAGGACTCGTTGCATAAATTTGTTATTCTTGCTTTTCCAGCGGTTATGGCTTCAGTATGTCTTAATACCCTTCTCTTGCCTGAGATATATTGCTATATCTAAGGAGAAAGTTTTGGATGATGCAAACTTCCCCATCTAAAGCTTTGAAAATCATTAAAGTTGATTTGGGGAGCCTTAATAAAATTAATATTTTATTAGGATTTTGGTGTATTTATAAGTTTATCATTTAGAGTTTCTTTATTATGGCAGTTGTTATCAGATTATGATGATGTATTATTGTATTAGGATAATTAAAATTTGCGTTCTTATAGAATAAGTTAGTCTTTATTATGCCTATAAATAGGCTTATTTGTACTGTAATTGAAGACTATTGATTTTGATTATGAGTATTAGTTGAAATATTTCTTATTACTTTAGGAGTCTTATTAAAATTAAGATTTCATTGTCTTATTGTTTGTCTGTTTCTATTTCTATAAATATACTTGTAATCCTATTTATTATTATAAATAGGAAATTAGAATGAATTTATTAGGCTTTCTCATTCTCTCAATTTACTTTGATTCCCTAAATTGCCTCCATGTTTATCTATTTTATATTTCTATTTGGTATCAGATTGGGTTCGATATAAACCCTAAAAATTTTATCTTTTTCTCACGGGTCCTTTCCCCCACATTAGCTTAATGTTTTTAAAAAATCCGAGGTCATGAAAAAGAAACAAAGAAAAAAAAGAAACACGTTCAGCTGTTGCCCTCAATCACATAATCTGAAACACAATTTTGTGACTTTGGCTGACAGTAGCACATGGCTTGTGGATGGGTGGCTGGCTATGGATAGCAACGTTGGATATGGCGACTGGGTTCCTTGAAAATAGCATTGGCTAGGTTTTCTTTAACTAAGAAAACTGATCTGATATTTTTTAAATAAGGACAATTTGATTTTTTTGTCTTATTTTAATAAAGAAACAAGATTAAGGGAGGGAAAGATGCTAGGTTTTAAAAATACATTAAAAGTGTATGAACGAACATAACTCTGATATTAGCTTAATGTTTTTAAAAAATCCGAGGTCATGAAAAAGAAACAAAGAAAAAAAAGAAACACGTTCAGCTGTTGCCCTCAATCACATAATCTGAAACACGATTTTGTGACTTTGGCTGACAGTAGCACATGGCTTGTGGATGGGTGGCTGGCTATGGATAGCGACGTTGGATATGGCGACTGGGTTCCTTGAAAATAGCATTGGCTAGGTTTTCTTTAACTAAGAAAACTGATCTGATATTTTTTAAATAAGGACAATTTGATTTTTTTGTCTTATTTTAATAAAGAAACAAGATTAAGGGAGGGAAAGATGCTAGGTTTTAAAAATACATTAAAAGTGTATGAACGAACATAACTCTGATACCAAGTAGAAATATAAAATATGTTGTGTGGAAGTAAATATTAAGAAATCAAAATAAGTTGAGATGAGAACTAGAAAATAAAAGACATTAATTCTCGTTCGATCATAATAATAAGAGATTACATCTATATTTATAGAATAAATAAGATTAAAATCGTAAAATCTTAATAAGACTTTAAATATGATTCCTAAAATAATAAGAAAACGAATTATAATTATATAATATTCTTACCTTAATAGTTTCCAACACAATATAGGAAACTAAATAATAATATCTAATATTTCAATTATTTAATTTTATAATTTCTAATTCTTAAACTTTGTAACTAGATTTCTAATTTTTAAACTTTGAAAAAGAAATAGTTTGAAAAGTTGTTTGATAACAAATTCCTAGTTTCAAAATTAGTAATAAAAAATAAAATGTTGAATGTTTGATGACAAATTTCTAATTTTCATTGTTTTAGCCATTTTATATATAAATTTAATTTGAAATTGATGTGTTGATTATTTTTCATTAAACATTGGCTCTCCAAGCATTTTGAGCTTGTGAGAGTATGGTATGTTTATTTGTTTTAAGTTCTGGACCCTCTTTAAAAGTTCGCATAATTCCTCTTTTGATTTATAGTCGGAAAAATAGAAATTCAATTTCAAAATTGATTGGTTTTTTAAATATCAAAATATTTTTTTATTGCAAAATTGAATATACTGGAATTTAAGAAATAAAAAGTGGAAATAAGTTATCAAACATACACTTTTAAAATTTAGGAATTGAAATTGGAAAAATTGAAATGATTATCGAATGTAAATATTAAAAAATTACACAATTGTCTTTTTAGGCCAACTCTTTTATCAGTCCTTAAAATTTGACTAGATTTATACCCAGGTTCTTAAATCTTTATATCATATTATATAGTCCCAATATTTTTGAAACTTAATAAATAAATTATAAAACTTTTCAATTGTATGATTTATTTTTTAAATTTTTACTTCACATATAGGTCTTGATTTGGAAATTATTAAAAATCACAAATTCTTATGTTAATTGTTAAATTGAAGACCAATATGTTAAGTTTTAAAAGTTTTGAGAATTTGATTTAAAAATTATGTGAATTATATTTTTCGTCCACCAATTTTATTACTTTTAATACTTTGATCCCTTGACGAACTTTTCATAATTTTTCGTCTACTAACTTTTTATATTTAATAATTTCACTAAATTTGCAAATTAGAATAAATTGCACTATATCAGTCAGAAGTAACATGTTAAAAAAAAACTTGAGTTATTTAGTTTGCTGGATTTTTAAAATTTAACATATTTAGTTTGATATCTTTAAATTTGGATTGAAATTGTTAAATCTAAAAAAGTAGTGGACGAAACAATATGAAATTTTTTGTTAAGAGACCAAAATGTTAAAAGTGATAAAGTTACTAGACGAAAAATGTAATTCACCCTTAAAAGTTTGGGACCTATGTATAAAGTTTCAAAAGTTTGAATACTAAATTATGTTGTTTAAATAGGGACCATGTGTGAAGCTGGTCATAGTTTCAAGACTATTGATTTTGTTCTCCTCGTAGATCTAGCTTCTAAACCTACGTGCAAGATACAATGTGAGAACTGTTGGACGACCACGAGGGGGTGGCCTCTGATGCTCGAGTTAGTATTGATCAAGAGAAGGTAAGAGCTTCTTTGAGTTTAGATAGCATTACCAACCTATTCTTAGTTGTAGAGATGATGAGTATATTTGTAAGGAGCTGTTTTGTCAGAATAGGATCCCATTATCCTGGTTTTATATCAACAAGGAGTTTTTGTCTTAGTTAAGAGATAGTTCTCTTATCTTGGATCAAATTGGGCACTGAAGTAAAGTTATGATGATAGAACTCTGGGAGAATCATAGATGCTGCAACTGGACCAGGTTTTGGGAGCAGAGGAGATCCTTCTTGCATCAGGTCCAAGGGTCTTTCTGGTCCTTCCAGTTTTCCAAAGGTCTAAGAGCTTCCCTCTGTCCTACTAGGAGGAGGCTAAAAAGAAACTTCTTGCGGATCCTCCTTCCCTTATGTTGTTGAAAGGCCTTGGAGGTCCAAGAGCTTCCCTTGGAGGCTCTTGGAGCTTCCTCCCACGTCCTGAGAGGTCTTGATTGTCGTAGCAGCTGATGGGATTTCTTTCTTAATATCTATCCGAGATCCTCTAGGTCCTGTATGATCAGGTTCTGCTAATGCACATATAGGTGCTGATGAAAAATCTACCCTCTATTGAGACTGATAAAGTAGTTATGCCTTTTTTATTAAAATAAAAGTTGAACTCTTAGAAACTTTTCTCCAAATTCATTGCCTCTTACTAGTCATCTACTTTTCTCGATTCTCAGTTTCTTTTATTGGACAAAAAAAAAAAAAAATTTCTTTTTTCCGTTTGTGTTTTTCCTATAATTTATCGGGCAAAATTTGATTTCAAGTTTGGCTGCGGATTCAATCAGATTTTAATATGTGAAATTTACATAATGTCTAGAAATGTGAGAGAATAGTTATACCAATGAGATAGAGGCAAGAAAGGGTTGTGATTGCATATCAATTCTTGTTGGAAATTGCGTAGCTTCCATTATAGGAGGACGTGTTGAAGGTTTTTTCTTGGCGACCTCAACTCTCCTGGTATTGGTGCTAAGAATTGAAAGAAAGAAAGAAAAAGCTAAATTACTTCTGAGGTATCCAAATTTTGATTCGTTTAACACACAAATACCTGACCTTTTTTCCCTAATAGAAGGTACTTAGACTTTAAACCTGATAACACAATAGTCCTAAATAGAGATTTAATTGCCAAACAATTGATATCTTTTTGGCTATTTTCATAATCGATAACCCATCATGAGTTAGTTTTCACTCCATAGCTGGTACACCATACTATATTGGAACAAATTGGAACACATTAATCAGCCATTTGGCATTATATATATATATAGGATTTGTGTTATCTTTTTATGAAGATAAGAACTTCTATATGTTAAATGGGTCAAAGTTACGGTACTTCAGAAGTTGTTTAGCGAAAAGAAAATGAAGTCGAGATTGGTCTGACTACCCTACTGCTGCTTACTATAAGAATTTCATTGTCTTCTCCAATGGTGAGAAAACAATAACAGACAGTCATATGTTAATTAATTGCTATTTAAAAATGTCAATAAAATTTTATTTTTCAAAAGGGACTTTGTTTAATTTATCCATATTTAGAAATTTTATACATGTGTTATTTTTTTTTTCAAGAAATAGAAGTTATACATGTGTCATTGAGAATAGAAAAAATGTACCTAGGGTCAGTGTACTTTCGCGAATTGGACATATTAGTTACTTTTTTAAAATTGATGTACTTTAATCACCTTATTGTTGCATTTGTGGACACTTTAGTTATTTAGACCAATATTGGTCATATTATTCGCTTTATTTTTTTTCCTTTTATTTAATTTTTTGGGACATTTTTCTCTTCAAACATTTACCAATTCTTTACATAAGGTTTAATTCGATCATATTTATGTTTTTCCCCAAAAAAGTAATCCAAAAAATAAAATTTGGCAAGTGATGAAAATGTCCAGAAATACAATAATAAAGTTATTAAAGTGCATCAATTTTAAAAAAGGTAAATAATGTGTCCAGTTTGTGAAAGTAAAGTGATTAGAGTGTCATACTATGCTATTGAGTAAATGGAAAGACTTTTCAATTCAGTCATGCTAAGATGGTAAGCTACTCCTAAAACTTTGCCCTCTGTGTCTCTAGACAAATTATAAGGCTGTGTATGTCATGCATTTTCCAGAAATTTAAGCAAATCAATTTAGTACAGATGAATAAGTCCTGTCAGACAATTAGAATGTTGCAGAGCTTTAAGTTTCTTAAGTTGGAACATTAAAGCTGCTTCGAGTATTATGGTTGCATTTTCAAGCCATGTCTAGAATAAACGACTTGGTTTGTATTGTTATTTTTCATATAGAGTAGGCAATGTGTAGAACTGTAGTTTCCATTGTTGTTGTCCTAATTAATATAAATTTCTACATTATATGCAGTTGCAACATTTCATAAAGCAAGAAATGGACAAGAATGAGTTCACAACTGCTCTTGCCAACATGGAATTGGTATTTGTATTGGTGTGTTATTTTTTCCTCGTCTTTTGTGTTGGTATCATGATGCTTTCAATTGTTTCACAGTTCTCTTTATGAGCTCCCTTTCATTTTATCTTTTGCCGCCTTTTAATATCATTTCTAACATCGCTGAAAATTGCAGGCTTCTGCAGTGATTGTCTTCCCAATCATTTGTTCGTGGGTATTTTTCTCATCACGGTTCCTATAGCTTGGACTGTTTCAAGTCCTCAATGAAGATGTTCCCCACGATGGTCAATAAAAGATGTGATTTTGATAGCTGCATTAGTGTGTGGTGTGTTTTTTTTTTTTTTGAACTGGATAGTACTTCATTGAAAATAGTAAGAATTTGCGTAGTTGGCTCTGAGTCAGAGCTTCACAAAATATCAACGCTTAAAAAGGCATGAGACCCATGTCCTGCCATACAGACCATATATGAATATTTAAATGAAATCAAAAAAGCAATGACTATACGAGAGCATTTTCAAGCTTTGTTAGCTGACATGAAATGGAATGCAAAATGTCGTTTTTATTTCAGAAGATATGTTGGAAAATTCTTTCATTCTTTGATTGGTAACGATCAGTTTGCTCTAAGTTCTGTTACCATCCTTGCCAAATCGGCATATTCAATTATGGCAGGAACTAAATTTTCTTAAATACCTAGAGATGGCAATGGATTGGTTCTTATCTGTTGATACGG
Source organism: Hippophae gyantsensis (assembly GCA_030763125.1). Classification (NCBI taxonomy): domain Eukaryota; kingdom Viridiplantae; phylum Streptophyta; class Magnoliopsida; order Rosales; family Elaeagnaceae; genus Hippophae; species Hippophae gyantsensis. The sequence goes on along the minus strand of CM061033.1, from coordinate 21,452,458 downwards.
TGATCTGTTCGATCCGTTTTAGCAAAGATCCGTTTGAATAAAGGAATAGGAGTTCTTGGCTTATACTGCCACATATTGGCATTTTTTATAAATTTTTGTAAACAAGCAATAAAACATTCTAAAACCCACAGCTTATAATAAAAAGAACAAAGTACCCTTAGTACATCCCACTAGAACAAAGTACCCTTGGTACATCCCACTACTCACCATGTATGGTGAATAGTTACCAAAATAAATTACTCCATGTATGGTGAATAGTTACCAAAATAAATTACTCCATGTATGGCGAATGGTTCCAAAATAAATACTTTTATATTAAATAAAATTGAATGGAGTATTACTTTTTAAAGGTTCAAAAATGTGGAAAATGTTTTAACTTTCTCTCCTAATCACTTTCAGTACAACATAACTACCATTAAAATGACCTTTGACTTTGAGTCACTTAAGATTCATAAGTTGGATGGAGATCTACATCCCTATGAAATTTGCCACCATTCTCAAAAAGTGAAAAAGCTATTGTAGATAAGAGTAAAAGCCTTTGAAAACTATTAAGGGCATTATTAATATAGGAAAAAACTTATGGCTCAAGTGATGAAAGTTTGAGCTTAGATGAAGAGGAATGACTCTTCTTACGAAAAAATTTCTCCATGTTATTAGAAGCAAGAAGAACATGTTTATTAGTACAAGAAAAGGAAGCTCGAGTATAAGAGAATCAAGATAAGCTAGAAAATTTTAGGACTATGATGAGGATGAAGAATGAACTCAGAATGGAAGTCACCTCAATCAGAATTAATACTTCGAGTATAGGAAGCTTGTATACATTTTTGTTAATTATTTTAGCATAGGAAAAAATAATAGTAAAAGGACTATGAAGCCTGGTGTTATTATTTTGGATAATAGTAACAATAGTGTTGAAGATGACGACTGCAAATTCCTTGCCTTTTTGACATCTCCACCTACTAAGGAATCATCTTCCATGACCAAGAACACTAGGTATGTTAACACTAGTAATGATGAAAATGAAGGGCTTCTTGGAATGTACTTAGAGATCTTACAAGAGCATGTTAAGTCCGAAAAAGGTTGTAAAAAAGCTATGATTGAGAGACTTAAAGAAAAGGATAAAGAATTGAATGAATTGAGAGTCATTCTTAAGGAAAGAAAATCCTTCTCCAAACAAAAAAAATGATCTCTCTAGGAAGAGTGAGATAATTCTCAAGAGATATAATGACTTAGTTATAGAGTTTGAAACTAACAAAGGTAGAATGAATTTTGTGAAGTTCGATATAAAGAGCTCAGAATCTAGTCAAGAAAATCAACGAACTGTTGGCCTTGATTTGTCTAAGCAACAAGTTGATAAAATCATCACTATGGAGCAAGGTGATTGCCTTGGAAGGTGACGAAGAGTATCTTGCATATACTCTTTCTAAAAATGATGTTTAGTTTAAGACTCTTCAAGAAATAATAAAGGATCTTTGTTATACTATCGAATTTCTTAAGGCTTCCATTAGTGAAAAATATGACCATGCAAAAAGAGTTGGAACACTCTAAAGAAATAGTCAAGAAGATTATAATGGGTACTCAAAAGATAGACAATATTTTGAGTAATAATACAACTTAATGTGACAAATGTGGTTTGAAGTATACTAATGAGAGTGGTACACCTTCAAGCTTTATGCCTAAGTTCATTGAACCTACTATTCCTGACCCATAGTGAAGACAATTGTAGCCTCTATTAAAGGTAAAAACAAGTTCGTTTCCCAGCCATGTTGTTTTAGCAAGATGAATGTTTCACCTCATACTATCCTTTCTCGTTGCACTGATGATGGTTTATTACCCCTGCTTGCATGTGTTTCACCTACTTTCCACCACTATTGTGATTGTGGGTACTAATACTTCATTATGAGAAACTAGTTTCTCATCCATGTGTGAGAGTTAAAGTTAGGACTTCCCTTTTTCTTTACACGACTCCCATGATTTAGAGACTTACTCAATCTCACTTTTCTATGCACCTTGCTTTCTTTGAGGTGTTTTTTTCCACTTTTCTTAATAGCGTTTGAGGTATTCTCGGAGTAGTCCTATGAGATCTTTCCTTCATTCCTCCCATACTGATTCTCAGGTTGTAATAATTGGTTCACTTGAACACTTTCAATTTGCATGCATTATGTGTCGACAACATATCATTGAAAGGACATAAAAACCTTCTCTTAATAGCTTGCCTAGTTATCTATATGGGGATACTTATGTTGGTTTTTAGGTATTTATAGCTTCAAATTGATTTAACAAATAAACTCTTGAAAAATTATACCTAAAAGCACTCAATTGCAACCATGAAGAGTAAAAGAATAACACATGTAGGCCTTACACATGTTCCAACTAAACATAAGAGATGAAATACAAAGGAATTTCTAGAAGCACATATCAATGCAAACCACGACCAAGGTTTATGTGAGCCACAGTGCGAAACTTGTGGATTGTGATAAATGTGCATTGCGGCTCCTCACTATATGATCCATATTTTTCTCTTTTTTGTAGTGTTTTCTCGCCTGTATAATAGATCCTTATCCTTCATTCCAAATCATCCCTTAGCTTTTGAAGTTTGTCTCTTTTCTTTTTTTCTTAGTTTCTATAATTTTTCTTTAAGTTCTCTCAATTTAAGAGTTGAACAAGTTTTATTTTTATGCTTAGTTGTTAAACATTCTAGACTAGGTTACCTCAAATAAATGAGGCAGTAATAAAGAGTTATTTCAAATCAAGCCATAAAAAATCGTTATTGAAATCTAGAGGATATTATAAAGTTTTGTACCTCTTTTGTGGAGTAGGGCACATTCGTCCATCTATCTTTTGGGTATGTATCTAATTTATTTTCTTATTTTTTTCAATAAATAAATTATATTTCTTAAATTTATCATAAATAATTTACTAATCATACATTATTTTTACTATGTTTGGCTAATTGTAACAAGAGAAATTTACTAATGTTGATATGTTTGTGTAAATTATTTAAGGAAATAATTATTTTCTATTCAAGAATTTTTACAAAGTTTATTATCAAAAAATATATCGACGAAAAGTTTTTCATAAAATATTTATTAGATATAATTATTTGGATCTAATTTAAAGTCATATTATATTTCAAATATTTTTATAATTACTATTCGAAAATGTATTGAAGACATTTTTTGTAGTAGTTTTAAAATATTAAAGTTAGTTTTAAGATACATGAATCTACAATCCAATTTAGATAGCTTGAATAGAAATTTAAAATTATCGGTTCTGTTAAAGGTGACAAGTTAAATGGTTTGATAATTTCATAGAAAAAAACACAATTTAATTAAAAATTAATTTTTTAGTCCCACAAAGGTGGCAGGTTACGATTTAATTAATAAAAAATAACGACCCCACTAAAGGTGTTATTTATACATATAAGAAAGAATGAATGATTTGAGGTTATATTTCATTAACCTAATTAATATTACCAAATATAATCATTAACAAAATATCACATTAATTCTCTATTGATAAATAAATTACATGTTTGCCTGCTATTTGTGTGAACCAATCTATCCTATATCTTTAAATTTATCTTATTAGTTTAGATTTTCAAAACCAAAACTTTGTGACAGAATGTTTAGATTTATTTTTCGTTTTTAAGAATTTGTTGAATAAGTGAAAAATCATATAGTATCTTTTTAAAAGAACATTGAAAGTATACTTATCATTTTTTATAAAATGATTCATGTACTTACAACTTATTTTGTAAATACAAAACTCAAGCATAAGGTGGTACTATTACCGGGGAGGAATACCATTTTTAAATTTTTATTATCAAAAATCTTTAAAAAATATTTGTGTTGTAAATATTCATGATTTTTATTTATTTAATTTAAAAAATTCAAAAAATTTAAAATTTAACCTCTCATTTATTAGTTAACTTTAAAACAAATTCTAAAAAAAGTGTACACATTAAAGGAGATTTTGATGAGACTTAAAAATAATAATTCAAATCTTAAAACATTTGAAAAATTTAAGATTTTATTTTATTAAAAAAAAACTATCTTAGTTATTAGTTGAATTTAGATATCAATAAATAAATAAATAAATCTAAAAATATCTTAGTTTATTTTTTATTTTCTAACTAATTGACTTAAATATTTATTTATTAACTTAATTTCTTTTTAAAACTTTGTTTTTATTATTTTTTTTATTTTTGTGTACTAATATCAATTTTTATTTTAACTTTATTTTTTTATTTACTAACTTTAACTTATTTTATTCTCTTTTATTTATATTTTCTTAACCATTCTTATTTTCTTTATTTTTATTAAATATTTTGAACTTAACCCTAGTATAATGTATTTTATTAACTTCTAAAATTGTTGTATTTAAGATGTATTATTATTTATATAATATATTATATGTTGTAATTTTTTAATTAACTTGTATAATTGTATAAATTGATTGAATCATATATTGAATTTATATTATTTATATCGTATTTGTTTCTTTTTAGTTATTTTATTTTATTTTATTTTTATTTTTTAATTTATTTTTGTTATTTATTTTATTGTACTTGTTGTTTTTTTTTGTTATTTATTTTATTTTATTAGTATACTTGTTTAGTATTTTTGTTTAATTAAAAAAAAATTGTGGCATGCTTTTTGTTCTCGTCACAGCATGGAACTCTTGGAGTACAATTAGATTAAAAGAAAACATATATACACATTGTTCTCTTCTCTGTTTGATTACACTTCGTTTTTTTATTGCAATGAATTTTTAAACTAAAAATCCTAAAATACGCATTTCAAATGAGATCTATAAACATTTTCTCTTCTGCTTCCTCAAATATAATTTTCTCACCCTAAATACTATTTGGTTTGAAAAAAAATAAGCAATATGGATAATTGAGTTCCAACCTTTCTTCCTATTTTAATTTTTATATACTTTAATTTAATTTAATTTAATTTTTTGTTATTGAAATTTATTTTGTTTTATTTACGTGAACCATATTATTTAAAACTGTTAAAATTATAATTATTTGTTGATGTATGAGAAACACATAACGAACTCTCTATGAGGTTAAAAAAATATTTGAAATGATGGTTACGCTTGGCTTTTCACATTAATACTTGATCACGTATAGCAAAATCATTAACTTTTTTCTTCTTTTGTTTTCATTTTTAATTTATAATTGTTACATTGAGCGCAATGTAAATTCTAAGTTATAGGTGCAAAAATTTGATAATATTTTCTTCTCATTTAAATACTCTTTTTATCAATTCAAATATTTAGATGATCTCTAGGTTTTTACATTAATTACAAAGATTTTTATTACTTCAATTAAATAACTTAAATAAAAATTAAAAATACATGCCATTTAACAAAATATGTACAAAACTAACCATATGTCCACTCCATAAGAAAAAAGAAAGAATATATATATATATATATATAAAAGGAGAAAAATCAATAATATAAACTAAATAATATAATTTAAAAAATACTTCAAGTTGTGAGAATTAGTTATTATAAAATGAAAAGATAAAAAATAAATTCCCTAAAAGTCATTGTATTTTCTTCGTCTCTTTACATACATATATATATATATATATATATATATGTATTTTGATTATTAAATAATTAATTTTATATATTATTTATTTACCTTGAAAGAAACATCACCTTGTCACCTTATCATTATGAAGTAAATTTAGACACCGATAAAACTGTGAATTCAAATTTAAATTAAATTTTATAAATTAAGTATCAATCATATTAATCTCAAAGTTAATGAACTATGAGCCTAAAAATAAATTCTTAAATATTTTACTTAATTCAATATAGTTTAAATAATTCATTGATATAACTATTATATACAATTCAATCATCCACAACAAGTAATTAATTAAATAAGGGTCATAATTTTTGTTTTACCCACTCTATTATATCTCCTCTTTGTGCTCACAATTCTTGTGAATAACTAACTATATACTTTGTGCTCACAATTCTTGTGAATAACTAATTATATATAATTATATTATAGATTGTGTTCAATTATTCAAGTTTTAGAATTGGTAAAATAGAAAACTACAATACACACCTTAGAACGTACTGAGTAGATATCACATCTTGTGAGATAGCCTCTAAATCCACCATAAACATTAAGACACCAAGATACAATTCATCTTAGCTCATGAATACGGACATAGAGTAAATTTAATGTCAAGGTGATACAACAAAGAACAAACTAGATCACTCAAGATTAAGATCATCACACACATAATCATTGAGTAACATATAAAAATAACAATGAGTAAACAGATATTAATAATATTTTTAATGTCTATTCTAATCTAATATAATTACCATTGTACAAAGTACCTTCAGGTAGATATCTACTACATCACTTACCCTAATCATGGTAACTACTTTCGTAATGGATATAAATAGTACAAGTGACATAAATAAAGAACAACTTTAATTAATGGTTAAAACAATTATATTTATTTATTTTAAACTCAATTTTTTTCGTATATAACTAATATATTAAGTTGAAGTATATGTGAATAATTAAAGAATTTTATATAATTATTTGAAGAAATATCTAACAAATGTAAATAAATGAAATGTAATTTTATTTATTCTAATTTCAATAATAATAAAATAAAACAATTTGCATTAGAGCTCTATACTAACAAATAGTTGCATAGTCGAATTTATTTTTGCCCAAAGAAACTCGATGACAAACAACATGGTATTTATTTTTGTTAATATGTCTTGAATGTTTAGAAACTTTTTTTTAATTTTTTTTATTGAAGGTAGATTGTCATACTTAAGCTTGAGATGGTGGAGGAAAAAAAATCCAATTCTGGGATCATTTATTTGATGAGCCAAAGGTTTTTCTATTTGTAGAAAATATAAGAAACAATCTAAATATTATTTCTTAAGCTTACATTTAAGTTCAATAGGAAAAACAAAAAAAAAAAACAAAAAAACGAAGCTTTCATTTTGTGTTTTTTATACTAGTTCTTTATGTATAATATTAACAGTTAATTTTTTCACAATTATTGAGTCCTTCAATACATATATTGATATATTTTTTTAACTCTTTTGATACTCTTTTCAACGTCTCTTCTTTTTCCTAATATCTTGTTTTTCTCTATTAATAACTTAAATTGAGATATTTTTCTGATTGTTTTAAAAAAAAAAATATTTATGATGATTTTAAGAACGATAAAAAGTTAAAACTTATCCAAAGTTCTTAGAGAATACTTACTCAATGGTCTTTATGATATTAATATTGCTTATAATAATAGTACTACATGTTTACTATTTATAACTATATATTGAGTTGATCATAAAAATGAAAGATACATATACCAAATAGACAAGAAAATCCAAAGAAAATTCACTAAAAAACCATCGAAAACAATTCCATTTCTCTTTTTTCTTCTTCAAATCACAAGTTCAATAGACCTTACTGTACTCCTCTGTAAGGTTCAGTAGAACCTACCGAATCTCCGTTCAGTAGGTCTTATTAAACATCCTATAATAAGATGTATAGATGCATAAAGATTAAATTAATAAGTTCATCAACTTTTAAATTCTTTTTTTTTAAATTAAAAGAATGTCTAGTAAATTATGAGATGTCCCAGAATTTCTCATTAATAAACGAGGGCACCACTTCTAAAATAATCTACCAAAATTCATCAAAATAGAATCGTAAACAATCATTTATGCATTAGTTTTAACAAATGTTGCAGATAACAAATATATTTTTGAGATTACGTCCGATGCTTGTAACATCCAATTTTTGGCAGGGTCTTGACCTCATTCTTCTTTACTGCATGGAAGCCGCATTGTACTGGTCTTCAAGCGAATAAATAAATTCTGTGCCTCTCAATTCCATTTCAACCACTTTCCAGTGAAATCTAATAAATAGCTAGCAAGTCAACTTGTAAATTCATTTGAAGGTGGAAGGGTTGACGGTAAAAAGCGTACCCTCAAGTATGAATCTAATTGCAAATAACGTTACCACAACTGAATTTAGGAAAACACTATTTAATGTTATGTGTAGGGACACTAAGATAGAATTTAGTATTCTTGAAGTCATCGAGAAGTGGGTTATATCCATCCCTAGTTCTTGTCTTTGAAGGCAATCCAAACTCTTCCATGAATGAAGATGTATCAAGCTGTATCATATGTTCAAATTTAAATGAGCAATCAGCACTTAACTAACACTGGTTCTGAATTAAAGCAATATAACTGAAGCATCACCAAACCAAAACTCACCAAAATGAAAAAATGCTTCTTAACTTCTATGTCGAGCAACCAATCGTGTTTCGTGATAAAGTATTTTTTAGACACAAGTCTCCATATATATATATAAAAGAGTACACAAAAAATATAAATAAAATAAACAAAACAAAAAGGATAAAAACAACTTTAAACTGCTTCCGGGAGCAATACATCCAAACATGCACTGGGTATCCATGCAATATCTCTCTGTACAACCAGAATATTGCCATTGTCCAACTAAATCTCTCTAAGAACTTGATTTTCAGATAAATGCTATACATTCCAAGATATATAATTTTCGCCAAAGTATAATGTAACTAGCCTCCACAGGCAACCAAGGAGCCAAAGTTATTGTTTGAGAGTCCTAAGAGGATTACAACCTATTGTGATTCTAAAGGTCCCTTCTTGGGCCCATCACCCCTCTATTTATACTAAAGAGGAGGTACACATGGCCATGTCTCATTGGGGATGTACTAAAGCAAGGGTGCACATGAAGCCACTGGTACAGTCCAAAACAATTTAGAGCACAAGTAATTCAAAAATCAGGTTGACGATGGGCTGAATCAGGCTGCCATTGTGGACTGATACTTATGTCTTTACAAGTTGGAACCATGTAGGTATGGGACTGTTCACGGGCCATACATAGATTGTGCATGGGTTGTACTCGGTCTGGGCAATTCTTCTGTTTGTAGTCTGTGAAGTGTTGGGCCATGGATTGGTGATTCTGACAACTGTATGAATTAGGCCGATGAGAGTTCTCAATCCACCTACTAAGAGCGACTGATTGGGCTCTATATTAATGACACGGGTTGTATGCGGTCTATCACGGGATGCCCATGATATTTGTACCAAACATCAAGTCCCCTACTTTTTTAATTTATATCAAACTGGAAGAGTATCTGACACTTTCTGATTACTTATGTAGGGTTAGTTATATTAGGCTTCTTTTTTTTTTTTTTTAAATTTGCTTATGGCTCTTCAATTCGTCATATCCAGCCATTATTGTGTCGTTTCAGTTATTGTTTTAGTCTTTCAGTAAACGTTTTTTTTTTTTTGAGGTATATATGTTAGAGAGACTTCATTCACCCACTTTAGACTTCCCAAAGCATCTCCCTTCTTATAGATAAAACCAACTCGCATAAAAGGAATTTCAGGTCGCTCGAAGGATTTTCAAACTAACAGTAGAAATTTCAAACCACCCATAGGAATTTCAGACCATGTAAACTTGTTTATAGAGGTAACTTTTTTCTCCCTAACTCCCCTCATCTGGGTTAGGCCCCTTAATATCCAGACTAGGATTTTTCTGACAAATTTTTGAGATCTTATAACTTCGTAGGCCATTAGGTTGGAAAAACTAGAGTCTAGAAACAAGTGTCGCTTGTCAAGTTTATCTCTAACTTCCCTTTAAGTGAGTATACCCGTAGGATTCAGTTTCATGTTGCACTGCCTCAACACTCTGAAAGTTTCTTCCAAATCATACATGTGCTCATCTAGCTTGCAAGACTTGACACCATATCATCAATACATACATCCATCTTTTGCCAAGCTAATTGTTAAACATTCTGTTGACCAAGCGCCGATAGGTTGCTCTTGCATTCTTGAGCCCAAATGGATTTTGGCGCAACAAAAAGTTTCATCTTCCATGATAAAAGATGTATTCTCTTCATCTTCAAGATGCATCCTGATTTGGTGGTAGCTTGAATATGCATCCATAAAGTTCATCAAACTAAGCCCCGTAGTAGCATCCCCCAATTGGACTTTTCTTGGCAATGGAAAACAATATATAGGTGTGGCCTTGTTAACGTCAATGAAATCTATGCACATCCAAGCATCTCCACTTGCCTTGGGGGGCTAAAACAACATTGGAAAGCCATGTAAGGTAGTCAACTTCTCCAACCCATCCTACTACTTTCAATGAATTCACTTTCTTTTTTTTATGACATTTTTGCTTTGGCAAACTTCCTTTTTTGCTATTTTTGGGCCTCATCGTTGAGTTGGCATTGATCTTGTGAGTTATGACCTCTGGACTAAAACTCTTCATTTCAATGGGACTCCAAGTGAACACTTCATTATTGTTTTTCACGCATATTGTTAGTTTTGCCTTCAAGTCTTTTCCCAATTCAGAGCTGATCCTGACAGAATGCTCTTGCTTATTGCCTACTTGTACCAAAGGTCCAATTTGGCCGGGGATTCTGGTCACCCAACCTTTGATTGCTATTGGGTTTTGATTCTTTTGAAGGTCGAATTGTAACAACTGCAAGCCCTTTCTTGATCTCCCCTTATTGTTTCCATTCCTGAGGCCGTAGGGTATTTGATCATTTGTTATAATGTGGAGGGCATTACCTATAACCGGTGGAGCCATGATCTGCACAAGATGATTGTAGGGCAAAGGAACATCAAATACCACAAAGTTTATCAACACAATAGCCATTGGCAAAGATACGCGTAGCTTTATTGTACCTATCGACATTTTCTTTAGCATAGCCAGATACATCAGGTCAGAGGAGCTCCCATCATCGATCAACACTCTCCTTATCTCACAGCTCACCACTTGAATTGTTATGACCAATGGTTCATCATGTAAGGAAGGATTTCTCCATTATCAAAAATGATTAGATGGTTGAGTCCTTACTCCAGATTGTGCATGGAGTGTAGTGTAATCCTTCCTTTCCTAGCATATCACTTACATGAGTTCAAAGTAAGGCCGAACATATTCGACCCTCCATATATATTGTGTATTATCCTTATATTTCTATCATTTTCTTCGCATTGGGCTTCTTTGCGTGATGGTAATCGTGGCTAATTTACGATGTCCTTAAGCTGGCCTCTAGACAAAAGTAGCTCTATTTCTTGTTTTAGATGTCTGCAATCACTTGTTTGATGTCCGATTTCCCTGTGAAAGGCACAATATAGGTATTGTCTTTGTTTGTAGCTCGCATACGAGGTGGCCACAAAACCTACTCATTTCCTTCAATATGCCTAACGACCTCCATGAAGGACACTCGAAGGTGTGGTCCACCACACCATACTTGTTATGCAGGCTTGGAACGTGAATCACAGGATGAAAATTCTACTAATCAGTGAGAATTTGATGGTGTCAAATCCTCTAGTCCCAAACTAACTCTCTAAGTTTTTTCAAGCTACGAGATCCCAATGTTCTCCTAAGGTCAGAAAATCTTGGGGCTTCACGGTTGACACCAAAATATTTGAGGGAGTCCTAATAAGAGGATTATAACCTATTATGGTTCCAAAGGTCCCTTCTTGGGTCTACCTCCCCTCTATTTATACTAAAGGGGAGGTAAACGTGGCCGTGTCTCATTGGGGACATAATAAAGCAAGAGTGTGTATGGAAGCATTGGTACAGTCCAAAGAGCAATTGTTTAGCTAACACGTCAGAAGACGAGTACATTAAAAAATCAAGCTAACAACGGGTTGAATCAGCTGGCATTGCAGGCTGATACTTAGGTTTTCACGGGTTGGAACCATACAGGTATGGAGCTGTTGACAGGCTGCATGCAAACTGTGCACAGGCTGTACATGATCTGTGCAATTCGTCTTTACGCGGTCTGTGAAGGGCTAGGTCACAGACTAGTGATTCTGACTACTAAAATGTGAATTGGGTAGGTGAGGGCTCTTAGTCCATGGGCTAAGAGCTGCTGGATGGATTCTAGATTAATGGACCCCTTACTGAGTGGGGTAGGTCCTATTGGCCATGATCCACCCATGATATTTGCACCAAATGATTATTATGACATATAAGTTGGGATTTCCTGACTTTTGTAGCATTTTTCTAATTTGATTAGCAAAAAAAAGTAAGAACTTTTCTAATTTTAATGTAGAAATCTAATTATAATATTCCTACCATATCAACGATTGATCAAGTAGATAAACATAAACAACAAAAGATTGTAAGATTATTATCACCTTATGTCACTCACAGTTAGTAACCCTTAACTTTATTCAACGTGTTGAACGAACTTACTATGATTGTTCGCCTCTTCTTTCCTTGATTGGATGACTTATCTTTCTGAAGTTTCAGCCATCCAGAACAGTAATGGTCAATACGTTCCAAAAGACAAAAGTCAGTTGGGAAAAAGATATCAGCATCACCCTGAAAATACCCAGAAGCTATAATACCATTATGTCATAAAGTATTTTTATAGATGTCAAAGATAAGTATGTTTTTACCAAATGATAACTGGGGGGAATCGAATGAGATATTCTTGGGTAAATTCCTACCCTTCCACTCCAATAAAAGACGGCTGGTAAAAGATAGTGTCTTTTTTTTTTTTTTTTTTTTTTGGGGGGGGGGGGGGGGGGGGGCTAAAAACCAAATATGTGTTTATTTATTTATTTGTTTTGGGACTAAAAGCCAAATATATGTATTTGGAAGTAGAGAAAACAGTACTAATTATTACCAATTGAATTAGTCCACAAAATTTATAATATCACTAATGTAAATGCTTGGTAAATTGGTAATCTAACATCCACCTTCCAAGCACGGCATTTTGTAATACAAATTGGGACTCATGGAAGTAAAAAATCTTAAAATTACAAAGAAACTAAAAGCAACTATAAAATTAAGCAACCATCGAAAGACCAACGGTTTTGACATTCAAAGCTAAGGACCGAAACACAATGCATCCTACAGGTTCTAAGCAAGGGCATTTCCTACGGGTTCCAAGCAAACTAATCAAAGAAAGGATACATGATCCAAAAGACAATTAACAAACAAAATAACTGATAATCAATCATCTAACTCTCATATTTATGATTCTCTGACTTACCCGAACAATTCATAATATAGCGTTCATGATCATAACTTTTTTAGTTCTTTTAATAAATTTCCTGATCTAAAAACCTTGCCAATTTATATGGAGAAGAAACAGAAAATTGAGAGATTACATTAGAAACATGCATTACCATATGCACTACTCTGCTCAAATTAAGGAAAGATATACAGTTAAGAGATCTGCTAGAAATAGAAAAGGCATACCTTTGCATCTAGATAACTACCATAATCCAAGCTTCTGCCATTTTTCTACAACAAAAAATAAAATAACAATGATCTTTTTCTGATAAGCAACTTGAGACATGCTTGCTAACAATTTTTGATTTCAAAAATCACTTACAAAATGAAGCCTAATTAAGTAATTTTAATCAAGCAACATATTTAATCAGACTTTTTATGCCTATTTTTTCCTTTCTACCAAACATGGTTTTAAGAGTAAATCAAATCCCATGATATTTTAATACGAACTTAAAAGAAAGTTACTAAAAGATTATAAATAACTACTAGATAGTTTTTTTCTTGGAAAAAAAAATCATAAATATAAAACATTATCAAACAACTGCCGATTATTATTTTTTATTATCTTTGAAACCATGAGTCATAAATCGTTATCAAATATGTAGTTTGAAGATGTTTTTATTTTACAGAAAAATTACTTCATTAATTTCTTAATATCAGATCCCTTTATATATACATTTGTTATGCCTAATCCACTGCAGAAAGTTATTAGTATACAGTTGTAAATCATCCTGAAAATCAGGAAACTAACATCCTAAAAACAAGGGTTGGTTTCACCCTGAAAATCAGGAAATTGTCCTCCTAAAATCAAGGGTTGGTTCCACCCTGGAAATCAGGAAACTAACCATACTCTTAGGTTGATTTCCTACATAGTTTAATTTAACAAAAAAATTCAAAAACCAAAAAATCCATTATATAATCCAAAATCAAAATCATTAATAACAAGAAATTCAAGTCTATACATTCGCTGACATTTTGAACTCTTACATGGGCAAAGAACTAGTTTATGCTAAGTTTTTAGTAACAGAATTATAAACAAGAACATATAAAAATCTCAACCAACATTGAAGCTTATTTATTGAACTAATTACTTAACTAATTAATATATTTGGCTCAAATATGCAAGGCCTAGAAGCTTTGGGATGACACAATTCAAATGATCTACACCATTTTATGAACACGAGTGATTTTCTTTTGCTTTCCACTACTAGTTCACTTATTGCAAGAAATATTTGCTTTAGCCATGAAACCATGAACTGAAATAATCAACAGAAATTCAATAGCGGGAAAACTAAACCTTTAATTGCAATAAATTATATAGTTTGTTTGTTCTCTTTTTTTTTTCTTTTGGAAGGGAAAAAAAATCATATGCTGAAATTAATATGACATCTTCCACCAAGAATATAGATATTTCCAATGGATATTGAAGAAATAAGTTGAACTATATTTTTTTGGATTTTCAAATTGGCTAATGAGGGGAGTCGTTACCGATGGATCATTCCCTAGATCGAGATCGTAATCAATCGTATTTCACGAATTGCATCATAGATAGAGATCGAGGTACCAATCGATTGCATCTCTTTCGGACTATTCAATAAAGTAGATGAAGGGAGTCTACTCCATACGCATTCACCCCGGGAGAAGGGTTAAAATAGTGTAAATATGAACATGACTTATCTTTTCTTTCTCCTTTTTTTCTTTGTATTATGTTTTCACAAAAAAAAAGAGCAAATCAAAGTTATGAAGGCGAATAAACTGTCAAGAAACGAAAAGAAATAAAATAAAACTGCAAACCGAGATAAATGGACACATACATGATGACTTTAAAAGATTAGCACGCGGATAAAGTGTCAAGAAACAAAAAATAAAATAAAACTGAAAACCGAGAAAAAGGGACACATACATGATGACTAAAAGATTAGCAACTCAAAAAAAATTGACAATGTCGCTAACAGGAAGAATATAGAAACATGATTGGAAATTTTGAAAAAGAAATGGAAGTGTAGTGGAGGGAAGACCTAGAAAATAGAAGAGGAAGTTATCAATTTTTTCAAGAAGCTTTACTCTAAAAATGATGGGCAAAGACACAGCTCATGAGCTAGATTGGGGTTGCATTTTAGAGAAAAGGGCAAATTGCCTAGAAAGGCATTTTGAAGATGAAATATAAATAAAAAAAAACAATTTTTGAGTGCTTAAATGATAAGGCTCCTAAATTTAATTTTTCATTTGTAAGAATTGGGAGATAATTAAAGAGGACTAGTTAGAGGTGTTTTGGAAATTCTTTGATGATCGAATAGTTTAAAAAAATAATAATAGCTTACATGACTTTTGTTCGCTTAATCCATAAGAAAGACAATGCCTTGAGTGTAATGAATTTTAGGCCAATAACTTGGTTACTAGATTATATAAGTTCATTATCAAGGTTTTATATCCAATGCCGAGAGAGGTACTTGGGTCTACTATTTCAAATAAATAGGAAACTTTTGTAAAAGTAAACAAATTTAAGGTGCAGACCTAGTAGCTGATGAACTATGACCATCTTGACTAGGACTTTGTGGATTTTTTGTTGAAAGAGAAATGGTTTAAGGAAGATGGAGAATGTGAATCAAAAACTAGTTTAGTTCTGTGAATTTTTCCATAACTGAATGAGAAATTAGGCTCTTTGGAGCATCAATGGTGAGACCGACTTTCACGTTTTCTTTTCATGTTGGTAGTCGATAGATGTGGAAAGAGTGAAGAACTAAAACTTAGTGAAATGCCAATGTTGGAATTATAAGACCCTTAGTCTCTGTAATTTAATTTTCTAAGTAATTTTCAAAATATTCAGTTTATTATCTTTAATAATAACATTAATCTAAAACTTTTAAAAGGAAATCAATTTTACTTGAAACATCGTAAAAGTTTGTCTTTCAATGAGTTATCGTTGGATCACTGTTGAGTTGTCGATGAAAACTCAAGAAGGGCGGAAAATAGGTGGCAAAAACATTAGTGATGGGGGCTATCTATGAAAATGTCTAACCTTAGTATTGTCAGGGAAATTTTTCTCAAATCAAACATTAAAGGCATTTTTGAATTAAGAGCATTCGTGAAAAAAATACAAACCTTATGAGTATCAATGATTTTTTAACATTGGCATGATGGAAAAGAGTTTTTTTCTCAACAGGGGATTGGTTAACCTTGATAAGTTCAGTACTGTGGACTCTTCTAGCTTATTATTTGTCAATTTTTTGTCAATTTTCAAAATACATGTAAGAATAACCAAAAGATTAGAAAAAATAATGGAACTTTTTGTGGGAAGTAGTTAAAATGAAGGTAGGAAGATTCATTTTGCCAATTGGAATATTGTTAAAAGATGAAGAAAAAATGGGTTTAAGCATTTGTAATATCATCAAATGAAATATGGCATTATTAGGGAAGTGACTTTAGTGGTTACGTTAAAAGAAAACTTGCATTGGCATAGCATCATTAAGTAGATATGGGTAGAACAAGAATAGGTAGGATGCAATTTGTGGTTTTCACTGATAGCATTGTAGTCCTTGAATGATAATCGTTAAAGACTCTAACTCGTTCTTTTAAACTTGAGCTATAAGATTGGGGATAGAAGCAAAATTTACTTTTGGTAGGAAACCTAGAAGGATGATGATTCTTTTTCAACATGATTCCAAGATTATATAGATTATATTTGAAGAAAAATATTCTTACTAACAAGTTGTATTTGTCCAAAGGTTGGAATATCAGTTTTAGAAGAAACTTGAATTATGAAAAGAGTCATAGTAAGAGGGATAAATATCACTAATGTTAGAGTTTGTATTTTTTCACAAATACCCTTACAATTTGAAGAGTAAGGGTGCTGTGAAACTGTAAGGTAAGAGTAATTCTTTGAGTCTTGTTGATGGAGAGGAAAAGAAATTTTTTTGACAACAGTTAAAATAATCACAAAAAAGGGGAAAGTTTTATTTTAGCGTTTTCATGGGCTTAGGCTTCTAAAGTATTGAGAGATTTTTATCTGCTTCTTGTATGTTTTAATTGAGGAGTTTGTATAGCATGTTTAGTTTTTGGAGCTTTGTAAGGGTTATGGCATATAGCTAGAATTCATTATAATAGAAGTATTAAATAGGTAAAATAAAGAATATAGAAGCTAAAATATTGATGAATCGAAATAGATTCATGGGAGAAACAAAAAAATCAAATAAAAAATTATCATTTTCATTTATTCTTATATTGATAGATTACAAATATATTTATAAAATAATAAGACAAAAGCCTAATTCTAATAGGACTCTAAACAAGATTCTTACACTAATAAGGAAACTTAATTATAACTATATAATATTTCAACTCCCTTAAGCTGAATAGAGATAAGTTTAACTTAAATAGTTATAAAAGACAATAAAATAAAAATCAGCAAAAACAATTTGTCATGGGTGAAGTTAAGTCTCAAAGTTGCTTACTAGTAGTCTTGCCAAGAGTGTATCTGAACAATTCATAAATAACTTAAAATAATAGATTATTCCACTTTATTGAGAACATTAACTTTGAGTGAAATCGTAGGCCACGTGTAGTAGAACATCCCTTAGAGCATAAGGTAACATAGAATAAGCCTTAAGACATAGAAAGCAATAGAGGATATGTGGCATATGCTAAACAACAACAAAACCACATAAAAAATAGGCCGGTGGTGGATTACCAATAATAGAGCGATGCAAAACCACACTAGAAAGGGCTATCCAGAAACTAGTATATTCAACGGCATAAGCAACTGAGGGATAGTAGCATAGGTAGCAATAACAACCAATTAAATGAAGACTGGTGCCTGGTATAAGTAGTTAACTACACAGGCAAAAAGAAGACAAACTCTAACACTCTTGCTCAAGTTAGGGCATAAATATCAAACATACTTAACTTAAATGGTGAGATATGACATTCTTCTAACAACAAAGAACCTTATTATAGGGCATTAGTAATAGAACTCAAATTTTATCGAACTTAGAATGATAACCCTTTAATTAAGCATATTAAAATATATAATCAAACAATCTTCAATCAATCAAATTATAAACTCAACTAGAGCATATAACTCATAAAGCAGTAACATAGAAGCTGACCCAAATATATTATACTACGTAACAGCATCAATGATAAGAAATCCAACTAAATCTTAGGAAATGTCAATCAAACACTTGATGATAGACGATGGTATGAGAAACTGCCCCTAGTGTTTGCAATTGGTGTCGGTCACAAAAGACAACCAATGCATATCCATAAAAACAAACTCACGGCAATAATAGAACGACGTAAGTTTAAAGAGAATAACATACCAATCATCTAATCAACTAAAGAGAATACAAAACAATTCAATTTAAAATACCCAAGCCAACCAAATGAAACCAATCACCTATAAGAAATCCTATGAAAACCCACTCACCACACATATATTTGAACTTGTTAACCAACAATAAGAGTACCCATATGACTTTTTCAAAGTTCCAACTAATAAATAAAAACGAGATGATATCCATGTCTCAAATTACATAACCAGTAGACACATATTCAAATAATCAAACCAAATTAATAAAGAGTTATCTGAATAATAAAACATGCCACTTAAAATCATAGGTTGAAGAATACCCATATGGCATACCCTCTTGTTCATACGGCAAAATACCTAACTTCATTGCGACTAGTGACCATTAGGCATCTAACGAGACCAATCAATGATACTATAAAATTCGTTGCCAAAAAAAGAGGCTTTGTAAATGGCAGCTCATGGATAGTGAAATCGTCTCCCAATTGATGCCCACTTGGGCAAAACCACAGGGAACATGATGATTGTCGACATAAGGTAAGAAGACGACGCATCCAGCAAATAGGATTTGTTGGAAAGTAAGCGATGATGACAAACGAGTGATGGTGGTTGGTTAGGTCTCTCGAAAAAGGTCAGTGTAAAGACATTTGGGTTCACGATGGTGACTGGTTAAACGGAAACTCTTAAAGTGGTCATGGCAACTAGGAAAAGAAGGCCATGTGGAAGTCAACAAAGCCAAGGTAAAACAATGGATTTAATGTTGGATGACCTCGCATGAGTTGGTCGTGCCAGACGGCAACTGGGTCCTTTGTTTTAATCACCACTCGGATTGAGGGAGGATAAAGTACAAATATTTTCAAGTTTGGAAAAATAGAAAAAGTGTTCAAGATCAAACACGACTTTGATGCCAAGTAGAAATATAAAATAGGTAAAATAATGTGGAAGTTAAAATATTGATGAATCAAAATAGATTGATTGGAGAACCATAAAATTAAAGATGTATAATTCTAATTCTAATTCTCATTCATTATTATAATAATAGATTACATCTATATTTATAAGAATAACAAAAAAAAAGAAGAAAAAAAAACTAATCTTAATAAGACTCCTAGAAAACTTAATTATAATTATCTAATATTTAATACTAATAATATTAAATATATAATATTTTAAATATTATAGCTTGGCACTGGTTTTTGTAATTGAATTACTAGTCCACTTTATACATTTATAATTGAAGTATTAGTCCATTTTGTACATTTGTAATTATTACATATATTAATATAATATAATATTTCTTATAAAAAAAGACAGTATATTACAAACTTAATGAGTCATAAAACTATATTTAAGGTAGAAACTACATTAATTGCAACATACTTATTATGATGTGTGAAAAGATGATACCTTGGTCGCAACCAATGGAGCTCTGTCCCCCAGTATTTTAACATCAGGCAAGTAACTGAAATCTGAAGCAATCAAAGACATCTTTGGAAGCATGCTATGCAAAACCTCTAATAGTTTCTGCATAATCAAAAATAGGATCATTGCATGAAGTTATCTAAATTGGATGTAGGAAAAGAGGGAGAGGGGGGATTTGTCAAACCAGGCAACCAGTTGGTAACCAACATCTTCTAGGTTTCGGAAAGACTTTTGACCAAATGCTCTTTGCAACAAAAAGTGGACCTTCAGTAGTTTGATAATGATCCAACTCCAAGATCTCAACGCAACGCTTGATTAGTGAGTCTTCTAAAGGCTTATACAACTCATATAGATTTTCCCTATCAATGACCAGCCTGAATCAGTAAACAATATAAACACGTTTTCCTTTTTTAAACAGAAAATTGAAAGCCATTAGAAAGATAATATGACGGCCTGTGACCTAAAAGCTCAGTATGGAAGACTGGATTATTCCACTCACCAGCACAGGTTGTGCTTACAAATTTTTTTAATGCATTCTACTTCATTTACATAGGTAAATAGATTTTTGTACAACCAAACTATAATGATCGTTACAAGAATACCTCCCAACTTTAAATTGTTACAAAACTAGCATTAAAATTCAATTGTGGTTACTAACAAACCCTCACCACTAAATTTCTATAAAACTAATGAAAACAAATTAGGTGCAATCATGGGATCAATTTTAATATTAAAATAATATACAATTAGTTAAGATAATAATATCAATATCATTAAAATACAAAATTTTATAGTATTTTGAAAACAAATTTCAGATACCTGTGAACCTCTTCTTTATAAATCTCTAACCTAGTTCTAACCAGAATCTCTTCCACTTCATCCACAATATCTATTTGTACTCTGCTTTGCTTCATCACCATCCTTATCTTCTCTCTCCCCACCTTCAAACCCTCCACCAAATCTCCCTTCCCATTTGGCTCCAAATTTTCCAAAAGGATTCCTCTCCCAAAGGACTTGATTCTCTATATTTTCTAATCCCTTCTAGTTAGGCAAAATATGGAAGAATAAACTAAATAACCTGTGAAATTGTGAAAGAAAATACTATTATTCCACTTCTTTTTTTTTTTTTTTAAAGATAATGGTCTACAGTCCCTTTTACAGATGACAAATCCATCTATTAATTAGGGCATAACAGCATAATATAAACCAAATCTCTCTAAAATGGCAACTACTAAAAACCTTAAATAAACAAAACTAATTAGTAATCAATCCCTTAATTTAAGGAAATTATGCAATAAACAAATATGTTGTAAATCAAATAAAAATCATGGTAATTAATGCTGAATAAAACGCAAAATATATCTACATTCCACCTCAAGCTTGGTTATAAATGTTGATTAAGCCTAACTTGAAATTCAAACGTTCGAACTTTATTCTTAGTAGTGCTTTGGTAAGAATACCAACTATCTAAAGACATGTTGGAAGATATAACATGATTATCCGTTCTTCTATTTTCTCTTTTATAAAGTGATGATCGATTTCTACATGCTTTATTTCGTCACGATGTACTAGATTCTTTGCAAAGTTGATGGCAAATTGATTGTCACATAACATCTTCATAAGTTCTTCCATCGAGATTCTCATTTTTCTTAAGAGTCTTCTCAGTTACATTCTTTTGCAAATGCCATGAGCCATTGCTCTGAAACTAGCTTTTGCATTGCTTCTTGACACAAACAATTATTTTTACTTCACCATGTGACTAGATTTTCCCTATAAATACATGTAGTAGCCATAAATAAGTTGATATTCGATCTTTTATTGATCCAATCCAATCAACATCACTATATATCTCAATGTCTCTACTCGATGTTCGTTTATTAGCTTCAAGTTTCTCAAGATTCTGTAGACCACCTCCATGTGTTCTTCATTTGGACAATTTATAAATTGATTCACCATACTCACTGAGAAACCAATGTCAGGCTTGGTGTGATAAATATATAAGCTTTCCTACAAGTCTTTGAAATCTAGCTTTGTCAACAGATGCAGTATCTTCTTGGGTTATCAATTTGGTTGTCGAGTCTATAGGAGTATCGACTAGCTTGCATTCGAGCATCCATGTTTCTTTCGAAAGGTCAATGATGTATTTCCTTTTGAGAGCCCTTTCTTGATCGAGCTACTTCCATCCCTAGAAAAAAATTTGAGGCTTACCAAGTCTTTGATTTAAAAACCTTTGGCTAGGAGACTTTTAAGACTACTTATCTCCTCCTTATAATCTCCTTTTAGTATGTCGCTTATATAAACAATAAGGATAGCAATTTTTCCTTCCAATGAATGTTTAACAAAAAGAGTGATTTACTTGGCACTAAAAGTCGTTGCACCCAAGGCTCCAAAAGGAAAAAATGGGTACTCAAGCGGTTTTCCCAAATAAGGTAAGGCATAAGCCTCAAGACGATGTGATGCGAAAGCCTCACTTAAAATTGAAAAAATACATAAAATTATTAATTACCTATTATATAAAGTAAAATACACTAAAAGTTAAGTAAGAATAACATAAGTAATTTGGATATGAAATCAAAGGTCTAAAACACAAGTTAAAATTCAAATAAAGTCACAAAACAAGTTTCACAATAAACCACAAATAACACAAAAAACACGTTTATAAGTGTCATCCTAAGTATGCCTTAAGGCACTCAAAACTTATGTGCCTATATTTAAGTTTCTTGTTATACATAATATAAACCAAAAAAATCATCCTATGTGTGCTCAATCAGTTTTATGTCCTTCATTTCTTCCTTTTCTTTTTATTTTATTTTTCTTTTTTCATTTAATGGCTATTGGGCTTTTATAAAAAATCTGGACCTAGCTTTAAAACAACAAAATTTGGTCATTTATTGTTTCATGAAAGAGAGTTAAGCCTCTTGGTGCCTCAAGGTGTATAGCCTCAAGGTGTACGCCCTATTGGAAAAGGTGTAAGCCTCAAATTACATAGATGTGGTGCTAGCCTCAAGGCTCCCATCAATTGCCTCGCCTCAAAGCACGCCTCAAGGCACTACCTCTGTGTTTTTTAGAACTATGTTTGCACCTCTTTACTTCCTTTGAAAATCTGTCAAATCAAACTCCTAGGGATTGCTTGAGTCCATACTTCTCAACTTGCGTCTCAAAAGCAGGAGATATGTCCATGTGCACTTTTTCATCCAAATGATGGAGTGGCTAGTCTATGTTGGAAGCCAAAGATATAAGGACTCAAATTGCGTTTAGTTTGACTACAAGAGCAAAGGTCTCTTCGTAGTCAATTCCAAAGGATTGTGTAAATCCTTTTGAAACAAGACAAGCTTTGAACCAACCAATACTTCTGTTTCCTATGTACATCATAGTGAAGATCCATTTAAAACTGTAAAACTCAGAATTCACTCTTTTTATTTTCATTCAAAAACACTACATATTTATATACAAAGTTAAGGATACTCTTAGGTGAAATACACCTAATACACAATTAAGACACCTAATACACAATTAATATATTCACCTAGTGATAGACACCTAATACACAACTAACATCTCTAACACTCCCCCTCAAGTTGGAGCATAAATATTAATCATGCCCAACTTGTTACAACTATAATCAACCTGAACCCCACTTAAAGCTTTCGTGAAGATATCTCCTAGTTGTTCTGCAGTCTTCATATATCCTGTAGAAATCAAACCTTGCTGAATTTTCTCACGAACAAAATGACAATCAATTTCAATGTGTTTAGTTCGCTCATGAAACACAGGATTAGAAGCAATATGAAGAGCAGCTTGGTTATCACACCACAATTTTGCTGGTACTGAAGTTTTAAGACCTACTTCATCCAAGAAATGATATATCCATATTATCTCAGACGCAAGTTATGTCATAGCCCTATATTCTGACTCTGCACTCGATCGTGACACAACATTCTGCTTCTTGCTTTTCCATGAGACCAAATTTCCTCTAATGAAAATACAATAGCCTGATGTGGATCTTCTATCCACTTTGGAACCTGCCCAATCTGCATCTGAAAAACATTCAATATGAATGTGTCCATGATTTGCATACAAGATACCATGTCTAGGTACTCCTTTCAAGTAACACAAAATTTGCTCTAACGTTGTTCAATGATGAACTGTTGGGGATGACATAAATTGGCTAACAACACTGACCGATATGCAATATCTAGGCGAGTCACGGTAAGGTAATTCAGCTTTCCAACCACCCTTCGATATCTCTCAGAATCTTTAAAGAGTTCCCCATCTCCTGTAAGGTGGATGTTCGGAGTCATTGGAGCACTACAAGGTTTTGCTCCTAATTTTCCTGTCTCAGTTAATAAGTCCAGAACATATTTTCTCTGAGATAGAAAGATACCTTTTTTACTCCTTGTGACTTCAACACCCAAGAAATACTTTAGCATCCCTAAATTATTCGTGTGAAACTGAGTATGTAGAAAAGACTTAAGAGATGAAATTCTCGTAGTATCACTTCCAGTAATAACAATGTCATCTACATACACAACTAAAAGAATGATACCAACTTCTGATTGTTTGTAGAACACAGAATGGTCAAACTTGTTTTTCATCATACCAAACGTTTCTATAACTTGACTAAATTTTCCAAATCAAGCACGAGGACTCTGTTTCAAACCATACAAAGATTTGTAGAGACGACAAACTTGCCTAGACTCCCCCTGAGCAACAAAACCAGGAGGTTGCTCCATAAACACCTCCTCTTGAAGATCACCCTGAAGAAAAGCATTTTTGATATCTAGTTGATGCAAAGGCCAATGGTGAGTAGCTGCTATAGAAATAAACAACCGAACAGATGTCAATTTAGCAACAGGAGAGAACGTGTCAGAATAGTCCACTCCATAGGTTTGAGCATATCCCTTAGCAATAAGACGGACCTTTAATTGAGCAACTGACCCATCCTGATTAACCTTAACTGTGAATACTCATTTGCATCCGATTGCCCATTTCCCCGAAGGTAAATCAACCAAGTCTCAAGTACCATTGTCATCCAACGCATTCATTTCCTCTATCATTGCATGATGCCAACCAGGATGAGATATGGCTTCGTGAACAATTTTAGGGATAGAAATAGAATCAAGAGAGACAATAAAAGAGCAAGAGGAAGACGACAAGCAGTTATACGAAACAAAAGAAGAAATAGGATAAGTACATTGACGTTTACCTTTGCGTAATGCAATAGGAAGATCATCGTTCAGGACTAGATCTGATGACGAAGGAGCAGGTGCAGGACATGAATCAGAAGGTCTATGTCTGGAGTAGACTTGAGTTATAGGAGGCCTAACAGGAACTGGATCAAAGACAGGTTCAGATGATGTGATAGAATAGACTAACAAATCGTCATCCTCCCCCTGACATGCAGGAGGAGGAGAAGACGAAAAATAGAGTGTGTCTTCCATGAAGGTAACATCAATTGAGACAAGATATTTGTTAAGAATAGGACAATAACATCTATAACCTTTTTGGAGACCAGAATAACCAAGGAAGATACACTTCAAAGACTTGGGATCTAATTTAGTAACATGCGGACGATCATCCCGAACAAAACAAGTGCTACCAAATATCTTAGGGTCAATCGAAAATAGTGACTTATTAGGAAACAAAATTTTGTAAGGAATCTCAACATGAAGAACAGATGAGGGCATGCGATTAATAAGAAAACATGTTGTTGAAATTCATTTGAAATAATAAGGCACGTGCAGTTTCGAGAAGATGTCTGTTCTTACGTTCGGCCACTCCATTTTGAGATGGAGTATCAACACACGAAGTTTCATGAAGCATGCCATTTTGAACCATATAAGATTGAAACAAAGCTGATGTATATTCTTTGGCATTATCACTTCGCAAAGTACGAATTGAAACATTAAATTGAGTTTTAATCTCAACAAAAAATGCGCAAACAATAAAAACAATTCAGAATGACTTTTCATTAAATATAACCAAGTTATACGAGAATAATCATCCACAAAAGTA
Organism: Hippophae gyantsensis; assembly: GCA_030763125.1. Taxonomy (NCBI): domain Eukaryota; kingdom Viridiplantae; phylum Streptophyta; class Magnoliopsida; order Rosales; family Elaeagnaceae; genus Hippophae; species Hippophae gyantsensis. The sequence continues at coordinate 21,426,611 of CM061033.1, read as the reverse complement.
ACAATATACTTAAATCTAGGTTTAGACAAAATAGGACAAGGACTCCAAACATCAGAATGAACTAATTCAAAAGGAACACTAGCACGTTTATTAACTCTTGAATTTGAACTAAGATGATGATGTTTTGCAAATTGACAAGACTCACAATCTAATGAAGACAACGTACTAAACTGAGGACAAAGTTTCTTCAGTAAAGAAAGAGATGGATGACCCAGTCTACAATGTGCCTCGAAGGGAGAGGTAAGGTAACAGTAGAGGTAGAAGTGTGTGAACGAAGAGTAGAAAAGAGACTAGAATTACCTGTCATATGATCTATGGCACCAGAATCAATAACCTATTTGGAAGATGAAGAAATGAGACACGCATTTGATTTACCTGAATCAGCAATAGCAGTGACAGAAGGTGATGAAGACCTTAGTGATTCTTGATAATGTGAGAACTTGGTAAATTCATCTACAGAGATAAGAACCGATTTTTCAGAAGTATCAAAAGTGGATGCAATATGAGCCGAGTGACCTTTCTGATGCTTTTACTGAAGCTTTCTACAGTCATGTTTCGTATGTCCTGGTTTGTGACAATAATGACATACAATACCTCCTACGTCCTGTGGTCAAGTTTCAAACTTGTGCGAGCCGCCTCCTTTGTTTCTGTTCATATAAGTTGACCGTCCATGCTCATAATTATTACTTCGATTGACCAAAGCACCATTTAATTGATCAGGTGGAGGTGGAGTGCCTTCGGTACGAAGTACTCGACTAAACACCTCTTGTAAAGAGGAGATCTCAGAACCAGAAAGAACTTAGGACTTAGCAGTCTCAAAAGCAGAGGGAAGACCAACAAGAAAACTCATGACCGCCATTTGTTCCCGTTGGTTTTGCTGAACCTTTATATCAGGGCTAAAAAGCTTCAAACTATTGAACTCCTCATAAGTCCTTTTAAATTCCATAAAATAATTTGTGAGTGACTGATCTTGTTTGTCTACACGGTAAAATGTTTTGCATACCTCATACATGCGAGAAAGATTTCCTTTATCAGAATATAAAAAATCCAAATAATCCATCAATTCCTTAACGAATTCACAATGATTGATCAAGTCAATTACATTGCTTTCAATAGAATTCTAAATCTGCAAAAATAAGTGGGCATCTTTTCTAAGCCATGTCTGCTTTGAATCATCTTTAGGAGGATCATCAGTCAAATGAGTATCTTTGTCGATACTTCTCAAATAAATTCGAATGGTCTTGCTCCAAGCCAAATAATTCGAGCCATTGAGCTTATGGTCCGTGATTTTAGACATCACAGGCACCATATCCGTTACAACATTAGATTTCTTTTCAGCCATAACTCCTACAAACGACAAGGTAGCGAACAAAACGAACAAACAAAATCCAACAACAATAGCGACCAAACACACAACGAATAAGAACACAAAATTGGAAGAACCTAAACCTGAACAATCACAAGCGATGAGTGTCAAACCACCACAGATGACGCAGGGGAACAGCGGAGAGCAACACGAGGTCAACCGGAGAAGATTGCTACACGGACGCGCTGTCACGTGCCCGCACGTGGAAAGATGGCAGAAAGTCACGATGGTGCGTGTGGCTCACTCACGACTCGTCTGGCGACCGGGGTTTGGCTAGTCGACGATTGGTCTTCCTCCTTGTGCCGGCAATGAGACGCGTGGAAAGATGGCAGAAAGTCACGGTGGCACGTGTGGCTCACTCGCAGCTCGTCTGGGGACCAGACTTCGGGGTTTGGCCGGTCGACGGCTAGTTTTCTTCCCTGTGCCGGCGGTGAGAAAAAATGTGCACTCCAAAAGGGTGTTCCGAGTTGGAACCCAAAAATGCACTAAATCCTAATTTGTGTTTTACCCAAAATCAGCCCCTAATTTGAACGTAAAAAAAAAATTCCCAAATTTTGTAACCCAAATGCTCTGATACTATTTAAAATTCAGAATTCACTCTTCTTATTTTCATTCAAAGACACTACATATTTATATACAAAATTAGGAACACTCTTAGGTGACATACACCTAATACACAACTAATATATTCACCTAGTAATAGACACCTAATACATAACTAACATCTCTAACAACAACCAACTAGACAATTCCCTATTAGCAATCCTGTTATCTCCCATGTTTCATTATACTCTAGTGCAAGGATTTCTTCCAACACATCTGTTTTCCATTCAAGGGATCTAAGAGCTTCATGTATGTTGTTAAGGATTAGTATTTTGTGAAGGTTGACAACAAAAGCTTTGAAGTTGGTTAATAGTCCCTGATATGGCACAAATGTATTTATTGGGTGCTTTGTGTAAGATCAAACACCTTTTCTTACAACAATAGGTAAATCACTATCATCATCAAATAACTCACTACGGGAAGATTGTACAACAATACGCAAATCACTATCCTTATTAGTTAACTTATTATTAAAAGACTCAGGATTATAGTTACCTTAGGGATCTTCATTCAAATTCAATTCTTGGATTTTCTCAAGAGGTTCATATTGTTCTATCTCATTTAGGCTCTTTTTCATTTTTGAATAGAAGATAAGAACCTTCTTGTTTGTTTATTGAGTAGTGTTTGGAAGAGGAGTTAAAGTTTCTAACAATGGAATGAGCAATTAGGCTGGAGTATCAAGAGGAACAAGAAAATGTGGAGGAATGTAAGATGACTCAAGGGTATTGATTTCAAAGGTTTCAACATCCCAACGTTGGTATTACTCTTTGATTCTCCCCCTAATTATCAGATTTGGGGTAAAAGGGTTGTTCTTCAAAGAATGTGACATCCATGAAGTGGTAGTATCTTTTTGCAGCTGAAGAGTAGCATTTGTACCCCTTTTGAATTGAAGAATACCTTAGGAAAATACACTTAACTACTCAAGGATCAAGTTAGCCACGGTGTCAACAATTTAGGTGAAGTTTGAAATATCAGGACTCGAGAAGACATTCTATTTATGAGGTAGGCCGTAGTGAGGACAACATCACTCCAAAACTATTTTTGCATGTGTAGAGAATATGAAGGAGATGTTTATTTTTTCTTTCAACAATTCCATTATGTTGAGCTATGTCAACACAACTTTGAGGTATAATGCCTTGACTTAATAGATAATCATCAAGAATGGACATGAAATATTCCTTATCATTATCGGTTCTCAAAATGTATATTTTGGCTTGAAACTATGTTTGAATCATGGTGTTAAAATTTTTGAAAATTTGACATGCCTCTATTTTTCTTTCACAAAGAAAACCCATTTCTTAACCTAATGTGATCATTTATAAATGTAAAAAACCAACGAGTTTCGGTAACATTCTTGACCCTAGATGGTCTCCACACATCACTATCAATCATTGATAGAGATTGGGATACTTTGTAAGGTTAATTAGGGTATGTAGTTCGAACATGCTTTGAACACTAACAAATTTCCCACTGAAAATTGTTCAAACTTTTATTATTGAATAACGATAGGAAAATTTTTTGAAATACAGAAAATTTGGATGTCCTAACCTATAGTGTCACAACATGATTGCATTATCATTATTGGAGAGTGAGAAAAAAGACTTTCATGAAATTTACTCATAAACACTAAACAGTCTGCATTGTTTCCTTTGAAAAAAATCATTAACCTTACAAAGATAGAGCCTAGAACACATTTTAGCTCAATCATGCCAAATCCAAGACCTAGAATTCACAAAAATTTGGGACACTTTTAGTATCACTAGTGTATTCCCGAGGAAATCTACTAATTGACAATAGATTGCATTCTAATTTTGGAACTAAAAGAACTGATTTGAGTGTAAGGTTCTTTAAAATCTTAACAAAACGTGTACTAGCTACCCTTAAGAGTGAACCATATGCTATTATGATAGATAAATTTTCATGGCAAGGCTTGAAATTAGTAAGCATTTTTCCATCTCCAATCATATTATCTGATGCCCAGATTCCACAATCCATGGATTTAGTATTTCCTTTTAACACAAAGCACTCAAAAAACTACCCCTATGTGCAAAAGATATGGTTCCTATAATTGTGGTTGAAGGGGCTATTTGTAATTGGTTGAACATTTTCTGCGTCAGCTCCAATTGCTCCTTGTTGGCTTAGAATGGGTTGGTACAGGGTTCTCTCCCATAAAGACATGATTAACTCAACCTTCTCTATTATAAGTAGGGTGTGATGGCTTCCAATCCGCTTGTTTTTCAAGAATTTTCCAACAGTTATTGAAGTTGTTTTTATTTTATAGAAAAATTTCCTCTCATTATTTCTTAATACCAGATACATATATATATAGTTGTTATGACTAATATACAGCTGGAAGTCACCCTGAAAATCAAGGGTTGATTACACCCTGAATCAATCATATGCCTAGATTGATTTCCTACACTCCCCTTTAAGCCAAACAATATATGTTTTCCAAACCAAGTAATACACTTAACGCTGTGAAATTAGGTCGAAATAAAGTTTTGGTTAAGATATCTACTACTTTTTGTCTAGATGGAACATAGTCGAAGGAGATCATCTTACCTTCAATTTTCTCACTAATAAAATGTCATTTTCCATATGTTTAGTTCGATCATGGTGGACTGAATTTTTGACAATTGTAATTTCTGACTGATTGTCACATGATTCTAATAGATTCTGAATTTTCAACCTTGAGTTCGTTTAGCAGTTGTTTTAGACAAATTCCTTCACAGATGCTCAAAGCCAATACACGGAACTCAGCCTCGACATTGCTACGTGCTACCATTGCCTACTTTTTGCTACGCCATGTCACCAAATTTCCCCAAATAAATGAGCAATATCTAGATGTGGATTTTCGGTCACTAGGAGATCCAGCCCAATCAGCGTCAATATAAATTTCCAATGTCCTATTAATTGTTTTCCTGAACATTTTCTAGGATCCTTTTTCGAGTACCTTATAATACGGTTTACTGCCTCCAAATGATCTACTGATGGGTTGCCAAGAAACTGGCTAACAACACTGACTGCAAAACTTATATCTGGATGTTTATGAGTCAAATATATTAACTTTCCTACCAAGCACTAATATTGCCCATTATCAGTTGCCAATTCATTAGTTCGAGGCATTAGTTTGGTGTTAAGATCCATGGATGTTTCAATAGGCTTACACCCACTCATGTCACTCTCACGTAAGAGATCTAGAACATATTTGCATTGAGAAACTGAGATTCCTTTGGTGTTACATGCTACCTCCATCCCTAAGAAATATTTCAAACATCCCAAGTCTTTAACCTCAAATTCCTTGGTATCATCAACATGTACAATCAAAGCTGTGATTCTTCCATCTGTGAAGTGTTTGACAAACAGAGTGTAGTCTGTATGTGCCTGAGAGTATCCATCCTGTTTGAGGACCTTAGTGAATTTGTTGAACCATATTCTAGGTGACTGTTTAAGTCCATATAGTCTTTCTCAACTTGCATACCTTCCCTAGTGTATCCTTGGTCTCAAAGCCAGGAGGTACATCCATGTGAACTTCCTCGATCAAATCTCTATTTAAGAATGCGTTCTTGACATCGAGTTGAAGCAGTGGTCAATCCTTATTAACTACAATAGACAGCAAGACACGAACTGTGTTAAGTTTTGCTACAAGAGCAAAAGTCTCATGATAATCAATTCCATATAATTGGGTGAACCCTTTTACCACCAATCGAGCTTTATATTTGTCTATATTTCCATCTGCTTTCTGTTTAACAGAGAATATCCATTTATAGCCCACTATCTTCTTTCCAAGTGGTAGCTCTGTTAACATCCATGTATCATTCTTTTCAAATGCAGTGTATTCTTCTAAGGTTGCCTTGTGCCATTCAGGAACCTTTAGAGCCTCAATGACAGAATTAGGAATCTTGATGTTGTCTAGGGATGTCACAAATGCCTAAAATTTTGGGAACAAATTTGTGTAAGAAATGTAACTTTGAAGAGGATGTTGAGTGCATGATCGATCACCTTTTCTCTGTGCAATAGGAAGATCTAACTCAGTGTCAAAACCTAGTTTTGGACTAGATTCTGCTTTATCTTGTAATCTTTCATATTCAGTCTAACTCAAAAGGGTCTCTTGGCTTTGTTGATTTCGTGTGGGCAAGTCAAGATTTCTCTTTCTTCCATAGACTTTTATGGCATCATTAGGAAGAAAAAGATGTATAGAATAGACAACGGGAGATTGATCAAGTTTGGTTTTTGAAGGAGAGTCTGGAATGGGAATTAGGTTGGAAGAGGACAAGGTAGTGAAAGATAAATAAGATGGTAAATTCGATTCAATGAGTGATGACAAATCCCAATTCAGCAATTCATTAGTGTGATTCTCCCCTTGAATTGCAAAATCAGAATAGAATAGAGTTTTTTCAAATAAAGTAACGTTCATGAAATGATAAAACTTCCGGGTGATGGGAGAGAAACATTTGTAGCCTTTTCGATTGGTTGAGTGGCCAAAGAAAATGCATTTAATGGCACGGACATTAAGTTTACCACGATATTGTGAATGAATATGGACAAAAACAGTGCAACCAAAAACCTTGAAAGGAATTGATGACACAAGTTGTGAGGTAGAATATTGACCCTAAAACACTTGTAAAAGTGAGTGAAAGTTGAGAACTCGAGAAGGCATTCGGTTGATCAAGTGTGTTGTAGTATGAATGACTTCACCCCAAAATTTTTTAGGAACATTGGTTTGACAAAGTAAGTTCGTGCAACCTCAAGTATATGACGGTTTTTACGTTCGATTACACCGTTTTGTTGTGGTGTGTCAACGCAAGAGCTTTGTTGGACATTATCGTGTGATTTGAGATATCCACTAAGATCGAAATTAAAGAAATCCCTAACATTATCAGTTTTTAGGATTTAAATATTGGCATTGAACTGAGTTTGGATCATGGTATGAAAAAGTGAAAATATGTGCTTGGTTTCAGATTTATCTTTCATAAGAAATGTCCAACACAATCGAGTATGATCATCAACTAACAGTAAGAACCATCGAGCACCAGTAATACTGGGAACGTGACATGGTCCCCAAATGTCACCGTAAATGAGGAAAAAAGGGTGACTTGGTTTGTGTGTGCATGGTGAAAAAGTGCTTCGAGTATGTTTTGTCAACTGACAAACTTCACAACGAAATAAATTGGGATTTTTATTGACGAATAAGGATGAAAAGAAACGTTTCAAGTACGGAAAATTTGGATGACCTAGACGAAAGTGCCACATCATGACTTCACTTTCCATATTAGTATGACTATTATGACTCAATTGACATTGATGACTAACAGAATGAATTGAAGGAGTGTTGACCTCAAGAACATAGAAACTCGCATGGAAATCAACACTACCAATCATCTTCCCCGAGCTCAGGTCCTGAAAAAAACAAGATTTAGCCAAGAATTTAGTTTCACATTTAAGATCATGATTTAGTCTACTAACTGATATGAGATTGCAGTCAAACTCAGGCACAAATAAGACAGATTTGAGGGTGAGGTTGTTTGAGAGGCAAATGGTGCCTGTTCCGACCACTGTGGTGTGAGTACCATTGGCGACACGCATTGCTTAAAGTCTGTTACAAGGTGAGTAGATTGTGAAAAGTGATTGATCACCTATCAT